>OY292314.1:55813254-56413254 GCA_958496155.1 Sisyra nigra
ATGATTGCATCTGAGTTTCGTTAAATTTTTCAACTTTTTGCACGGAATTGAATATTTTGCAGTTGCAACATAAAATTTAAATAGTGCTTGTTTTTATCAAAACAAACAAATTTTTAATTTTTATTAATTGTTTCAATTTAAAGTTAGTTACGGTTTATAGATGAGTTAATTAACAAAAAAGGTGTATAAAAATAGTATTTAAAGTGAAAAGGTTATTCAATAAGTTAGAAAAAGAGAAATAAAATAAATTAAAATAAAACTTTTTAAAAGTTTGAATTAATTTGGATAAAAAACTTAAAAGAGTTAAATAATTCTAGTTAAAAAAGACTTTTTAATATACCATGTTTTTCTAGTGAACTAAAAAGTTGGAAAGAAAATATATTTAAAAAAAGTGGTTGCGTGTACTTATGCACACGCGTGAGAAGTTATACTTCTTTGGCATCATTAAAAATTAGTTTTTATTAATTGCATTCAAATAATCAATTTTTGTAAAAACTGTAAAATATATATATTTAAAGATATAATTATTAAAAATAAAATTAAGAGAATAATATTTTAATTTGTATCAATAAATAATATCCAAAGAAAGCTGCAAGACGTTTATAAAATTTGTCAGGATCATTTTCTGGTTAACAATTCATGCATGTCATGAAAACGAAGCTTCATAGAAATTGCGAAATAAAGTAAGTAGCTACTTGTCAAAGTAAATGTCTTAATCTTGTGTTACTAAATAATTATTTTAAGATGGTTGAATCATTTCAGAAAGCCAAATTTCGTGATAACTAAGAATATGCATGGAATGCAGACGTCATTTTCATCATTAAATTTCAAATAGTATAACAGCTACTGCCAAATTCGAGAAAAGTAATAACTTATTTTTTAATAATATGTGTCATTTGTATATATAATTAATTTTAATTTCAATATAAAAATAAATAAATGAGTAAATAAATGAAACCCAGTGGTTTTGCGGCTAACTTCATTTTGTTAATTTTTGTCTCAAGATGGCCGTCAACCCAATAATTTCACTCTTAACATTTTTTCATAACGCGCCTAAAGAAGTATAACTTCAATAAATGAAAATTTACC
Organism: Sisyra nigra; assembly: GCA_958496155.1. NCBI lineage: Eukaryota > Metazoa > Arthropoda > Insecta > Neuroptera > Sisyridae > Sisyra > Sisyra nigra. The sequence goes on from OY292314.1 coordinate 55,814,344, forward strand.
ATTTCTTGGTTCATTAATCAGTTTTATATGAAATAATCGATTAACTTAACTAATTTGATATACTTGAAAATACCATTCATATCAAGCTAAAATTAAGACTTGCAACATTTGATAGCTTCCTCATTTTCGATTTCTGGCCACTTATAAAAAGTATATCAGAGAAATCTAATTGCTTAATGAGTTCAAGTAATATTTTTTCTTTAGAATGATACGAAAACACCGACTACTTCTGTTTTAATTTGTAAAATAATAAGCTTAAATAAAAATTGTTGTTGTGCTAACTGCTAAGTCAGGCATCTCTAACTTAAGTGCATTTCTATACAAAAGTTTAAATGCATTAAAATTATACTATTAGTAAAGTAATTTTAGTGTTATTTAAGGAAAATCTAACTTTGAAAAGACATTCCAAGTGAAAATTTTTGTATTTTCAATTTAAATTTGAAAAATTAAAATTTAATTATTTAATTGTCAATTGTTATTGGAGATGTCATGTAGATGTCGCGTCGTACGCGACGCCACCATATTGTTGCATTTACCGCCAAGCGGAATTGTTGGTGGGTCTAAATCGTCTAAATGTTGGTGTTTAAAGTGAATTTAACTTATAAATATTTTTTTTAAACAATTAAAACTGTTTAATTTAATTGAGTGTGTGTGGGTGTGTGCTTGTGATATTTCCTTAAGTGGTTGAGCCGGTTCCCGAAGCCCAGAAAACAATGCATCTTACAAGGTTAGTTGAGGCTTCCCTAAAACTTTCAATCAGTGTTTCAACAACTTTTTATTGTTTTAGGTATTTATTTAAGCTTTCCCACTCTGTGAAAATGTTTTATACTACTTCAAGCTGACTTAAGTATAAAGAATTAAATCTAAGGTAAATTTGAAAACTAAATTAAATTTTCCATTTTCGCTATATAATATCAATGAAGGGAATAAAGTTGAACATGAAAGTATTCCTAAGAGCATGTTAAGTAAAATCGAAACAATACAACTCCGGTACTATAAGAGACATTTAACGTATGTGGTCGGCTATAGCGAACTATAATTGATTTATATGCGTTTAATATGATTTAATGTTGATCTGTTTCTAAATATCTACTAAATAACGACTCATAATTTCACTAAAGTATTATTGATGAACGCTCCTTAATAGTCCTCTGGTTATAAACTATGTGACGTCACATTAAATTTATTATGATTTCCTCTAAAGGACATAAAAACACATTTTCTTGTATGTAGATAGAAAACTGTAAACTTAAAAGAAGTTACTTACTTTTTAAAAATTTAACACTTAAAAATAATTTCACTACATATTAGTCGAAACACTTCTTTACGTGTAACGAATGCAATCCTTGTTAAAAACTAATTTTATTAGGTATCGTTTTTTTTTTAAATGATAAGGTGGAAGAAAATTTTCTTATCTAAGTTACGTTATAAAAGTTTTCCTTATTTTTAACCTTAACAATTATTTTCTTCTATTAATAAAGAAAATAAATGCCACGAATCGTTTGAGAAAGAATTGAATGAAGAAACCTTTTAAATAAATGACTGCTTTTTGTGATAGGTAATAAAACCTTTATTACAAATTGTTTTTTTTATTATATTTATCGAAAAGGTTTCGATAAAATCCTTCGTTTCACTTCCTGTTTGGTTCTTTGAACCCACAAGGAAGAAATTCTAGGTGACCTCTTTTTATTTCTTTTTAAGTTTTGTTGAAATTTTTGGTTTTAAAATTCACTAGTGTACCTACCTTTAATTGGAATACACGACAAACTCTTAAACTTAGACTTGTGTACGTTTTTATTTCCTGTGCTTTGCAGAACATTTTTAGTTTTAAAGTTTTAGAAGAAAATTTACTGCAAGTTGGGTTCTTATAAAATTTTACTTTTTTTTACTACTATATAGTAAGTAAAAGAAGTATTGTAATCGGGTCGAATTTTTGAATTCGAGCTTTCACCGGAAATACATGTTTTGAGATCCCCCAAGTCCAAAAAAGTGGTTTTTAGAAAAATGTCTGTGATGATCGAAAGCTTTTTCCAAATTTCACCAAACTTGGAATTTGAGCTCCATATTATTCCTAGTTGTGCCGCGAAGCTTTTGGTTGAAATCGGTACACCGAAAGCTCTACTTTATTCTTGGAGTTTTAGAGATTTTTCAATTTTTTTTCGAAAACGGCTTCAACGATTTTCTTTACACTTTCTACAGTTCTTAGACTCATTAATACCTACAACTTTTATTTGAAACTTTTTCCTAGGAAAATTCGAATAAGAGCGGTTCTGGGGTGAAGGTTGGGAATTCGTATATATATGTATATATAGGCTGTATGCATATACAATAGTTCTGTTTATATGTATAGTTATAAAGTACTAAAAGTTCTTTTAATCAACAATGAGTTTCATAAATGAAAGTAAAGAAAGTACTGTGACGCCTCGCAGCAGATATATTAATAGTGTTAACCGTTTTCGAGATAGGACTCGAAATGTGGAAGTAACCTGTAAAAGTTCTCTCCTTAACTTGATTTTAAAGCTACTTGACCTTAAAATTTAAAACCAAGTTAAACTCAAGTCAAAAATTAATATTTAAATGCCAAATCAAATAAAAGCAATGGCTTTACAAATTATTTCTTTTACAAGTCATAATATTAAGTACAAATTCACATAAAAAAAATATCTGCTGCGAGGCGTCACAGTACTTTCTTTTACTTTGATCTATGAAACTCGCTGTTGGTTAAAAGAAATATAAGCACTTTATAACTATATAAACAGAACTAAATGCATAAAGTCTATGTGTTTATAGGAACTCCCACCTTTAACCCGCAGAACTGTCCTTATTCGAATTTTCCCAGAAAAAAGTTTCAAATAAAAATTGTAGGTATCAATGATTCTAAAAATTATACAAAGTGTAAAGAAAATCGTTAGAGCCGTTTTTGAAAAAAATTAAAAAATCTCTAAAACTCCAAAAATAAAGTAAAGCTTTCGGTGTACCGATTTTAACCAAAAGCTTCGCGGCACAACTAGGTATAATATGGAGCTCAAATTTCAAGTTTGGTGAAATTCGGATAAAGCTTTCGATACGATATGGCTGTCACACCCACACAGACATGTTTCTAAATACTACTTTTTTGGACTCAGGGGACCTCAAAACATGTATTTCCGGTGAAAGCTCGAATTCGAAAATTCAACCCGATTACAATACTTCCTTTACTATATAGTATAATAAAAGAAAGTTATATCCCACTAGGTACTTGGTTTGGTAAGTCAATATTGGTTAACTGTATGGAATTTTATACGAATCAAACTTGTAGTAAAATTGCTGTTCTGAAACTTTATATGCAATTAAAAGCACAGGAAACGAGATAGTTGCAAAAGCCTTATTTTTGTCAACTTTTAGTGCTTTTAAAGCTGTCTAAATAGTTTTTTTTTTATATATAATTTGAATGAGGGTTTCTGTTAATCAATTAGATTGATTTAAGTGCGGCTAGCAAAGCGGACGAGTATCAATTCATAATTAATAAAAGAAGCAAGGATCTTGCAAAAAAAAGCTTCAATAGTTTTGTTGGGAACTTGATTGTAACCTTTAACGATCAGCGAAATTTTTGTATCTATCCAATGCAAATTTTTATGCAACGTTCTGTAGATGTGGAGAAAAATATCGATGAAATCCGTAATCCAAAATGGCAAGGTTGAAAAATAATTTAAACTCTTAATCGGATTAAAAATGGTATTAAAAACTCGATTATTTGGATATTTGATAAATTTTATAAAACCGGTATCAAAACTTGAAAAAGTGTCAAATCTTTGTAGTTCTGAAAATGACCGCATTCACAAAATTTATCTCCCATAAGAAACAACTACTAAAATCCCGTTTTTCGAAGACTAACCGAAAATTTCGGAAAATCGTACTCGTCAATTTTCTTTTATTTTGGCGAGATCTATGATGATTCATTGTCAAATTGGACGCCCGGGAACGAGTAGAATCCCCCAATATGTGATTTTCATTTCGATAAAAAATAGTTTAACGGATTTCCATTAAATAACTATAAAATTTACCTCTACTACTAACATATGCAAAGATATTTGTTAGATACAGCTATTATCTTTCTATATTGAAATAGTGAAAAAGATTTTTTATATTTCGCAACTTCGATCCAAAGAAGTTCTAAAACTAAAATTTTTAAAAAAACTGGCCCAATTTTCAAAGTGCCGTACCTTGGTAACCCATTGACGTTCCGAGTTCCGGTTGGACTTAATTTGTAACAAATTTAACGCTCTTAAGAACGTACAGAATAGCTTTCGAAAAAAATGCATGGATTAGGAGATAACAATCAGAATCTGAAACAAGTTCAAAAATTTCACGTTTTTTCCCCTATAAAAATTTTACCACAACTTTTTGAGAGTTGCAAACTTGAGAATACATAGCCCTAATGGGTCCAAACAATATACTAAAAAATCAGAAATACATCAGTTTTTGATAATTTAATGTTGATTTTGACTGGCCTATTAACTTTAATTCAAGGATTAAAATTTTTTATAATAGACGTTTCATCCCTTAAAATAGAGTTTCCTTAAAAATTGGTTGTCTGTAAAGTCGGTTTACGGTCGATATTTTTACGTGATAACGTCATAAAGAAACATTGATGTAAAAATTCCATACTTTTATGAATTGAATTGAATTATTATCACTGAATTATCATTATTTTGTATAATACAAAGAAGGAGTTAATTGAAAATTAACAATTGTTTAAAAATGAAATCAGACTGAAAATTATGAAGGAAATTAATTAAATCTTATTAAACAAATTGTAGAAAATTACACAAAACACGTTGTATAGGATTCAATAATTATTGAGTACGAGACATTGCTGATTGTAGTTCTCGAAGAAGCTCGCGTGGCTGCGTTCCAGTAGCAGAACTCTATCGTGCCTCTCTATCACTTATATCGCGTTCTCGCTTGCACGTATTAATTATTCATAATTATTATTATCAATAATAATAATTTGATATAAATATTTTTAAAACTTGTTGAAACATTAATTTTTAAATTTCAAGTATTATTTACAGTTTTATATACATATATGGGTCGTTTGAATATAACAACCCGTATTTTTGGATTTTGCTCAAAAAAATTTTCTTAACAACAAAGTACAGAATAAAAAAAATCCGAATAGTAGAACTGGAGATATAAAATTTCAAATAGGCAAAGGTTGGAGAAAATTCAAATATCATTAAAAATTTAAATGGGCATAGTTTCAAAAGAAAATTTTTTTGAGCAAAATCCAAAAATACGGGTTGTTATATTTACGTATAGAAGCTGTAAAAAAAATTTCAGGCGAATCAAAAATGTCAAGTGTCGAATGGTGTACGATTTGTAAAAGAATGACCCATTTATATTATTATATTTTTCTTAAAATGCAAGAATTAATTACCATTTTTGCTGCTGTTTTGAGAAAAACAGTTAATTGAAGTGCATACAAAATGAAATCAGACTAAAAATTATGAGGGATATCAATAATCTTATTAAATTGTAAAAAAAAAACCAAAACACGTTGTCTCGGATTCAACAATAATATGCCTGTCTATACTTGTATCGCGTCCTCGCTTGCACGCATAGGCTCAAATGGAACGTGACTTTTTTGTGCATGTAGCCCAGTGTTCATCAATTTATAAGACGTTATCACGTCAAAAAAAAACTTTTAATTGTTTTCATGCAAATTGCTTCGTTCTTTACCAATTTGTTAATTTTAGGTAATTTCATTTCCTTTTCTTCTCGAATCCGATTCTACACAATTTTTTATAAGTTCTGATGTAAAAACCAATTCAAAAAACGGTTGCATTCCAAAATTAACCGATAAAATACTAAGCTTAATTTTTCTACTAGTAAAAAAATAACCGCTTAAATGAACAATTACATACCTCAAAATCAACGAAATCGAAGGGTACACTTCGAGTATCTTCCTTTAAACTATGATCAATAAATTTTTTTGAAATAAAAAGTGGAGGCTTTCATTCAGTAATAATATATAATTATTATTAGTAAAAAAGAAATATAATACATTATCGAACAGATATTTGATTTAATTTTTTTCTTTACTTTTATAAATACACGACTTCTGTTCAAATCGTTTTAAAAATATATTTGTATCAGTTTCCTCACTTGACAATAATTTTTTTTTTTGTACAATTAAAATATTTTTTAAAATATTATTATGTAGAAGGTGTTATTGTATAGAATTTTGACTTTTTTTGTTACATTTTTTTTTTTTTTTTTTTTTTTTTTGAAACGAAGGCACTACATAAGCCTATTTTTATAAACAAAAAAAATTTTCTTCGGATTTGGTAATAAATTAAATGAATGTTTTGAATAAATATTGTTTCGTTAGTCTGTAAAAAGCAATAGATTTTATGATGTGGTAACGAATTTGTTGAGCCTTGTAAAAATTTAAAAACTACGTATTTAAAAATTGACAGCTTTAAAAACATAATTAAAAAGACAAACCATTTAAGAAAAGGTTTTGAGCTAGACTTACAAATGATAAATTTTTTGATCCAGTAGTTTAAGATTTATTCTACAACCATTGGTCGGATTTATAATATGGCTTTTTCATTGGTTAGAATATTCTCGTTTCCAAGACCTACTAAACTCTGATTTTTCAGCTTGTATATTTTTTCGAAATTGTACAATGAAATTTTCGATAAAAGAAAATAGTTAAATATCGTTTGATTGAAACAAAATATTTGAAAAGTATTAACTTATCATTGTTGGGAGAAGATTGCTATTTCGTTGTTATATTATTGATATATGTAATACTTGTTGAGAAATATTTTAAAGTTTAGATTGATATACTTAGGTATTTATGATAGATAAAAAAATGGATGCGTGCATTGTATGCACGGCTATAAAGTGAAACTTCTTTCGTTTTAATTTTTTAACGTTTAAAACATTTAGATCGAGGAAATATTTCTTAGTTATTTAAAAGGAATGATTTTTATAGTAACCGGTAACGGATAAAAAGAGAAAGGCTCGACCTATAAATTGAGGTCGATCAATGACTATTTTGTGAATCGTCACATAGCAGTTATGGAGCGATCCAACACTATAGTTTAAGAGCTAGCAACGTTTTCGAGAGAGTATTTTAGGTCGGCCAGTTTTTATATATGTTATCTCTCGCACTATCCCGGACATCATACGGGCTGTCGGTAGGGGTTACGTTTAATAGTGCGCATCGCACCTGTACAGGTAAAATATTGAAATTTTCAGAAAAAATAAAAAGTTTCATATGAAATTTGTAGAAAATAACATTATACATAAAAATGTTCGGTGACTAATTTTCGTAAAATGGCTAGTTTGCCCGCTACAAGCTTGAAAAGGCTGGCTCGACGTGACATCATTTGAGTACCGGACCGTTTAGAGATACAGCCGTTATGCCGACATGTATATAATGAGCTTTACAAGCTTGTAGCGGGCAAACTAGCCACCTTACGAAAATTAGTCACTGGACATTTTTTTATGTAAAATATTATTTTCTACAAATTTTATCTGAAACTTTTTCTTACTTCTGAAAATTTCAATATTTTACCTGTCATTGGTGCGATGCGCACTAATAAACGCAACCCCTCCCGACAGTCAGACAGCCTGTATGATTTATAATTTTATAATTTATATATTATATAATTTATATATATATATTATATATTTATAATTTATAATTTATAATTTCTGTATGATGTCCGATTTAGCACGAGAGGTGACATATAAAAACTGGCCGACCTAAAATTCTTTTTTTTTCGACGCTAGCTCTCGTACTACTACTTGATGACCATTGATGAAGATTACTTAGCAATCGAAATACGTATCTGGGCAATACATTTGATCTTTTGTTTCTTGATTTTTCTTGAATATCTTGAAAATGGTGGGTTCTAGCGAAAAAATGTTAACGGAAAAAATTAAAGAAAATTAAATTTCCAATATGAAAATAACCAATGCTTTTCTTTGCTGGTGTGCACATAAGATACAAGGAGTGAAAATTGCAACAAAAAATGTTTTTGTATTGACAATAAACGTAACGTTTTTAAGTTCAAATTAATGTTCTTTCCAACCACACCTAAAGAAGTTTCACTTCAATCTTCTTTTTTTTAAATAGTTACACGTCTTGTATCAAAATCATCCAGCTAATGTCTAATTTGGCAAAAAGTTCAATTTTGGCATACACTTTTTTTTTTGTTGGCAAAAAAATAAAACTTTTTCTTTTTTCAATAATAAAAATAATTTATTTTCCATTTTATACTTTGTTCTTTTTTAGGTATCAATCATTTAGGTTAAAATATAAGCTATGAATTTCAAAAAAAAAAAAAAAAAATATTTTTTCTTTTTATGAAAAAATTTAGGCCAATTTTTCTACGATAAAATATTTTTTTTCTCATATATATATATTTGAAGCTTTCTTTATACTTTTTTATACAAATTTTTTTAAAATTATTTTTCTTAAGTTTAATATTTGAGAGATTTTAAAAAAAATCGATAGATTTCAATGATAAGAGAGGGAGTGTTTTTTTTTTAAATATATTACGTCATTATTTATTAAGCGAATCAACTAGCTTAATACAAAAACTAAATGAATCATCCTGTATTTTTGTTAATGTATGATGCGTTCCACTAGACGCTCACAATGCTCAAAACGTTCTTTCAATAACGGTTGAAAGAATATTTCGAGCGTTTGTCTTATTGTATAGATAAGGGAAAAGTTAATGGTAAGATTTGAGCCAAAAAATTCGGAAATCGATTGCTCCAATTTTAATTAAATCCGAGGACAAAATTACAAGGGAAAAACGTGTGCTTAAAAACTCGTCCCGGTTCACTCAAGTTTTGTCACAAAAGCTCACAAAAAGCACTTCGAAGAAAAAAAAGAAACACGCCTATACAAAACTATAGTGAAACCAGACGAAAATAACGTAACTGAGCACCGTGTTTGTTAAACTAAGAAAAAATTCTGGGTCTGAGCTAGTAATTAATATAATAATAATTAATAGGTTTTATTTAGTTTATAATAATTATATGTAATATGTTCTTCTTTGAGGGTTTTTTTTTTTTTAAATTTGATGTTGGTGTGTGTCGTAAGGATTCGAATGTGAGGCTCGATCAGGCTTGGTACATGACATTTACGAGTGGTATGGTGATACGTATGTGGCTGGGAATAGACCTCGGCGATGTCCAATTTCTCCGTTCCACCAATTGGGATCCGAACGATCTACGACTGTAATCACGTCGCCCCGTTTAAACTCTAACTCGCCGGTCTCTTGCGGTGTAAAATCGTATAAAGCCTGAACCAAACACTGAAACAGCAAAAAATTATTTAACAACATATAAAAATTTGACATGCAAAAGATAACATATCAACGCACAATTGGACACATATACATTTTTTTTTTTTTGAAATGTTAACGATCAAAAAGTGGTCATAAAAACCACAGGAAATAGACTTGCGATAAGACTAAGTTTTTAAAAAAAAAATGGTTTCAAACTCTAATCTCGTCAAAACCATTGTATATATAAATCCAATTGACGATTTTTTTTAAGGAAAAATTAAAAAATCTTTATAATTATTGCATGTATGTACTAGTTTAGTTGTAATTTTTCTCTTAATATATTAGTCTACTAAATTAGCACTTATCTCATTTTCTTCGCTGAGAAATACAATGAAATGATTGGGAAATATTTAATTTGCTTTTCTCTATTGGTAAGCAAAACAATAATTATCTCAAAATATGAGTTTTGAAGGCTATCGCTAAACAAATAATTGTTTGAAAAGAAATTTATTGGAAGTTTAATCTAGAGTCATGATTTCTCGAAAAATTTAAATCAATAGTGAATATATTGAGAGGGACAAGAAATGCATTTGTAACAAGGAAATTTTTCTAAGCTTTAAAAATGTTATTTAAATATCTTATGTACGTAAGCTAAAATTGGGAATTTCAAAAAAAAAAAAAATAATGGTTTTTTTTTATGTATTTTAAAACTTTATTATTAATAATATTGATATTTAATGCGAAAAATTTAAAAAAAAAAATCACGTGACTGTGAACGCGCCACGATTGGTCACCATAGTTTTGACGTCATAATGGTAGAGCTATTTAATAACAATAGAGCGTTTACGGCTATTACGTGTGATTTTTGTCAATAATATTGAAAATTTACTGTTAAAAAACGATTTAACTATGGCAACAGAATTAAATAGATCAAAACATTGTATGAAGACTACCATTAAGACGTCACACACGCTCGGATTTGTTCGGGAACTGTCGGCGTGTCTCCGGTACTAGATTTAAAAATTTATTTTTATTTTGATATAAATTTGGAATTATTGCGAAAATAAAAAAAAAAAATTTGTGATAAAATTTATATATGATCTTTCCATTTATCACAAAAAAAAATCAAAAACCTAATTTGAGATCAGTGGATAAAGTTCACAGTTTAATTTCTCATAGAATCGTCTGAGATTTTTTTTACATTTCAATTTTCGATAATTTGCTGAATTTTCTCCAACCTTTAGACCAGAAAGCTAAAGCCTTTTAAAATGGTAAAAAGTGAAAAAAATTATTGTAGGATGGAGCCCATTGGAAAAGGAAGAGAATTTAACAAAAATGAAAAGAAAAATAAATTACGGTCGATCTGAGGTGGGGAAGTGGAAACGGGGGAGGGGTTTAAGGATAGAAACGGTTTATCTCAATTTCCGACAAAACTACAAGTCCTATGGAAAAAATTTAAATTGCAAAGTTGTAGGTAATAAGAAGATCTACAACTTTTATGTTAACTCTTTTTTCACATAACCTTTAATTTATGTGAAAAATTCCAATAACCAAGTTGTTGGTGTTTTATTTATATCTTTAAAAAAATTTTTTGTCATGCAATTTGGTGAAAATGTACCTTTATGTATATAGAAAAAGCACCCTAATTTTCAATCGAAAATTTTCACGTTAAAATATCTATTTATTTTTTTTAAATTCGGTAGGCTTTTTTTTCGTTGAAATCACTACTTCTGATGGTGTAAAAAAAATAATAGGTACATTGCAATGTTAAATGTTCCCAGAAAATGTAATAATTAAAGTTTAAATTTTAATAAATTGCTCAATTTTGTATCTGTACCTACAAATTGTATTATGTACAATTTTGATCAATTTATTAAAATTGACACTTTAATTATAGGCTTTTAGATCGGCCAGTTCTTATATATGTCATCTCTCGTGCTAAATCGGACATCATACCGTTCTGACTGTCGGTAGGGGTTGCGTTTATTAGTGCGAATCGCACCTATGACAGGTAAAATATTGAAATTTTCAGAAGTAAGAAAAAGTTTCAGATAAAATTTGTGGAAAATAATATTTTACATGAAAAATGTCCAGTGACTAATTTTCGTAAGGTGGCTAGTTTACCCGCTACAAGCTTGTAAAACTCATTATATACATGTCGGCATAACGGCTGTATTTCTGAACGTTGGGCTACTCAAATGACGTCACAAAGAGCCAGCCTTTCCAAGCTTGTAGCGGGCAAACTAGCCATTTTACAAAAATTAGTCACCGAACATTTTTATGTAAAATGTTATTTTCTACAAATTTCATATGAAACTTTTCATTTTTTCTAAAAATTTCAATATTTTACCTGTACAGGTGCGATGCGCACTAATAAACGCAACCCCTCCCGACAGCCACCAGACAGCCTGTATTATGTCCGGAATAGTGCGAAATAACATATATAAAAACTGGCCTACCTAAAATACTCTCTCGAAAACGTTGCTAGCTCTTAAACTATTATTTGGTAAATCATTCCGAGTTCAAATTTTAGCCAATTAATTTTCATATTTAGGTTTTGAAATTTGAACCATTTTGTTCTGTTAATCTTCATTTAAAATAGACCCCCCCCCCAATTTTCTTGTATTTCTCATCTTAGAAACCGTTTTAATCGTTAAATTAACTCCTTGAACATTTATATATAAAAAGTATATAAGTATTAATCTTAATACGATACGAATTGAGATAAAATAAAAACCAGTTAACAGCAATTTGTTACAAATCAAGCACAATGAATTTAATCAATACACTATGATAGAATATCAATAAAATTCCCATCGAAAAATCGAGGCCACATCTTCATTTTTCCAATCGTATACACAACACAATATGTTTATAATTAATATACAACCACTTAAAATGTTAGTTAATCGTTTGTTGCAACCAAAAATTTAAACGAATCTGTGTGTTATGGCAAGATTTGTTTGTTCACAACATGAATATTACACATGCGGATTATGGCAGCAAAAATTAAATTTTTAAAAAAACTGATTATTTTTTTTTTTTTTGTTGGTAATTATATCGAAACAGAGCGTGAATTATATGATTTTGTGAATGTGATATAGAACTGGTTTTTTATTTTACCTCCTTCTTTTATGCCTGCTTAGGCAGTGATGTCTTGTTAGTTACCTCCTCGGGTGTCATATCTCTAAGTTTGACATCTTGCGAACGGGATACAGACGCCGTTCGATGGTACTCCACCAATTCATTCAACGAATTAAATTTGACTACCCACAAGAAGAACTTGCCCTGTGCATCCCTCAATACTTTAAAATGTTGCACACCATCTGGACATCTAAACAATAAATATATAATAAACAAATCAAGTCATATGACAGAGAGAAAAAAAAAATAATTAGTAGTAGTTATCAATTTGAGTCTTGCAGCGTGAAATCTTTTATGAGTCAAGAACAAAAATCAAGGGCAACACCGACCATAATCGAAAAAAATTTCCTTGTTTCGACGAGAGAAAAATGTGCATCAAATCGAAAACGTTGCATGTGTGAAAAATTATTTAAATATCAAGAAAAAAAACCTTCACGTTCAATGAGAGCAAATCGTTTCATAACAATCTCTAACATTTATAGGAAATTAAACGAAGGAAAACTATTTATACATAGCGACATATAAACATTCAATTGAACGAATCGTTTCAATGAATTCGGTGAGGTCTTCAATATGAGCATATTTTTAATATAGCACGAGTATAAAAATAATTTTCTTATTTAAATATCTTGAAAATTATTATTGCGGCTCTGTTTATTATATTTTATTATATGAACTTCAATAACGCGAACAAATAACACATTAAAATCAAATTTATGACAAACTTCATAAAAGAAAATATCGTCTAGCGAGCAGCCCATAAAAGAAAAAGAAATGAGTCAAATAAAAGTTTCGTTTTATTGCGATATGTTAATATTTTTACTTAATTAATTTCTTGTCGAATCAATTCAATGGTTCATTGTTGATAATGTGGTCGTCTTTTTTTTTTTTTTTGGTTTATTTAAGGTCGCTTCAACTACTTTGGTCATTTAGCGACCGTCGAATCCGAAAACCCAGAAAAAAAATCTTAGGTTTTCATGGGATTCGAACTCAGGACCAGACCACTGGCGTATAACGCAACTGTTTAGTCCACCACGCCACTAAGTGACCTAAAAATTTTCTGACAGCGGTGGGATTCGAACCCACGCCCTTTCGGACTGTCTTTTTATTTAGATACATTTAGTTCATTCGTTTTCAATCCCAAAAATCAGCGTTTAAAACTAAACTATAGCTGTATGCTGTAATATTGTTATTCTTTGAACGAATCAATGTAAGCCTTGGAACTGACAATCTCACAGCCAATAAGAATCATAAGTGACTCAAACTGACCAATAGATCTAGAATAAGTAACAGCCTACTAAGTTAATTTAATAAAACTTGATAGTAAATATCTATGGAACACAAATACATATATGTACAATGTACATAGGTACCTTTTTAAGAGGATACGTTACATTTTCGATTATAACTCAAAAACTATTTCACACGAAAAAAGTGTTCCGTACAAAACTAAAAATTATAAATAATACTAGTTTTCAAGTCTTAATAGTTTAATATTTTAAGCAATTTTTAGGTGAAAAGACCAGTTTTCTTTTTACACTACGTTTCGTCGGTGTTATTCCGACTTCATTAAGTATCTAACAAAACAGACAGTTAATATAAAAGTTTTTCAAAAATCTTACTTTATATTATAAATGTGAAATTTTGTAAGAATGGATGTTTGTTGCTCTTTCACTCAAAAAGCACTGACTGAATCTGGATAAAATTTGGCTTAGATATCAATTATAATCCGGTTTAACATATAGTATACTTTATATCTAGAAAAAATGTACGATTCCCGAGGGATAGATATTTTTTTGTTTTTTACAGGGCAAAAGATTAACTTCCTTTTTTGTAATGTGGTAGTTTAGGGGCCAGAAAATGATATAGATTACTTTTCCTACCGGAATAATAAACGGTTCCCATGGGATAGCAAAACAAGTATGTATTCTATAAGAACCGTGTATTTAAAAGCAGTTTCATTAAAATCCACGAAATAGAGCCTTAACTCATTTTCCTTAAGAAGACTTGATCTACTTTTTACTCAGGAGAGATGTACTATTCCCGTGGGATAGATATGTTTTTGTTTATCACAGAGTTAAATATACTTTATATCCAGAAAAAATGTACGGTTCCCGTAGAATAGATATTTTTTTGTTTTTTACAGGGCAAAAGATTAACTTCCTTTTTTGTAATGTGGTAGTTTAGGGGCCAGAAAATGATAAAGATTACTTTTCATACCGGAATAATAAAAAGTATGTATTCTATAAGAACCGTGTATTTAAAAGCAGTTTCATTAAAATCCACAAAATAGAGTCTTAACTCATTTTCCTTAAGAAGATTTGATCTACTTTTTACTCGGGAGAGATGTACTATTCCCGTGGGATAGACACGTTTTTTGTTTATCACAGAGTTAAAGATTGATATGATTTTTGCAATGTGGTAGTTTGGGGGAGAATGATATAGCTTACTTTTAAGGCTAGAACAATGCATAGATCCTATGGGATGGTAAAACAATTATATCCTACAGGAACCGTACATTTAGAAAGTTTCGGTAAAGTTTGTGAAATAGAACTTTAACGCATTTTCCTCCAATTTTACACGATAACAAAAGAAATCTCTACAAAGTTGAAATTAAAAAATTGATAATTTTTACTGGAAAATAAATATGAATTTCAATTTAACACCCGAAAAAATTAATAAAGACATTTTTTAAAAATCTGAATTTTTTCATTGTTCATTGTCGAAGATATTAATTAGAAATAAACTAAAAATTTCAAAATTTAACAATTACTTAATGGAACGAATTTAATGAAGTTTTGCTAAAGATCCTGTAGGATAGCTTCTAATCTATTCTTTTAAGGGAACATCCATTAATTACGTGAGGCGTTCAGGGGCCGATGGGATCGAGCCGAATTTCATCTAATCTTACTTTGGGAAAAGGGAAGATCTCACAAATATCACGTATTTTTTTGTTTTGAAAAATATCACATTAGATTGCGGCTTGGGGGAATGATATATACCAAATCTGATGACATCTTACCAGAGGGGAGGGGATGGGATTTCAAAAATGGCAAAAAAACGCCTCGCGCAATTAATGGATGCCCCCCTAAAATAGCTGTACGGTTTTAAATGACATTTGGTATGAAAGATTTTCAAGTCCTACAGGAAGGAATTCAGCTACTTTTTTACTAAAAATCGTATAAAAGCTGATGTGAGAGAGTTAACATATCTTTCTTGAAAAGTAGTTTAACGAATTTTGATGAACTTTCTTTGAATCTAAAGTCTGAAAGTATCTATCATTTTTTTCTGTAAAAATAGATTAATTTTTATATTTCGCTATGAACGTAGGGAATCTTTTAATCAATCAGTTAAATTTAGATACACTCAGCGAAGTGAGCGGGTATCAGCTTCTATGTTATATAGAATTGATTAAAAAATATGACAGTCGTCAGAACACAAAATGCAGTTTTTATTTAGAACGTTCATGTTTTAATGCTAATACCCTAATATTTGGGAAAAACAGTGTTCAAATGTTTGACCAAAAACTGTGAATTCTGAGGGTTGAAATTGATATTTTCATTACAAAACTTCAGCCCATTCAACTATCATAATTCATAGTTTTTTATGAAACATTCGAGCATTGTTTTTCTCACCCACTCTACTCACCTCATTTCACTCCTTGGGGCCCAAAACTAAAGACGGAAAATACCCTTTCTTGAAAATTCTTTTAGGTGCCTTCATTAGGTTGCATTTATAAAACAGTTATATTTGATTACTAGAAGAATATGAAAGTAATTCTTCAATTTGTATAAATAAAATTGTGATAATTATAATACATCTGTAATAGCTGGAACGTTTAACATTTATCCTCGAGTATTTTATTAAGAAATTTTTTAACTTTTTAAAGAATTTCCTGCGGGAGCCTTTTCTTTAATCTTCTCTGGGATCTGCATTGACCCAAGTTTAATTCAGCGAACGGCACTTGAGCAGAGGGAAATTTTATCAAAGAATCTTTTGACTTGACTTGTTATAAGTATGCCCTTTTATGCTTATCATGCTTAGCTCGTTGTGAATTTGAAAGTTCCGCATATACCGTGGTGCTTTCAAGATAATGCTCAGCGCCTTGTTATTGAAAATTTGCAGCCTCTTCTGGGTCTGATCATGGGTAAATCATAAGAGAGCACTCTCTACGAAGACTTGATTTCTTGATTTTCAAGAGGGTAAAGCTGAACTAAGCGAACATTTGCTTTCCTTATTTTTGAGGTGAGTGATCTCTCCAGCTTAACCTACTGTCAAAGAATCTCCGAGGTACTTAACGGATTTATTTCCGAGGCATTGAATTTCGCTTTCCCTATAAATAAGGTTATTCTATTGCTCGTCAAACCTCCTCAGATGGAATATTTTTGCAATACTTTTCGATGGATTAACCAGAATCTTCCAGTCACCATACCACGTTGTCAATGTGTTCAGCACGCGTTGTGCCTTTACAATTGCTTGCTCAAGGATGAAATCTTCGGTTATCGAAAGATAGTTATTATCTATATATACGATAAAACCAAATAGGTAATCATAGACTACTTGATTCACTATATACCAATGTTATAAGTAACAAGAATAATATTGATATGAAGGAGGTTCGTAACATTATCGAACAATAACTCAAAAACTATTAACTTTCACGAAAAAAGTAATCAGTACAAAATAAAAGCTCATGAAATTTTCTATAAAAAACATTTTATTATTTTATACCACGTTGAAAGCTTTTGGAATTATTGGAATTAAAACTGCCCAAAAATTCCTAAAAATCAGTTTACATTATTGTCTTTAAATGTTGTAGATACCTTGTTTCGTTCTGTAGATATATTTTAAAATAACATTACCTCTTGAACGACTTTCTTTCAATGATTTATATTAGAAAAATTTCTACGCTTCTTCGACTCTTTCAAAATATTTTTAATGAATATCATGGAGAGTAGTTACTTTGGTATTTATAATGACATTTCCAACAAAAGCATGTGCATTCTTTTCTTAATCCTTTTAATGTAAAATAAATGAGTTCCATTTAAGGATGAATGAGTGATACAATCAGAGGTTCAAGTACTGGACATTAACAATTCTTTATAGCATATAAATCATTAATCTTGATTTAAAGAAGAAATAAATAAAAACTATAACAAAATAAAAAAGCGACTTCAGAATAAATAAAAAATCTTAAACAAAAAATGCATTAAAAAGTAAAAAAATAATAATTGCGTATCCTTGCAGTGTCTACAACTTACAAATTATTAGGATGATAAATTGTACAACTATTGTTATTTTTGGAGTTGGTGCCAACCAAGGAAATGCGACTATATTGGTACTTAGCAATAAATAAGAATACCTTATGAAATTTATTTTTCAAATGATCTTTTATACAATATACTAGTACTGTGACAATATCTAGCGACCTTGAAACTACAAAATACCAATTACTAACTAAACCTTTTTACAAATTAACATTAATATTTATTTCTTTGGCTGACACCAACTCCAAAAATAACAATAGTTGTACATTATATCATCCTAATCATTTGTAAGTTGTAGATACTGCAAGGATACCCATTTTTTAGTGCATTTTTTGTTTAAGAGTTTTTATTTATTTTGAGGTTAGTTTTTCATTTTGTTATAAATGTTATTTAGTTCTCGATTTTTAGTGATCTGAAGTTTGATAACTGATTTTATTTCTTTAAATATGAGTAAACCTACTAAACGCGCTACTAAAAGCGCCGTTAAGTGTTAAAAGTTCCTACATCATCCATTTTTGCTCTTAAGGGTTGAAATTTTTCTTTTAAATTTAATGAAAGAACTAAGTGGAATAATCTTTTCAATAGAAACACAATAATCGAAATTCGATGATTAAGTTTAACGTAACTATTTTATCCCCTATTTTCATTACTAGGGGGTGGATTTTTTTCTTCAAATTGAAATGTGAACAATTTAAAGATACGATATACGTAATAGAAAAAAAAAACATTATCGAAATTGGGTTAGCCAGGAAAAATTTATTATTTCATCCCCATTTTTTAACCCCTTATGAGTGAAGTTTTTTTTATAAAAAATGGATATGAAATTAATTTAAAATTATATTGTACCAATAAGAAAAAGAAATATCAAAATCGAGCTATCCAATACGAAGTTAACATTTCATCCCTTAGTTTTCAACCCTTTAGAAATGAACGATTTTCTTCAAATGGAACCACACGGGAAGCACCAGCTTTTAAATAAAAAAAGAATCATCAAAATCGGTTCACTCAGTCGAAAATTCTGAGGTAACAAACATTAAAAAAAATACAGTCGAATTGCGAACCTTCTCCTTTTTTTGAAGCCGGTTAAAAATCAAATCAAGTCACAGGGTTGTTAAGTACAATCCATTACACAATTTTCCCAGTTATTTGACTTTATGAATCTTTACTCATCCCTCATACTTAAAATAATGTTAAAACTTAATGAACAATATCTAAATTTGTTGCAGGAATCGTAACCTAATTTCATTAAAAAATGTTTATTCAAAAGTGAACGAATTTTGTTTCTTTTATGGGGAGAGTAAGGTTAGCGTGGCGCCAAGAATTGACGCCGGTTTCTGATAAAACAAGTCAAAAGAAAATGAAGAATAGTAACTTGCGAGTTTTCGCTTCTTCGTTTTCGATAAAAATGGAAATGATTTTGATAAATCTGTCAATTAAGACGTAGCTATGGGAAATGTCATGTATTTCAAGTTAATTCCTAAAAATACATCCAGCAATTAACCCGATTTTCATTATTTGACTGAATGCGCACTTCCTGACACCGCGAAGTTTTACACAAAACTAAATGTTTTAACATCAAAATTATGCTGCAAATACGATTTGCAGTTATTCCCATGAAATCTATTAGGTTTCAGTATTCGTTGAGAATCCTTTTGAAAAGAGATCCTGCATTTTAAATTTACATAATATTTTTAAAATCTAGTCATCTTTAAAATACGTGGTATCTAAGGATTGTTTATTTTGCCAATTATATTTTCTATATTACTTGAGTTCAAGCTCGAATCGCAATTGTTAGAATTTCATTTATTTTATGGCGTTTTCTGTGCTTTATTCCTGAAAGTTTGTATTATTTGTGATATTTATAAAATATGTGTCCTTTGAATTGCAAAATAAATTGAAATTATTATCACTCAATGGAAATTTAATATTGAAAACGTGTTCGCAAATAAAAAATATTGAGTTGTTCAAATTGGACCATGTAAGTTCCCATAGTTACTCATACCTTGATTTTTGCAAATGGCTTGCTTAGGCCTCATGCTGACGTCAAAATTTATCGATTTCTCTTTAATTTTCGATTTTGGGATAATTGACATGAAATTTAGCTTCTATTAGCCGTACTTTATGGTTACACAAAAGCATAATGTAAGGCAATTTCAAATACTTAAAGCGCCACGCTAATCTTACTCGTGCCTCTTTTATCATACTGTCGAAAAATTAAAATCATTCGATCCAATTGACTAACAAATAAAAATTAACCTTTAAATAATTGGTGCTATTGAACATGGAAATATACTAGGACAGTTCTTGAACGAATCTTCAATCAGGATCAATGTTAACTTTGGAAACTACAATCTCACAACCAATCATAATCCAAAGTCTTTTATTCTGACCAATAGATGAAAAAAAATTCATAGGCTACTAATAATTAAAAAAAAAAAATTATTGTGTGGTTTTACGATACCACGATGCTAGTGAAACTTTTTTCGGATTTTAGACACTTAAGTAAGTGAAAATTTTCGGAAAATTATTCGATTTAGGGTATGAAAATAGACTAGAAAGAAAGGGATGTGGCACGAATTCACTGTCTGGCGTAACGCGCACCGTTGCAACTATTTTTGAATTTCCATTATTGATGTTAATACTCGAATGTTATTTTCATTATTGAATTTGTTGATTATTGTTAAATCGATCATCTGCCTGTTGTTATCTATTGTAACATCACCGTCGGATATTTTCGCACTATTCTCACGAGCTGTATCTTTGTCTATCATGATCAAGTGAACAATAACATTTATATCAATACACTGATCAAAATACAAATATCAATACAAATATGATTGACAATTAATGACAACTTATAATATAATAAAACGCTGTCATGGAGAGGAAAATAGCTCATTACATTCAGTAATAGCTTGCGCAACAGGCCTGGGAAAAAGACATGGTATATAGCTAACAATGTGTATACGAACTCTGCCGAACACTTGCCGATTCCATGCCGAGAATGTGTTACATTTAGCGACATGCTAAAGACAGGCCAAAAAATTTGAGACGATGTATAAAAAATTTCACTTTAAAAATTCGATAGTATAATATCTACAGTATTATAAAAACGAAAATCGGTAATTTTATTATAAAAAAATAACTTAACATTAGATTTATTTTTTGATTTTACAATAATTGTCGTTATCTCTAGAAAGTTGTTTCCAAAGGCTTTACTTTATGACCTAGACCTAAGCTTTTATTACCACAAATTCCACGTTTATATACCGTTAAAGTTAGCTGCAAAACAAAACCGAATGAAATATTTCTGCATTGCAACGTTCATGTCGAAACAATTTTAAGATTAGTAAAAATTAATGCAATGCTTCGACTTTTTTTTAAATCACCCATTATGCATAATTTCAATAGCATTTTTGCATTCGAAGAACTGCAGGGTTGCGTTTCAATATCAAGGTTTACGACAGAAAATCAATGTATACACATTTTTTTATTGATCGAAATTTGAAAGCTTTATTATGACAAAAAAAAAAATGCAACACATCCGCAATGGTACATAATAAATATTTATTTATGTATTCAATCTTCATGCGATGAAAATTGAATTAATACGAGGCTATAAAAGAACATAAAAGGTTACAAATGTAATTAAATATGGGGATTAGATTTTTAAAATGCTTGACTTGATTTTCAAGCTCTTGATTTCAATTTCAAATCAAATTAAACTAAATAGACCAGTGTCAAATTATTGAACCAAAAAAAAATTATAGCAGGATGAAACCCATTAAAAAAGGAAGAGAATATAACAAAAATGAAAGAAAAAATAAATTACGGTCGATCTGAGGTGGGGAAGTGGAAACAGGGGAGGGGTTTGAGGGTAGAAACGGTTTATCTCGATTTCCGACAAAACTACAAGTCCTATGGAAAAAAGTTTAAAAAAAGCAAAGTTGTAGATAATAAGTCGATCTACAACTTTTGTGCTGACACTTTTTTTCACATAACCTCAAAATTTATATGAAAAATTGAAAATACCAATTTTTTGGTTTTTAATTATTGTCTTTTATAAAAAAAATTTTGTTTACACGAAATTTGGTGAAAATTTACTTCTTTATGCCCCTAACACAGTATAATTTTTTTGATTTAAAATATTTATTTTTTCACCTTATTTTGACTATATACTATAATATACTATAATATTGAAAAAGCACCCTAATTTTCAATCGAAAATTCTCACTTAAAAACATCTGATTTTTAAAAAAAAGTCGCTGAGCTTTTTGTTCGTTGAAACCTCTACTTTCTGATGAAGCAAAAAAATATATACATTACAATGTTAAATGTTCTCAGAAAATGTAATAATTAAAATTATGTTAATTAAAGTTATGTACAATAATTGTACAATATTATGTAAAATTTTGAGCAGTTTTTTAAAATGTACACTTTATTTATTGCATTTTCTGGGAACATTTAACATTGTAATGTATATATTTTTTGCACCATCAGAAAGTAGAGGTTTCAACGAACAAAAAATCACTGACTTTTTAAAAAAATCAGATAAATGTGCTAACACTTTTTTCACATAACCTCAAAATTGATGTGAAAAATTCCAATAACCAAGTTTTTGGTTTTTATTTTTTTATTGTAAAAAAAAAATTTGATTAAATTTGGTAAACCTTACCTTTTAATTTTACATAATAATACAATTTTGAGCAATTTATTAAAATTTAAATTTTAATTATTACATTTTCTGGAGAAATTTAACATTGTAATGTATATTTTTTGCACCATAAGAAAGTAGAGGTTTGAACAAACAAAAAGTCCACCAACTTTTTTAAAAAAGTGGATACTTTGACGTGAGAATTTTCGATTGAAAATTAGGGTGTTTTTTCAATATTAAGTGAAAATAAGGTGAAAAAATTAATCTTTTAAATCAAAAAAATTACAGTCTATTTAGGACATTAAGAGGTGGGTTTTTACCAAATTTCATTAGAATTTTTTTTCAAAAGATAAAATAAAAAACCAGAAACTTAGTTATTAAAATTTTTCACAAAAATTTGAGGTTATGTAAAAAATTGTTATCAAAAAAGTTGTAGATCTTCTTTTTATCTACAACTTTGCTCTTTAACTTTTTTCCATAAAACTTGTAGTTTTATCGAAAATCTAGATAAACCTTTTCTAAACAACCCCCCCCCCCCCTTTTTTTTTATCGCCACCTCAAATCGACCGTAATTTATATTTCCTTTAATTTTTGGTATATTCTCTTCCTTTTCTAATGGGTTTCATCCTCTTTTCATTTTTTTTGTAAAAGATAAAAATCAAAAACTTAATTATTGGAATTTTTCACATAAATTTTGAGGTTATATGAAAAAAGTGTTGGTACAAAAGTTGTAGATCATTTTAGTACCTACAACTTTGCCATTTAACTTTTTCCCATATAGGACTTGTAGTTTTGTCGGAAATCGAGATAAACCGTTTCTATCCTTAAAGTCTCCCTCCATTTCCACTTCCCCACCTCAGATTGACCGTAATTAATTTTTTTTAATTTTTGTTATATTCTTTTCCTTTTCTAATGGGTTTCATCCTGCTATAATTTTTTTTTTCACTTTTTACCATTTTCAAAGGCTTTAGCTCTGGTCTATAAGTAAAATGTTAATTTTTAAATATCAATCAAGTCAAGCCGTGAATATAGTTATTTCAATTTCATTAATTCATTGCACCAAATGTCTAGGTACTTGACTGGATGAATCCATAGTTAAATATGGTTATAAGCAGATACAGTGGTACCTTGACATACGAGTTTTTCGAGATACGAGTCGGCGAGCGAGTGATTTTTTGCTTTGAGTTACGAGCGAAATTCGAGATACGAGTTCGGTTTAGCAGGTCGAAGGTCTCGAAAAAAGTTGCAACAGGTCGTGCATCTGATCTTTTTAATCGAGATAAAAGATAAAATTCGAGATACGAGCAAGGTTGCGGAACGAATTAAACTCGTATGTCGAGGTACCACTGTAGTTTTTTCTTTATTAGATTGAAAATCTTGATTTCTTCTCGAAATTCTAATGAATCCATTTTCGGAGAGATTATGATTCAAAAAGATTTCAGTGACCTTTCAATGGATACTTCCGATATGTGTCATTGATATGCTTATCTTGTGGGTCCCCTTAAAAAAATAGGTATTAAAAATAGATTCGACTTTTATCGTGTACACTGGGATATATGATAAGAGATTATTAAAAAAAAAAAACTTCCCCGTTAAAAAAATTTTTATGAGCCCAAAGAAAGTGAAATTCCAAGTTAATATTCAACGTTTAACCTTGCATATTAAAATTTGTTAACTAGCAATTCTGGAATTTTAATAATAAAATAATGAAAATAGCTAATAAATTGAGGTAATCGGTTCTCACGATGTAGTATGAGTATGATTCATAAAAAAATTTATTTTAGTTTAGGTATTTATAAACGAGGTTTTTTTTTTTATCATTACATCACGATTAAGTAAATAAAAAATTTTTGCGACCACATTTCTTCGTTCAAATTATTGTATTGGCGATATAATTTGTAATTGCTGCTTATGAATTCAATTTGCGTCATCATCATCATCGTCATTTTCATTAAGGAAATTTTTTTTTCGCATTGATCCAAACCGGAAATGAGTTTCATAAATGTTATTTTTGCAAGACTCAAATTGCGACGGCGGACGACTTACTTGACTGATAGCGAAAAATCGCCAGGGGATGATTCACTAATTCGTACAAGAAAACCACCCTCAGGTTTATTACTCAAAAGTTTTTCGGCGTCAGCCCGTGTTATTCTACCATAATACCATCTATAAAATGGGAATAAAATTTATTTTTTTTTTTTTTTTTCTAATTAAAGAAAATATATTACTGGTGGTTTTTCATTTCTATGTAGTTACTCGGTATAAGGCCCTCTTTGCCGTCTAACTCGGCCCGAAACCAATTCACATCATCTTCCATATTTAAGATCTGTATGTAACAAGTAGCGAAATGTTAATTAAAATGAGTCATAGAGTCAAAAATTTGGCAATAAAGCGACATTAAAAAAAAAAAAAACACCCAGATACCTTTAAAACTTGTGCCTTCCTAAAACTAAGTTCATCTTCGGCGGTTGCGTTAAAGTCGTGTTTTGCCACAGCTTCCATTTTTTTCCCTGCACAGTGCTTATTTTAATTACGTTCCCGGCGTGTTTAAATCACAATTATTTATATCACTAAATATTTAAATCGGCACTCACTTAAAATCAGGATACTTAAGTTAAGATTTGTCTACACTTCCAACACCAGTATATTTCACAGCATCAATTTTTCATCTCTCGATTTGCTCGATTAAAAATGCACGTTCCAACCGGCTAGCAGTTTGTTTTTCACGCAGCACACACTCGGTTTAATCAGACAGACATTTTCCTAAATTATTCCCTAACGAATTACCATGAAAAATAGAAACTTTTTGAAAGAATTTTGATTCTAAAAAACACTCCCACCGTGGTCACAATATATAATATACGAGTATATAAGAATGGAGTATATCTAAATACGCCGCGCAACACTTTATCTCTACGCCAACCAAAAAATACAATATTTACAGGCAATTTCCCATTAATAAATTATTTTCTGGCAAAAAATTTACCTTTTGACTCGTCTATTTGTTATTTGATCGAGGTATTTTCCCGATGAAAATTATTTAAATCAAATTTTGATCGTGGAACTACTTTCTTGTACAATCTATCATAATATTTGGTTGAAAACAGTAGGGGCACCATTTTGGAACTCCCCAGTTAAATAACTAGATGTTCGATTCATTTAAATTTTAGTAAAATTGATCTAAATTTCCATTTATTAATGTTATAAAAGTTAATAAAAGTTTTTTTTGGGTTTTTCTGTTTTAAAAATGGAATAAAAGGTTACTTTTTGAAAGTTTTTTTTTAAATGTTAGGGTAGGCAATACACTATGCATATAAGTATTACATGATGCGGTACATGAAATGGATGATATAAAGCAAAGCTATCCAATTACTTTATTTTATTCGTTATTGATGTTTCTATAAATACATTGAATTGTTGAAAATTACGCAGTTTTTCAAAGAAAATATTTACATAACATGTTATAACATACACATAAATAATACGACTATATTTGAACATGATAATGAATTTATTTTGAACTAGCAACGTGTTTAACAAAATCATTTAACACGGTTCAGACGGTTCAGACTTAAGAAAATAAATCTAAATCTAATAAATGTCTCCAGGGAATTATATTTAAGACTTCTTAAAAGCTTCTGATATCCAATTCTAGTGCGACTTTGATTTTTTCTTGATGAATTCGTTCTTAGTTAGAATATTTGCTATAATAAGCTTTGACTATTTTCTTGTTAAAGCTATCTTAATTTTTGATTAGGGAAAATCTTTTGCGCGTTCAACGCGTTTACGAGTTTTTTAACGGTCCTTAATAGCCGTAGTATTTGTTGCGACTTTAACTGAACTTAAAAAAAATATAAAAGCAATATTAATAAGTTCGCGGCAATCCATTTTTACTTTCTTTTACTACTATAGGTATATATAACCAGTGCTTTTAGCCTTTGAAAATGGTAAAAAGTGAAAAAAATTGTAGTTGTATGAAATCCATTAGAAAAGGAAGAGAATATAACAAAAATTAAAGGAAAAATAAATTACGGTCGATCTGAGGTGGGAAAGTGGAAAAAGTGGGAGGGTTTAAGGGTAGACACGGTTTATCTCGATTTTCGACAAAACTACAAGTCCTATGGAAAAAAGTTAAATAGCAAAGTTGTAGATAATAAGAAGATCTACAACTTTTGTGCTGACACTTCTTTCAAATAACCTCAAAATTTATGTCAAAAATTGAAATTACCAAGTTTTTGGTTTTTTATTTTTATCTTTTACAAAAAAAAAATTCTCAAGAAATTTGGTGAAAACTTATCCTTTAATGTCTCAAATACACTGTATTTTTTTGATTTAAATTATTTATTTTTTCACTTTATAATGACTTAATATCGAAAAAGCACTCTAATTTTCAATCGAAAATTCTCACGTCAAAACATCTGATTTTTTTAAAAAGCATGTGAGCTTTTTGTTTGTTGAAACCTCTACTTTCTGATGAAGCAAAAAGATATATATAATACATTATGATATTAAATGTTCCCAGAAAATGCAATAAATAAAGTATAAATTTAAAAAAAATTGCTCAAACTTGTACATTTAACACAATTATTAACAATTTATTAAAATTTACACTTTAACTATTGCATTTCTGAGAACATTTAACATTGTAATGTATATATTTTTATGCACCATCAGAAAATAGAGGTTTCAACAAACAAAAAGCTCACAGACCTTTTAAAAAAATGAGATGTTTTGACGTGAAAATTTTCGATTGAAAATTAGGGTGATTTATCGATATTAAGTTATTATAAGGTGAGAAAATTTATATTTTAAATAAAAAAAAATACAGTGTGTTTGGGACCTTAAGAGGCAAGTTTTCACCAAGTTTTGTGTAAACAATTTTTGACGTGATAACGTTTTATAAATTGATGAACTACGACAACAAGTCTGAAATAGTTCGGCCATTTTGTCACGTTACCTACATTTGAACCTGTGCGTGCAAGCAAGAACGCGATACAAGTGATAGAAAGGCACGATATTATTGTTGAATCCTAGACAACGTATGGATGGGCAAATGTATAAAATATATCGGAATAAATCGTTTCGATATTTACAAGCAATATCGATAGATGCAGAGTAAAAAATATCGATACTTCGATATATCGATATTTTTATCTCAAAACGCGATTACTTAAAAAATTGTCAATAACTATAAGTGGAATACATTATAATTATTACAAAATATAATAAAGCTTTTAAAAAAAATATCGAATTTGATATTCGGAAATAAATATCAACTACCGATATTTTGATACATCTATAGTTGGTGCCCTTACCTAAGACAACGTGTTTTGTGTTTTTCTTTTACAATTTACTTAATAAGATTTAATTGATTTTGTCCTTCATAATTCTCAGTCTGATTTCATTTTGAAAAAATTGTTAATTTTCAATTAACTCCTTTGTATTATACAAAGTAATGATAATTCAGTGATAATAATTCAATTCATAAAAGTATCTACGCAATTTTTCATCAATTAGGTTTTCTTTATGACGTTATCACGTAAAACTATCGTCCATTAACCGACTTTACAAACAACCAATTTTTTTTTGTAAAACACAAAAATTAAAAACCAAAAACTTGGTATGTTGAATTTTTCACATAAATTTTGAAGTTATGCGAAAAAAATTTGAGCAAGTTCTCAACTTATTATCTACAACTTTGATATTTAATTTTTTTCCATAGGACTTGTAGTTTTGTCGAAAATCGAAATAAACCGTGTCTACCCTTAAAACACCCCCTCTTTTCGACTTTCCCACCTCAGATCGACCGTAATTTATTTTTCCTTTAATTTTTGTTATATCCTCTTCTTTTTCTAATGGGTTTCATCCTACTATAATTTTTTTTCCTGTTCAAAAATTATTTTCTCTGGTCTAAGATAGTAAAGAAAGTATTGTAATCGGGTCGAATTTTCGAAATCGAACTGTCACCGGAAATACATGTTTTGAGGTCCTCTGAGTCCAAAAATATATTCAATAGTTCAATTTTTTTTTATTTGAGGCATTGTTAAGACTACAATCGCTACAATCACTGCAGCAATGGTGGACTCAGGGGATGGGTAATTAATTGCTAAAATCAATTATTTTCATTTGAAAAAAATTATTTTGGATACCCTATTTACACAAAAATATATCTACCAAATTTTAAAACATTTAACTAAATTATTTACATAAAAATTAACAAAATTTATTTTTTTTAGGTAATCAAACTAGTTGTACTATAGAAGAGTTAACGTTGATATTGGCGAAAGTTATGACGTCATTGATGACGTCTTACTTAAAACAACGACTGTGGTAAGAGATTATTATAAATAAACGGCTCATTTTTATCTGATTTTTAACATTATTACGTGGTTATTACGATCAAGTGAAATGTAGCTTTAAAAGTTTGAAATTTGCTCTAATCAATGTTTTGTTTAGGCAACCCATTATACATAAAAGTATAGCTAGTTATTTCTTGATCCTTTTAAATCATGTAAGAGAAAAAGTCATAACAAAACTATCCGATAATTATTTAATATGTGCGCTATTGATATTTCTATAAATAAGCTTAATTTTTAAAAATTACGCAGTTTTCCTAGTAAATAACAGGTAAATAAAAAGTTATTAATGCTGGTTTGTTTACAAGTGAAATGCGTTGCGCATTGGCTGTGCGCATATGTCTCAACAAGATGTGTGCGTCAAAAAATTTCCTCAAAACATTTATTTAAATCATTTAATTTAAATGATTTTAGTTTTGTTATAGTGCAATAATGGTTAATTGGTCTGGTAAGTAGATTTTTTACTAATTCATACCAAATCATTGCATTCAATACTAATTTTCATACAACACATTCGCATACCATGCCATGCTATATTAGCACTCATATGGCCATTGGCATGTTCTATTTTTGACGATATTCTCTCATTTTTCAATGATACACTAAATTTGCTCCGATCCCTGATCTATACAATAATTTTAGGTCAGTTTAACACATTCTAAAGCCCTCGTTTTGATATTTGTTATGTAGTTTTTAAACTTGCACATTGTACGGGGTTCTTCATTCAAAATCAGCTGTGCTTTGTTTTGATTTTTTCTGTTTTGAAAATTTCGATCAAAGTTTAAGTTCGTTTCTGGTTCATTTAAAAACGGAAGAAAATCTATTAATTGATATATTTGAATTGCAGCGAAATTATTGTCAATTGAGTTTCGTTGACCTTTGATTTTGGGACTTTGGTCGAGTTGGAGTCGAATCGCGATACATTTAATATACATATAATATAATGTATGCAACACACTTTTAATGTGTTAAATGTGATATATCAGCCACTTTCCTGTATGTTAACTTTTCATTCCGTCTCATAGAACGATGTTGTGAGCATGTGAAAATTTACTGTCGTAGAAAATGATGGGCTCACATCGAATCTACAAATCCAACTAAGAGCAAACCACCTTTAATTTCATTAAAAACAGTATTTAAGTGAAAATTATTTCGTTAAGTGTAAGTTTTTCTCTAAACTATTTAATTAATTTTTTTATAGTTTTTTTTTTTTAATTTTTTTTAGTGTTGTTTTTTGATCGAAATGCCCATACAAATGAATTTACGGGAACCACCGTTGGTGCATCCAGTGGCACCTGCCAGAATGACGGGATTGTTCAATCCTAACGCGTTTTGGGTCACCTATTCGCTGTCGGTGGCTTCGGCTAGTATTGCTGAGTTTGGTGAGTCAATAACATAGAGTTAATAATTTATTAAACCTTGAATGAATAAATAAAAGTTATAAAAAAATGAAAAACCGACTTTAAAATAAATAAAAAATCTTAAACAAAAATGCACTGAAAAGTAAAAAAATAATTGCGGATCCTTGCAATATCTACAACTTACAAATGGTTAGGATGATATGTTGTACAACTATTGTTATTTTTGGAGTTGGTGCCAGCCAAAGAAATTAAAATTAATGTTAATTTGTAAAACGGTTTAATAGTTGGTTATTAGGATTTTTTTATTTTTTAGTCACAGTAATAGTACATTAAAATTTCATTTGAAAAATAAATTTCGTGTGGTATTCTCGTATATTGCCAAGTACCAATATATTCGTATTTCCTTAGCTGACACCAACTCCAAAAATAACAATAGTTGTACAACATAACATCCTAATAATTTGTAAGTTGTAGATACTGCAAGGATACCCATTTTTTAGTGCATTTTTTGTTTAAGATTTTTTATTTATTTTGAACTCGGTTTTTCATTTTTTTTATAATTTTTATTTATTTCTAGATTTTTAGTGATCTGAAGTTTGATAACTGATTTTATTTCTTTGAATATGGGTAAACCTACTAAACGCGCTGCTCATATGAGACAGCGTCGTTAAATGTCACAAATCACCACATCATCCCTTTTTGCCCTTAAGGGTTGAAATTTATTGCTTTTAAATGTAATGTTAGAACTAAGTGCAATACACTTTCCAGTAGAAAACAATCATCAAAATCCGATGATTCCAGTAAACTTCATTATTTCATCCCCTATTTTTATCCTTAAGGGGTGGATTTTTTTCTTCAAATTGAAATGTGAATAATTTAAAGGTACGATGTACGTGATAGAAACAAAATTATCGAAATCGGGTTAGCAAGGAATAACTTATTATTTCATCCCTAATTTTTAATCCCTTATGAGTGGAGGTTCTTTATCAGATAATGGGTATGAGATTAATTTAAAATTATGTACTACCAATAAAAAAGAATTATTAAAATCGAGCTATTCAATTCGAAGTTAGTATTTCATCCCTTAGTTTTCAACCCATTCAAATTGAACGATTTCCTTCAAATTAAAATGGAACTTCACAAAAAGCACCGGCTTTCATACAAAAAAAAATCCAAAATCGACCTATCCAATAAGAAGTTAGTATTTCATCCCTTAGTTTTCAACCCCTTAGAAGAGGTAACAAACATTAAAAAAAATACAGTCGAATTGAGAACCTCCTCCTTTTTTTGAAATCGATAAATTAGAGAAAATAATAAATGTTTGTCAAAGATGATTGGATAAAAATTGAATTGATTGGAAATCTTATAAAAACGATTTTCTCTTATCTAACTGCTCTAAATAAGAAAACAAACATTGATTGAGTTGTTGACGAAATTTTTTTATGATTTCTAAGATTACCTGTAAAGTTTGTTCCTGATGGAAAGAAAATCGTACGTTGTACAATTGAGGTCATGCGCACTATGAAAAAATTATCATAGATTTTAATATCTCAACTTCTGTCTACTAAAAATGTCGATCTGCTTGTCTAACGAAATATTAAGCAGAAAACTGTTTGAATCAAAACATATCGCAATTTTTTCACTGCTTATATGAAGAATTTGACAAAGAAAATAAGGGAAGCGGGGTAATTAATGCCTTATATATCACTTGCGTAAGGGTGCCAAATCGTTTAAAAAGCAATCAAATTTTCTGCATCTAAATTTTTTTTTTTACTTTATGACTACTTAAGGGAGTATTTTAGTCTAGAGGCTCGAATTTCGAGCGTTTTTTGGCAATTGATTAAAAAAAGCATTTGATATTTTTACCATCCATTTTTTTATCATTTGTTTATTTATAATCAGAGAGTAAACAAAATTAATTTAAAAAAAATTTCATTGCGTTATACGTCCTTGAAGTAGAGGGAAAAAAAAAGCAAAAATACGGCTTTAATATATCAGTGGCTCTTTGGTGAAACCACTTAAGTGCATTTTTATTTTCTTTTACTACTATATAGTAAAGGTAGAATGTATTGTAATCGGGTCGAATTTTCGAATCCGAACTTTCACCGGAAATACATGTTTTGAGGTCCTCTGAGTCCAAAAAAGTGGTTTTTAGAAACAGGTCTGTGTGTGACAGCCATATCGTATCGAAAGCTTTATCCGAATTTCACCAAACTAGAAATTTAGCCTGCATGTTACGCCTAGTTTTACCGAGAAGCTTTTAGTTGAAAAATGAGTTTTTTTCGAAAACTTTCTACAGTTTTTAGACTCATGGATGCCTACAACTTTTATTTGAAACTTTTTCCTTGAAAAATTCAAATAAGGTGGATTTTGAAGTTGTCCCAGCTAGACCGGCCATTAGAAGTTCCCGGAGAACCTGAAATAATAGAAATCTAAAAATTGGAATTAAAGCCTAACTGGATTGGAGCTACCTTTATAAAATATTTTTAGTTTTATGACACTTCCGGTTATACCGGAACTCGGCACTAAAATCATTATTTCCAATGGCATGGCCTATTTATTTTTCCATATCTCGATTGAATTAATAATTCTGAGTATCTTTCATAATAATAAGATCTCATTTAACCTTTAAGGTTTTCGAGAACCAAACATCATTTGGTATGAAATTTGGTACTCCCACTCGCACTAATCGAAGTGTAAATGGGCCTTTAAAACTGTTCACTGTTATTTTAGTAAAATAGATTAGTAGTTATCCTACCGGAGCCGTAGGTACCTTTTTTAGGTTAAATGATATTCAATATGTTAAGATCTGAGATATCTTTAACAAAACTTCATTAAAATTATAAGTTATAATAAGTAATTGTTAAGTTTTTGAAAATTTTAGTGTTATTATTTTAACTTTTATTAATTTTTTTTTCAACCTCTCACAAAAAGTCTTAATAATTAAAATTTTTAAAA
Organism: Sisyra nigra; assembly: GCA_958496155.1. Taxonomy (NCBI): domain Eukaryota; kingdom Metazoa; phylum Arthropoda; class Insecta; order Neuroptera; family Sisyridae; genus Sisyra; species Sisyra nigra. The sequence goes on from OY292314.1 coordinate 55,847,380, forward strand.
TCCCGTACGTGCAACGATAACTACATCTATACAGATTAATAAGCGATTTGAATTTTTAATTTTAGATGTTCCGTTTTCTGAGAAACCAATTTTCGACAAAATTTGTAGAGATTTTATTCGTAGATGTAAATTAGTCCGGCCTTCTAGAGGAAAATGCGTTAAAATGCTATTTCATAAACTTTAACGAAACTTCTTTTAAACACAAGGTTCCGGTAGAATACAGTTGTTTTGCTATCTCATGAGAACAATGCATTCTAACATAAGAATTAATCTATATCATTCTCTGACCCCTCAACTCCCATATTTTAAAAATCATATCTATCTTGTAATCTGTAAAAAACAAAAACATATCTATTCCACGGGTATATTACATTTTTTCTGGGTAAAAATTAGATCAAGTCTTCTTTAGGAAAATGCTCTAAGACTCTATTTCGTGAACTTAAACAAAATTTCTTTCAAATACACGGTTCCTATAGGATACAATTGTTTTGTAATTCCATGTGAGCCGTTAATTATTCCGGCATTAGAAGTAGCCTTTATCATTTTCTGACCCCTAAACTACCACATTAGAAAAAGGGAAGTTAATCTTTTGATCTGTGAAAAACAAAGAAATATTTATCCCGTCGGAACCGTAAACATTTTGTTGATAAAAGGTATACTTGATGTTTCATCGGATTATAATCTATAACTATGCCACATTTCATCCAGATTAATTCAGCCGTTCTGGAGTGAATGCGTAACAAACTCACTTTCATTTTTATAATATTATAAGGATAAGGATTATCGCTTATCATGAGTTATATAATGAGTTTAATTGTTTCATACCAACGAAATTTACGTGATTTTAGACAAAAAATTATACATCGATATGCAATTTTTTTTTTTTTGGAAAATATTAAAAATTTTAAGTGTTATTTTTGACTTGATGAACTTTGTTCTTAGAACCTTTTTTGTCGAGCGTGAAATTTCCTTTTTTTAATCCTTGTTTATATTATTATTATTATATTATATATGAATTTAAAAAAATCACTTGATCCTAGTTGCATGATCCCATTGTACATGTACCCAATAAAATCCTTATTTTTAGCAGACCCTCCCCCCCCAAAAAAAAACGACAAAAATTAAGTGTTAATTTGAACAGCTCAAGTTTGGCAATAATCTTCATCAATAACATTTTCTCAACAGTAATTTTTTTTTCTCTAAATTTTAAGTTTCATTTTGTGTTAAATTCTTTGAAAAGTAATTAAATTTTATCGGCCTCCACTCCATAAATAACTTCTTCACAAAGAAAGATGACATTGACGACAAAAGACAGACCCTTGAAAATTATAGCACCATTTATATTTCGAGGCTAAGTACGTACGTTAAAAGTACAAAAAAAATATTATTTTAATTATTAATCCTTCATATTATGAAACAGATAACACCAAATTATCGCAATCCTGCGATATTTTTCTTATCGAACGAACTGAAAATATAGTTTGCAATTTTTAAAAAAATTCCGTTATCAGAACAGAAAAAATGAAACGTATTTTAATTTTTTTTTATTGCCACACGATTAAAGCGTATTAATTACTTAAATTGTAGTCTATCAATGTTGATAAGAATGTTTACATTGAAACTAAATCGAAAATATTCACTGATAAGAAAAAATCGAATTTAAGTGATCTCTTATCATGCTATCAACCGATGGACTGAGATGATCAAATTTTTTCCTTCATCTTAAAAGAAAGGCGACTAGAAAATGCATTCACGACGTAAATAGAAAACGAGTTGACCTGGAATAGAAAAGGTGACTATAGGAAAAAATTTCCACTTAACAACTCATTTAGATCAAGGTATTTTATAACACGATTACGTCACGAGAAAGTGTTTTGCCATTTTATTGTAAAAATTTACAAGACAAATATCAACTTGACAACTGAAATTTTTTTCTCAAAAAAAAAAAATCAAGGTCTAACATTAATTTTTTTGAAGATTAACACCATCTCATACTTTAGATTTAATTGGGTAATTAAATGGTGTGGTCATTAGATTTAAAAAAAAAATATATTCTTAGAAATTTATATAAGATTATTTAATTTATTTAAACAAACCAATTTTCAACTGATAACATTTTAAATGGATTTGCGTCATTGTTTGGCTTAGACTCAAATGTCAATGCCAAAAGCTCCCAAAAAACTAGCCCCGAATTTCATAAAAGGTCAAATTCCTGACCATAATATTATGAACTTCTTCCGTACTATCGAAAGTTGCATGTATTAAAGAAAACAATTTTCTCTCATCTCAGTGACATATCCGTTGGATTTGACAAAAACCCGTCTACAAATTCAAGGTGAAATCGCGGCCAAAACACTGTCCAACAAAAATGTAAGAAATTCTATGACAATTTGTACGTGTCAATTTGACATTTCGGTGGAAAATTGAAAAGATTTTTTTTCTTTTACATTTTTTTCTAGGTACCCTATCGAGGTATGGTTACAACTGGATATGGTATTATCGTTGAAGAGGGTTTCGCAAATCTTTGGCGCGGAGTCACACCAGCCTTGGCTAGACATTGCGTTTATTCGGGTAGGATAGGCAATCCAATATACACATCAGTAACATGTATTGTCTAATTGTTCATTTTTTAGGTACACGTATGTTAATGTATGATAGACTACGACAAGTACTTGGTGTCAATGAAGACGGTTCGATTGCATTTTGGAAGTCAGTATTGAGTGGGGTCACTGCTGGGGCCTTCGCCCAATTTCTTGCTAGTCCTACAGATCTGGTCAAAGTTCAAATTATGATGGAAGGTAAATTAATTTAAAATGTAATGTGATATACAGAACAAGTGGTTACCCGTGGCTTCATGTAAAATTGAATAAAATAAGTAAATAATATCTGACTGCAAGCAGCAGGACAAACAATTTTAATTGATTATCTTACTCTTAAAGAACTTAGCGTAGAACATTTTTAACTATACGCCAAAAAATTCCGCTATGGCTCCAAGTGTATAGTTATTAATTAATCAATAATTAATTTTTCAAAAATTTTCAAATTCAAAAATTGCTTTATAATCCAAAATAATCACTTCTTTTTTTTTTTTCAAAAAATTGTTTCTTAAATGCTCTTGCCGGATCCGCAATTGCTCCAGGTGTTTAGTTAATTAGTAATTCAATTTTTATACTATTCATGTTTATAAGATCTAACGGTAGTTGATGACGTCATAGAATAACAATGCATGTATAAATAGTTACAAATAATTAATTTTTCAAAAATATTGCAAAAGTTTGATCAATTATTTGCGTAATGAAAAGAGCAGATAGAAAACTTAAAAAAATTCAATTAAAAATTATTTTGGGTTTTCGAGCGGTTTTAATTCTTGAGTTTGAAAATTTTTAAAAAATTTAATTATTAAATAACTATACACCTGGAGCAATTGCGGATCCGGAAAGAGGATTTAACGAGAAATTTTAAAAAAAAATACTTAAATAAGTGCCTGTCTGTATTTTACAGCAATTTTAATAATAAGTTTGCAAATATTTGAGAAATTAATTATTAATCAATTAATAGCTATACACTTGGAGAAATTGCGAATTCTAAAGGAGCAATTTTTTGGCATATAGTTTTAATTTAAGTGTACATTTTAATAATATGCTCAAAATTGTATGTATAATACAATTGTACAAATACAACTTGGAGCAATTTATTAAGTATTCAGTATTCTAGTTTAGAGGCATGAATTTCAGGTAATTTTTCAAGTGTCATAAAACAAAGGCAATTAATATTTTTGCTATCCGTTTTTATTAGTTATTTATTAATCTTACAAGAATACAAAAAAAATCAAAAAACAAAAAAGGTTGAAATTTTCAAAAATTAGCAGCTGGATGAAGTGGGGGGTCTCAAAAAATTGGCACGTGACGATACCAATGATTTCAACCCTCTTAGCAATGTGAAACCAAAAAAAAAGATTATTAATCTAGAATAATGTCGCAATGTCTGGAACTATGGAAAAGTTGGAAATTTTTTTTTCACAAAATGGCGACTGCCTGAAAAAAAAAACTTTTGTACCACTTTTTGTGACTGTTTCGAATTTTTTAAAAATAGTAAAAATTAAAATTTGGGAATGGGAATAGTTCCAGGTGTAGACAAGTCTATAAAAAAGACTGTCTAAAAAATTCAGGTAAATCGGTCTAGTAGAACCTGAGAAATCGTGGGTATCGTTTTGAAAAAGATAGTTTCGTGAAAAATGCGTTTAAAGTTTCGGTAAAGTTACATCCAGTGGCCAATACAATGGTAGTTAATACTTACAATCTTTAATCAGCGATACCTGGTCCAAAAATATTGAAAATTTTGAAAAATTCTCTTAAGGGCATTTTTTTAAAGTCTTAAACTTTGAGAAAATGAAAGAAAAGAAAAATCGATTTTTTCAAGTTTCTAGACTAGAATACCCCCTTAAAAGGGTATAGCCGGGTTTGTATGACAAATCTGCCCCCACGGCTTTTTTGAGTTGTATTTGGGGGTTTGCTTTTGACATCAAACAAAAATAATTCACCCACATTTTTAGCTCCCTATCTCACACGGTTTTCGAGATTTCCAAAAAAACCCCATTCTTTGGTTTTATTTTTTTTTGCAATAGTAAAATTGAATATTAATGAATGGTGATTTTTTTTTTCAATTTCTAGTACTAAAAGAGATGACTCTTATATTTCACAAATACCATTCACTAAAATTCACAACACAAATTATAAATTAAAGTATTTGACTGCTGATTCACATATCACATGAATCTGACGACGAACGTGATTTTTCGTTTGTGATTTTTACATTTATTTTACTTTAATTTATAATTTGTGTTGTGAATTTTAGTGAGTGGTATTTGTGAAATATAAGAGTCATCTCTGTTAGTACTAGAAATTGAAAAAAAAATCACCATTTATTAATATTCAACTTTACTATTGAAAAAAAAAATAAAATCAAAGGTTTTTTTGAAAATCTCGAAAACTGTTTGACATAGGGAGCTAAAAATGTGGGTGAATTATTTTTGTTTGATGTCAAAAGCGATCTCCCAACTACAAATCGAAAAAGCCTTGCAAAATTTAAGTAATTATCAGCTTATTAAAGACCAGTTTTTTTAAATATAAATTAAACAATAATTTATTTAAATTTTATTATTCTATTAAATTTTGTTAAATTTATATTCAAATTATATTTTTATTATATTTGATATAACTATTTTCAAGATACCTGATGAAGTCAGAATAAGACTGACGAAACGTCGTGTGAAAAGAAAATAAATTGTTAAAAAAATAAAAAACTCGTCTTTAATAGCCTGATAATTACTTAAAATATAAAACTATTAAGACCTGAAAATTAATATTTTGGATTAACATTTTATGTAATGTATATTTTTTGCATCATCAAAAAGTAGAGATTTCAACAAACAAAAAGCCCGACTTTTTTAAAAAAAAAATTAGATATTTTGACGTGAGAATTTTCGATTGAAAATTAGAGTGCTTTTTCAATATTAAGTATACCAAAATAATGTGAAAAAAAAAATATATTTTAAATCAAAAAAATTACAGTGTATTTGGGAAATTAAGAGGTCATTTTTCACCAGTTTTCTTAATTTTTTTTTTTTGTAAAAGATAAATATCTGCCGCGAGGCGTCACAGTACTTTCTTTTACTTTCAATTATGAAACTCACTGTTGGTTAAAAGAACTATAAGTACTTTATAACTATACAAATACATATAAACAGAACTATTGTATATGCACACAGCCTATATGCATATGGATATACGAATTCCGAACCTTTATCCCAGAACTGCTCTTATTCGAATTTTCCCAGGAAAAAGTTTCAAATAAAAGTTATAGGCATCGATGAGTCTAAGAACTATAGATAGTTTAAAGAAAATCGTTAGAGCCGTTTTCGAAAAAAATTGAAAAATCTCTAAAACTCCAAGAATAAAGTAGAGCTTTCGGTGTACCGATTTCAACCAAAAGCTTCGCGGCACAACAAGGTATAATAGGGAGGCCAAATACCAAGTTTGGCGAAATTCGGATAAAGCTTTCGATACGATATGGCTGTCACACACAGACATGTTTTTAAAAACCACTTTTTTGGACTCAGGGGACCTCAAAACACGTATTTTTGGTGAAAGTTCGAATTCGAAAATACGACCCGATTACAATACTTATTTTACTATCTATATAGAAGTAAAAAAAAGTAAAAATTAAAAACCAAAAACTTAATAATTTGAATTTTTCACATAAATTTTGAGGTTATGTGAAAAAAGTGTTTGTACAAAAGTTGTAGATTTTCTTTTTATCTACAACTTTGCTATTTTACTTTTTTCCATAGGACTTGTAGTTTTGTCGAAAATCGAGATAAACCGTTTCTATCCTTAACCGCCCCACCCTTTTTCACTTCCCGGTTCCAGATCGACCGTAATTTATTTTTCTTTTCTTTTTTTTATATTCTCTTCCTTTTCTAATGGGTTTCATTCTACTATAATTTTTTTTTGGGTTCAAAAATTATCGACCCTGGTCTAGTACCTAATAGCTTTCTTTTCCTTTCCTGGGCTCTTAGTTTTTTGTTTACTTATTCTGTTAAGTTTTATGTGAATGAAGTCACTGGTAGCCACTCAAGTTACATCAAAATCCATGCCACAGCTTTTATGTGAACGAAAAGCAAACATCTTGACAAACTTTTGTATAAATATAATTTATTAATTTTTCAAGGAAAACGCCGCTTGATGGGCGAACCACCACGAGTCACTAGTCCTATGGATGCCTTTCGAAAAATTTATAAAGCCGGAGGCTTTCGTGGACTGTGGAAAGGCTCGATACCAAACGTACAACGGGCAGCGTTAGTTAATCTAGGAGATCTCACCACTTATGACATGGCCAAATCTTATATAATTAGAAATACGACTCTAGGAGATTCGTATATAACCCATTTTCTAGGCAGTGTTTGTGCTGGTTTTTTGGCAGCTGTTTTAGGAACCCCAGCCGACGTAGTCAAAACACGAATCATGAACCAACCGACCGATGAACGTGGAAGGTTTGAAACATTTCATTAATAACAAACAATAAAATAATAAAATTCACATAATTTCAATTTCAGAGGTTTATTATACAAATCATCCTATGATTGTTTCAAGAAAACGGTGCAAAATGAAGGATTTTTCGCCATGTACAAAGGATTTATTCCACTGTGGATTCGACTTGGACCGTGGTCATTAATCTTTTGGATGACTTATGAAGAGTTTAAAAAAATCGTCGGGTCCAATCAATTTTAAACGTTTGAACTTAGTTATTAGGTTTTTCTTTGATTCTAATAATTCACTTTAATGAATTGATGCAATATCCTCTAACAGTATCGTGTGATATTTGTAAGACTAAAATGCAACTGAACTGTTTTTAGATTCTCTTTATACTCGCGATTATATGGAAACGACAATAACTTTTTTCATGTTATTCAAGATGAGTTCAAGAGGCGCAATAAACGTATAATTAAAAAAAATAATGGTAACAATTAAATGAAACGGATGGTTTTAGATTGTTAAGAAGCAGAAATTGGTTAAAGATCATTAGAAAACGTAGCGAAATATTTTGATTTGTAGCTGGGGTCAATGTACTTTTTTTTAATAAAGTCGAAAATTTATTATTTAAAGCTATTTTTGAAAGTGGTATGAATCCATTTTATGCATACAGCGAGAAGGTTGAGATAGCCACATCGCCTATAACACGTGCTGTCCCCTACAAAGAAATTTGGAACTATTTCTTGGCCACTCGTTTACACTTTTTTACACTCGGAATGACTAAAGCCAAGCCTCCTATTAAATACGAGAAAGGTTAAAAAAAGTGAACGATTGTCCCGCCAATTTTAGTACCTTTGGGTGGCGCTGGTAGCTGGTTGAAAAACTGCTGTTAACACATTCGCGTCGCGGAGTTTCTGAAGTATGATGACTGATTTTATTTCTTTGAATATCGGCAACCTACTAAACGCGAAGCTCATATGAGGCAGCGCCGTCAAATGTTAAAAGTTACTACTTCATCCCCTTTTGCTCTTAAGGGTTGAAATTTTTTTCTTTAAAATGTAATGAAAGAACTGACTGAAATATTTTTATCAATAGAAAAAAATCATCAAAATTCGATGGCTCAGTTAAACGTCACTATTTCATCCCCTATTTTCATCTTTAGGGGGTGGATTTTTTATTCAAATTTGAATGTGAATAATTTAAAGGTACGAAGTACGTAATAAGAACAAAATTATCGAAATCGGGTTAGCCAGAAAAAAATTATTATTTCATCCCTAATTTTTAACCCCTTATGAGTTTTTTTTTTTTATAAAAAAAGGATATGAGATTAATTTAAATTTATGTTCTACCAATCGAGCTATCCAATAAGAAGTTAATATTTCATCCCTTCTTTTTCAACCCTTTAAAAGTGAAAGATTTACCTCAAATTAAAATGGGATTGCACGGAAAGCACCAGCTTTCAAATAAAAAAAAAAGAATTATCAAAATTGAACTATCCAATAAGAACTTAATATTTCATCCCTTAATTTTCAATCCCTTAGAAGTGAACGATTTTCTTCAAATTAAAATGGGACCACACGGAAAGCATTAGCTTTCAAATAAAAAAATCATCAAAATCGCTTCACCAAGTCGAAAATTCTGAGGTAACAAACATTTAAAAAAAAAATACAGTCGAATTGAGAACCTCCTCCTTTATTTGAAGTCGGTTAAAAATACTGATCATAATTATTCTCATATAATAACAATAATAATTAAAACAATAAAAATAATTTGTCTGACGTTTAAAATAAAAATTTATTTCTAACCTCCGACCTCCATAAAAGTCTTCGTGGTCTTCGTTCAAATTGTTTTCATCTAATATTATTGGTGATGTCTGCAAATGCGGTCAACATAATCATCAAGGAAACAAACGAGTGACTAAAGAATAGTTCCAAACTTTGTAGTCGGAGTAGGGGGCAGCACGGGTATTCGTGCAATCTGGCTCTTAACTTTCTCTCTGATGCATATATGAAGACTTGACATCAATAACGGGCTAAGTACCAAAAAAAAATTTAGAACCGAAAAAGGAAGCCAATGTACCATTGCTCATTGCTAACAACGTAAAAAGTGAACTAAATGCCATGATCATTTAATAGTAACCATTAAGGGGGTATTCTAGTCTAGTGGCCCGAATTTCGAGCGTTTTTTAGCAATTGATAAAAAAACAGCATTTGATTTTTTTAGTATCCATTTTTTTTCATTTGTTTATTTATATTCAGAGAGTACACAAAATAAATTTAAAAAAAAATTTTATTTCATTGAGTTATGCGTCTTTGAAGTAGAGGGGGGAAAAAAAAAGGCCGTGTCCTCGTTGCCATGATTTCTAAAAAATTCCTAAAAAACAGGTCGTCACATGGGATGACCCCCTTAAAAACCTAAGTTGTTAAAAATTAGACATTTTTCAAGTAAAAAAAAAAGTGTGACACACCGTGTGGTCACGTCTTTCGATGTTGGGAAATGTTAATATTTTTACCTCGATAAAAAAAATAAAGATACATATAATTTTTTTTTAAATTTCAATAAAGCAACAACGTGACCACACGGTGTGTCACACTTTTTTTTTTACTTGAAAAATGTCTAATTTTTAACAACTTAGGTTTTTAAGGGGGTCATCCCATGTGACGACCTGTTTTTTAGGAATTTTTTTTCTACGACCAGTAAATAGATAGAGCTTTAAGTTTATTATCATTTATTAACATATATTTCGACAGTATAAATATAAATTTTAAGCTAAAAATATTGTGTAGAACATGAAGAACATTGAGTTACAGCGTTCTGAACACCCCCACCTCAAAAAAATGAGCTCACACTTCCTCCACGATTCCGGCTGATTGGCATATCCGAAACAAAAAAAAAAAAAACCGGCATTTTGGAAATTTTCGATTGAAAATAGTTCATTAGTGTACCCTATAAATTTCGTTAAATATAGTTTTTGAGATACGATGGAGGAAAGTTTGAAAACACGGTTTTGAGAAAAAAGCGTTTAAAGTTTCAACTGCCCATTCAGCGCTCCGAACAGTTCTTTCTTCTACCTGCTGTATCTTTAAAACGACTTTAAATTTTCAATAATCACTTTACGACCGTATTATAGACATGTTAAGAAAGTAATTTATGAACAAAAAAAAAATCGATTTTTTGAGCCCATCACATGGGATGACCCCCTTAATTATTATTTACATTATACAAAAATTTTAAAAAAATTGCTACATTCTATGGCCATTAGTCAAATTATGTCAACGTATGAATTTCAAAAAAAAATGTGAATGATTAGTTTGTTAGGAATAAAAATGTTAAAATGTCTATCAATGTCTCAACATCCAACGATTTGACCACATAATAATGTGTCACATTTTTCTTTCCATTTTTAACTGTTTTAGTTTAATTTCTTAGGTATTGATTTATTTAAAAGAATGTTTAAGTAAGTTCGAAATTGAAAAAAATAACATTGTGACACACCGTGTGGTCACGTTGTACTTTGTCGAGAATGATGTTACAAAAACTCTTCATTTAGTTCATTAGGGTAAAAATGTAACGATTACTCAGTACTGAAAGTTTTTTTTTTTACTGTGTACATAGCCATTGAATGAAGCTTTAATTCAGAGCGACCCTGTCATTTTTGTAGGAGGGGGGGACTAAATATTTATAAATATCTGAGAGTTGTCAAGATTTACAATGAAGTATAATTTAAGTCTGTTTCATTTACGTTAAAAGGATAAAAGTTTGTACTGAAAAATGCTTAAAAGCACCAACTAAATACCACTTTTAAAAAAAGCTCATTTCATAAATAATAAATATTTTTCTTTAGAACTCAAAAAAAAAAATAATAAATGTCATATCAACCCATCTTACAAGAGGAAATCTTGTACGAAAAATTGACCAATTTTTAAAATGCATGAAACAAAAAGACCTTTGACTTAAACAATTGACCCTACTAGAATTAGTGCAATAATTTTCATTAAATGAATAAATTTCTATGATTTTATCATAAATCATTTCTATCTTTACTTGATTTTAAAGAAATAAGTTAATTAGTGAAAAGCCACGTCAAAATATCAAGCCACGAAATATCTTAAATGTGATTGAAAATCTCGATAATTTAGAATGAATATAGAGCTCAATTATATAATTTTTTTATATATTATATACCATATTACTACAAAGAATAAAAATGTATTTGTTATATATCATGTAATTAACAAATAAAAATAATTGTTTACAATTTTATATGTTATAACTTATTTATCTCGTCCAAAAGTGGGGCGAGTCGTCGTCGATCGGCGAAACTTTTATGAGTCCCCTTAAACTGAACGGAATATGACGCCAACGTGCACGCAATTTCCACTTGCTTTTCTAACGCTATGTGATTCTCTTCGGCTAGTAAATAGGCTAGGGCTCCAATAAATGCATCACCAGCTCCCTAAAATTTCTTATGTTAGTATACAAAAAAAAAAAAAAAAATTCTAGTAAATCAATTCATTTACAGTGGAATCTAAGGCTTGTACAGTTGGAGCTGAGACTTGTGAGATTTCAGTACTGCCCTTTCTTGAGACCAGTGCTCCTTTTTCTCCCATTGTTAAAATAATTGTGTTACAACCTTTTGCCTTTAATGCTTTAATCACTTCGATTCCCTCACTAAAATTTAATAAAAAAGAAAATTATTATCTAATTTATAATTATTGAAAAATTTTTAAATAATGACAAATACACGTGCTACCCCCTACTCTGAAATTTGGAACTATTTCTTAGTCACTCGTTTGCACTTTTCTCCACTGTTCTACACTCGAAACGACTAAAGCCAACTAAAGCCATAGAGAAATGTTCGAGGCTTTAGGGCAGCGGTCGGCAATATGCGGCCCGTTGTAAAATTGCCTGCGGCCCGCCAAGCAAAGAAATGTTTCTTTATACTTCTGCGCAATTATTAGCGAAAAATTATTATAAACATAATATCTTTTAATTCTATTTTTAACCGACTTCAAAAAAAGGACGAAATTCTCAATTCGACTTTATGTTTTTTTTATGTTTGTTACCTCAGAATTTTCAACTGGGTGAAGCGATTTTGGTCCCGTTTGGTCCTAATTTCTTTTCAAGAAAATCGCTCACTTGTAAGGGGTTGAAAACTAAGGGATGACATCTTAACTTCTTATTGGATAGCTCGATTTTGATAATTCTTTTTTTATTGGTAGAACATTATTTTAAATTAATCTCATAACCATTTTTTATGAAAAAATTTCCACTCATTAGGGGTTAAAAATAAGGGATGAAATAATACATTTTTCCTGGCTAAGCCGATTTCGATAATTTTGTTTTTAGTACGTACATCGTACTTTTAAATTGTTCACATTTCAATTTGAAGAAAAAAATCCACCCCCTAAGGATAAAAATAGGGGATGAAATAGTGACGTTTAACTGAATCGTCGGACTTTGGTGTTTTTTTTTCTTTCGGAAAGAGAATTCTACTTAGTTCCGTCATTAAATTTAAAAGCAAAAAATGTCAACCCTTAAGGGCAAAGGAATACAATGGCTGACACCAACTCCAAAAATAACAATAGTTGTACATTATATCATCCTAATAATTTGTTAGTTGTAGACACTGCAAGGATACGCAATTATTTTTTTACTTTTTAGTGCATTTTTTGTTTAAGACTTTTTATTTATTTTGAAGTCGGTTTTTCATTTTGTTATAATTTTTGCGTGTTTTTAAATATTTTTAGTAGCTTTCTTTAACTTTCATTTAGCAGTTTTGAAAACTTGATTATTAATTTAAATTTTACTCTATTAAATTATATTATTTTCAAGTAAAAATTTAGAATACGTTAGTAGTTACAATGGTTACAACCGTTACAATAATCAAATTACAATTCAACGTCCGCCTTTATTATTATATTTTCTTCAAGATACAAAACGGCGGCGCCAAAACGTCCTGCTTCAATGTTTTGTCCATTTGATGTTACTACTCGTAGTATTCAATGTTTTGTTTATTAAAATAAAATACATTTTGTTCTTATGTACTTTCTGTTGAACTGAATGGTATCTGTATAGTTTTATTTTTTATTTTTTTGTTTTAAGTCGCTTTAACATCTAAGGTCATATCACAACTGTATAGACACAGAGAATTTCTGTTGATCAATTTTAATCTTAGGTCTATGATCTTAAGTCTAGGAATCAACGGGAATCGAACCCGTACCACTTGACGCATGAAGTGGAGAGAACTACTGCTCTAGCCACTGCGCCAAAAGGTGGCCTTTATCGTATTTTGTTTTTGTTTATATAAGATTTTAATTATGTTTATTTTGATTTAAAAAAAACTGTTGGAACTATATACTAGAAACATTAAATGAACAAAACATCGAAGCAGGACGTTTTGGCGCCATTGAACCACTGAATGGGAAACTGAAAGTTGATACAAAAAAAACCACCCCCGCATAGACCTAGCACCCGGGTACAATGGAGTGAAACCCTCCGCGAGAAAACATCCTACGCCAAAAGGTCTCTTTTTATTTTTTTAAAATGGCCCAGCGTCCACAAAAGGTTACCGACCCCTGCTTTAGGGTGCCATCTTATGTCGCTCGATTTCCAGCGATTTTTGTCACGTGGTACGAATTCGACCAATGTACTGCCAGGATTTTGAAATTGGTAAAAATATGGCTGCCATCTGAACGAATTGAAGCTTCAGCAATTGACGCTAGCGGCGCTAGGGTAGCAGTTTCAGGTCGACATCGTACCACGTGACCCAAATCGCTGGAAAGCGAGCGATACATGAGATCGCACCTTTAGTGCTTTAGGCGTTTTGAGTGTAGAACAGTGGAGAAAAGTGCAAACGAGTGACTAAGAATTAGTTCCAAATTTTGGAATAGGGGGCAGCACGTGTATTGCGATCTGGCTCTCTCAACTTTCTCTGTGATAATTAACAATAATTTTATTTTTAACCACGATTAATTGACGTAAAAATGAAAGAGGTAATCTCCATATGTAAATGTTTTATCGATGAAGAAGAAGACTTCAACAACTTACTCGATACTATTGCAAGACATTTTCGTATAACTAGCCGCTTCAGTTTCATTCACACAAAAAATCGAACCGGCCTTAAAAAATTCATCATCAATACCATCAACTGCAGGCGCGGCATTAAAAATTGAAACCCCTTTAAACTTTTTCAATGCCCTCAGAGTGACATTGGCCGGAATTTCCAATTGACAAACCAGAACTTTAGCCTTTTCCAAGAGTGGTGCCACCACGTCAATATCATCCTCAGAAAATGTATCATTGGCACCAGCCACAATCACTATACAATTATATCCTTGGTTCGTATCAACCATAATTTGAGCCACACCAGATGTATGTCCCTGGACCAAAGTCGTATATTTCGTGTCGACTCCATACGATTGGAGAATACTTAAATATTCCTCTCCGAAATAATCTGAACCTAACTAAAAAAACTTATTGCAGATTATTGATCGTTAAAGGGTAGTGATCTAGACAAACTTTTCCGATCATCGACGTATTTCCACCGAGTTTAGCCGCGGCCATACATTGATTGGCTCCTTTTCCACCCTGGTTTCGATAAAATTGAGATCCTTTGATGGTCTCACCCTGAGCTGGCAATCGAGGAGCATAGCTCCAAAAAGCACACAGTTAGCTAATTAACAAAAAGCAAACCCCTTTAAATAAATACCTGACAAAATCGACACTACAAGAACCCAAAATGACAATTTTATTAAATCCAACCAATTCAGAACTGGAAGTACTCGAGGACAGCGATGAATTTTGATCCGAAACTTGGCTAATGCTCATGATTGTATTTATATGTCATAACCAAGTGTTAATTTTCGACGTGAGAAACCTGGTTAAATTAAATTAAAATCAGACACTGACGTGAACTGTTCGAGGGGAAGACATTGAGTGTTTGTTAGAGGCTATGCAAATATTTGTAGGGGAGAGTTGGATAATATCGCGCCCCTAATTACTTAGACCTATAATTAAGACAGAGTTTGATGCACAGATTAAAAAATGCAGTTAAGTAGTAGAGAATTTGTTTCGCTAGATGCGCTAGATATACAGCATGACAAAATATTTTAAAAAATTAAACAGAAAGTAGTTATTCGTAGAACTTCGATACGTTATTTCAACAAAAGTTATGTCCTAGATTTATTATTTTATTAATGTCTAGGTATTAAAATTAGCAAATCTTTGAATGAAGTTAAAACTGGTACGTCTCATCTATACCAATAATAAGATTGAAGATTTTTACTACTTGAATAACTATACAATAGAAATGTTCCATCTCTCCTGCGCGAAAGAACATAAAACGGAATCATTTTTCCCAGCTAAGATTTTTATCTAATCTAAAAAATTTAAGGTGTTTTGTTGAATACTCTTTATTGCCTGCATTTTCATATATTTAATACAAAAAAATAAATGCCATTTACATTGTAATTTCCCCCCCCCCCCCCCCCCAAAAAAAAACAGGTAATAACAGGGTTTGTCCAGGGTAAACTTGAAAACAGCTGAGCTGATTTCAATGGAATTTTCACAAAAAGTTATTAAATATTGTAACTTACATTATAGGCTACTTTTTATTTCGAATAGTTTTTCCTGTCTGTTTGTTTGTTCTTGGCAAACTTGAAAACGGCTGGTCCGATTTGGACGAGATTTTCACTACAAGTATTAAATATTACAAAAAGTGCTTTAAAGTACTTTTTATTCCGAAAAATGTTGACTTTCTGAGCAAAAAAATTAAAACTTTAAAAACTGCGCAACGAAAAACATACATCGGCAGGCAGTTGTGATACAATGTATATATACTAAATTATCGTTGAGACGACATGATTTTAAACTATGTAATTTGTTATTCTTATAAATGAATGTTTGCAAATTTGAAAATTATAACCATGATAGAAATATAGCGATAGGTTAAATTCCTAGAAACCATAACTCCATTGTGAATTTACGGGTAGTTAACATATTATTAATAGTTCGGCTGAGTAAACGTTCGAATAGTCGAGGGAGGAGAAGGAAATCCTCTGCAGTAATAATGATTTCATTCATAAAAATAAATATCTTTGTTCAAAAATGAGACCCGTAAGAATAAATAATTAAAACAGACAGTTTGACTTAAGTGATCCCGATTAAGAGTTTAATTAAGAGAGGTATAGCCGTCAGGCAGAGCCCCCAGAACAAAAAGAAATCCAGCCCAACTTATTTTTCAAGAGAAAATAGCAACTTAGATGTGACCATCGCGTTGTTTTTTTTTTTTTTACTAAAAGACTGTATTCTTAATTTTCAATTTATTCTAGCAAGATATATAAGAATTCGTTGTCTAATCTTGGACCTCGAGAAATAGCAGACTTGCCGATAAGACATAATGGCCTTAATACTATATCCTAGATTCCTAGAATAATGAACCTAAGGCAACTAACTAAACCTGATACCTCAGATCTTAAGATAACACATTAATTAGTATTTACCCTAAAAAAGGTACACTTCCTAAAGGATAGCTACTAATTTATTCTACTAAAATTAATAAATGATTTCATATGACATTTGGTGTGAAAGGTTCTCAAGGCTTAAAATTTCCTTAATATTTTACAATATTCAAAAAACGTAAAGATCTTACCTATAAGATAGCTTATAGCTGTTCCTGGAAAAGTAGTTTAACGGATTTTCATGAACTTTCTATGAAACAAAGGTCTAGAAATATCTAATTATTTTTTTTGTAAAAATAGCTAAATTTCTTATTTTGGGTAAAATTTTCTATTATTCAATCAGATTAATTTAGATACGCTCTGCGATGCGGGCGGGTATCAGCTATTTATATCTATAACCAGCCTTATAATGAGACTAGTTGCACTAATCAATGCAAAAATCACATAAGTAGGAAATTTTGTGCGCGAAATTGACAAACTCGATCATTTCATTTTATAACCTCAAAATAATACAGTAAAATTAATTGTATATTCAAATCCATTTGGGCATTAATTCTACATTATGTACACATTACAATATAAATACAGAATTGCTTTACTTTTGTCAAAAATACCCGTCAAATTATAATAAGAAACGACAGTAAAACCTTAAACGATGTGATATTATTCTGTCGTTGCTCGGAGCGTACTGGTCGTGCGCGAGGGGAGGGGCAAGCGCTAGATAACACTAGAAGTGTTTAGTTTTTACAATACGTTGATGCGCGGAAATATCAAACGTGCGGTATTATCCAACTCTCCCCTACACTTAGTATTTTCTGTTATCACTTGAACTTGATAACATAATACATTGCAATAGGGGATAAAGAAGGGAAAGGAAAATTATATTAAGATAAGATTTGATTATTGGAAAATTTTGCTCTTAAGTTATTTTTATTAATTGATTTTCTAGGTTTATTTATAGATTTTATAACTTACATGCTGCATATTAAAGTGACATAAGGCACGTGTTGGTTGTATAGATCATATAAACCATTTATATTACAGCCTAGGAATTATGAGAAAAATAAATTTCGTGTTTTGACTAAAAAATTGATTTTCATAAAATGTTCACAGAAAAAATTACTTCGATAAAAACGTTTTTGTCAAATCTTCATCTCCATGAAAACATCCCTTTGCACATAATATTAATTAGGCCCTGTCAAATTTCGATCGTTTTCATTATCCAAATTGAACGTTTTGCACAAATCATGGATGCAATTGCATTGCATTCGCCGCGACATTCATGAAATGAAAAAAAAAAGCATTGCTCAAAAATCATGTTCTTCTTTTGCATTTACCTAAGTTTTATCAATCATTGAATATCATATTGGAACATTAATTGGATCATGGAGCAAATTGTCGAGGAAGAGGACTCGCCGACACCGGTCAAAGTGACCGATTTGCTCAACAAGTTCGAGCTGAACATTTCCAAGAGTCGCAAATTCGATATGTTTGCGAGAAAACGTCTGGCGTTGGGCCTTCGAATCGGGGCACGACTACAAAATGATACAATGTGGTAATTTACCATAGAATATTTTTTCCGGGCTACATTTCGTGCTGATTTTTAAATATACTCACAACAAATATTTACCCAAATGTAAGCATGCTGGTTAAGAATCTGAAAAGAAAATGGCCAGGAAGAGTTTCTAGTTTTTGAATGAAAAATCCGATTTTGGGAAATTGCAAGAATACCAGGGGAAAATACTTTTCTAAATTTATTTGTTTTAATTCTATTCTTAGACTTAGAGACTTAGACTGTCTCTGTCTTAGATATTATAGGGTCTCACTGCATGCAAATGTTTTGGAATCAGGTTTTATTAACCCTCTGGAACGCACGCTTCGGGTAGTCCTCAGAACGCGCGGTGTATCTATGGGATAAAGTATGGTACATTAAAGCAACCAAAACAAACTTAGTCACTAAAATGATTTTATTTTAACGTATAAAATAATTATTAAGGATATCACATTTTTAATTTTTTTTATTAATACCCAACGTAGATGGAAAGAAAGGTCCGTCACGTCGCTCCATCGTCTTCCCCACCTCATAACGTTAACATTCTTTATCCTAGAGATACCGTGCGCTCCAGAGGATTAAAACAATAAAAATTTCTGACGATGGATCTCTAGGAAGTAAAGAACAATAGGGCCCCATAGACGAGTATTCTTTCCGACGTTCTTTTCGCTTAGTGCAATCTTGAAAGAAAGACTGACGGGATTCACATTCCTCTCGCCCCCACTAAGTTTTTCTTGCGGAATCATGCCGTTCAATCACGTCGGGATTCATAATCCTCTCATGGCCACTGAATTTACAACCGACGGGAAAGAGTGTTTGTGTATGAGCTCTTTCCTCTCGGTTCGAGAGGATTATAATCATGTGAAAGGAAAGCGCGTCCTCACACCTGATCCTGCAGTTTTACAAATGGAACGTTAGGTGTTAGCCGTTACTGGTATGGCTGTCGCTATGTACAGCTTGTACAGGGGAAGAAGAAAAAGAAAATGGATGAAGAGGTGGCTTCGTGATCGGGAAATTTTTAATAACATAAAATTGCTGAGAAAATTATCGGTAAATGAACCGTTAATGTCCGCGTCAGGGCCGTACTTTTTATATACTTGTACCAGAGTCAGCTGGTAACCTTTATATTTTAAATTTTTGTTCCCGTAAACTTTCTCATTTTTCAACTGCCATAGTGCTGGGTGGGCTTTATATACTTCAATGAATTCTTTAACTACGTGCTTTGGCACTTCTAACGTCACTTTTATCTTCATGCTCTTTTGACTCCATATTAAAAAGTAGCACTTTAAAAATCGGATTTAAAATACTTTTAAAAAAACGCTTGTTATGAATTAAAATCGAAAGAAAGACGCGCTTTCCACTTGAACGGATAAGAGCTGAGAGGAAAGGCGAGGCTCCACTAACGGCATAAATTTTGAAACGTAATCCTTCAGTGATTTGAATTTTCGGTGGACCCCGTACGGCACACTTTCCTCTCGTGCTCCACACACGAACATTCTTTCCGGACGGAATCAACATTCCTGCCGGAAAGAATGCTCGTCTATGGGGCTTTAATAGAAACACCACTGGGGATATTATTTAAAATATAAGAACGGATTTTATAGACGTCGAAAGGTACAGGAAAGCGATAAGAAAATATTCAAGCTTTAATTTTATTTAAAATATACAATAGCAAGGGACATCTTGAAGGGCGTATCTAGGCATCGTAATATTAATGGTATAGGACCCCCGGACTAAAGAGGTCTCAATCTGTGTATAAACTAAACTTCTAAACTTCAACAAGTACTCAAAAGGGCCCCTTAAAAATTTTTTGATATAGGATCCATCTTGAACAAACTGCAACCCTGAGCATCGTTAAAGATCTAAGTCAGTGATTCTCAACCACTGTACCGCGGTACGTTTGGGTACCGCAAAATTCATGAAATGTGCCGCCCAAATTTTAGAACCGCTTACATTATTAATGTTTATATTATGGTCAGTGTGCCGCCAAGTTTTGGAATTTTTTAAATGTGTGCCGCATGAAAAAAAAGCTGAGGATCACTGATCTAAGGATACGAAATATATATTTCTTTAATAATCTTGGCAAAATTCTTTCTGTGAAAAACTTTCTTTTAATTTTTTTCCTTGATTCCTTCAAACCATATTTAAAATTAAAGTTTAGTGTTAGTAGATCAAAATATTTTAAGGAAAATACTTTAAATGCATTCCTTAAATTGTTGACCTGTATTGGCACAATTGGAACGATAATGGAAATTATTAAGCTCTTTTAGAGTTTCTGATGCCAGACAGACTTCGATGGTAATAAAAAGAGTTGATAAGATGTGTGGATTCCAATATCTTTTACAATATCATGTTGGGGATACTCTTTTAGGACTTTAAGTTCCCTGTAAAATGATCAGGTGTAGCGTTTTAAAGGTGCATTGAGCACAAAAAGTTAAACTTCGTAACAAATCTGTAATAATTACATAAAAAAAATTTACGTAACTATTACAGAACTGTTACGAAGTGTAACGTTTTGTGATCACTGGGTTTGTCGTTAATATCGCAGTCAAACCCAAAAAATAATTATCGACTATTTGGCAACTCTATCCTCGGGAAATGATGGTCATATAGAAAATATAAGTAGAGTACTGAAAACTCGAAGAAATTCTCTACAACAAAATTTAGAAAAGAATTTTCCCTTGGCTTACTCGAATATTATTTTCATTAACTACTTTAAAAGCTGATACCAAAAATTGAAGGTTTTGAGCTTCACAAAAACTAGAAACTTAAAGCGTCATTCTCAATTTTTCCTTCAACAATTATTTCCTTCAAATTACAATTCCTTGAAAATCACACTTATATTAATACTCCTTAATGGACCTATGCCTATTTGCTATTATTTTTCTAAACTACATAAATTTTAAAATATTCTTACTAGATGTTCAATTAAAAAAAAATAGATAAATATAAAGAGTTCGTTCCCATTGCACATATTTGTCGAAGAATTTATAAATAATTATTTCAAAACAACACTTAAAACCGTGAATTTCATCCAATTTCTTCGCCATATAAGGATTTATTCAAGTGCGACTCGTTCCAATATTTTTATATCATACGAATGATTCATCAATGCTAAAACATATTATCGATTGCCAATACATAACCAGATGTTTAATTTCTCGATTCTTTTCTGTTAACTTAAATTTAAGGGATGAAAGGTTTACAATGCATTCAAAATCAAAAGCGGGATATTAATTTGGATTCAAGGCAAGTTAAACTATTAGGTGTTGGAAATAGTTCGTAGCGTTTGATGAAAAATGATGTGCTTTTATTACAGTAGTCTGCTTTTATGTTCAGAAACAAATTTATCGTAAAACAACTGTTATAAGGGGTTATTTTTACGACACATCTAATTTTTAATTGTTAATAACAACAAGTTGCAGCTATTTAAATAAGTCAAAATTTGTTCCAATAAAATTTTTTTGCGGGGAATTTTACTACATTATTTTAAAACGAATAAAGGTGCTGCGGAAAGTCATCGGATTTCAGTGGAAGCTTATGGTGAACATGCTTTAGCTGATCAAACGTGTCGGAAGTGTTTTGCGCGTTTCAAAAGTAGTGATTTTGACTTGGAAGATAAGAAACGACCTGAAGAGCAAAAAAAAATTGATGACAAAGAATTGGAGGATTTACTAAAGAAAATTCATGTCAAACACTTTAAGAGTTGTCCACATCGTTGGGGGTTGGAAAACGGCCGGAATGAAGAGAAAGGTACGACAAAGTTATTTTGCTGCACGACAATTCTCGACCTCACGTGGAAAAATCAGTGAAAACATATCTGCAAACATTGAAATGGGAAGTCTTCACCCACCCGCCGTAGTCTCCAGATATTGCCCCTTTGGACTAGCACCTGTTCCGATCAATGGCTCATAGTTTGTCAAGGAAAAATCTAAAATCTTATGAAGATTGTAAAAATTGGATTGATTCATCGATTGCCTCCAAAGACGAAGCGTTTTTTTTTTGACGGAGTATCCGACTCCTGCCTGAAATTTAGGAAAAAGTAGTAGCAACTGATGGACAGTATTTTCAATAATGTAAATTTTTATTTTCATTTAAAATTAGTCGTTATTTGTCTTTCAAAAAACGCTACGAATTAATTCCAACACCTAATATAACAATGGAATTAAGGAACTTTTACCAAGACACAAAAAAAACCAAACAAACTGGAAAGACAAAAGCTATTTACTGTAGAGATAAGGATGGACTACTAATAGGGGAACTAAATGGAAAACTGAATAGATGGGCACAGTACTTCGAAGACTTATTGAACGAGGAAGAAGACGCCCCACAACAGCTTACTACGGAAGAAAACACAGAACAACCAAGAGTAGATGAACGAGAAATGGAAGAACCAACGATAGAAGAGATAAAAGAAGAAATAAAAAAACTCAAAAACAACAAAAGTGCAGGAGAGAATGGCATACCGGCGGAAATTATTAAAGAAGGGGGACAAAAACTCCACGAAAGAGTGCATCATCTATTAAAAAAAATATGGCGAGAAGAGAAAATGCCGGAGGGATGGAATAGAGCCATTATATGCCCTATTTTTAAAAAAGGAGACAAAACGCTCTGCGAAAACTACAGAGGAATTGCGCTGTTGGACACAACGTACAAAATTTTAGCAAGTCTAATACGCAAAAGACTTAACAAGTACGAAAAAGAAATAATCGGAGAGTATCAAGGAGGTTTTAGAGGGGGAAGATCCACAATAGACCAAGTTTTCACGCTTAAAATGCTCCAAAATGAAAGCTATGAACAAGATCTGAGCCTACATATGCTCTTCATTGACTTCAAACAGGCGTATGACTCCATAGTGCGTAGAAAGCTGTATGAGGCGATGGAGGAACTAAGAATACCCCAAAAGCTAAGAAGTCTGATAAAAATGACACTGTCCAGTACGAACAATAGAATTGCGGTGGAAGGAAGCTACTCGAGACAATTTAACATCAAGAGAGGTCTAAGACAGGGAGATCCTCTGTCCACGGACCTTTTCAATCTGGTCGTGGATATGATCATGAGGAAAAGCGGAATCCAGAGGACAGGACTGATCCGACATCACAAGAACCAAACTATAGCATATGCCGATGATGTAGTCTTGCTAACAAGGTCAAGGAAGGAACTGCAAAGGGTATTCAGAGGATTCGAGATGGAAGCGCAAAAGTACGGCTTACGCATAAACGAGAAAAAAACAAAGTATATGGAAATGGGAGTGGATGTGGCAAAGGAGAATGAGTCCGTGGAGTTCCGAGCAGAAGCAAAAGCATACAAGGTCGAGAAAGTGAACAAATTCGAGTATCTGGGAGTGGTGGTCACAAATAGAGGAAGCGAAGACGAGGAGATAGAGAAGAGGATTCTAAAGGCAAGCGGAGCAGTGGGGGCACTTACCACAGTACTGGGGTCAAAAAATTTATCAAGAGCGGCAAAAATAAGGCTATATGAGACCGTCATAAGACCAACAGTCCTGTATGCGTGTGAGACCTGGACTCTGAGAAAAGAAGATGAAGCTAAACTGGAGATATGGGAAAGAAAGGTGTTACGAAGGATTTTTGGAGGGGTGAAAATGACAGAGGAGTTGCGGCGCAGGCGGACAAACAGAGAGGTGATGGAGTTATACAATAGGCCCAAAATAACCCAAAAAATAAGAGCACAACGAGTTAGATGGCTGGGACATGTAATGCGGCTGCCAGAAAAAAGATGGGCAAAAAGTGTACTGCTGGAGGGTGGAGGTGGGAAAAGAAGGAGAGGACGACCTAGGAAAAAGTGGTTTGAAGCCGTGAAAGCTGACGTGGAGGAACTAGTAGGAAGCAGCTGGAGGGAAATAACAAAGGACAGGAAGAAATGGAAAGGACTCGTCAAGGAAATAGAAGCCAAAGGCCTACAAGGCCTATAGCGCTGCAATATATAATATAACAAAATGAAAAAGCGTCTTCAAAATAAATAAAAACTCTTAAACAAAAAATGCATTAAAAAGTAAAAAAATATTTGCGTATCCCTGCAGTGTCTACAGATTACAAATTATAAGGATGATATAATGTACAACTATTGTTATTTTTGGAGTTGGTGTCAGCCATGGAAATAAATATTAATTTTCATTTGTAAAAAGGTTTAATTAGTTATTGGTATTTTGTTTTCATTTGAAAAATAAATTTCATAAGGTGTTCTCGTTTATTGCTAAGTACCAATATAGTCGTATTTCCTTGGCCGACACCAACTCCAAAAAAAACAATAAATGTGCATTATATCATCCTAATTATTTGTAATCTATAGACACTGCAGGGATACGTAATTAGTTTTTTACTTTTAAGTGCATTTTGTAGTTTTTTATTTTCATTTAAACTTAGTCGTTATTTTTCTTACAAAAAACGCTACGAAGTAATTCCAACGCGTAATAAACTAATTGAGTTTGATTTTTTCACTTAAAAATTAAATAACTTGTAGTTCAATATTAAACTTTAAGTAATATTTAAAGTTGATTTGAATTCGACGTGATTTCATATCAAATTTAAATTAAGTAACTTGTAAATGTTAAGCATATAGTGAATCCATGGGCATGAGATTTTTGATAAATGTATAAATAAATTATCTAAAATTTATTTGGCAATTTGTTAATTTTTAAAGCTTTTAACGCTTAAAGATGTATAATAATTTAACATTATTAAATAATATCAAACTGAGATGTCGAGATGGTTAAATTATATTTTTATAATATTTATAGAGCGTATATTGCAGAAATTCTGAAAAAAAATCAATGGGCATAGTTTTTGGGCTTTAATAATTTGATTCCTCGTAGATTGTACGGGTTATATTGTAATTAATTTTTGGAAATTAGAATTTGCTCGAAATTTTTGTTAAAATTTAAAATAAAAATTGTTTAAAAGTTTGTTGGAGGTTTGAAATTGGAGCGATCAAACTGAGATGCCTCGTTGGTTACATTATATTTTTATAATATTTTTAGAGCATATACTGTAGAAATTCTGAAAAAAATCAATGGGCATAGTTTTTGGGCTTTAATAATCTGATTCCTCTTAGATTGTAAGAGTTATATTGGCATTAAATTTTTGATTAATGTATAAATAAATTATCTGGAATTTACAATTTGGGCATTTTTAAAGCTTTTAACGCTTAAAGATGTATAATAATTTAACATTATTAAATAATATCAAACTGAAATGCCTCGATGGTAAAATTATATTTTATAACATTTATAGGGCATATATTGCAGAAATTCTGAAAAAAATCAATGTGCATAGTTTTTGGGCTTAAATAATTTGATTCCTCGTAGATTGTACGGGTTATATTGTAATTAATTTTTGGAAATTAGAATTTGTTCGAAATTTTTGTTAAAATTAAAAATAAAAATTGTTTGAAAGTTTGTTGGAGGTTCGAAATTGGAGCAATCAAACTGAGATGCCTCGTTGGTTAAATTATATTTATATAATATTTATAGAGCATATATTGCAGAAATTCTGAAAAAAAATCAATGGGCATAGTTTTTGGGCTTTAATAATCTGATTCCTCTTAGATTGTAAGAGTTATATTGGCATGAGATTTTTGATTAATATATAAATAAATTATCTAAAATTTATTTGGGTATTTGTTAATTTTTAAAGCTTTTAACGTTTAAAGATGTATAGTAATTTAACATTATTAAATAATATCAAACTGAAATGCCTCGATGGTAAAATTATATTTTATAACATTTATAGGGCATATATTGCAGAAATTCTGAAAAAAATCAATGTGCATAGTTTTTGGGCTTAAATAATTTGATTCCTCGTAGATTGTACGGGTTATATTGTAATTAATTTTTGGAAATTAGAATTTGCTCGAAATTTTTGTTAAAATTAAAAATAAAAATTGTTTGAAAGTTTGTTGGAGGTTCGAAATTGGAGCAATCAAACTGAGATGCCTCGTTGGTTAAATTATATTTATATAATATTTATAGAGCATATATTGCAGAAATTCTGAAAAAAAATCAATGGGCATAGTTTTGGGGCTTTAATAATCTGATTCCTCTTAGATTGTAAGAGTTATATTGGCATGAGATTTTTGATTAATATATAAATAAATTATCTAAAATTTATTTGGGTATTTGTTAATTTTTAAAGCTTTTAACGTTTAAAGATGTATAGTAATTTAACATTATTAAATAATATCAAACTGAAATGCCTCGATGGTAAAATTATATTTTATAACATTTATAGGGCATATATTGCAGAAATTCTGAAAAAAATCAATGTGCACAGTTTTTGGGCTTAAATAATTTGATTCCTCGTAGATTGTACGGGTTATATTGCAATTAATTTTTGGAAATTAGAATTTGCTCGAAATTTTTGTTAAAATTAAAAATAAAAATTGTTTGAAAGTTTGTTGGAGGTTCGAAATTGGAGCAATCAAACTGAGATGCCTCGTTGGTTAAATTATATTTATATAATATTTATAGAGCATATATTGCAGAAATTCTGAAAAAAAATCAATGGGCATAGTTTTTGGGCTTTAATAATCTGATTCCTCTTAGATTGTAAGAGTTATATTGGCATGAGATTTTTGATTAATATATAAATAAATTATCTAAAATTTATTTGGGTATTTGTTAATTTTTAAAGCTTTTAACGTTTAAAGATGTATAGTAATTTAACATTATTAAATAATATCAAACTGAAATGCCTCGATGGTAAAATTATATTTTATAACATTTATAGGGCATATATTGCAGAAATTCTGAAAAAAATCAATGTGCATAGTTTTTGGGCTTAAATAATTTGATTCCTCGTAGATTGTACGGGTTATATTGCAATTAATTTTTGGAAATTAGAATTTGCTCGAAATTTTTGTTAAAATTTAAAATAAAAATTGTTTGAAAGTTTGTTGGAGGTTCGAAATTGGAGCGCGCTCAGAGCGCCACCACGTCGATAAGTTGGTGTCTTTGTTTAACGCTAGCGAGTTGTGATAAGTACGTCTTGCTTATAGCGCGGCACATTGTGGAGGGAGAAATGTGTGCGCTCGGTGGCTCAGTCGGTCGGGCGCGGCCATCAACAGCTCGTTGGGTAAAAATACCTGTCAGAGTTGAAAGAATAGCCAACCGGGCTACAAAAGCCGGCCGTTACACACGCGATATTTCCATGTTTTTTTACATTACTTTTACATAATTATCGATAAACCAAGTGCCTAATGTGATTTTTATATTATTTTCATGTGTATTTTAACGATCGTGTCATAGACAATACGTAGTTTATAAGTTTTCAATACTTTTTTTTAATTTCTTTGGTGTGTGTGTGTGAAGCACAAGCGAGCGTGCCGACCAAACCAAACAGCTTCAAACGGAACGAACTCTCATATATTTCAAATATTTATTATTCTCAACTCGAAACGCGTGTCTTGATCAAAATCCCACAATAATTCACAACGTCGTGAAATTATATTTGCAATTAGAAAATTTTCAAAATTCATCCAGTTAACATTTGGGCGAATATAGCACGCACGAGATGGCGTCCGACGAGATACGGGATCGGAGCGATCCAGAGCTGAAATATTTGTCGGTCGACAGGAACAATTTCAACGATCCGGCAACGCAAGCGGAATGGACGCAGAAACGGTTGGTGTGGGTGCCGCACGAGACCCAGGGCTTTGTCGCCGCCGGCATCAAGGGCGAGCACGGCGACGAGGTCGAGGTGGAAATCGCCGAGACCGGCAAACGGGTCCTCGTCGCCAAAGACGATCTGCAAAAGATGAATCCGCCCAAATTCGACAAGGTCGAGGACATGGCCGAGTTGACATGTTTAAACGAGGCCTCCGTCCTGCACAATCTCAAGGATCGGTATTACTCCGGCCTTATCTATGTAAGTGGCATTTCCATCACACACTTTTTTTTTATGGCCCACCGAAAGCCAATTTATGAATCATATTATTATCAATTTTGATAAAACTTGGAAAGTTTTATACCTACAACATCAAGTCATAACATTTTTTAAATTAGTGATATATACACAGATAATTAAGGCATTTTTATAAAACTAGCTGATACCCGCCCGCTTCGCAGAGCGTATCTAAATTAATCTGATTGAATAATAGAAAATTTTACCCAAAATAAGTAATTAAGCTATTTTTTACCAAACAAGATAATTAGATATTTCTAGACCTTTATTTTATAGAAAGTTCATGAAAATCCGTTAAACTACTTTTCCAGGAACAGATATCTATAAGTAGGATCTTTAGGTTTTTTGAATATTGTAAAATATTAAGAAAATTTTAAGCCTTGAGAATCTTTCACACCAAATGTCATATGAAATCATTTATTAATTTTAGTAGAATGGATTAGTAGTTATCCTTTAGGAAGTGTACCTTTTTTAGGATCAATAATATTTAATGTGTTATCTTAAGATCTGAGGTATCAGGTTTGGTTGCCTTTGGTTCATTATTCTAGGATATAGTATTAAGTCCATTATGTCTTATCGGCAAGTCTGCTATTTCCCGAGGTCCAAGATTAGACAACGAATTCTTATATATCTTGCTAATATAAATAATATAAAAAACAACGCGATGGTCACATCTAAATTGCTAGTTTCTCTTGAAAAATAAGTTGGGCTGGATTTCTTTTTGTTCTGGGGGCTCTGCCTAACGGCTTCACCTCTCTTAGTCAAACTCCTAATCGGGATCACTTAAGTCGAACTGTCTGTTTTTGTTATTTATTCTTACGGGTCTTATTTTTGAACAAAGATATTTCTTTTTATGAATGAAATCATATTTACTGCAGAGGATTTCCTTTTCCTCGCGCAGGAGAGATGGAACGTTTTTATTATATAGATATTCAAGTAGTTAAAATCTTCAATCTTATTATTGGTATAAATAAAACTACGAAATAGGATAATTCTTAAAAAATGCCACGTTTTAATGAAAGTTAAACTGTTCATTGCAAGTATAAAAGTCATTTGAAATATAACAAAAGGGTTGTAAATTTGTCGCATAAATAAGTTTTAATTCACAAAATTTCATGACTCCAATAAGATGACAGAAAAAGAGTTAAAAATGCCGTTTTTTTATAGGGCTAGTTTGAAGGGGGCTTGCGTTACTTTTTATTCGAGAGAAATGTATGGTTCATGCAGGATGCTTGTAAATAGGGAAGAATATTTGTTTTCTCTTACATAGATTAGAACATGATGTAAAAATTGATTATTTTTAAAGGGTTACTTTGAGGATCCAAAAATATCTAGGTTAAGTTTCTTTCTGGACAAATATATGATAGCCATAAAAGGTATCCCCTACTAGAATCTAGGAATTAAATAAAAAATTGACAATCTTTTCGTTAAAAAAATAGGTCTCTGTAACCGGGAAAATGTTTTCTTGGTTCCCTTACAGCAAGAGTCTTTAACCTGGGCTCCTTAAAACCTTATGAGTCAATCTCAGGGGTTCCGCGGAGGTCAAGACACAAACCCGACTAATATAAGGTATATAGAGATATAGATACATAGGTATGGTACTTTGAATTTAAAAAAAAAAATATTTTTATAATTAAGAAGTGTTCGGTGAATGTGCATATGAAACTGGTGGGGGTCAGTACCTCCAACAAGATTAAGAACCACTGCCTTAGGATTATTAAAATATTAACATGAGGGTTCGCAAATGATCACCTAATTAGTTTATTAGTAGCTTTTGTGTACTGGTACTTAAACATGAGGTACCTTCTAGTAAACTGAGCTCAAAGGGTTCCTAAAAGAGTTGAAAATTGTGTTCTAGACGACAGTTTATCGACGAAGGAAGATCAAGATTAAAAATTTCTTATTTTCTGAAGAAAATCTCTTCGCCTTGGGCGACTATTTAAAGAATTCTATGAAATCTAAAAGCTTTAGCAAGAAATGTGTTAGACAAAAGTTGTAGGAAATTAAATTTTCAATAGAAAATGTTTTAGTAAATTTTTGGTTTGACTAATAGTTTAGCCCCATGGAGCCATTAAAAAATATCCTACTGTAATTCTTCATCTACTATAAAAGTTCTTCCATATTTCTCGAAATATTTTGGCATCTAGAAATATTAGCGAAAAATGGGTCAAGTAAAACTTGAAGAAGATTAAATTTTCTATCGAGAATGTGTCTTACGAGTTTTCGATTTAACCAATTGTTTAGTCGCTACGACCAATAACACTTACTGTAGTAGGACTATTAGACCAGGGTAGATAATTTTTGAACACAAAAAAATGAAACCCATTAGAAAAGGAAGAGAATATAAAAAAAAATACGTTCGAGCTGCGTTCGGGAGGTGGAAAAAAAGGGGGTTGGTTTAAGGGTAGAAACGGTTTATCTCGATTTTCGACAAAACTACAAGTCCTATGCAAAAAAGGTTAAATGTCAAAGTTGTAGATAATAAGTAGATCTACAACTTTTGTGCTAACACTTTTTCACATAACCTTAAAATTTATGTGAAAAATTCCATTAACAAAGTTTTTTATTTTTGCCTTAAAAAGCATAATAGTTGTAGATCTCCTTAATATCTACAACTTTGGCATTTAATTTTTCCATAGGACTTGTAGTTTTGTCGGAAATCGAGATAAATCGTTTCTACCCTTACCAACCCCCCTCCCCTTTCCACTTCCCCACTACAGAGGGACCGTAAAATATTTAAATAGATTTTGACGAAATAGTATGAAGATTTCTTAGATCTTCTTATCCGGTACAAATGCCTGATTTCTCTTAAACCTCTGTTATCTTATAAGTATTGGAAAATTTTTAGGTTATAAAATGAACTTATACCAAGTGAAAAATTCGTTTTGTACAAGACAAAGTGGAACATTTCTCCAGCTCTTACGTTGACCAAAACATTTTTTATTTATAAATTTTGTACAAAGAACGATTAATCATTTCCGTCATTTCTGATAAGAAACTTCTTGAAATTGTCCCAACGAACCGATAAACTAATTTCCTCGAAATTTTCATGATTGGCCACAACACGCTTTCGATGAAAACATTTCAGAGCCACATTTTTGTTAATATTGTCTTCACCATTTTTAAATCAGATTGTACCACTGATTACCTTCTATAATTCAAAGTGGATACCTTATCCTTATCAAGGCAACTAATTTTTTTTTAAACTGTATATTAATTTGTCATTTTTCAACTTTAAATGCTTCAAATAATTGATATCGTTTAGTTATCAAAGAATGTGGTTTTGAAAATTGTGGTTTTCGATTTGATAAAGGCGTAATTTAAAAATGGAATTCAAAAGATTCTTCGTATGAGACATTTGAGTGTATTTTTATATT
The DNA here is from genome assembly GCA_958496155.1 of Sisyra nigra. Classification (NCBI taxonomy): domain Eukaryota; kingdom Metazoa; phylum Arthropoda; class Insecta; order Neuroptera; family Sisyridae; genus Sisyra; species Sisyra nigra. The sequence continues at coordinate 55,878,718 of OY292314.1, forward strand.
ATAAGTAATAGAAATAAGTAAAAAATATTTTTTGGATTAAAGAATGAAAAACGTTCAATATGAATGAGCATCGCTGTGGGAGAATATAAAAAGTGTGACGTTCTGACTTGGTTTATACTCTTTTATTATTGGGTCGTGTCATTCTCGAGGGATTTTATTTCGGAGATGAAAAATTTGCCTTTAGGGGTCGATGATTAAATGGCTGGGGATCGATGGATCACTCGTTTTGTGATGATGCACTTTGGTTTGTGTGGGGGGGCATTAAACGATGGTCGAGTGTTTGTGGTCAGTTTTTCGACGATCGCGGTCGATGATAGAATTTATAAGAAGACCAAAAATAATATGGGGAAAGAGTTTAGGTCTAGGTCGTCTGCATTCCCGTACTAGTTCTATAACGTCACTTTCTTTTTCCATGTGTCGATAAATTCTTCGTCTTTCTCGAAATAACTTGTCGTTGCAAGCGCAATGATTTCAACGTTACGTCTTTCTTTCCGGTTTGTGACTTGGTAATGGACTGGGAATTGCATTTGAAGGACTTGGAGTTTAATTTTGGTGCTAACTCGTAGAGTTTTTAGAGCTAGCTTGAGCTATGAATAATCGAATTTCACTTGATTTGCACCTTTTCCACTTTGTTGCTTGATAGACCAAGGTAGATAATTTTTTAACACAAAAAAAATTATAGTATCATGAAACCCATTAGAAAAGGAAGGGAATATAACAAAAATTAAATGAAAAATTAATTACGTTCGATCTGAGGTGGGGAAGTGGAAAGGAGGGAGGGGGTTAAGGGAAGACACGGTTTATCTCGATTTTTGACAAAACTACAAGTCCTATGCAAAAAAGGTTAAATGTCAAAGTTGTAGATAATAAGTAGATCTACAACTTTTGTGCTAACACTTTTTCACATAACCTTAAAATTTATGTGAAAAATTCCAAAAACCAAGTTTTTGGTTTTTAGTTTTTTATTTTTGTCTTTTACAAAAAAAATATATTTGGCTGAAACCCTTTAGAAAAGGAAAGAATATAACAAAAATGAAAGGAAAAATAAATTAAGCTCGATCTATTGTGGGGAAGTGGAAAGGGCGGAGGGTTAAAGGTAGACATGGTTTATTTCGATTTTCGACAAAACTACAAGTCCTATGGAAAAAAGATAAATAGCAAAGTTGTAGATGATAAGAAGATCTACAACTTTTGTGCTAACACTTTTTTCTCATAACCTCAAAATTTATGTGAAAAATTCCAAAAACCAAGTTATTGGTTTTTTATTTTTATCTTTTACAAAAAAAAAATATACTGGGATGAAACCCATTGGCTAAAGAAGAGAATATAACAAAAATTAAAGGTATAATTAATTACGTACGATGTGAGGTGCGGAAGTGGAAAAAGTGAGAAGTTAAGGGTAGAAACGGTTTATCTCGATTTCCGACAAAACTACAAGTCCTATGGAAAAAAGTTACATTTCAAAGTTCTAGATGATAAGAAGATCTACAACTTTTGTGCTAACACTTTTTTCACATAACCTCAAAATTTTTGTGAAAAATTCCAATAACCAAATTTTTAGTTTTTAATACAATTGTACACAACACAATTGGAATAAATTTATTAATATTTTTTTAATTATTGCATTTTCTGAGAACATTTAACATCGTAATGTATATATATTTTTGCACCATCAGAAAGTAGAGGTTTTAACAAATAAAAAGCTCATCGACTTTTTAAAAAAATCAAATGTTTTGAAGTGAGAATTTTCGATTGAAAATTAGGATGCTTTTTCGATATTAAGTCATGAAAAGGTGAAAAAAGTAATATTTTAAATAAAAATACAGGCTGTTTGGGACATCAAACAGTAAGTTTTCACTAAATTTCATGAAAAATAGTTTTTTTTATAAAAGATAAAATCAAAAACCTGGTAATTTGAATTTTTCACATAAATTTTGAGGTTTTGTGAAAAAAATGTAAGTAGAAAAGTTCTAGATATACTAATTATCTACAACTTTGCAATTTTGACGAAAATCGAGATAAACCGTTTCTCCCCCCCCCCCCCCTTTCACTTCCCCACCTCAGATCGACCGTAATTTATTTTTTCTTTCATTTTTGTTATATTCTCTTCCTTTTTCAATGGGTTTCATACAACTATAATTTTTTTCATTTTTTACCATTTTCAAAGGCTTTAGGTCTTAATGCAACTGGTCTATAATTGCACTTACTACAAATATTTACTCTTCTACCAATTTTTGAAAAATGGACTTATACGGTTTTGTCCCTCTGAGCCCTTCATTTTCATCTTGTGGGAAAACATTTTTTTTTTGCATTCATATGCAAGTTGTATGCATATGGATTACTTATCTGCATGAAGTTTTCCTTGAACTAAATTCAAGCACTCGCCTCTCGATGCGGTGGTTCATTTAGTTTCACGTCGAGGTTTTTCATTTCAAAACGGAAAAACTTTCGCTTGCATTTTGGGGTGGGAAAATGAACAGGATGAGATTGTATTATTTCTTGATTGGCTCCCGTCCAGATTTAATTCTAAATTAAATTGTTGTTGGCTAAATTTAGATTTGGATTGTTTTGTCGTTTATTTTTAGGGAAGAATTTGATTGGGATTTTTTCCATCGATATATACATACAAAAAATTAACCTTTGTTCAATCCCCCCGATTGATTTTTTCTTTGGGATCGTTGACTTTATTCCCGATAATTTTCTTTGTGTTTAATGATGCAATTGCATCTCAATATCTCAAACATGACGTTTATGTGGACGATGAGATTAAACATATTTCACTGGGTTGGCGTGTGTGTTAAAAAAACATTTTTTTTTAAGTAAATAGTTTTATTTGTGAAGGGTGATCTCATCGTGGGTATTTTGACATTAAGTATGCATCGAGTTTTTGATTGATTGGTTGTTGAAAGAAGTAAAGTTTTGAAAATATTAATCGTTAGGCCGTTTAGCTTCACGTTTTTCGTTCAATTATTGATTAATTAATTGGTTAAAGTTAATTAAACTTTTTTTAAGAAGGTTATTGACCAAATTGATTTAATTATATTATGAAAAATGTTGAAAAAAATCAAGGTCAAACAATTAGCATGGATGTCTTGAGTTGGTTTATAAGAAAAAAATATACAATTGGAATATTAAAAGTTTTTCTGAGACATTTTTTCATTTCTTGAAAAAAAAAAATTTTGAAAAATCTATTTGGGCCTTAAAAAATATTTTTTCGTTACTATTTTGGTTATCATTGTTCTTCCTGTATCAGTTACTATTTATTTGAAGTAAAACCTGAAAAAAAATTTTTTGAGGGTTGGAATTGAAGCCTGGATATTGTAATAGTAGAAGATCGGACCTACATTCACCTTCACCGAGTTGCTAATAGAATGAAACATAATTTATTATGAATTTCGTTAATTTGAAAATAAATTAAAAATGTGTTGGCTAAACAAATCCTGGACAGACTATTTTTAATTATTTAAAAAAAAATTATTTTGGAAATGAAATCTCTTAAAAAATTCTTCTTATCTAATGCCCACTTTCTGCCATTCGTTGTCGGTAGAGGTTTGCGTGTGGTTGGTTTTGATTTCGTTTACATCCCTCTCGTCTGCAAGTGCAGGACTGTTGCCAAGATGCATGGAGTTCATAGGTTCCCCATTGCAGAGGGAGCAGATTGGAGGAACCGTAGGTTTTTACGAAAAATTTGTTTCTTAGAAAAATAAAAACCAATGAAATTTTCAATCGAAATTATCTTGTGCAGTTTTCCTTAGATTTCACTAGTTTTGAAAATACAAGTGGTTAAAAGTAAAAAAAAAAAATTGTATCAGTTCTGTTTCTAAAATTCCCAAAACTAGAAAAATTATAAGAAAATGATGGCATTATTGTAATTGTTCGTCCTGTATCCTTGCATACGAACAAAAGACAATCAAAAAAAAAAATTAGGATCAGTCTCGAATCCGTAACCCTTAACTTTGTTTCATACTTATGAAGTTTTAGTTAGATAGCGATGAAAACTTAGTTATATCTTGGAAGCCGTAGTTTTCTACGAAAAATTTATTCTTAGAAAAAAGGAAGTCAATGGAATTTTCTACGTAACTATTATTTACACTTTTTATATACTCTAATATTTTTAAAATATAATGAAATCTAAATTTGTATTAGCCACACCGAAAAAATAGTGGTGTAAAATTTACAACACTAAACTCGTAATATTTTTACTGCACTTTGTGTTTACTATAACCACAAATGTAACATTAGATAACACACTGTGTTGTATTCAGCTCTAACGTATAGTATTTTTTACTACCCTAGTGTAGTAAATATATGTAACTGTTACAACTGCTGAGTGTTGTACAATCAACACATTTTGGCGTATGCGCATGCGGCGCGTACAACATAACCAATAATTTTGACAAATAAATGCAAATGTCAAAAATTCAACTAAATTTTTACTAGTTCGTGTTGTAAATAATACTACAGTTTTTTAATTACACTTGACTGGTAAACGTTACCACACGTGGTGTCATCCTATATAATACTAGTTAATGTAGTAAAATTAACAAGGAATGTTGTTAAAACTACAACACATTTTTACTTTCTTTTACTACTATATAGATAGTAAAGAAAGTATTGTAATCGGATCGAATTTTCGAATTCGAGCTTTCACCGAAAATACATGTTTTGAGGTCCCCTGAGTCCAAAAAAGTGGTTTTTAGAAACATGTCTGTGTGTGTGTCTGTGTGTGACAGCCATATCGTATCGAAAGCTTTATCCGAATTTCACCAAACTTAGAATCTAGCCTCCATATTATACCTAGTTGTGCCGCGAAGCTTTTGGTTGAAATCGGTTAACCGAATACTCTACTTTACTCTTGGCGTTTTTGAGCTTTTTCATTTTTTTTTCGAAAACGGCTCCAACGATTTTCTTTAAACTTTCTATAGTTCTTAAACTTATTAGTAGCTACAATTTTTATTTGAAACTTTTTCCTGGGAAAATTCGAATAAGGGCGGTTCTGGGGTGAAGGTTCGTAATTCGTATACCTACATATATGTACATATATATAAGCTGTTTAGTGTATACATATTACTTTCTTTTACTACTTAATAGTAAAGGAAGTATTGTAATCGGATCGAATTTTCGAATTCGAACTTTCAACGAAAATACATGTTTTGAGGTCCCCTGAGTCTAAGAAAGTGTTTTTAGAAACATGTCTGTGTATGACAGCCATATCGTATCGAAAGCTTTATCCGAATTTTACCAAACTTGGAATCTAGCCTCCATATTATACTTAGTTGTGCCGCGAAGCTTTTGGTTGAAATCGGTTAACCGAATACTCTACTTTACTCTTGGCGTTTTTGAGCTTTTTCAATTTTTTTCGAAAACGGCTCCAACGATTTTCTCTAAACTTTCTATAGTTCTTAGACTCATTAGTGGCTACAACTTTTATTTGAAACTTTTTCCTGTGAAAATTCGAATAAGGGCGGTTCTGGGGTGAAGGTTGGGATTTCGTGTATATACATATAGCCCTATAGGTTGTATGCATATAGTACTGTTTATATGTATTGTTACAAAGTGCTTATATTTCTTTTAACTAACAGCGAGTATTTTCATAAACGTAAAAGAAAGTAGTGTGACGCCTCGCACCAGATATTTTTCCTTGCATATTAGCCAAAGTTACCGTAATACCTTATAGACTTAAATCGCTAAAATGTATTTAAAAAAAAATATATTTTTAATAATTCATCATCCTGTCCTCCTTACCTTTAAGGTCTGTACAATTTAGAACCAATTCCAGAAAAAAAAAATTCTAGAACCAGTCTCGAACCTGTGTCTCTTAACTTGGATTCATGTGAAAGAAATTTTTAGTTATACAAAGATCAACATTTTGGTCTCTATTTCGAAAACTGTAGGTTTTCATGGAAAACTTGGTCTTATCAAAAAGAAAGCCAATAAAATTCCCTACTAAAACTATCCTTAACAGTTTTTCTTAAATTATCATCGTTTTTGATAAACCTAGATTTGTATTAGCCAAAGTTACCTTAATACCTTATAGAGACTTAAAACACTAAAATGTAATAAAAAAAATATATATTTTTAATAATTCAACATCGTGTACTCGGTAATATTAAGGTCTGTACTTTTTAGAACCAATTCCAGAAAAAAAAATTTCTAGAATCAGTCTCGAACCTGCGTCTCTTAACTTTGATTCATGTGAAAGAAAATTTTTAGTTATACGAAGATCAATATTTTGGTCTCTATTTCGAAAACTGTAGGTTTTCATGGAAAACTTGGTCTTATCAAAAAGAAAGCCAATAAAATTCCCTACTAAAACTATCCTTAACACTTTTTCTGAAATTATTATTGATTTTGAAAACCTATAAGATTAGTATTACCCAAAGTTACCTTAATAACTTATAGACTAAAAACACTTAAATGTATTTTAAAAAAATATTTTTTTAATAATTTATCATCCTGTCCTCGTTACTATTAAGGTCTATACTATTTAGAACCAATTCCAGAAAAAAATTTTCTAGAATCAGTCTCAAACCTGTGTCTCATAACTTTGATTCATGTGAAAGAACATTTTTAGTTATACGAAGATCAACATTTTGGTCTCTATTTCGAAAACTGTAGGTTTTCATGAAAAACTTGGTCTTATCAAAAAGAAAGCCAATAAAATTTCCTACTAAAATTATCCGTTAGACTTTTTCTTAAATTATTCTCGTTGTTGAAATACAAGCCGTTGAATTTTCCAAATAATTACATGATAATGATTCGAGTAAAATATATAGCTATTATGTATTATATATAATATATATTATTATTATTATTATATATATATATATTATTGTATACTTTATATTTATAAGAACCGTGTATTTAAAAGCAGTTTCATTAAAATCCACGAAATAGAGTCTTAACTCATTTTCCTTAAAAAGATTTGATCTACTTTTTACTCAGGAGAGATTTACTATTCCCGTGGGATGGAAATATTTTTTGTTTATCACAGAGTTAAATATTGATATGATTTTTGCAATGAGGTAGTTTGGTGAAGAATGATAAAGCTTACTTTTAAGGCTAGAATAATGCATAGTTCCCATGGGATGGCAAAACAATTATATCCTACAGGAATTTAAAAAGTTTTGGTTAAGTCCGTGAAGTAGAATTTTAACGTATTTTCTTCCAATTTTACACAATAACGAAAGAAATCTCTACAGAGTTAGAATTAAAAAATTGACAATTTTTAGTGGAAAATATATATGAATTTTCAATTTAACACCCGATAAAATTAATAATGAATTTTTTTTAAATATTTGAATTTTTCATTGTTCATTGTTGAAGATATTATTTATAAGTATACGTATTAAAATAATAAACTAAAAATTTAAAAATTACTTAACGGAACGAATTTTAATGAAGTTTTGTTAAAGATCCGGTAGGGTAGCTACTAATCTATTCTTTTAAGGGAACATCTATTAATTACGTGAGGCGTTCAGGAGCCGATGGGGTCGAGCTGAATCTCATCTAATCTCATTTTGGGGAAAGGTAACGTCTTGCAAATAACACGTATTTTTTTTGTTTTGAAAAATATCACATTTTATTGGCGGGTTGAGGGAAAGGGTTATGCCAAATCTTATGACATCTAACCAGAGGGGAGGGGGTGGGATTAAAAAAATCGTAAAAAACGTCTCGCGTAATTAATAGATGTCCCCTAAAATAGCTGAACGGTTATAAATGACACTTGGTATGAAAGATTTTCAAGTCCTAAAGGAAGAAATAGAGTTACTTTTTTACTAAAAATCGTATAGAAGCTGATGTTGGACAGCTAACATCTCTTTCTTGAAAAGTAGTTTTACGAATTTTGATAAACTTTCTTTGGATCTAAAGTCTGAAACTATCTATAATTTTTTTCTGTCAAAAATAGATTAATTTTTATATTTCGCTATAAACGTAGGGAATCTTTTAATCAATCAGTTAAATTTAGATACACTCAGCGAAGCGAGCGGGTATCAGCTAGTTTAGCTATATTTTTCCAAAAAATAAATGTCTACGGTTTTTATAGAAAATTTATTCTTAACAAAAAGAAAGCCAATCAAATCATTGAAATACTCTTTGATTTGTCCAAATTGCCGTTTTACCTTGTTAAAGACTTAAACGCAATGAGGCAATCACACACTTAACGATAAACTTGTGGTCGTAATAAATTTTCTTTAAAATCAATTGTTTTGCTTTCTTAGTTTTTCTTATGGCATCTCGAATAGGTTCATTTCTTTTCATTTCAAGTAAATGAGCTATGAATCACAGATGAAACGTTTTTATTATTTGGCATTGTGGCATTCCAATGAGAGGATGACGCTGATGAGTAGTGGGTGTTTGATATGGTTTATGAAAAAAAAAAAAATCAATCTTTCATATTATGGAAGAGAGAATTTGGTGATAGAGGACTCGCGTTCTAATACGATTATATGAGGTTTTAAACTTTGGGTCAATGTGATCCGATTTATTTGTCTTTGTGGACTTTTTTTCGGGTTGGTTTGTAGGATTTTGATTTCTTGTTGGTAGGATCCAAAACTTTTGGTTTTGTATATTTTAATTTTTTCTGTTAAATTATGAGTCATCTTCTCGCCAGTTTAGTTGTGTGTTGTCTTTATTTGTACATAGTCTCGTTTCTGTCGTTTTGGATTTGATTCGATGGAGAAACGAAGCGTTTTTCTGTGTGGTGGCGCTGTGGTGGTCGTTCTCACTGTGGCTCTTTTCTGGCCCGACTCTCGGCCATGGCGTAATGGCGTTCATTTCTCTTTGCCTCGATGATGATGGATCTTATCGGGGCGTTTTAGTTCGCTCGTCCATATCTGTTTGTGCGTCGTGCCACATATTCCAAACATGTTCAAGATTGAAAATGAACGTGCTCTTGCTCTTGCCCGCTCCACCTTCCATATCACCATCCTCCTCGTTTTCTTGGTCGAGGCCGTTCCTAACCTTATAAACTGTTATAAAATATTCCTTTTACGGTCATCTCTCTGTGTGCCGATTGTTATTATGTAACGCATCTGGTTTTTAACATTTTTTTTTTTTTTACGTTTCTTCTCGACGAAAATGCGTCGTTCAATAAGGCATTGACACGATTCCCGATGAGGGAAATCATTGTTTTTAATTAGCGTGATTGATATGAGGCATCTCGTTTAATCTAAATGAAGCCCAATTTAAGAGGCTTTGGAAACATGTTAGGGTCATAGGTTGGAATATTTGAGCCTTTTTCTGAATGGGTTCGATACATAAAACAGCAGATTTTGATTAAAAATTTTTAACCTTGATGACTATCAGAAGCTTACGAGAATCCGCCATTGTAATTAATGCAAATTTTTTATTTTCGTCTCACATCACTACTGTTGATTTTTTTTCATCCGGTTATCTGCGGGTTTTCGCCTCTCTTCTCGTGGAATTTTTTCCAGATGACTCAGTCGTTTGTGTATAGATTTAATAATAAATCATCTTTGGGAATTTCTTGGCATTAATCATTTGAAAAATGAAAGTCAGTTGAAATTGTAAAACTTTGCCAACTGGATGTAAGGGAAGAGTGCAGATAGATAAAGTTTATTGGTTATTTCTACACGGAAAAAAAATAGTGGTGTAAAATTTACAACACTAAACTAGTAATATTTTTACTACTCTTTGTGTTCACTACAACTACAAATGTAACATTAGATAACACACTGTGTTGTATTCAGCTCTAACGTATAGTATTTTTTATTACCCTAGTGTAGTAAATATATGTAACTGTTACAACTGCTGAGTGTTGTATAATTAACAAATTTTGGCGTTTCTGTTACGCCACGAATTTTAACAAATCTCTAATCGTTATCATTCTTGGTGTATACAATACTAGATACAATGTACAATTTACTCCAATATGTTGTAAAAACTTGTAATACAACTGAGAAAAAAAAAACATCAGAGCCATCTTTACTTTTTTCTATAATTATATTTTTATGATTTTTAATAGTGCGCATGCGCGCGTACAACACAACCTATAATTTTGACGGATAAATTCAAGTGTCAAAAATTCAAGTACATTATATTATCATGGAGACATTTTTACTAGTTCGTGTTGTAAATAATACTACAGTTTATTTAACTACACTTAACTGGTAAACGTTACCACACGTGGTGTCATCCTATATAATACTAGTTAATGTAGTAAAATTAGCAAGGAATGTTGTTAAAACTACAACACTTTTTTCCGTTTATATAAAATAGTAAACTGACTGTCAGACACGCTAAAGGGCAACCATTGTAGATTACATGGATCTTTAGGTGTTATTCCTGATAGGCCTGGATAAATAGGAAATGCTACTATTTGTGAGGTGCCAAGGAAACTTAAATTTTGACAAAAAAAAAAACTAAATTAACTTAGTTTTCGATCATAATCACAATTTTTATTAGAAAAGACAAGATACAAGTCAGTCTATGTTCTTCACTAATAACATATCTTTAATTTGATGAATTTTTTTTTTCATTTTGTTCATTACATCCAGAGTTTACTTCATACATATAACATTTCCTCTTGATATCGATTAATTTAGATGAGACCAAATTAAAGTAGAAAAGAGTCTAGCCGAATAAGCCTATGTCAGCGAGCCCAGGGTGTTTTATAACCTGACGTTTATTTTGTTCTTCTCCACATATACCTGTAGATGGGAGTAGTAAGTATTTAATGTGGTTAAATTAATTTTTGTTGAGTTTCTTTAAAAATAAAGTTTTTATTTAGTTAAATATTAAAATACAATTATTTTTAAATAAATTAAAATATAAAATTACCTTTAAAAACAAAGAAATCGATTCAAAAGTCTTTTAATTCTAATATTGTAAATTTTCTAATAAAAACAATTTTTATTATATTCATCCATAGGCATCTGAGATGCCCCTATTCATGGGCATCTAAGATCCCCGAGAACTAAAATTACATCTATTATTTTTATTCATAGGCATCTGAGATCTCCCCTTGTATCCATGGGCATCTAAGATGCCCGAGAATCAAAATTACAAGTATACTCGATATTAGACCGCGCCACCCCTTCTATTATCGGAGCTAGAGGGGTTACAACCCTTAACTTGAAAATTTTTTTTCTTCGAAACTAATGAAAATAACGAAACAAATTTTTCAAAATAACATTTAAATTTATGAAATCTATATTCTGTATTTTTTGTGTGCTTACATCAAAATATTTAAGTGGTTAAAAATATTGATGAAATATTTGGCGGGCTGTTTTCGTACCTCCCTCTTAGTTTACACCCAGCAAAAAAAATATATTTTATGCCTCTATTAAAAGTAAGTACTTATCACAAAAATTTCGAGAAAATCGATTTGGTGGAACATACTTTAAAAAAATATATTCCGCACTAATGTTTGGATAGCGGCCATTAGTTCTATTGTAAAAAAAAAATAAAATTCATAAAAATTTTTTGTATAAAAAAAAATCAAATTTTAAACAACTCAACCCAAAATATTATAGAAAAAATATCCGTGACTCGTAAAATTTGAAGTTAAGGGTTGTAACCTCTCTAGCTTTGATAATAGAAGGGGTAGCGGTCTAATATCGATTATACTTCCTACCCCCACCTAGAGGTAAATGTGGAGAAGAACAACATAAACGTCAGGTTAAAAAACTTTCTGGGCCCGCTGGCATAGGCTTATTTGGCTAGACCCTTTCAAGTAAATTGGCTCAGTAGAACTTGAGATACCATGGCAACCTTTTCGAAAAAAGTAGGTTCGAGAAAAATGCGTTTAAAGTTTCGGGTAAAATTACGTAGTGGCCATACAATGGTAGTTAATACTTACATTTTTAAGTTAAAAATTCATAAACCTAACAGCTGATGAAGTGGGGGGTCTCAAAAAATTGGCACGTGACCATACCTACGATTCCAAGCCTCCTAACAAAAAAAAAAAAAAAAAATTATTAATCTAGAGTAATGTCGCAATGTCTGGAACTACGGAAAAGTTAAAACAAATTTTTTCACAAAATGGCGACTGTCTGAAAAAGAAAAAAAGTTTTTTACCATTTTTTTTGACTTTTTCAATTTTTTTAAAAATAGTAACAATTGAAATGTTATTATAGTTTTAGTTAGTGCGACAGAGTAATGTATTGAGAAGGCTCACACCAAAGGGTCTAGCCGAATAAGCCTATGCCAGCGGGACCAGGGTGTTTTTTAACCTGACGTTTATTTTGTTCTTCTCCACATATACCTCTAGGTGGGGGTAGTAAATATGCTCGATATTAGACAGCTACCCCTTCTATTATCGGAGCTAGAGGGTTTACAACTTTTAACTTAAAATTTTTTTTTCTCCGAAACTAATAAAGATAACGAAACAAATTTTTCAAAATAAAATTTAAATTAATGATTTCTGTATTTTTTTTGTGCTTACACCAAATATTTAAGTGATAAAAAAATTAATGAAATATTTGGCGGGCTGTTTTCATACCTCCCTCTTAGTGGACACCCACCAAAAAAATTTATTTTATGCATCTATTGAGTAACTACTTTTAAAAAATATATTCCGCACTAATGTTTCGATAGCGGCCATTAGTTCTATTCAAAAAAACCTTAAATTCAAAAAAATTTTTTTTTTTTAAATTCTATAAAAAGTTTTGTATCAAAAATCAAAAATCAAATTTTAACCAAACTACGCTATCTTCATTAGTTTCGGAGAAAAAAAATTTTCAAGTTAAAGGTTGTAACCCCTCTGGCTCCGATAATAGAAGGAGTAGCGGTCTAATATCGACTATACTTATTACCCCCACCTAGAGGTATATGTGGAGAAGAATAAAATAAACGTAAGGTTAAAAAACACCCTGGGCCCGCTGGCATAGGCTTGTTCGGCTAGACCCTTTATTTATTTTATAATAAAAACTTCAATTTGTATACAATTAGGTCTTGGGCCAGAATTACCAAATTTCTTTTTACCCAGAACCCCCCCCCCCACATAAAGACGAGTTGACCAGAAAAATGTATTCTTCCGACTGTTAGTCCATTTAAGGAAGCAAAGTATTTCAAGTTTTTGAACCATATATTGGAAGGTGTTAAAAACTCGACGATTCAATTAAGACATTGAAGCAAATCTTTTCTGGCCAAATCCCTCGAAAATGTCTCCACCGTAATTATGTTACAAAACCACGCTGATAATCACTCTCTGTTTCGTTCTTTCTCTCTCTCTCTCTCTCTCTCTCTCTCTCTCTCTCTCTCTCTCTCTTTCGACATTCTTTTTCCAATATTTAATGTCAAACGGATACAATTATTTGGAATGTTAATGACAATGCGTCTTCATAAACTGCCCATATCGTATCTCTTCACTCGCTCCATGGTCACAGCCACGCTATGTCTCTCCTACTCGCGTCACAATCGCAATGCATAACGCTAAAGAAAGCAGAGAAACAACCAAAACGAAAAACCACTGACACATACAGAAAACGAAGAACGAACCAACTGTACATCATCATACGGGGAGGCAAAAGAATGCATATAAACGCAAAACTGCATGTAATTTATTCGTTTTGATAACTATACAAGCACACATATACAAACAAAGAGACAGTGACAACAAATAAAGGTTTCACGATGATGAGGGAACAAAGAGAAACGTTAATGTAAAACACGTCATATTCTGTTAATTGTTTTAAAATATCCACCTTTATAAGAGACAATGATATGATAGATATACGACTTAATGCACTAGAAATGCATCAAATGCATATATAATAATAATTGTTACTTAAATGATCGGAATTCGAGCGTAATTCATTAAATTTTTAAGTTTGTCAAAGAGGATATTTTTTGATTTATTACAATCCTTCAGGAACCATACAGTATCTGAGATAGTAGCATTGCATTCTGCGACCAAAAAGCGTTTTATATATAAAAATTTACGTTGATTTCTAAGGGTAAATGATTTTTGAACCAAAAAAAAATTATAGTAGGATGAAACCCATTGGAAAAGGAAGAGAATATAACAAAAATAAAAAATAAATTACGGTCGATCTGAGGTGGGGAAGTGGAAAAGGAGAAGGTTTTTAAGGGTAGAAACGGTTTATCTCAATTTCCGACAAAACTACAAGTCCTATGGAAAAAATTAAATGGCAAAGTTGTAGATAATAAGTAGATCTACAACTTTTGTGCTAACACTTTTTTCACATAACCTCAAAATTTATGTGAATAATTCAAATTACCAAGTTTTTGGTTTTTAATTTTTATCTTAAAATTTTTTTTTTTACACGAAGTTTGGTGAAAACTTACTTTTTAATGTCCCAAACATACTGTATTTTTTTAATTTAAAATTTTATTTTTTTCACGTTATAATGACTTATTATCGAAAAAGCACCTAACTCTCACGTCAAAACAACTGATTTTTTTAAAAAGTCGGTGAGCTTTTTGTTTTTTGAAACCTCTACTTTTTGATGGTGCAAAAATATATACATTACAATGTTAAATGATCTCAGAAAATGCAATAATTAAAGTCTAAATTTTAAATTTTTTCTCTGTTAAAAATTAGGGTACTTTTTCAATAATTAAGTCAAAATAAGGTAAAAAAATAAATATTTTAAATCAAAAAGATTATACTGTGTTTGGGACATAAAAAGGTAAATTTTAATTTTTTTAATTAAAAAAATAAAAAAAATTAAATTTAGTTTTTATCGAAAAAATTGTGTTATGTACAATTGTATTATGTACAATTTACTAAAATTTATTTAAAAATTAAAAATCAAAAACTTGGTTATTGGAATTTTTCACATAAATTTTGAGGTTATGTGAAAAAAGTGTTGCATAAAGGCACAAAAGTTGTAGATCCTCTTATAACCTATAACGTTGCCATTTAACTTTTTTCCATAGGACTTGTAGTTTTGTAAGAAATTGAGATCGACTGTAATTTATTTTTCCTTTCATTTTTGTTTTATATTCTTCCTTTTCTAATGGGTTTCATCCTACTTTAATTTTTTTTCACTTTTTACCATTTTCAAATGCTTTAGCTCTGGTCTATATGTACAGTTTTGTCTTTAAATTTAGTTTTTATCAAAAAAAATTGTGTTATGTACAATTGTATTATGTCCACTTTTGAGCAATTTATGAAAGTTTATGAACAACTAAAACCTAAAATCTTGGTGATTTGAATATTTCACTTCAATTTTGGGGTTATGTGAAAAAAGTGTTTGTACAAAAGTTGTAGATTTGCTCATTACCTACAACTTTGCTATTTAACTTTTTTCCATAGGACTTGTAGTTTTTTCGGAAATCAAGATAAACCGTTTCTACCCTTAACCCCTTAACCTCTTCCTCCTTTCCACTTCCCGACCTCAGATCGACCGCAATTTATGTTTCCGTTCATTTTTGTTATATTCTCTTCCTTTGTAATGGATTTCATCCTACTATAATTATTTTCATTTTTTACCATTTTCAAAGGCTAAAAGCACTGGTCTGTAACTCCATTTCTTTGTTAAAAAATAACAAATCAATTTTCCTTTAAGAATAACTCATAAGCCACTTAATCATGTCGCATCATTCAAATATTTATCGTTAATAAGCAGGTAAAAAGCCAATAATAACTGCAATCTTTAAAGATTATATTTTTTGCAATTTAATTAAAATTAAAAATCACAGTTTTATTACCTGTCTTTATAAGAAAGAAATCAACTTTGTCGAAATTTTCCTTAATTTAAACGTGACAATTAAAGATAAAAAGGGTTTCGGACATACTTTAATGGAAAGTTCGAGCTTTCAATAAGTGTCTTGAATAATAAAAATTGTGAAAAATGCTTTGAATTTTTCTAAAATTAATTTTTTTTTGGTAAATGGTCAATTTCTGTTATCTCTAAAGTATTTTGTTGTGATTTCAATTGGCAATAGAACTTGTCAAGTGTTTATATTTGTCAAGAATATTCGATACGTGTTCGATCATGTTGCTAATCATTTACTAAAATTATTATTTGAATTTGATTGTTTAGCTATTTTGAACTGATTTCCAACCAAGTTTCTTTTTATCATATGAAGATAGCATAGAGATATTTGTATATGAAAGTGTTAAAGCAAGCTTTGAAAGTTTGAGTTTTCCAACCAATGACAAGTCGGAGCTTGATTCACCGATTGGTCAACACATTGATAAACCAAAGTTAACTTGGTTATTAATTATTTTGTGGCCACATTTAAACTTAAAAGTAGAAAATTTTAAAACACCTCAATTATATTATTTATTTTCTATAAGTTAATATTTTTTCGAGCTTTTTATTAGTTAACTGATCTTTTTAAAGGGACACAGAATTAGTAGTATAATCTTTCTCAAACTGTTTGATTCAAAATTTTTATTCTTTTCATCGGTTGAAAAATTCATTTTTGATATTACTCAATAGACCCAGTGCTTTTAGCCTTTGAAAATGGTAAAAAGGGAACAAAATTATAGTAAGATGAACCCATTGCAAAAGGAAGAGAATATAACAAAAATGAAAGAGAAAATAAATTAAGATCGATCTGCGGTGGGGAAGTAAAGGGGGGTGGGGTGGAAAGGTAGAAACGTTTTGTCTCGATTTCCGAAAAAAATACAAGTCCTATGGAAAAAATTAAATGGCAAAGTTGTAGATAATAAGTAGATCTACAACTTTTGTGCTAACACCTTTTTTACATAACCTCAAAATTTGTGAAAAATTCCAACAACCAAGTTTTTGGATTTTTATTTTTATCTTTTACAAAAAAAAAATCATGAAATTTAGTAAAAACCTACCTTTTTATGTCCCAAACATACTGTAATTTTTTTGATTTAAAATATTAATTTTTTCACCTAATAATGAATTAATATCGAAAAAGCACCCTAATTTTCAATCGAAAATTCTCACGTCAAAACATCTGATTTTTTTATAAAGTCGCGGAGCTTATTGTTCGTTGAAACCTCTACTTACTGATGGTGCAAAAAATATATATTCATTGCAATGTTAAATGTTCTCAGAAAAAGCAATAATTGAAGTTAAAATTTTAATAAATTGTTCAAAATTGTGTATGTAAAATTGTATTATGTTATTGTATTATTGTATTTTTTGCACCATCGGAAAGTAGAGGTTTCAATGAACAAAAAGCTCACCGAATTTATAAAAAATTATATGTTTTGACGTGAGAATTTTCGATTGAAAATTAGGGTGTTTTTTCGATATTAATTCATTATAAGGTGAAAAAATTAATATTTTAAATCAACAAAATAGCAGTATGTTTGGGACATAAAAAGGTAAGTTTTTACTAAATTTCATGATGTTTTGTTTTGTAAAAGATAAAAATAAAAATCCAAAAACTTGGTTGTTGGAATTTTTCACAAATTTTGATGTTATGTGAAAAAAGCGTTAGAACAAAAACTGTAGATCTACTTATTATCTACAACTTTACAATTTAAATTTTTCCATAGGACTTGTAGTTTTGTCGAAAATCGAGATAAACCGTTTCTATCCTTAAAAACGCCCCCCTTTTCCACTTTCCTACCTCAGATCGACCGTAATTTATTTTTCCTTTCATTTTTGTTATATTTTCTTCGTTTTCCAATGGGTTTCATCCCAGTTTAATTTTTTTTTTTGTAAAAGACATAAAATACCAAAAACTTGGTTTTTGGAATTTTTACAAAAATTTTTAGGTTATGCGAAAAAAGTGTAAGCAGAAAAGTTGGAGATCTACTTATTATTTACAATTTTGCTATTTAACTTTTTTCTGTAGGACTTGTAGTTTTGCCGAAAATTGAGATAAACCGTTTCTATCCTTACCCCCCTCTTTTTTTCCACTTTCCTACCTCAGATCGACCGTAATTTATTTTTTCTTTCTTTTTTGTTATATTCTCTTCTTTTTCCAATGGGTTTCATCCTATAATAATTTTTTTATGGTCAAAAATTATTTTCCCTAGTCTACAAGGCTTGTTTTGATTTTATAATACACTTAAATCAAAGCAAGCTTTGAACTTTGAAATCTTCCAGCCAATAGTAAATCAAAGCTTGTTTCACCGATTAACCAACACAATCCCAAACCATAGATAACTTGATTACTAATATTTTACCTCTAAACTTCTTAAAAAAATTATTTATATAAAGCGAATGGTTATAAAATAAAATATGGCGTAAGCATTTTTTTTTTAATATTTGCTTTTAACTAGTTTTTCTGCTATTCCACTTTAATTTAATTACAAAACAAACAATGATTGTATTATTTTTTTGGTGACATTGAAAAATACTGATAATAGTAAAAGGCCCCCACACAAAATTTGTACGTTTCGAACATATATATAGAATGAGAAGTTCAAAACACTTTCAAAAAGTTAAAATTATTACGATGAAATTTTTTGTGATCGATATATTATATATAAAAGCCTTGCACTTAATTGCCATTTACTTGCATCAAATGCAAATTTACAGGTCGACAAAAATTGATTGATTAAATTAATATAGAAGGTGTGTGCGATTTCTTATGGAATTTCATTGAAAAAAACTTGACTAGAACAAATTTCCAAAAAAATTTTTTTTTTATCAAACAACTCGGTGTGATTAAATTAGTCATATGATACGTTTTCATGATTGGGTTTATATAAGGAAATGCGACCAGGTCCGATTTGCAATATCATAAATAATTTATTTATATTAAATCAAAGCTGAAACTAAAAAAAAAATTGTAATATAGTTTAAACCAATTTTCATCACTCGAGTTACTTACACACTTAAAAGGCGTTGTGATTTGAGGAAAAAATTTTCAAGGATTTTGTCTGGTTCGAAACCAAAGAATTTATGCTCCGTTTCTCTCTTGCAAAAGGAAAAAAAAAACACAGTTATCTGAAGAAATGAAGGCGTTGGATCAATTTGATCTTTTCTAAAAAAAAAAAAAATTGAGAGATGTGTGAGATTTATTTCAGTCAGATTTAATTGAATCAAATCGTTTTTTTTTTTTTAATTGTTGTATCGAATTTCTGACTGATCGATTGATTATTTTCTAAGGTTGAGGAAAATGTTGCTCAATTTTTATTTTTTTTTAGATCATTGCATCAAATCAAAACATTTCATCATCACATATTTCTAGGCCAAGCCTTTTTAAATCAAATCCTAGATGAGTTTTCCGTTTAGAAAAATTAAATACAGACAATTTGTCAAAGACGCATAGTTCAATGAATCATCGAAAATCTTCGACCGACCAAACAATGACTCAATCCTTTAGTATAAAACAGTTAAGTTGCAATTCTTCAACTCGATAATGAGCCGCATATTCACGATTATCAGAGATTAAGAAGGCACTATATGGATGGGGATCAGTCCGGGGGGAGGGAGGGAGAGTTAAAAGTTTACTCAAATGAGTCATTCACGAGTACATATTTATACAGTATTAAATTCACGGTGGAACTCAAATAATGAGGCGAGTCAAATACGAGGAAAAAAAAAACAACAAGACACAGAGAAAAATGGAGATAAAACTTGAATTTTTGGAATTGTAATGTAGATTTTATGGCTTGATTACGAGAAACGTTTATCAGATTTGCGAGAAAAGAATTTATTTTTGGATGGGGGGCATCGCATCGTTCTTTGCACTTTTAATTCGGTTTGGAAATGTACATTAATGTTATTAATATATAAATTTTGATGACTTCTTTCCTTTTATTAACTGACTTCAAAAAAAGGAGGTTCTCATTTAGACTGTATTTTTTTTTAATGTTTGTTACCTCAGAGCTTTCGACTGGGTGAACTGATTTTGATGATTCTTTTTTTATTTGAAAGCCGGTGCTTCTCGTGTGGTCCTATTTTAATTTGAAGGAAAACGTTCACTTCTAAGGGGTTGAAAACTAAGGGATGAAATATTAATTTCTTTTTGGATAGCTCGATTTTGATATTTTTTTTTTTTTTGGTAGAACATAATTTTAAATTTATCTCATTTCCATTTTTATAAAAATTTTTGTGAAAAATTCCAAAAAAATTCCAAAAACCAAAGTTTTTCGTTTTTTATTTTTATCTATTACAAAAAAAAATTATACTCGGCTGAAACCCTTTAGAAAAGGAAGAGAATATAACAAAAATGAAAGGAAAAAATTAATTAAGCTCGATCTGTGGTGGGGTATTGGAAGAGGGGGGGGTAAAGTAGACACGGTTTATCTCGATTTTCGACAAAACTACAAGTCCTATGGAAAAAAGTTAAATAGCAAAGTTGTAGATAATAAGTAGATCTACACTTTTTGTGCTAACACCTTTTTCACATAACCTCAAAATTTATGTGCAAAATTCCAATAACCAAGTTTTTAGTATTTTATTTTTATCTTGAACAAAAAAAATTTTTTTTATGAAATTTGACAAAAGTCCTCTTAGTGTCCCAAACAAATTTTTTCACCTTATAATGACTTTATATCGAAAAAGCACCCTAATTTGCAATCAATTGCACATAATAATAACACAATATTTAACATTGTAATGTACTTATATTTTTTGCACCATCAATAAGTAGAGGTTTTAACGAACAAAAAGCTCACCGACTTTTTTGAAAAAATCAGATGTTGTGACGTGAAAACTTTTGATTGAAAATTAGGGTGTTTTTTGATATTAAGTCATTATAAAGTGAAAAAATTAATGTTTTAAATCAAAAAAATTACAGTATGTTTTGGGCACTAAGGAGTACGATTTGCCAAATTTCATAAAAAAAATTTTTTTTTGTAAAAAATAAAAAATTAAAATTTTGTTATTGAAATTTTACACATACATTTTTAGGTTATGTGAAAAAAATGTTAGCACAAAAAGTATAGATGTACTTATTAGCTACAACTTTGCTTTTTAATTTTTTTTCCATAGGACTTGTAGTTTTGTCGGAAATCGAGATAAACCGTTTCTACTCTTAAAAAAACCCCATTTTCCATTTCCCCACCTCAGATCGAGCGTAATTTTTTTTCTTTTCATTTTTGTTATATTCTCTTCCTTTTCCAATGGGTTTCATCCTACTATAATTTTGTTCCCTTTTTACCATTTTTAAGGCTAAAAGCCCTGGTCTATTAGTAGATTTACCCATATTTAAAGAAATAAAATCAGTTATCCAACTTTTGATCACTAAAAATCGAGAAATTATTAAAAATATAACAAAATGAAAAACCGACTTCAAAATAAAAAATTCTTAGCAAAAAATGCACTAAAAAGTAAAAAAATAATTGCGGATTCTTGCAGTGGCTACAATTTAAAAATGATTAGGATGATATAATGTACAACTATTGTTATTTTTGTAGTTGGTGTCAGCCAAGGAAATATATATTAGTGTACATTTGTAATAAGGTTTTGTTGGTTATTGGTATTTTGTAGTTTAAAGGTCACTGTATAAAAGTTGGTTTAAAAAATAAATTACATAAGGTATTTTCGTTTATTGCTAAGTACCAATACAGACGTATTTCCTTGGCTGACACCAACTCCAAAAATAACAAAAGTTGTACATTATATCATCCTAATAATTTGTAAGTTGTAGACACTGCAAGGGTACCATTTTTTTGTTTAAGATTTTTTTATTTATTTTGAAGTCGGTTTTTCATTTTGTTAAATATAATTTTTATTTATGCTATATTATCTAATGCAAACATCCTACCTTAGTTCCTAGAAAAAAAGGTAATGTGCGATAAAAATTGATAAGAAATTCATAATAATATTGAAAAAATATTTATCTTGTGCCTTACATTCGATAGATCTTAAAACATTATTATAGCTATCTGTATTTTTATATACTTAAGATTTTTTTAAAAAAATTGCCTACAGATCCTTTGTTTTACAAGAACATGAACTGCAGTGTTTAATATTTATAAGTTTTTCTTTTTTAAATTTTTTTTTCCTACATGGTGTATTATAGACGTACATATATTGGTTGCAAATTGTTGCATCTTGAAAAGTACTTGTCTCGATTAAGTGCTGATTAAGCATTGCACGTGATATGATGATACGATGGCGTTCAATAACGTTTGCACATAAGCGGACATTCACATTTATGACACTGTCTGATAAATTCGGAATTTTTCCGTTAAATTTATTTTCTAAAAAAAAAAAAAAATAGGAAACTCAATACTGATTTCAGGAAACAAATACTTTCAGGTAATTTAAAATCAATCAGACTGTCTCGAAAACTGCATTTAAAAAATCTAAAGTGAGGGTGCCGTCAAATATACCTCAATGAAACTTTTAGTAGTCTGGTCGTAAAAGAATCGATATAATAATAATTAAACGTGTAAATTGAATGACTAATCTGCATATAAACTTCTTTCCCCCTTGCTTCTTCGTTACTGTTAAGCAATGGTCTTCGTTTCGTGCCAACTCATTTTTTGTTCCACCCTCTCTCATTGTTCATTTTCTTGATGCCGATCCTATAAATACTAAACATTTATATGTATATAAAAGGGTTGTATTTTGTTGGTTGGTAGACTTTTATCTGATAAAATCTAAAATTTCCGCTTCTTTAAAATCGTTTTTTTAATCAGAAAATTGTCTCGTAAAAGTTTATAACATAAAATATTTGTTCAGTTAATAATTCAAATTGAATCGAGCTTTTATCTGCTATTGATCTAATATAATTTATTGCATAGATAATTTGAATCGTAATTTCTGTTATCTTGTCTTGATTATATAGTTGGAATTATGATTTTTTGCAATTTTCTTATTTCTTATCAACAGGAAATGATTAGTGTTGTAATTGTTAAATAACAACGTTTATCAATTGAACTTCCTCAGGAAAATTATCCTTTAGGTCACTCAGAGTTCAGCGCTTATTAACTGTTTGAAATTTTTGCCTAAAAATAAATTGAGATATTTGACCTTAACACTTGTTGGATCCTTAATAAGAATGATATTGTTTAAATCTTTGTCTAACAATATCATTTTTCTTAAGCCTTTTCTACACTTACTGATCGCTATGTGTAATGTGCAATGTATGTATGTCGTCGCCACAAATTTCATAGACTTCAATAGATTCTATAGACTTGAATAGATCTAATAAAATTAGTAGAAAAAAAAGTAAAAAAATTTTTTGTTGATGCACAGATGTGATGCTTAAAAGGCTTAAGATGCTGTAAAAAGTATTTTTTTACGATTGACTGATTGACTGTTGTTGATTGTCGATGGTCTTTGAAGAAGCAACTCTTTTGATGTGAGCTCCAAAACAGAAAAATTATCCTCCAGAGTCCTCCAAATTTTTTATTTGGATCTCCACATTTTCGATTTCTTTCTCTGAAAACCTTTGTCAATTTTACCAGCCATACTTTCCTCAAGAAATAGCGACCAGTGCAATTAACTAAGACACTAAGAAACTTTTACAAATTACAAACGCTTTAAACAGGATTCGGTTAATATGTAATAATATTTTGACCCTTTTTATTTTGTTATAACCGATTTCCACTGTACACTTGTCATAAGTTCTATGATGCAATTCCACTATAACTTTTTACTTTCTTTTACTATACTAACATAATAGTAAAGGAAATATTGTAATCGAATTTTCAAATTCGAGCTTCCACTGGAAATACATGCTTTGAGGTCTCCTAAGTCCAAAAAAGTAGTTTTTAGAAACGTGTGCGTGTGTGTGTATGTGTGTGACAGCCATACCGTATCGAAAGCTTTGTCCGAATTTCACCAAATTTGGAAATTTGTGTTCATATTATAACTAGTTGTGTCGCGAAGCTTTTGGTTGCAATCGATTAAGCGAAAGCCCCACTTTATTCTAGGAGTTTTTGAGCTTTTTCAAATTTTTTCGAAAACAGCTCCAACGATTTTCTTTGAACTTGCTATAATTCTTAGACTCCTTGATGCCTACAACTTTTATTTGAAACTTTTTTCTCGGAAAATTCGGACAGTTTTGGGGTTAAGAGTGAGAATTCGTGTATACACATTTAGGCTGTATACATGGTATTACTTTTACTACTATACTATAGAAAAGGAAATATTGTAATTGGGTCTAATTTTTGATTTTGAGTTTTCACCGGAAATATCCGTTTTGAGGTCCCTTGAGTCCAAAAAAGTGGTTTTTAGAAACATGTCTGTGTGTGTGTGTGACAGCCATATCGTATCAAAAGCTTTATCCGAATTTCATCAAACTTGGAATATAAACTGCATATGACATGTCGTTGTACCGCGAAGCTCTTGGTTGAAATTGGTTGACCGGAAGCTCCACTTTATTCTTGGAGTTTTTGAGCTTTTTCAAAGTTTTTCGAAAACGGCTCCAACGATTTTTTACGTACTATAATTCTTTGACTCCTTGATGGCTATAACTTTTATTTGAAACTTTTTTCTGGAAAAATTCAAATAAGGACGGTTCTGGGATTAAAAGTGAGAATTCGTGTATACAGGTAACCCTCCTATAACACGGTAGTTAGGTTCCTAGAAAATGCCGTGTTGTGAGAGAAACCGTGTTGGGGGGGTTAAGGGGGGTTACGTTCCAAACATTTGTTAAAAACGATTTTTTTTTAATTCGACATAAACAAGTTATTTTTATTAAAAATATAAATGTATGTACAACACAAAAATGTAAAAAAAATATTTTAATCTAACGCAACCATAATTTAATGAATTTATTTGTCGTCACTGCTCAGTATAATCAACCGAGAACGTTTTTTTCGGTGGAACGATATCACCTTCAACTTCAGAACTTTTTTCTACATTTAAAGTGTTTCCCCCTCTTAAAAAATTCTGTAATCGAACTTTGCTTGCTAGTTCTTATTAGGTCATTGTAAATTTCGTGGTATGGAGATAAACAGTATTGCAGCTCCCTTTTGAATTTTCGATTTCTTTCCGTGGAAGGGTCTGCATCCAAGAAAAATGATTCAAGATTTTCCGCTAAGCATAGGCTTTCTTGTATTTTTTTTTAAATGTTAAATTCTTAACTGCACAATCTTCACCAGAGCTAGCGTCCGTAAAATCGATTTGCTTTGTCAACTTCTTCTTCCACTAATAAATCTTGTATATCTTTGGTAAACATCCAAAAAACCTTCGCCTCTGATTGATTTAGCGACTTCTAATATGGCACCAATTTCATGTAGGTACTGATGCTTTTTGCATGTTTTCTGTTTCAACTGAAGAGGGCCATATCTTTTTCCAACACGCATTTAAGGTTGATGTTTTTAGAAGTACATACAGTGTTGTTTGTACAAAGGATTTGCAATTTTCTCATCACGTTTTAGCGAAACCATGTTATAGGATGCCGTGTTGTAGGAGGGTTGTCGCAATTTACGAATCGTGTTATAGCGAAACCGTGTTATAAGAGGGTTACCGGTACATATAAGCTGTATGCATATAGTTCTGTTTACTCGTGTAGTTATAAAGTGCTTACAGTTCTTTTAACCAACAGCTATTATCTTTAAAAAAAAGTACTGTGACGCCTCGCAGCAGATATTTAGTTATCAAAGTTACACTCAAATTTCAAAGCTTTTTGTCAATCAAATTAGGATCTGAAAATTTGTCATGATGAATATGCTTCTAAAAATGTTATTTTGGTTGTACTTTACCTTTTAACCGGACAAAGATTTTCGATTTGAGCGAACACGTTCTTAATATTATATTTATAAGAAGAAATACTGAACAAGTTCTTATGTCCTTGATGGGAAGAAATGCTGTTTTTAAATCTTCGTATATTGTTTTGATTATCGATGGATCATTTTAAAAGAATTAAAATAATTTTAGTGTTAGGTTTTTGTATTGAACAATATTCCATACTTCACTAACCCTATCAGGGGTGCATCCCTGAAATTTTGGTCGTTTAATTCCTCGTTTTTAATTTTATCTGTAGTATAGACCTTAATTATTTATTGAAGTATAATATATTTGATTTGATAGTAACGTGTTTCTAATGTACAACCTACGACTTGGTAGGTGTATTTTTGGTATTGAAAGAATAATATACGTATGGTATTAGTAAGAAACACCTCATTTATGTCTTTGATTGTACTACAGTCATTTGAATTTTTTCGATTATTGAAAATTGGAGAATTTCATTTTTTTATTTAACTGTTCAAATTAAAGTGACATGAATTAGTTCGTATGATATTAATTCCGATTTAAGTACTACCAATAAACAGTAAAATCAATCAATCGAATAATATCGGAATTAGTTGTATTGTTTTGAAATGTCACTGAAAATTTTTTAGTTGAAAAAATGTTTAATCAATAGCCAAGCAAAGATTATGCGATGGTGTTGGCAATTAAATAAAAAATTTTAACATTATGCTAATAATATTTAAATGAAGTTAAAGTGAATTGCGTTATGGGTTTCTATATAACGCATGATATAACCGACTGTAAAAAAGGTACTTGGATAAATTTTTTTTTTTAAAACAAACTATTTTTACGTTGGTGTATAGCCACAACACCTGTCGGAAATGAAAATACGGATGGTTCCACTTTTATATTCTTTCTGTTTGAATAAAATAATCGTCCATCCGGATATGGCAACACCTTGCGTTTATTAACTGGCCGTAATTCCATAATTTTATCCTTGATATATTTATATATAATTAATTAGATCTTGTTAGACTATGTTTACAATGCGTTATTGATAGTTTGATTGATTTATCTATTTTCCGAAAAGTTGAAAGGTCAAATCGCGGAAAACTTAAATCGATTTATTAATTTTCGCGACGATAAAATTTATTTTAATATAATGTTTACTTGTAATGAATTGAGTTGTTTGTTAGCTGGTTTTCTGGGTCAAGTAAGAGCGAGGTTCTGATATTGGGTCTCAATCAAGCTCCAATCATCTGGTACTTTCGCGACCCTTGCATCCACCCTTGGATCGAAGCACCGATGTTAAATCAGGAAACACGTCCTGGATAATAGATTTTGGGTCAAAGGTTTTTATGCCGAGAAAATGCATAGCTACAAGATAGCTATTAATAGACGAAGGGGTTTATTGTTCATATAGAAACTAAGTAAGGAATCAAACTGAATCGATAAATAAAAATTATAAAAAAAATAAAAAATCTTAAACATAAAATGCACTAAAAAGTAAAGAAATAATTGCGTATACTTGCAGTGTCTACAACTTACTAATTATTAGGATGATTTAATGTACAACTATTGTAATTTTTGGAGTTTGTACCTTTCAAGGAAACATGACTATATTGGTACTTAGCAATAAACGAAAATACCTTATGAAATTTATATTACAAATGAACTTTTATACAATATACTAGTACTGTGACAATATTTAGTGACCCTTAAACTACAAAATACCATTAACTAATTAAACCTTTTTACAAATGAACATTAATATTTATTTCCTTGGCTGACACCAACTCCAAAAATAACAATAGTTGTACATTATATCATCCTAATATACATAGTTTGTAAGTTGTAGACACTGCAAGGATACGCAATTATTTTCTTACTTTATAGTGCATTTTTTGTTTAAGATTTTTATTTTTGAACTCCATTTTTCATTTTGTTACAATTTTTATTTATTTCTCGATTATTAGTGATCTTAAGTTGGATAACTGATTTTATTTCTTTAAATATGGGTAAATCTACTAAAAGCGCTGCTCGTATGAGACAGCGCCGTTTACATGGTAAAAGCTACTACTTCATCCCCTTTTGCTCTTAAGGGTTGACATTTTTTGGTTTTAAATGTAATGAAAGAACTAAGTGGAATACTCTTTTCAATAAAAAAAAATCATAAAAATTCGATGATTCAGTTAAACGTCACTATTTCGTCCCCTATTTTCATCCTTAGGGAGTAGATTTTGACGTGATAACGTTTTATAAATTGATGAACTACGACAACAAGTCTGAAAAAGTTCAGCCATTTTGTCACGTTATCTACATTTGAACCTATGCGTGCAAGCGAGAACGCGATACAAGTGATAGAGAAGCACGATATTATTGTTGAATCCTAGGCAACGTAGGGATGGGCAAATGTATAATATATATCGTATCGATATTTACAAGAAATATCGATAGATGCAGAGTAAAAAATATCGATACTTCGATATATCGATATTTTCATCTCAAAACGCGATTACTTGAAAAGTTGTCAATAACTATAAGTGGAATAAATTATAATTATTATAAAATATAATAAAGCTCTTAAAAAAAATATCGAATTTGATATTCGGAAAAAAATATCAACTATCGATATTTTGATATATCGATAGTTGGTGCCCTTACCTAAGACAACGTGTTTTGTGTTTTTCTTTTACAATTTACTTAATAAGATTTAATTGATTTTTTCCTTCATAATTTTCAGTCTGATTTCAGTTTGAAAAAATTAATAATTTTCAATTAGCTCCTTTGTATTATACAAAGTAATGATAATTCAGTGATAATAATTCAATTCATTAAAGTACGCAATTTTTCATCAAATAGGTAGTCTTTATGACGTTATCACGTAAAACTATCGTCCGTAATCCGACTTTACAGACAAGCAATTTTTTTTCTTCTAACTGAAATGTGAATAATTTAAAGGTACGATGTACGTAATAGAAAAAAATAACTACATTGGGTTAGCCAGGAAAAATTTATTATTTCATCTTTAACTTTCAACCCCTTATGAGTGGAGTTTTTCATAAAAAATGGATATGAGATTAATAAAAAATTATGTTTAATCATTAAAAAAAGAATTCTCAAAATCGAGCTATCCAATAAGAAGTTAATATTTCATCCCTTAGTTTTCAACCCCTTAGAAGTAAACGATTCCCTTCAAATTAAAATGGAACCATAGCGATAGCACCAGCTTTCAAATAAAAACAAAATAATCATCAAAATCGGTTCACCCGGTCGAAAATTCTGAGGTTTGCAAACATAAAAAAAATACAGTCGAATTGAGAACCTCCTCTTTTAGTACGAGAGCTAGCGACGTCGAAAAAAAAAGAATTTTAGGTCGACCAGTTTATATATATGTTATCTCTCGCACTATTCCGGACATCATACGGGCTGTCTGGCTGTCGCCTATCGAAAGGGGTTGCGTTTATTAGTGCGCATCGCACCTATACAGGTAAAATATTGACATTTTCAGAAAAAAAGGAAAAGTTTCAGATGAAATTTGTAGAAAATAACATTTTACATAAAAAAATGTCCAGTGACTAATTTTCGTAAAGTTGCTAGTTTGCCCGCTACAAGCTTGTAAAACTCATTGTTTACATGTCGGCACAACGGCTGTATCTCTGAACGGTCGGCCATTCAAATGGCGTTACGTCGAGCCAGCCTTTACAAGCTTGTAGCGGGCAAACTAGCCACTTTACGAAAATTAGTCACTTGACATTTTTTATGTCAAATGTTATTTTCTACAAATTTCATCTGAAACTTTTCCTTTTTTCTGAAAATTTCAATATTTTATCTGTCATAGGTGCGATGCGCACTAATAAACGCAACCCCTCCCGACAGCCAGACAGCCCGTATGATGTCCAGGATAATGCGAGAGATAACATAAATAAAAACTGGCCGACCTAAAATTCTCTCTCGAAAACGTTGCTAGCTCTTAGACTATTACCTTATTCCGCAATTGCATCTTTAAATTGTTTCAAACCGAGTTTCCAATGATTTATTTGTTAGTTTGATTGATTTATCTGTCTCTCCAAACGGTTGAAAGGTCAAATCGCGGAAAACTTGAATCAATCAAAATTCCGAATGTTGATGTTTTATTAAATTTTTCGCGACGATGTGGAATTTATATAATATACGTTTTGCGTGTCGTAATGATATGAATTGTTTGTTGGCTAGTTTTTCTGGGTCAAGTAAGAGTGAGCCTCCATTACTGGGTCTCGGCCAAGTCCCAATCATCTGGTGTCAATTTCGACCCTTGCATCCATCCCTGGACCAAAACACCGACGTCAAACCACTCGGATGACACTTTCTCCACGTGAAACACGTCCTGGGTCAATGTCATGGTTCTGTGACACGTGGTTGAAACATAGCGACCACTTGTTCGCCCACGTGTTGCATTCAATTTAGCCTCCCATTTTTTTTGCCCTCGTCATTTCCATGTTTTTATATTTGGTTGCCACTATTATAAATTATAGATATTTAAATCGTATTAACGGCCGTGCATTTTCTATTTTGAATTTTTACCATGTTTGGATTTGGACATTGGGGACATTGAAGAAGCAAAAAAAAAACCAAGAGAATTTTGTCAATTTTTTTTATGGGAGTTTTGATTGAATTATAGTCGTTTGAATGTTTCATATTATAATATAAATGAGAGAAAGTTTTGGTATTGTTGATTGAATTGTCATTTTGGTAGTCGCTTTGGGCGTTGTTTTAATTGAATCGTATTAATATTTTTTTTTTTTGTTTGTTTCAGACATATTCAGGTCTTTTCTGTGTGGTGGTGAACCCTTACAAACGCTTACCGATTTATACAGAACAAATTATGGAGCGGTACAAGGGCATTAAACGACATGAGGTGCCGCCACATGTTTTTGCGATCACTGATAATGCATATCGATCAATGTTACAAGGTGAGAATTTTTGTCAATTCTGGTCCCGCGATATATTTATCTCATTTTTTCCATCCTCTTATCAAGATCCAGGGCCTTGGGTCTGATTATAGATTTAATTGATTTTGTCTCGTCAAATTTTAAGAATGATATGAAGATGTGAAGATGATATTTTAACAAGTCAATCGTAAAAAATACTTTTTACAGCATCTTAGCCTTTTAAGCTTCACATCTGTGCATCATCAATTAATTTTATTATTTTTTTTATTACTAATTTTATTAGATCTATAGAAGTCTATTGAAATCTATTGAAGTCTATGAAATTTGTGGCGACGACATACATGCATAGTCCGCACATTACACATAGCGATCAGTAAGTGTAGAAAAGACTTAAGAAAAAAATCGATATATATTAAAGTTTTTTTTTCTTGTTACTCTCGTCCGTGTAAAAAATTATAAAAACAAACATTTCTCGCATAAATATCAACTGATGGTTCTCGTAGCCAAATTTTCTCGCACATGTCTACAAACAACACGATTTTCTTCCAATAATAAAAACGTCGAAGAAAATATCGAATAACTTATAAATAAATTTTTTCGTCTCGTTTTATTTGAAAAAAAAAAAAGTTCAGAAAAATTTGAGAGAAAATTTTTTCTTGCAACTCAAACGAAGCAAAACACGAGCGAGCAGCCGTAGTGGAGGCATTGTCTTGAAAATGGAATATTTATATCAAATATACAAAACATCATAAAACGTAGAGGAAATGAGTCTTTACATGGAACGTTTCAATTGTGAATCATAAACGTTGAAATATTAACGTAATAAAGCGCGAATATTTTCGTTGTAAATTATGATAGTTGTTCAGAGTTAATGCCACATCAAACACATACGATTTGGTCGGTTTATCTGTGTTTTGTTGCTTACATAAAATTAGTTTTAATTTTTTTTTTATTTAAGAAAATTTAATTTTAAAACATTAAATTGAATGGGTCATGTTTAAATTTTTATAGAAATACTTATATAATTTTACAAGATTTTTTTTTAAAAGGCTTATGCAATTATAAGTAGAAGAAATGTTGGAATTTCAAATGCGAAGCTTTACACGATTTTGCTATTTTAGTCTTTGACGTTGACATAACATGCATATAGTTTGAACATTGAATAAATAAAAATTATAAAAAAATGAAAAATCAACTTCAAAATAAATAAAAAAATGCTCTAAAAAGTAAGAAAATAATTGCGTATCCTTGCAGTGTCTGCAACTTAGAAATTGTTAGGATGATATAATGTACAACTATTGTTATTTTTGGAGTTGGTGTCAGCCAAGGAAAAGCTACTATATTGGTACTTAGCAATAAACGAGAATACTTTCTGAAATTTATTTTTTAAATGAACTTTTATACAATATTCTATTACTGTGCCAATATTTAGCGACCCTTAAACTACAAAATACCAATAACTTTTAAACCCTTTTTACAAACGAGCATTAATATTTATTTCCTCCGCTGACACCAACTCCAAAAATAACAATGGTTGTACATTATATCATCCTAAACATTTGTAAGTTGTAGAGACTGCAAGAATACGCAATTATTTTTTTTTAGAACATTTTGACGTGTTAACGTCTTATAAATTGATGAACTACGACAATAAGTCTGAAAAAGTTTGGCCATTTTGTCACGTTACCTACATTTGAACCTGTGCGTGCAAGCGAGAACGCAATACAAGTGATAGAGAGGCACGATATTGTTGTTGAATCCTAGGTAACGTAGGGATGGGCAAATGTATCAAATATATCGATATATTATATCGTATTGATATATACAAGCAATATCGATAGGTCAGAGTAAAAAAATATCAATTCTTCGATATATCGATATTTTCATCTCAAAATTACTTGAAAAATTGTTAATAACTATAAGTGGAATAAATTACAATTATTATAAAATATAATAAAGCTTTTAAAAAAATATCGAATTTGATATTCGGAAATAAATATCAACTATCGATGTTTTGATATATCGATAGTTGGTGCCCTTACCTAAGACAACGTGTTTTGTGTTTTTCTTTTACAATTTACTTAAAAGATTTAATTAATGTTTTCCTTTATAATTTTCAGTCTGATTTCATTTTGAAAAAATTTTTAATTTTCAATTAATCCTTTGTATTATACAAAGCAATGATAATTCAGTGATCTTTGCAATTTTTCATCAATTAGGTGTTCTTTATGACGTTATCACGTAAAACTATCGTCCGTAAACCGATTTTACAGACAACCAATTTTTTTTTGTTTGTTTAAGATTTTTTATTTATTTTGAAGTCGGTTTTTCATTTTGTTATAATTTTTTTATATTTCTCGATTTTTAGTGATCTGAAGTTTGATAACTGATTTTATTTCTTTGAATATGGGAAGACCTACTATATAAAGGCAGCGCCGTTAAATGTTAAAAGTTATCATCTCTTTTTGCCTTTAAGGGGGTATTCTAGTCTTGAGGTCCGAATTTCGAGCGTTTTTTGGCAATTGATAAAAAAAGCGTTTGATATTTTTAGTGTTCATTTTTTATCATTTGTTTATTTATATTCAGAGAGTACACAAAAATAATAAAAAAAAAAAATTTCATTGAGTTATGCGTCTTTAAAGTAGAGGGGGAAAAAAGACCGTGTCCTCGTCGCCATGATTTCTACCCTTGTGGTCATTTGAAAAATTAAACGATGATGGATACTTGATAAGTACAAATGTTGCTATCGCATAAACCTCCAAAACAGAAAAAAAATTTTTTTTCCATAACATGGCGGCTACTCAAAAAAAAAGGTCGATTTTTTCGCTCATTTTTTAACTTTGTCGAATTTTTAAAAAAATATTACAAATTTAAAATTTTCATTTTTTGTTGGTTCATGCAATAGAGAGATGTTTAAAGAATATTCATGACAAATTTCAAGTAAATCGGCTGATTAGAACTTGAGATATTTGGGCTACCGCATCGAAAAAAGTAGTTTCGAGAAAAACGCATTAAAGTTTTACGTTAAGTCTCAACTTGTCTAGTTGGCACGACACTAAAACGGCTATAACTTCGGAAATAATTTGAATTTTGAAAAATCCTTTTAGGGAGATATTTTTGAATATATAAACTATCGGATTATGAAAAAAATTTTTTTTCGATTTTTCCAAAATCCTAGACTAGAATACCCCCTTAAGGGTTGAAATTTTTAGCTTTTAAATATAATGATAGAACTAAGTGGAATACTCTTTACAATAGAAAATAAAATCATCAAAATTCGATGATTCAGTTAAAGGTCAGTTAAGGATTTTCATCCTTAGAGGGTGGATTTTTTTCTACAAATTGAAATGTGAACAATTTAAAGGTACGATGTACTTAAAAAAAAAAAAAATTTATCGAAATCGGGTTAACCAGGAAAATTTATAACTTCATCCCTAATTTTTAACCCCTTATGAGTGAATTTTTTTTTATAAAAATGGAAATAAGATAAATTTAAAGTTATGTTCTACAAAAAAAAAATATCGAAATAGGGTTAGCTAGGAAAAATTTATAATTTCTTCTCTAACTTTAACCCCTTATGAGTGGAGTTTTTTATAAAAATAAAAATGAGATTAATTTAACATTTTTAATCTACCAAAAAAAAAAAATCAAAATTGAGCTGTCCAATAAGAAGTTAATATTTCATCTCGTAGTTTTCAACCCTTTAGAAGTGAACGATTTCTTTCAAATTAAAATGTGACCACACGGGAAAAACTAGCTTTCAAATAAAAAAAAATAATAATCAAATTCGGTTCACTCAGTCAAAAGTTCTGAGATAACAAACATAAAAGAAAATACAGTCGAAATGAGAACCTCCTTTTTTTGAAGTCGGGTTATTTCTTAAAGAAAAATAAGACTTAAACTTAGACTTAAAGTCTCAAAAAATCAATATGGAAGTTGTTATCGTTTCTTCTAGTTTGAGCATTGATGATAGACGAAGAATTCATAAACGTTTTTTTTTTTATAAATATGAAAGTTGCAGCTTATCACGTAATTATAGGCTCTAGAAAAATTAAATAAAAGACACTAAAATGCTACTACAAAGTTACCTAATTATAAACTATATATATATATATATATAAGTATAAACTATAGCCCGAATGATGGATTCTTTGGTTAAGGAATTCGCTACTAGAATTTTCATAAGTTTTGGTTTCATTTTTTAACAAGTCACCAGTTTCACATATTACTCATAAACTATTTTCCGATCAAAGAAGAATGAAAAACGCTAAGACTCATAACAATATTTACATATATTTGAAGATTTTGATGAGTTCAGAGTAAAATTTTGCTTTTATGATTCATACTATAAATTATAGCTATTTACATGTTATTGATAAGCCGAGAAAATAAATCAAATTTTTATTGTTCATTATTAAGTTTAATGTGATAAAAATAACATTAGCCAAGAACAGAGAGTACTTAAATTAAATTGGATGAAAAATTAAAATATTAAATTTGGAAATTGTTATGTTACAAATTCTTATTAGAGTTTTGTCTCTGGACTATTTGGTATATAAAAGCTTTTTATTTCGATTATTTGATGTATAGTGAATACAGAGAGTAACGAAGAGCTTTTCAATCGTTTGAACTATTTAAAAAATTCAAGAAATTTTCTAAGTCTAAAAATTGTTTATATTAAGGCAGTTTTCTACTAGTCTAGATGCATGAATTTCAGGTAATTTTTGATGTGCATAAAAAAAAATATTGTTAGTGCCCATTTTTTTATTAGTTATTTATTAACCTTGCAAGAATACAGAAAAAAAAATCAAAAAACAAAAAAAGTTAAAAATTTCAAAAATTAGCAGCTGATGAAGTGGGGGGTCTCAAAAAATTGGCACGTGACGATACCAATGATTTCAACCCTCTTAGCAATGTGAAACCAAAAAAAAGATTATTAATCTAGAATAATGTCGCAATGTCTGGAACTATGTAAAAGTTGGAAAATTTTTTTTTCACAAAATGGCGACTGCCTAAAAAAATTTTCACCACTTTTTTTGACTGTTTCGAATTTTTTAAAAATAGTAAAAATTGAAATTTGGGGATGGGGATAGTTCCAGGTATAGACAAGTCTATAAAGAAGACTATCTAAAAATTTCAGGTAAATCAGTCGAGTAGAACCTGAGAAATCGTGGGTATCGTTTTGAAAAAGACAGTTTCGAGAAAAACGCGTTTAAAGTTTCGGGTAAAGTTACATCCCGGGGCCATACAATGGTAGTTAATACTTACATTTTTTAATCAGGGATTCCTGGTCCAAAAATATTGAAAATTTTGAAAAATCCTCTTAAGGGCATATTTTTAAAGGTTTAAACTTTGAGAATATGAAAGAAAAGAAAAATCGATTTTTTCAAATTTCTAGAGGCCCGAATTTCGAGCGTTTTTTGGCAATTGATAAAGACAAAGCATTTGATTTTTTTAGGATCCATTTTTTTATCATTTGTTTATTTATATTCAGAGAGTACACAAAATTAATTTAAGTTTTATTTTTCATTGAGTTATGCGTCTTTGAAGTAGAGGGGAAAAAAAAAAGACCGTGTTCTCGTCGCCATGATTTCTACCCTTGTGGGCATTTGAAAAATTAAACAATGATGGATTCTTGATAAGTACAAATGTCGCTATCGCATGAACCTCCAAAACAGAAAAAAAAATTTTTTTTTCATAAAATGGCGGCTACTCGAAAATAAAGGTCGATTTTTTAACTTTGTCGAATTTTTTAAAAATATTACAAATTTAAAATTTTCATTTTTTGTTGGTTCATGCGATAGAGAGATATTCAAAGAATATTCATGCCAAATTTCAAGTAAATCGGCTGATTAGAACTTGAGATATTTGGGCTACCGCATCGAAAAAAGTAGTTTCGAGAAAAACGCATTAAAGTTTTACGTTAAGTCTCAACTTGTCTAGTTGGCACGACACTAAAACGGCTATAACTTCGGAAATAATTTGAATTTTGAAAAATCCTTTTAGGGAGATATTTTTGAATATATAAACTATCGAAATATGAAAGAAAATTTTTTTCGATTTTTTCAAAATCCTAGATTAGAATACCCCCTTAAAAGGGGAAATATGAAAAGTTTCATAAATTTATCACCTGCAGAAAAATGCTTTTTAAATTGTTTAGAAAAATTTTTCAAATAAACTATTAATCGTTTACATATTTCCTACGCATAAAACTATGTTATTGATTTCGAAATTATCGATCTTAAAATGTTTAAAGTGTACGTAAGTGGTTTAATTTGTTAATTACACAACTTTAACATGTTGTGTGTGCCATTTTTTTCTATTCGTTTCCGTTTAAATACACACACACACATTCGTACATAGTTTTAATAATATGACACAAATGGAAATAATTATTTATTTTTTGATAACAAAGCAATTTCATTGTGCCAATGGAATGTCAAATTGTTAGTATATGGGTGATTAATTACTTTTTAAATAATTTTATAAGACACGTACGCAACGACATTAAAAAACCAGCATTTTAATATTGGAAACGATGAAATCATTTTAATCAAGCGAGAAAAGAAAGAAGATTTAGTTGAATATTTGCCAAAAATCTGATTGAAAAATATTAATCAAAAATGTGATAAATAGCAAGAAGAAAATATTTTTAAAATTTTTTTTTTTTTTTTGGTATGGAGCTGATTTAATATTTGTTCGCAAATATTGAACATTTGTCAATGTTTGCTTTGAATATTTAATGCGAAAATATTATGTGGTGGTATTGAATGAGAGAAAAAAAATTGTGGTTCATAAAAAATTTAGTTGTAGACGTTATTTTGATGGGTTTATAAAAATCGCAATGAACTTTTGCCTCCTTTACTTTCTCTTGTATCGATTTTGTCTGGCTTAGAACGCGAAGCTTTCGAGTTGTTAACGTTTTTTTTCTTTTTTTTTATATTTATTAAAAACAATTTGAAATTAACGATAAAAATTAATACTGAGGGAACTTGGTGGTCAGCGGTTTTGGTTGCTAGGGTGTGCCTTTTATGCGATTAGCTCACTTGGGCTATAAATTTTTAATAACGCTTCGGCCAGTTCATCAGTCCCATCATATATTGTCCGTCTGTCTGTCGGTCCGATTGTTATGTGACAAGTCATATTATAAAGCAAACATCCTGCCCCCCGCACCCACCCGCCGCAATGTCTATATTTGCTGACATCACAGATTTTTTTTTAATTTTATTTCTTTTCATCGAAATGCAATTTTCATGCTAAAATTAAAATAATTCAACTGAAATAACGTCGTACTGACTTTTGAAATATTAGACAGTTTAATTTATTTTTCTAGGCACGCAATCACAAATAAATCTTCAAAATTTATATCACATTAATTAAGAATGCCGGCATGCAATCAAGCTAATTGGTTGATGTAATGTTTTAATTTTTTTTCGAATTAGCAAAGCGAGAAATTTTCTTTTGATTTTTTAACCATTTTTTTTTTTTTTTTTTAGAGCGAGAAGACCAGTCGATTTTATGTACGGGCGAGTCGGGTGCTGGAAAGACCGAAAACACCAAGAAAGTTATCCAATATTTGGCGTATGTTGCGGCATCGAAACCTAAAGGATCAGGAGCGGTAAGTTTCACGAAAATACCAAGAGAAAAAAAACTTGTTTAATTTTTTTTTATTTCTTTTAATCAATGTGGTTAAAAATGACCAGCACGATATCACATATGAAACATATCGGAGATTTTTATTTACGGTATAAAACAACCCCTAAATCACAACCCTGTAAATGTTTGAGTCATTTATTAAAAGCTTGCACCATTTTATACTATAGAATTTTGTTAATTCAATAAAACATAGCAGGCAAAGTTTGGTCGCTGATGTAACTTGGATTGCCTATAATTAAGGGGAATTTATTAGAACTTCCATAATTGGATTTGACAACTGGAATTTTTAACATAAAATTTCGATTTAAATAAACTTAAATTAACGATCGAAAAAATTTAAAATGTTTTACAACGATTTGGCAATCGCAGATCGTGCTGTATTTATAAATACCCGTAAATGGTAACGACATGGTGGTCACACATGTTATAACTACACCCATATTTGGTTCATTCCAAGACTTAATCTTTGTGTTTTTTTTTTTCTTTTCTAAATATCATACATACATTATGACATGTTTATTTGAACTAAAACTGTACCATTAGAAAATAGTAGGAGTTTCAATGCAATGAAAAGATTTATTTTTTTTTTTTTTTAATTAAAAGAAGATACACAATACATTAATATCAAGACGTGATCTGCGTGCCAAATCAGAAAAAAAAATTTGCCTACGAATATTTTCACATACTACGTGTTACACCTAATGTTAACAACGTAAGATTTATAGACTGGCGTTGAATACGGAATATGGGTAGTAAAAAAGAGGCACTTATTAATTTCAATTCATTTAGGAAACATTCGAAAATTTAACAAGAACAACACACACACATACACACAGAGTGACTTGACTAAATTCTTTTGATCGAAACAGCAAATCTTAATTGAAAGGTGGAATTGTTACATTTAATGTTTGCAAATTGAGTTGTACTCTCTATTATTATGTAAGACAACAAAAAAAAAAAAAACACTTTCTAAAAAAATTTTGTGGATACCAACTAAAATCATTGAAAAAAGGGAATTTGTTCAAAGAATTTGCTTGTAAGATTTAGAAGATTTGTGCTGACAGCAGCCGTTAAATTATAAAGGACTTGTGATTTTAAAAATAGACAGGAGTTTGATCGATGGGCCAGACCATTAGAGCCATCCGAATGATCTAATTCCTTATAGTTTTGTATACTTTTTTTGAAGTTATACTTCTTTAGGCACGTTATGAAAAAATGATGAGAGTGAAATTTTTAGATGGGCGGCCATCTTTAAGACAAAAATTAACAAAATGTAATTGGCCGCAAAACCACTCGGTTTCTTGGCGCGCGTTGTTTGAATTTTTGTTTTATTTATTTACTTATTTATTTATTTTTATATTTAAATTAAAAATAATTTATATATACAAATGACACATATTATTAAAAAATATGTTATTACTTTTCTCGAATTTTGCAGTAGCTGTGATGAAAAT
This sequence comes from Sisyra nigra, assembly GCA_958496155.1. Lineage (NCBI taxonomy): Eukaryota > Metazoa > Arthropoda > Insecta > Neuroptera > Sisyridae > Sisyra > Sisyra nigra. The sequence continues at coordinate 55,918,228 of OY292314.1, forward strand.
GACGTCTGCATTTCATGCATATTCGTAGTTATCACGAAATCAGGGATTCTGAAATGAATCAACCATCTTAGAATAATAATTTAGTAACACAAGATATGAATAAGATTAAGACATTTACTCTGACAAGTAGCTACTTACTTTATTTCGCAATTTCTATGAAGCATCGTTTTTATGACATGCATGAATTGTTAACCAGAAAAATGATCCTGACAAATTTTATAAACGTCTGGCAGCTTTCTTTGGATTATTTATTGATACAAATAAAAATATTATTAAATATTAATTTACAATTTTTTTAAATTGATTATTTGAATGCAATTAATAAAAACTAATTTTTAATGATGCCAAAGAAGTATAACTTCTCACGCGCGTACATAAGTACACGCAACCACTTTTTTTTTTTTTGATTAATCATTATATATAAATAAAAAATATATATCTTAGTATTGTAGTATAAAGAGTTCTAAAGTTAAGGACCTACAGTCGCGGACATTTTTATACGACACCTTTGTTGAGTCTCTAATTTGGGGGAAGTGGTTTGTTGAGGAATGATATGAACAACATAACTGCATTAAATTAACTCTATTATCAAAATATTTACAATTTAGTATTTGATGAATCGATTCACCCTCAGCTTTAATAACTTTTTTGATTATATTGGGCATACTGGATACGAATTTTTGCAGGCATAGGGTTGGCGAAATACTACTCCAATCTTTCAAAATTTCAAATTCAAAATTTTTTTTTTCAACATAGGCCATAAGTTTTCAATTGATGGCGAATCTAATAATAATATAGATATAGATTATATAGAATATTAATGATATTCAGCTTCCTCGTTTTCAAATAATTTTAAAATTGACATCTCCAAAAATTTAACATGGCAGTATATGTTGTAGCATACGTCCGCCTCATGCATAAATACGCAAAAAATGGTAGGGTTATTTTGTTCTATTCTGACATTTCCAAGGCTGAATTCACAATACGGGGCCATCCATAAATTACGTCACACGTTAAAAGGGGAGGGAGGCTATTACCAGAATGTGACATTGTGTGACAAGGGGCAGGGGATGGGGGGGTGCTCAAAAGCAATGTGACGTCACATGAAAACTTTGAAATACTAAAACGCGTAATTTATATTTGAAGAAAAAATATTTGTTAATACTTTAGCACTCTCGGTATGAGATTTTCTTTAACGCAACAACATTCAACTTCTAGAGTGGCGTTGTAATGCATAAATGTAAATAAATAAAATTGAAAAATGTCTGACGTCACCTGAGGGGGAAACCGGGTTCTAAAAATGTGACAACTTGTGACAAGGACGGGGGGAGGGGTTAAAAAAAGTCCTGAAATTCGTGTGATTTTGTAATTTATGGATGGCTCCTAAAACAAAATCGACAAGCACTGGTTTTCACCTCTTTATCCCACCCTAGAGAGAGGGTTGAGGCTCAATAGATCTAGATCATGAAGATCTTCTTAAGATGCACAGGTCATAGTTACAAATGAGCTTATCTAGGTACCTGTACCCTAAACACTTGCAAATAGCGATACTATTCAAGTGTCTTATAAATATGTCCGAGGCCGTATAACTATACTAATCTGTATTAATTTATCCTGACACAAAGTCGTATCCTATAGGACCCAATTATATCTTTTTTAAATCATTGTAAAAGGGGTAAAAACGGCTAAAGCATTTGAATGACATTTAAAAACGAAAGCATCCATAAGTAGGCTTTGAATGACGACAATGCATATTCATATTTTTTCGTGATTGTTAACCAATCTATCCTTGTTTTTCTCAAAAAGAAACTAAAAGCTTGCACTCTCTTGTTAGAGATATTGAAGAACAAATGGCCGCCGAAAATAGCATGGAAAGCACATTTTCAAAATTGATTTTTACAATATTAAATTTCTATAATCATCGACGAGAATTCCATATAAAATTTAGTGAATTTCGTGTTATATGGTGGTACATTAGTAATCAAACTGATTATCACTCATATTTATGGTATAAATACAGTGGAAAATGATTGTAACGAAATATTTTTTTCGTACTAAGCGAAGGTCGTCTTAAAAGTCGAAGATATGAAAATATAGTGGCGAATATAGCTACTGCGGTGTTTATTTTATATTAACCGAATTTCGTGGTACGCGTTTTCATTGTTTTATCATTTTCCACTTTAATTTAAATTGTCTTCCCATAATCCCATGTGACATTATGATATACTAAGCCCTAAGGTATGCATGTATTCGATAATGATAATATTTCTTATGTCTAATCAGCATTGAAATTTATAGAATACTAGCTGATACCCGCTCGCTTCGCTGAGTGTATCTAAATTTAACTGATTTATTAAAAGATTCTCTGCGTTCATAACGAAATATAAAAATTAATCTATTTTGACAGAAAAAAAATGATCGATACTTTCAGACTTTAAATCCAAAGAAAGTTCATCAAAATTCGTAAAATTACTTTTCAAGAAAGAGATGAAACGATTTTTAGTAAAAAAGTAACTGTATTCCTTCCTTTAGGACTTGAAAATCTTTCATACCAAATGTCATTTTAAACCGTACAGCTATTTTAGGGGGCATCCATTACTTGCGCGAGGGTTTTTTGCGATTTTTGAAATCCCATCCCCTCCCCTTCTGGTAAGATGTCATGAGGTTTGGCATATATCATTCCCCCAAACCGCAATCTAATGTGATATTTTTCAAAAAAAAAAAATACTTGATATTTGCGAGACCTTCCCTTTTCCCAAAGTAAGATTAGATGAGTTTCGGCTCGACCCCATCTGAACGCCGCACGTAATAATTAATGGATGTTGCCTTAAAAGAATAGATTAGTAGCTATCCTACAGGATCTTTAGCAAAACTTCATTAATATTCGTTCACTTAAGTAATTGTTGAATTTTGAAATTTTTAGTTTATTATTTTAATATGTTAATTTTTAACTAATATCTTCGACAATGAACAATGAAAAAATTCAAATATTTTAAACAATTTCATTATTAATTTTATTGGGTGTTAAATTGAAATTCATATTTATTTTCTAGTAAAAATTGTCAATTTTTTAATTTCAACTTTGTAGAGATTTCTTTCGTTATTGTGTAAAATTGGAGGAAAATGCGTTAAAGTTCTATTTCACGAACTTTACCGACACTTTTTAAATGTACGGTTCCTGTAGGATATAATTGTTTTGCCATCCCATGGGAATCATGCATTATTCTAGCCATAAAAGCAAGCTATATCATTCTCCCCCAAACTACCACATTGCAATAATCATATAAATCTTTAACTGTGTGATAAACAAAAAACATATCTATCCCACGGGAGTAGTACATCTCTCCTGAGTAAAAAGTATATAAAATCTTCTTAAGGAAAATGAGTGAAGACTTGATTTCGTGGATTTTAATGAAACTGCTTTTAAATACACGGTTTTAATAGAATAAATACTTGTTTTGCTATCCCATGGGAACCGTTTATTATTCCGGTATGAGAAGTAATCTATATTATTTTCTGACCCTTAAACTACCACATTACAAAAAATGAAGTTTATCTTTTGCTCTGTAAAAAACAAAAAAATATCAATCCCACGGGAACCGTACATTTTTTCTGGATATAAAGTATACTATATGTTAAACCGGATTATAATCTATATCTATGCCAAATTTCATCCAAATCCATTCAGTACTTTTTGAGTGAAAGAGCAACAAACATCCATACTTACAAACTTTCACGTTTATAATATTAGTAAGATACTAAGCCCCAAGGTATGCATGTATTCGATAATGATAATATGTTTTATGTCTAATCAGCATTGCATTTTATAGAATATTATTAAACTTAATATCATTTTTTTACTATAAGTTTGATTCGCAAGTTTCAGCTCAATGTTTTCTCTACATGGGAAATTAGGTTTTATAAATATTATGTATATCAATTATCTATGGCTGATATGACTTGTCGTAATTAAAAGAAAAAAAAATAATTATATTAATATAAATAAATAGTTACTATACAACTGATGGCGGTTTTTAATTGATTCGTATCATAAATCAATTATTGAAAACGGCCGGACGTTCAAAGAAAATATTGATTTCAGCCAATAAATAAACAAATATGGGTCAAGAAAACGAATGGCAAAACGGTCCTAATTTGGATCTAACTGGTCGACACATTATGCAATTTATTAAAGTGCATATAATCCTTAATGCTAATGTTGCACATAGAACGTACCTACCACATCGAATTGATTATGATGTCGGTTGAAGCAACACGACTTAATTTACTGCAATATTTTCTATCATAAAGTTGACGTCATTTTTGCCGCTGACTCGTATTTAGTCTGTATTATATAAAAAAATAAAATAAATAACGCCAAATTTAGAAAGAAATCACACGTTGCACATTGGAGCAAGTCGTGTCGATTTTATGGATCTGTGTGAAAACGTGCCATATTTAGAAACAAGTTTGTCGCTGTGTGCCATCGACATGGGGGACCATGGTGATGATGATGATGATGATGATGATGATGATGATGTGGTGGCTTTACGGCCTCTTTTGCCGTTGAAAATCTCACGATATGTCATATTTCTTTGCTTTGGATGTTGCCACTTTTCACTTCATAAAAAAGAAGCCAATCAAGGCAAAACTTAACTTCACTCTATAAATGGAACTAATTTGTCGATTTTAAAGAAAATGAAAGTGGTTTTTGGATTTGGAATAGAGATGCGCTGAGTACTCGATATGATCAGTAGTTTCTTTGTTTTTTACCTTACAAAAATAGACCAACCGCGCTTAGTCATTAAGTAATGATTTAAGTAATTTTTCGACTTCAAAAGAATGAAAGTTTTGATGGTAGTCAATAGCTGTGTAAGGCCCACACCAGCAGGCAAATTCAATGCTTGAATAATAATATTCGGCACTCGGTTACTGAGTAAAATAATCGGATCTCATTAGATAACATGAAGTTAAATTTAAGGGGGTATTCTGGTGTAGAGGCATGAATTTTGAGGTAATTTTCGAAGTGCCATAAAAAAAAGACAATCAATATTTTTGCTACATATTTTTACATTAGTTATTTATTAACATTATACAAGAATACAGAAAAAAAATCAAAAAATTAACAGCTGTAAAGTGGGGGGGGGTCTCAAAAAATTGGCACGTGACCATTTCCACGATTCCAATCCTCCTAACAAAAAAAAAAAAAAAATTAATCTAGAGTAATGTCGCAATGTTTGTAACTACGGAAAAGTTAAAAAAATTTTTTTCACAAAATGGCGACTGCCTGAAAAAGAAAAATTATTGTGTGGTTTTACGAAACCACGATGCAAGTGAAACTTTTTTTTCGGATTTTAAGCACTTAAGTAAGTGAAAATTTTCGGAAAATTATTTGATTTAGGGCATGAAAATAGAATGGAAAGAAAGGGATGTGGCACGAATTCACTGTCTGACGTAACGCGCACCGTTGCAACTATTTTTCAATTTCCATTATTGATATTAATACTCGAATGTTATTTTCATTATTGAATTTGTTGATTATTGTTAAATCGATCATCTGCCTGTTGTTATCTATTGTAACATCACCGTCGGATATTTTTGCACTATTCTCACTAGCTGTATCTTTGTCTATCATGATTAAGTGAACAATAACATTTTTATCAGTACACTGATCAAAATACAAATACCAATACAAATATGATTGACAATTGATGACAACTTAGAATATAATAAAACGTTGTCATGGAGAGGAAAATAGCTCATTACATTCAGTAATAGCTCGCGCAACAGGCCTGGGAAAACGACATGGTATATAGCTAACAAAGTGTATACGAGCTCTGCCGAACACTTGCCGATTCCCTGCCGAAAATGTGTTACATTTAGCGACATGCTAAAGACAGACCAAAAAATTTAAGGCTATAAAAAGTTTCACTTTAAAAAAGTTTTTTTACCATTTTATTGAGTTTTTTAATTTTTTTAAAAATAGTAATAATTGAATTGTATCATAGTTTTAGTTAGTGCAATAGAGTAATGTATTGAGAAGGCTCACACCAAATGGTCTAGCCGAATAAGCCTATGCCAGCGGGCCCAGGGTGTTTTTTTAGCCTGACGTTTATTTTAGTCTTCTCCACATATACCTCTAGGTGGGAGTACTAAGTATACTCGATATTAAACTGCAACCCCTTCTATTATCGGAGCTAGAGGGGTTACAACCCTTAACTTAAAATTTTTTTTTCTCCGAAACTAATGAAGATAACGGAACAAATTTTTCAAAATAACATTTAAATTAATGAATTATACAATCTGTATTTTTTTGTGCTTACATCAAAATATTTAAGTGGTAAAAAACATTAATGAAATATTTGGCGGGCTGTTTTCATACCTCCCTCTTAGTTGACACCTACCAAAAAAATATATTTTATGCATCTATTAAGTAACTATTTATCACAAAAATTTCGAGAAAATCGATTTGATGGAACATACTTTAAAAAAATATATTCTGCACTAATGTTTGGATAGCGGCCATTATTGAAAAAAAAAAAACTAAAATTCATAAAAATATGTTTTTTAAAATTCTATAAATAGTTTTGTATCAATTCAACACAAAATATTATAGAAAAAATATCCGTGAATCGTAAAATTTTAAGTTAAAGGTTGTAACCCCTGTAGCTTCGATAATAGAAGGGGTAGCGGTCTAATATTGAGTAGTACTTACTACTTCTACCTAGAGAGTAGAGGTATATGTGGAGAAGAACAAAATAAACGTCAGGTTAAAAAACACCCTGGGCCCGCTGGCATAGGCTTATTCGGCTAGACCCTTTCATGTAAATTGGCTCAGTAGAATTTGAGATATCCATGGCTAAAGTCTCGAAAAAAGTAATTTCGATAAAAATACGTTTCAAGTTTCGGGTAAAATTACGTACAGTGGCCCTACAATGGTAGTTAATTCTTCCATTTTTTAAACAGCCATTTTTGCTTCAAAAATAATTAAAATTTTGAAAAATCCTCTTAAGGACATATTCTTAAAGGTTGAAGCTTTGAAAATATCAAAGAAAAGAAAAATCGAATTTTCTCAAATTTCTAGACCGTCTTAAACATTTAATTAAAAATGACTCAAAACGAGGCTAGGTATTTTATCAGATATGTAAAATGTAGAAGCTTTCAAGCTCCTTTTTTTTAAAAAAAACCTTTGAAACGTTGTTGCTGGCTCCTCTATCTTAGTTGCATGACCCACTCGAATATTAAATCTATTTGGTTATTTTAAATTTTATTATTGGAAATAATTTTGTTTGGTTTCTTCTTGATTTTTTATCCGTTCGTTGGGCGCCGTTCTTAATTCTCTCGCATCTGTTGTACATTTTGGTGTACTTTTTGCTACCATCCACTGCATGTCGTAGCCGCCAAATGCAGCGTTAATTGTAAGTATTTTATGGAGAGAGGTTGATGGTTACGATTTTGTTTTTTGTTTGTTTTGTTTTAATAAGATCCGCGAATTGGCTTAGATTTACAACCCTTTGGGGTTATTTTTTTTTAAATTCGAATTTATTCGATGCTTTTATTTATGTTCACACGCTTGCGCACTCCTTCAGAGTCCCACAAGGGAGTTCTCGGTATGTATGACGGTAAAAAACTTTTTTTATTCATTCTTCGTCTCGTAAAATGTTAGAGTTATAGATTGATTATTTACTTATTTAAATTTCAATGCATGTATTGTTTATATTTGTATTTGAATCTATTCCACTTTTATTTGCGTAGATTTTCATTTGATCAATTCAATGTTTTAAAATAAATCGGGCGTGAAAGAGCGTATTGAACGTTATAATTGCACTATTTTAGTAATTAATTTTTAGGGAATTGATTTTTATTAATTTAATTTTTTTTTGTCTTAAGGGTGGATTGGAACAACAATTGTTACAAGCGAATCCCATTTTGGAAGCTTTCGGAAACGCAAAAACTGTTAAAAATGATAACTCGTCTCGTTTTGTAAGTATTTTAAAGGTTTTATTCATTAATTTTTTGAGATTAATTTTTGTTTATTTGTAGGGTAAATTTATTCGTATCAACTTCGATGCGTCAGGGTATATTGCCGGTGCAAATATCGAAACATATCTTTTGGAAAAGTCACGAGCTATTAGACAAGCTCGGTCCGAACGCACTTTCCACATTTTCTATCAACTGTTGGCTGGGGCATCGCCCGAACAACGAAGTAAGTTGTAAAGAAATCAAAGAAGTTTGAAACTCGAGAAAGAAAAACTAAATGAACAGAGAATAATTGATTTTCAATTTTATAATACCCAGCAAAAGTTAATGGTTGTGTAGTCATTAACGAAATCGGGTTAGCCAAGAAAAATTATTTCATCCCTTAATTTTTAACCCTTTATGAGTGAATATTGTCAAAAAAAATGGATATGAGATTAATATAAAATTTTGTTCTACCCAAAAAAAAAAAGAATTATCAAATCGAGCTATCTAATAAGAAGTTAATATTTCATCCCTTAGTTTTCAACCCTTTAGAAGTGAACGATTTCCTTTAAGGCAGTATTCTAGTCTAGAGGCATGAATTTCAAGTAATTTTTGAAGTGTCATTAAAAAAGGCCTTTAATATTTTTACTATACATTTTTTTATTAGTTATTTATTAACCTTACAAGATTACAGAAAAAAAATCAAAAAACAAAAAAAGTTAAAAATTTCAAAAATTAGCAGCTGATGAAGTGGGGGGTCTCAAAAAATTGGCACGTGACGATACCCATGATTTCAACCCTCCTAGCAATGTGAAACCGAAAAAAAAAGATTATTAATCTAGAATAATGTCACAATGTCTGAAACTATGGAAAAGTTGGAAAAAAATTTCTCACAAAATGGCGACTGCTTGAAAAAAAAATTTTGTATAACTTTTTTTGACTGTTTCGAATTTTTTAAAAATAGTAAAAATTGAAATTTGGGGATGGGGATAGTTCCACGTATAGACAAGTCTATAAAGAAGACCTGAGAAATCGTGGGTATCGTTTTGAAAAAGACAGTTTCGAGAAAAACGCGTGTAAAGTTTCGGGTAAAGTTACATCCCGGGGCCATACAATGCTAGTTAATACTTACATTTTTTAATCAGGGATTCCTGGGCCAAAAATATTAAAAATTTTGAAATATCCTCTTAAGGGCATATTCTTAATGGTTTAAACTTTGAGAATATGAAAGAAAAGAAAAATCGATTTTTTTCAAATTTCTAGACTAGAATACCTCCTTAAATTAAAATGTGACCACACGGGAAGCACCAACTTTCAAATAAAAAAAGGATCATCAAAATCGGTTCACCCGGTCAAAATTTCTGAGGTAACAAACATAAAAAAAATACAGTCGAACCTCCTCCTTTTTTTGAAGTTGATTAAAAATGTGAGCTAACACCTTTTTTCAAGGGCTGCAATCATACGGATAATTTTTAATTACTTAAATGAAAAATAATTTTCTAAAATTTAAATTGAAATATATATAATATATATAATATATATTTTTGAAAAAAAGAAATATCGTTACTTACGTACTTACATTGCTTACTATGTATGTAAAACAAGGATGTGGATATCAAAGAATGTAATATTTTAAAACAACAATGTGGATTTATTTTTTAAAAAGTATTAGTTTATTCTTGTTGTTCTGAAAAGCAAACTTTCCCCTAATATTTAAGGAGGTATTCTAGTCTAGAGGCCCGAATTTTGAGCGTTTTTTGACAATTGATAAAAAAAGCATTTGATATTTTTACCATCCATTTTTTATCATTTGTTTATTTATATTCAAAGAGTACACAAAATTAATTAAAATTTTTTTTTTCATTGAGTTATGCGTATTTGAGGTAAAGGAGGGAAAAAAAGGCCGTGTCCTCGTCGCCATGATTTCTATCCTTGTGGTCATTTGAAAAATAAAATAACGATGGAATTTTGATAAGTAAAAATGTCGCTATCGCATGTACCTTCAAAAATGAAAAAACAATTTTTTTTTTTTATAAAATGGCGGCTACTCAGAAATAAAGGTCGTTTTTTCACTCATTTTTTAACTTTGTCGAATTTTTTAAAAATATTACAAATTTCAAAATGTCATTTTTTGTTGGCTCATGCGATAGAGAGATATTTAAAAAATATTCATCGAAAAAAATAGTTTCGAGAAAATCGCGTTTAAAGTTTCGGGTAAGGTTACATCCAGTGGCCATTCAATGATAGTTAATACTTACATTTTTTTAATCAGCGATTCCTAGTCCAAAAATATTAAAAATTAAAAAAATCCCGGTTTAGCATCGTGGGCTCCCCTACTATTAATTCCATCATAATTCTATACGTTTGACGTTGTTGTCAATAGAGATTTCAAAACATATGTACCTCCTTACCGGTGCTGCCCCTAGCGGATCTTTTTTTAAATTTTCCCAGGAAAATGGCTAATTCAGAAATTAATTTTTGTTTATTTGCACGTGGCAGATTTTACGGCTATTAATTTTTACTTCTCGAGTTTTTAAACATAAAAAAATGATTTTATTTAATTCGGCGTTTTACACAAAATATCTTCAAGTGTGTCAATAACTAACTATATAAATCATTAAAATGATGAACATTTAGATTTACGTTAGTGACAAAATGATTATTAATCAAATCTTGTTTTTTCAGAGGAATTTATATTGGAAGACCCGAAATCGTATTCGTTCTTAAGTCAAGACATGCAACCAGTTCCCGGTGTGGACGACGAGGCCGAATTTCTTGCCACCGTCAAGTCAATGAACATCATGGGAATGACCACCGAAGATTTCGGCTCAATTTTCCGAATTGTCTCGGCCGTGATGCTCTTCGGCATGATGCAATTCAAACAAGACCGCAAATCTGACCAGGCCATCTTGCCCGATAACACCGTGGCTCAAAAAATCGCTCATCTTCTCGGTCTTTCCGTGACGCATATGACCACGGCTTTTCTAACACCCAATATCAAAGTCGGTCGAGACTATGTGAAAAAGTCGCAGACCAAAGAACAGGTCGAATTCGCCGTGGAAGCCATCGCCAAAGCGTGTTATGAACGCATGTTTCGATGGTTGGTGACCCGCATCAATCGATCGTTAGGTCGCACCAAGCGCCAGGGCGCGAGTTTTATTGGCATTCTCGACATTGCTGGCTTTGAAATTTTCGAGTTAAACTCGTTTGAACAATTGTGTATTAATTATACGAATGAAAAGTTACAGCAACTTTTTAATCATACCATGTTCATTTTGGAACAGGAAGAGTATCAACGGGAAGGTATTGAATGGAAGTTTATCGATTTTGGGTTGGATCTACAACCAACGATTGATTTGATTGATAAACCCATGGGAATTATGGCGTTGTTGGACGATGAATGTTTATTACCAACAACCACCGATAAAACGTTCGTCGAAAAATTGCTCTGTGCCCATTCAGTTCATCCCAAGTTCATGAAAGCCGACTTTCGAGGAAACGCCGATTTTGCCATCATCCACTACGCTGGTAAAGTCGATTATTCCGCTGAAAAATGGCTGGTGAAAAATATGGATCCGTTAAACGAAAACGTCGTGTCGTTACTTCAAAATTCCACGGATCCCTTCGTGGTTCATATTTGGAAAGATGCCGAAATCGTTGGTCGTGCCAAGGGCATGTTCCGTACCGTGTCGGCTCTGTACAAAGGCCAATTGGCTAATCTTATGGACACGTTACGAAACACCAACCCCAATTTCGTGCGTTGTATTATTCCCAATCACGAGAAACGAGCCGGAAAAATCGATGCCGCCTTGGTTCTCGACCAGCTACGATGCAATGGCGTCCTGGAAGGAATTCGTATTTGTCGACAAGGTTTCCCCAATCGAATCCCATTCCAGGAGTTCCGTCAACGTTACGAACTGCTCACTCCCGACGTGATCTCCAAAGGATTTATGGACGGAAAGAAAGCATGCGAAAAAATGATCGAAACTTTAGAACTGGACAAGAACCTATATCGAATCGGCCAGTCAAAGATTTTCTTCCGCGCCGGTGTTCTGGCTCATCTCGAAGAAGAGCGTGACTATAAAATCACCGATTTGATCGTGAACTTCCAAGCGTTCTGTCGCGGATTTTTGGCTCGAAGAAACTACCAAAAACGGGTCCAACAACTAAATGCAATCCGGATCATTCAACGTAACTGTGCGGCATATTTGAAACTACGAAATTGGCAGTGGTGGCGTTTATATACTAAAGTCAAGCCGTTACTTGAAGTCACTAAACACGAGGAGAAATTAATGCAAAAAGAAGACGAACTGCGGCATGTGAAAGAAAAGTTGGAGATGCACGAAAAAACGGCTCAGGAATACGAGCGGAAATATCAACTAGCCATGGAGGAAAAATTACAAATTCACGAACAGTTACAAGCGGAAACCGAGCTCTGCGCCGAGGCTGAAGAAGCTCGAATTCGTCTAGCCACTCGCAAACAAGAACTCGAAGAGGTGTTACAAGAACTCGAAGCTCGTGTCGAAGAAGAAGAAGAACGTGCCAGTGCCTTGATGAGCGAAAAGAAAAAACTTCAACTCACCATTCAAGATCTGGAAGAACAACTAGAAGAAGAAGAAGGCGCCCGACAAAAACTACAACTAGAAAAAGTCCAATGCGATGCTCGGCTAAAAAAACTCGAAGAAGAACTAGCCCAGAGCGATGATACCAATCAAAAATTGTTGAAAGAAAAAAAAATCCTGGAAGAACGAGCTGCGGATTTATCACAAACACTTGCGGAAGAAGAAGAAAAAGCTAAACATTTATTGAAGTTAAAAGCGAAACATGAATCGACCATCGCCGAATTAGAAGAACGAATTCGTAAAGATCATCAACAACGTCAAGAAGCTGATCGTACCAAACGTAAAGTCGAAACGGAAGTTAACGATTTACGGGAACAGCTAGCAGAACGTCGCGCCCAGCTCGAAGAACTTCAAACTTCGTTGGGTAAACGTGAAGAAGATCTGTCGCAAGCATTGCTTCGGATTGATGAAGAAAGCGCGGCCAAATCTCAAGCTCAAAAAGCTCTGCGCGAATTGGAATCCCAGCTGGTTGAATTACAAGAAGATCTAGAAGTAGAAAAAGCTGCCCGGAGCAAAGCCGAAAAAAATCGACGCGATTTAAATGAAGAATTAGAAGCGTTAAAGAATGAATTGTTGGACTCTTTGGATTCGACCGCAGCTCAACAAGAGTTGCGAAGTAAACGGGAACAGGAGTTGGCCACTTTGAAGAAATCTCTGGAGGAAGAGACCCAGGTTCATGAGGTTACTCTGGCAGATATGAGACATAAGCATACTCAAGAACTGGCTGCCGTTAGTGAACAGTTGGAGGCAGCTCGTAAATCGAAGGCTTCGTTAGAAAAATCGAAACAGAGTTTGGAGGCGGAAAATGCCGATCTGGCTACGGAATTACGTAGCGTGGGCGCGAGTCGTCAAGAAAGTGAACGTCGTCGTAAACAAGCCGAAGCTCAACTAGCTGAAATCCAGGCCAAGTTAAACGAGATTGAACGCGCCCGCAGTGAACTTTCCGAGCGGGTCATCAAACTCCAAAACGAGTCGGACATAATCAGTCTACAACTAGAAGAAGCCGAGCTAAGAGCTTCGGCTGCGACTAAATCTCAAGGCACAATCGAAGCGCAACTATCCGAAACCCAAGCGGCTCTAGAAGAGGAGACTAAACAAAAACTCGCGCTCAGCTCTCAACTACGTCAATTAGAAACCGAAAAGGAAGCCCTGCGCGATCAAATCGAAGAAGAAGAAACGGCCAAACGTAACCTGGAAAAACAACTAATCGCCGTCACGGTCCAACTAGCCGAGGCTAAAAAACGAGCCGAAGACGAAACCGAACAAATCGCCGCTCTCGAGGAGAGTCGTAAGAAATTATTAAAAGACCTGGAAGCGTTACAGCGGCAAGTGGAAGAACTACAAGCGACCAACGATAAGTTGGACAAGAGCAAGAAAAAAATCCAAGCAGAACTCGAAGATGCTAACATTGATTTGGAGGTGCAGCGTGCCAAAGTGATTGAACTCGAAAAGAAACAGAAGAACTTCGATAAAGTCCTGGCCGAAGAAAAGGCGGTGAGCGATCAAATCGCTCAGGAACGAGACGCCGCTGAGCGGGAAGCTCGCGAAAAGGAAACTCGCGTTCTTTCTTTGACCAGAGAACTGGATGAGGCTAGCGTTAAAATCGAAGAGTTGGAACGTATACGAAGGCAGTTACAAGGAGAACTTGATGACCTTGTCAATAGTCAGGGGACAGCTGATAAAAACGTGCATGAATTAGAAAAGGCCAAGCGGGCGTTAGAAAGTCAATTATCTGAATTACGAGCTCAAAATGAAGAACTGGAAGACGAGTTGCAACTAACCGAAGACGCGAAGTTACGACTGGAGGTGAATATGCAAGCGTTGCGAGCGCAATTCGAACGGGACATTCAAGCGAAAGAAGAGCAAGCTGAAGAAAAACGTCGTGGCTTAAACAAACAAATCCGCGATCTAGAAGCTGAGCTGGACGAGGAACGAAAGCAGCGGACAGCTGCGATGGCTTTACGTAAAAAACTCGAGGGCGACTTGAAAGAGTCAGAAGCTCAATTAGAGATGCACAATAAAGTCAAGGAGGATGCTTTGAAACAGTTGCGCCGTTTACAGGCGCAATGTAAAGATGCGCAACGGGATGCGGAAGAAGCTCGGGCCAGTCGTGACGAATTGGCTGCCGTTAGTAAAGAAACAGAACGTCGACTTAAGTCGCTCGAAGCGGAATTGCTACAGACCAGTGAAGATTTGGCTGCGTCTGAGCGTGCCCGCCGCATTGCTGAGAGTGAACGTGACGAACTTCAAGAAGAAATAAATTCGAATTCCAACAAAGGTACGGTGTTGGTCGATGAAAAGCGGCGGTTGGAAGCTCGAATTTCAGCGTTGGAAGAAGAACTAGAAGAGGAACAGAGCAACAATGAAGTGTTGATCGATCGTGCTCGCAAAGCTCAACTATCCATCGATCAGTTCACCACAGACCTAGCCACGGAAAGATCTGCCAATCAAAAATTAGAATCTGCTCGGGTGCTTTTGGATCGTCAGAACAAAGAGCTGAAGGCGAAGTTGTCGGAGATTGAAACGGCACAGCGTACACGTACCAAGGCGACGATCGCGTCACTCGAGAGTAAAATTGCCAATTTGGAGGAGCAGTTGGAGGTGGAGGCAAAGGAACGATTTGCTCAGCAGAAGATCAGTCGTAAACTGGACAAACGACTCAAAGAAATGACGTTACAGTTGGACGATGAGCGACGCCATGCCGATCAGTATAAAGAACAGGCCGAGAAAATCAATCAACGAATCAAAGTACTTAAGCGGCAATTGGATGAGGCCGAGGAAGAGACCAGTCGAGAAAAAGCACAGAAACGTAAAGCGCAACGCGACTACGAAGATATGTTGGAGTCGCATGAATCGATGACTAGAGAAATTAATAATCTTAAAAATAAACTTAGGTAAACTTTTTTTTTTTTAAATATTTTTATCTCAAATTTAGTTGAACTTGTCATGAACTTGCACTTACTTATTTAAAGTCTTGTTAAAATCGAGGAAAATACGTAGAAAGTCAGATGGTGGAGACTTAAAAACTTATTTGAGATGTTTGTGTTTGTTGCATGCATGCATTTAAAAATTGATTTTTAAACAAAATCAACTTTATTATTGGTTTTGTGGACGAGCAACAGCCGAAAACCAGGAGCGTCCGCCCACAAACAAAATATGTACGTAATTTAGAGTATTGCTCGCATAAAACAAGAATCGTTGATGTTTTTCAGTTGGGAAGGCATGGATCGTAGTAGAAAATCCAATAAAATGCTCGATCGATGTGTGTCTTATCAAATGTAAATACTTGAAAATTTCTTTTGTTGATTGCACCTATAGACCAGAGTCGATAATTTTGTATCACAAAAAAAATTAGAGTAGGATGAAACCCATTGGAAAAATTAAAAAAAAATAAATAACGGTCGATCTGTGGTCGGAAAGTGGAAAGGGGGGGGGGGTGTTTTTAAGGGTTGAAACGGTTTTATCTCGATGTCCGACAAAACTACAAGTCCTATTAAAAAAAAGTTAAAAGGCAAAGTTGTAGAGAATGAGCAGATCTACAACTTTTGTGCTAACACTTTTTTCACGTAGCCTTAAAAATTTATGTGAAAGCATCAGAAAGTAGAGATTTCAACGAACGAAAAGGCCGCCGACTTTTTTAAAAAAAGTGGATATTTTGACGTGAGAATTTTCGATTGAAAATTAGGGTGCTTTTTCAATATAGTAAATAATAAAGTGAAAAAATAAATATTTTAAATCAAAAAATTACAGTGTGTAATTTAAAGGTAATTTAAAAGTAATTTGTGGACATTAAAATGTGGGTTTTTAACAAATTTCCTGATTTTTTTTTTGTGAAAAATAAAAAAAAAACAAAAACTTGGTTATTAGAATTTTTCACATAAATTTTGAGATTATGTGAAAATAATGTTAACACAAAAGTTGTACATCTTCTTATTACCTACAACTTTGCAATTTAATTGTTTTCCATAGGACTTGTAGTTTTGTCGGAAATCGAGATAAACCATGTTTACCCTTAAAAACACCCCCCTTTTCCACTTCCCCACCGCAGATCGACCGTAATTTATTTCTCCTTTCATTTTTGTTAAATTCTCTTCCGTTTTAAAACCACTTCCCCCAATTTAGATCAGTGCCGATAATTATTGAACACAAAAAAAATTAAAGTAGAATGAAACCTATTAGAAAAGGAAGAGAATATAACAAAAATTAAAGGAAAAATAAATTACGGTCGATCTAAGGTGGAGAAATTGTAAAGGGGGGTGTTTTTAAGGGTAGAAACGGTTTATCTCGATGTCCGCCAAACCACAAGTCCTATTGAAAAACGTTAAATGTTGTAGTAAAAGTTGTAGATAATAAGTATATCTACAACTTATGTGAACATTTTATTCACATAATTTACCTTAAAATTTATGTGAAAAATTCTAATAATCAAGTTCATGAAATTTGGCAAAACCTTACCTTTTAAAGCCCCAAACACACTGCAATTTTTTTGTTTTAAAATATTTATTTTTTCTCCTTATTTTGATTTAATATTGAAAAAGCACCCTAATTTCCAATCGAAAATTCTCACATCAAAAGATCCACTTTTTTAAAAAAGCCGGTGGGTTTTTTTGTTCGTTGAAATCTCTACTTTCTGATGATGTACAAAAAAAGTACTTTACAATATTAAATGTTCTCAGAAAATGCAATAATTTAAGTGTAAATTTTAATCAATTGTATTATGTACAATTTTGAGCAATTTATTAAAATTTGTTTGGGACATTAATTTTTTTTTTGTGTAAGAAAAAAATAAAAACCAAAAACTTGATAATTTGAATTTTTCAAATAAATTTTGAGTTTATGCGAAAAAAGTGTTAGCACAAAAGTTGTAGATGTGCTTATTACCTACAACTTTGCTATTTAACTTTTTTTCCATAAGACTTGTAGTTTTATCGGCAATCGAGATAAACCGTTAATACCCTTAAACCCCTCCCCTTTTTCCACTTTCCCATCTCAGATCGACCGTAATTTATTTTTCCTTTCATTTTTGTTTTATTCCCTTCCTTTTCCAATGGGTTTCATCCTATTATATTTTTTTTTCACTTTTTACCATTTTCAAAAGGCTGTAGCTTTGGTCTATATCGACTGTAGTTAGTAGAAATATTTTGATTTTCGCTTTTTTTAGTTAGTTTTACTTTTTAATTTATAACTAAATTTGGTGGTAATTTTTTTTTTGTTTTTTTGTTAACTATAGACGCACAGGTCCTGGCATGGGTGGATTATCTTCGTCACGTCTCCGTGGCTCGATTCCGGCGGGTAGTAGCTGCGGCGGCGGCTCCGGTGATGATTCCACAACCCAAGACGATACGTTCGACGGCGAAGACGGGCCAAATTAAATTATTTACTTTTAAAAATAAATCTATATATATATATATAAATATATAAATAATAATTTTTTTTATTCTTTCTCAACTTAAATGATACAATATCAAAACGGATATTTTATGTAAATAATATGCGGCATAAATGCTTGTGTGACATAAAACAAAAATATCTCTTAATCTATAAGGAAAAAAAAATGAATGAAAAGAAATAAAAAGAAATAATGCATTTAAAATGAAGGAATTAAACAAAGAACTTTACATGTATTAAATATTTATTTTCATTTTTGTCGAGGACATCTTTTGTATTTTTTTTTTAATGTTATAATTTTCTTTGAACTTTTGTATTGCTGATCAATCACTAGAAAAAAAATTGATAGGACTTTGATAGCCATAATAATATTAATAAAAAAAAATAATAATATTAAAAATAATTAAGAACAATAATAATATATTATATAAATATATAGTAATTATAGTAATGATATATTTTATTAACGAAAAAAAAAAATAAAAAGGTCATGTTGTATTTTTCACGGGTGATAACATGATTTTTTAAGGAACGAATGTTTCGTGTAAAATAAGCCGGTTTTTTTGTTTTTCTGTCACTTCAAAAAAAAAAAAAACAAAAAAGAATTCAATCAATTTTTTACTATTTCAATGAAGAAACAATATTTTAACACAAAGAAAAAATTTTTTATAATTTTTTTTTTAAATATAAAATGAATGATGCACATGATTATGGTATTTTCATATTTTCTCTCTTAGTGTTTCTTTTTTCGCCTCCCACATTCCAAAAATGAAAAAAGATATTAACGCATGCTTTTATGGTCGCATTTTTTTTTTTGGGCTTTTCAATTATTGTGTAACTTAATTTTTTTTTTGTAAGTCAAAATTATTTATATTACTGTTAAATGAATGAAAAGTATATTTCCATGTTTTGATTGAATTTTAATCGATAGGATAGAGAAGTGAAAATTCTTTTTTTTTGGTAAGATCTTTTACTACAAACATAAGTTGATTTTTCCTTTTTTTTTGTTTTATATATTTTTTTTTGTATAAAGTATTCTTTCTGTTTATTTGAGGAATGTATCCATTTATGTATATATTTAAAACCCTTTATTTCTTTTGTCATATTTTTTTCTTTCGGGGACGGTAACGAACAATTTGTATAACTTTACATTAGATTCTAATAAAAATAATACTTAAAAATGGGTGGTTTATTTTGTTAAGAACCCTTCAATACTATCTGTAATCCTTTACAAATTTTGCTATGAAGTTAGGGGATCTACTAATCAATCAATTAAATATATATACTCTCAGCAAAGCGAGCGGGTATCAGATATTATATAAAGTAAATAAAAATCATGAAGAGATTATAGAAAGAAATATTACGAACAATATATTTTTAATTAAAAAACGTCTTTTCAAAATACAATTGATAAGGTGGTTTAATGGTTCCGGAAACAAACATTTTCAAATGTCTCAAAAAAAATTTTTAAGTACGCACAAAAAGGGTTCAAAAAATAAAATTCTATCAGATTTAAAGCCTTAGAATGGATAATGATATGAGAAAAAAAATCAAGTACTCAAAGTCAATCGGCATAATATTAGTTTAATTATTACAGCTTCGGGAGTAATTAACCATGGTTGATTTTTTATGTTATCCTTTTCGAAAAAAAACTTGATATCTTCGTCTGTGGGTCCTTCAACATCAAGGAAAAGACATTTTAAATGAAATCGAAAGGATAAAATTAAAAGGTCAAAAAAAACCGTGAACTAACCATCGTTGATTTTTTCTTCGAGATTTTTTCGTTGAAATTTTGACCAAAACTTACAAATACAGGACAAAAGTTTATGTTATCCTTTTCGAAAAAAAACTTGATACCTTTGTCTGTGGGTCCTTCAACATCAAGGAAAAGACATTTTAAATGAAATCGAAAGGATAAAGTTAAAAGGTCAAAAAAAACCGTGAACTAACCATCGTTGATTTTTTCTTCGAGATTTTTTCGTTGAAATTTTGACCAAAACTTACAAATACAGGACAAAAGTTAATGTTATCCTTTTCGAAAAAAAACTTGATATCTTCGTCTGTGGGTCCTTCAACATCAAGGAAAAGACATTTTAAATGAAATCGAACGGATAAAATTAAAAGGTCAAAAAAAACCGTGAACTAACCATCGTTGATTTTTTCTTCGAGATTTTTTCGTTGAAATTTTGACCAAAACTTACAAATACAGGACAAAAGTTTATGTTATCCTTTTCGAAATAAAACTTGATATCTTCGTCTGTGGGTCCTTCAACATCAAGGAAAAGACATTTTAAATGAAATCAAAAGGATAAAATTAAAAGGTAAAAAAAAACCGTGAACTAACCATCGTTGATTTTTTCTTCGAGATTTTTTCGTTGAAATTTTGACCAAAACTTACAAATACAGGACAAAAGTTTATGTTATCCTTTTCGAAATAAAACTTGATATCTTCGTCTGTGGGTCCTTCAACATCAAGGAAAAGACATTTTAAATGAAATCGAAAGGATAAAATTAATAAAATTAAAAGGTCAAAAAAAACCGTGAACTAACCATCGTTGATTTTTTCTTCGAGATTTTTTCGTTGAAATTTTGACCAAAACTTACAAATACAGGACAAAAGTTTATGTTATCCTTTTCGAAATAAAACTTGATATCTTCGTCTGTGGGTCCTTCAACATCAAGGAAAAGACATTTTAAATGAAATCGAAAGGATAAAATTAAAAGGTCAAAAAAAACCGTGAACTAACCATCGTTGATTTTTTCTTCGAGATTTTTTCGTTGAAATTTTGACCAAAACTTACAAATACAGGACAAAAGTTTATGCTATCCTTTTCGAAATAAAACTTGATATCTTCGTCTGTGGGTCCTTCAACATCAAGGAAAAGACATTTTAAATGAAATCGAACGGATAAAATTAAAAGTTAAAAAAAAACCGTGAACTAACCATCGTTGATTTTCTCTTCGAGATTTTTTCGTTGAAATTTTGACCAAAACTTACAAATACAGGACAAAAGTTTATGCTATCCTTTTCGAAATAAAACTTGATATCTTCGTCTGTGGGTCCTTCAACATCAAGGAAAAGACATTTTAAATGAAATCGAACGGATAAAATTAAAAGTTAAAAAAAAACCGTGAACTAACCATCGTTGATTTTCTCTTCGAGATTTTTTCGTTGAAATTTTGACCAAAACTTACAAATACAGGACAAAAGTTTATGTTATCCTTTTCGAAAAAAAACTTGATATCTTCGTCTGTGGGTCCTTCAACATCAAGGAAAAGACATTTTAAATGAAATCGAAAGGATAAAATTAAAAGGTCAAAAAAAACCGTGAACTAACCATCGTTGATTTTTTCTTCGAGATTTTTTCGTTGAAATTTTGACCAAAACTTACAAATACAGGACAAAAGTTTATGTTATCCTTTTCGAAATAAAACTTGATATCTTCGTCTGTGGGTCCTTCAACATCAAGGAAAAGACATTTTAAATGAAATCGAAAGGATAAAATTAAAAGGTCAAAAAAAACCGTGAACTAACCATCGTTGATTTTTTCTTCGAGATTTTTTCGTTGAAATTTTGACCAAAACTTACAAATACAGGACAAAAGTTTATGCTATCCTTTTCGAAATAAAACTTGATATCTTCGTCTGTGGGTCCTTCAACATCAAGGAAAAGACATTTTAAATGAAATCGAACGGATAAAATTAAAAGTTAAAAAAAAACCGTGAACTAACCATCGTTGATTTTTTCTTCGAGATTTTTTCGTTGAAATTTTGACCAAAACTTACAAATACAGGACAAAAGTTTATGCTATCCTTTTCGAAATAAAACTTGATATCTTCGTCTGTGGGTCCTTCAACATCAAGGAAAAGACATTTTAAATGAAATCGAACGGATAAAATTAAAAGTTAAAAAAAAACCGTGAACTAACCATCGTTGATTTTCTCTTCGAGATTTTTTCGTTGAAATTTTGACCAAAACTTACAAATACAGGACAAAAGTTTATGTTATCCTTTTCGAAAAAAAACTTGATATCTTCGTCTGTGGGTCCTTCAACATCAAGGAAAAGACATTTTAAATGAAATCGAAAGGATAAAATTAAAAGGTCAAAAAAAACCGTGAACTAACCATCGTTGATTTTTTCTTCGAGATTTTTTCGTTGAAATTTTGACCAAAACTTACAAATACAGGACAAAAGTTTATGTTATCCTTTTCGAAAAAAAACTTGATACCTTTGTCTGTGGGTCCTTCAACATCAAGGAAAAGACATTTTAAATGAAATCGAAAGGATAAAATTAAAAGGTCAAAAAAAAACCGTGAACTAACCATCGTTGATTTTTTCTTCGAGATTTTTTCGTTGAAATTTTGATCAAAACTTACAAATACAGGACAAAAGTTTATGTTATCCTTTTCGAAAAAAAACTTGATACCTTTGTCTGTGGGTCCTTCAACATCAAGGAAAAGACATTTTAAATGAAATCGAAAGGATAAAATTAAAAGGTCAAAAAAAACCGTGAACTAACCATCGTTGATTTTCTCTTCGAGATTTTTTCGTTGAAATTTTGACCAAAACTTACAAATACAGGACAAAAGTTAATGTTATCCTTTTCGAAAAAAAACTTGATATCTTCGTCTGTGGGTCCTTCAACATCAAGGAAAAGACATTTTAAATGAAATCAAAAGGATAAAATTAAAAGGTCAAAAAAAACCGTGAACTAACCATCGTTGATTTTTTCTTCGAGATTTTTTCGTTGAAATTTTGACCAAAACTTACAAATACAGGACAAAAGTTTATGTTATCCTTTTCGAAAAAAAACTTGATACCTTTGTCTGTGGGTCCTTCAACATCAAGGAAAAGACATTTTAAATGAAATCGAAAGGATAAAATTAAAAGGTCAAAAAAAACCGTGAACTAACCATCGTTGATTTTTTCTTCGAGATTTTTTCGTTGAAATTTTGACCAAAACTTACAAATACAGGACAAAAGTTAATGTTATCCTTTTCGAAAAAAAACTTGATATCTTCGTCTGTGGGTCCTTCAACATCAAGGAAAAGACATTTTAAATGAAATCGAACGGATAAAATTAAAAGGTCAAAAAAAACCATGAACTAACCATCGTTGATTTTTTCTTCGAGATTTTTTCGTTGAAATTTTGACCAAAACTTACAAATACAGGACAAAAGTTTATGTTATCCTTTTCGAAAAAAAACTTGATATCTTCGTCTGTGGGTCCTTCAACATCAAGGAAAAGACATTTTAAATGAAATCAAAACGATAAAATTAAAAGGTCAAAAAAAACCGTGAACTAACCATCGTTGATTTTTTCTTCGAGATTTTTCGTTGAAATTTTGACCAAAACTTACAAATATAGGACAAAAGTTTATGTTATCCTTTTCGAAAAAAAACTTGATATCTTCGTCTGTGGGTCCTTCAACATCAAGGAAAAGACATTTTAAATGAAATCGAAAGGATAAAATTAAAAGGTCAAAAAAAACCGTGAACTAACCATCGTGGATTTTTTCTTCGAGATTTTTTCGTTGAAATTTTGACCAAAACTTACAAATACAGGAAAAAAGTTTATGTTATCCTTTTCGAAAAAAAACTTGATACCTTTGTCTGTGGGTCCTTCAACATCAAGGAAAAGACATTTTAAATGAAATCGAAAGGATAAAGTTAAAAGGTCAAAAAAAACCGTGAACTAACCATCGTTGATTTTTTCTTCGAGATTTTTCGTTGAAATTTTGACCAAAACTTACAAATACAGGACAAAAGTTAATGTTATCCTTTTCGAAAAAAAACTTGATATCTTCGTCTGTGGGTCCTTCAACATCAAGGAAAAGACATTTTAAATGAAATCGAACGGATAAAATTAAAAGGTCAAAAAAAACCGTGAACTAACCATCGTTGATTTTTTCTTCGAGATTTTTTCGTTGAAATTTTGACCAAAACTTACAAATACAGGACAAAAGTTTATGTTATCCTTTTCGAAAAAAAACTTGATACCTTTGTCTGTGGGTCCTTCAACATCAAGGAAAAGACATTTTAAATGAAATCGAACGGATAAAATTAAAAGGTCAAAAAAAACCGTGAACTATCCATCGTTGATTTTTTCTTCGAGATTTTTTCGTTGAAATTTTGACCAAAACTTACAAATACAGGACAAAAGTTTATGTTATCCTTTTCGAAAAAAAACTTGATACCTTTGTCTGTGGGTCCTTCAACATCAAGGAAAAGACATTTTAAATGAAATCGAACGGATAAAATTAAAAGGTCAAAAAAAACCGTGAACTATCCATCGTTGATTTTTTCTTCGAGATTTTTTCGTTGAAATTTTGACCAAAACTTACAAATACAGGACAAAAGTTTATGTTATCCTTTTCGAAAAAAAACTTGATACCTTTGTCTGTGGGTCCTTCAACATCAAGGAAAAGACATTTTAAATGAAATCGAAAGGATAAAATTAAAAGGTCAAAAAAAACCGTGAACTAACCATCGTTGATTTTTTCTTCGAGATTTTTTCGTTGAAATTTTGATCAAAACTTACAAATACAGGACAAAAGTTTATGTTATCCTTTTCGAAAAAAAACTTGATACCTTTGTCTGTGGGTCCTTCAACATCAAGGAAAAGACATTTTAAATGAAATCGAAAGGATAAAATTAAAAGGTCAAAAAAAACCGTGAACTAACCATCGTTGATTTTTTCTTCGAGATTTTTTCGTTGAAATTTTGATCAAAACTTACAAATACAGGACAAAAGTTTATGTTATCCTTTTCGAAAAAAAACTTGATACCTTTGTCTGTGGGTCCTTCAACATCAAGGAAAAGACATTTTAAATGAAATCGAAAGGATAAAATTAAAAGGTCAAAAAAAACCGTGAACTAACCATCGTTGATTTTTTCTTCGAGATTTTTTCGTTGAAATTTTGATCAAAACTTACAAATACAGGACAAAAGTTAATGTTATCCTTTTGGAAAAAAAACTTGATATCTTCGTCTGTGGGTCCTTCAACATCAAGGAAAAGACATTTTAAATGAAATCAAAAGGATAAAATTAAAAGGTCAAAAAAAACCGTGAACTAACCATCGTTGATTTTTTCTTCGAGATTTTTTCGTTGAAATTTTGACCAAAACTTACAAATACAGGACAAAAGTTTATGTTATCCTTTTCGAAAAAAAACTTGATACCTTTGTCTGTGGGTCCTTCAACATCAAGGAAAAGACAATTAAAATGAAATCGAAAGGATAAAATTAAAAGGTCAAAAAAAACCGTGAACTAACCATCGTTGATTTTTTCTTCGAGATTTTTTCGTTGAAATTTTGACCAAAACTTACAAATACAGGACAAAAGTTTATGTTATCCTTTTCGAAAAAAAACTTGATATCTTCGTCTGTGGGTCCTTCAACATCAAGGAAAAGACATTTTAAATGAAATCGAACGGATAAAATTAAAAGGTAAAAAAAAACCATGAACTAACCATCGTTGATTTTTTCTTCGAGATTTTTTCGTTGAAATTTTGACCAAAACTTACAAATACAGGACAAAAGTTTATGTTATCCTTATCGAAAAAAAACTTGATATCTTCGTCTGTGGGTCCTTCAACATCAAGGAAAAGACATTTTAAATGAAATCAAAAGGATAAAATTAAAAGGTCAAAAAAAACCGTGAACTAACCATCGTTGATTTTTTCTTCGAGATTTTTTCGTTGAAATTTTGACCAAAACTTACAAATACAGGACAAAAGTTTATGTTATCCTTTTCGAAATAAAACTTGATATCTTCGTCTGTGGGTCCTTCAACATCAAGGAAAAGACATTTTAAATGAACTCGAACGGATAAAATTAAAAGGTCAAAAAAAACCGTGAACTAACCATCGTTGATTTTTTCTTCGAGATTTTTTCGTTGAAATTTTGACCAAAACTTACAAATACAGGACAAAAGTTTATGTTATCCTTTTCGAAAAAAAACTTGATACCTTTGTCTGTGGGTCCTTCAACATCAAGGAAAAGACATTTTAAATGAAATCGAAAGGATAAAGTTAAAAGGTCAAAAAAAACCGTGAACTAACCATCGTTGATTTTTTCTTCGAGATTTTTTCGTTGAAATTTTGACCAAAACTTACAAATACAGGACAAAAGTTAATGTTATCCTTTTCGAAAAAAAACTTGATATCTTCGTCTGTGGATCCTTCAACATCAAGGAAAAGACATTTTAAATGAAATCGAACGGATAAAATTAAAAGGTCAAAAAAAACCGTGAACTAACCATCGTTGATTTTTTCTTCGAGATTTTTTCGTTGAAATTTTGACCAAAACTTACAAATACAGGACAAAAGTTAATGTTATCCTTTTCGAAAAAAAACTTGATATCTTCGTCTGTGGGTCCTTCAACATCAAGGAAAAGACATTTTAAATGAAATCGAACGGATAAAATTAAAAGGTCAAAAAAAACCATGAACTAACCATCGTTGATTTTTTCTTCGAGATTTTTTCGTTGAAATTTTGACCAAAACTTACAAATACAGGACAAAAGTTTATGTTATCCTTATCGAAAAAAAACTTGATATCTTCGTCTGTGGGTCCTTCAACATCAAGGAAAAGACATTTTAAATGAAATCAAAAGGATAAAATTAAAAGGTCAAAAAAAACCGTGAACTAAACATCGTTGATTTTTTCTTCGAGATTTTTTCGTTGAAATTTTGACCAAAACTTACAAATATAGGACAAAAGTTTATGTTATCCTTTTCGAAAAAAAACTTGATATCTTCGTCTGTGGGTCCTTCAACATCAAGGAAAAGACATTTTAAATGAAATCGAAAGGATAAAATTAAAAGGTCAAAAAAAACCGTGAACTAACCATCGTTGATTTTTTCTTCGAGATTTTTTCGTTGAAATTTTGACCAAAACTTACAAATACAGGACAAAAGTTTATGTTATCCTTTTCGAAAAAAAACTTGATACCTTTGTCTGTGGGTCCTTCAACATCAAGGAAAAGACATTTTAAATGAAATCGAAAGGATAAAGTTAAAAGGTCAAAAAAAACCGTGAACTAACCATCGTTGATTTTTTCTTCGAGATTTTTTCGTTGAAATTTTGACCAAAACTTACAAATACAGGACAAAAGTTAATGTTATCCTTTTGGAAAAAAAACTTGATATCTTCGTCTGTGGGTCCTTCAACATCAAGGAAAAGACATTTTAAATGAAATCAAAAGGATAAAATTAAAAGGTCAAAAAAAACCGTGAACTAACCATCGTTGATTTTTTCTTCGAGATTTTTTCGTTGAAATTTTGACCAAAACTTACAAATACAGGACAAAAGTTTATGTTATCCTTTTCGAAAAAAAACTTGATACCTTTGTCTGTGGGTCCTTCAACATCAAGGAAAAGACAATTAAAATGAAATCGAAAGGATAAAATTAAAAGGTCAAAAAAAACCGTGAACTAACCATCGTTGATTTTTTCTTCGAGATTTTTTCGTTGAAATTTTGACCAAAACTTACAAATACAGGACAAAAGTTTATGTTATCCTTTTCGAAAAAAAACTTGATATCTTCGTCTGTGGGTCCTTCAACATCAAGGAAAAGACATTTTAAATGAAATCGAACGGATAAAATTAAAAGGTCAAAAAAAACCATGAACTAACCATCGTTGATTTTTTCTTCGAGATTTTTTCGTTGAAATTTTGACCAAAACTTACAAATACAGGACAAAAGTTTATGTTATCCTTATCGAAAAAAAACTTGATATCTTCGTCTGTGGGTCCTTCAACATCAAGGAAAAGACATTTTAAATGAAATCAAAAGGATAAAATTAAAAGGTCAAAAAAAACCGTGAACTAACCATCGTTGATTTTTTCTTCGAGATTTTTTCGTTGAAATTTTGACCAAAACTTACAAATACAGGACAAAAGTTTATGTTATCCTTTTCGAAATAAAACTTGATATCTTCGTCTGTGGGTCCTTCAACATCAAGGAAAAGACATTTTAAATGAACTCGAACGGATAAAATTAAAAGGTCAAAAAAAACCGTGAACTAACCATCGTTGATTTTTTCTTCGAGATTTTTTCGTTGAAATTTTGACCAAAACTTACAAATACAGGACAAAAGTTTATGTTATCCTTTTCGAAAAAAAACTTGATACCTTTGTCTGTGGGTCCTTCAACATCAAGGAAAAGACATTTTAAATGAAATCGAAAGGATAAAGTTAAAAGGTCAAAAAAAACCGTGAACTAACCATCGTTGATTTTTTCTTCGAGATTTTTTCGTTGAAATTTTGACCAAAACTTACAAATACAGGACAAAAGTTAATGTTATCCTTTTCGAAAAAAAACTTGATATCTTCGTCTGTGGATCCTTCAACATCAAGGAAAAGACATTTTAAATGAAATCGAACGGATAAAATTAAAAGGTCAAAAAAAACCGTGAACTAACCATCGTTGATTTTTTCTTCGAGATTTTTTCGTTGAAATTTTGACCAAAACTTACAAATACAGGACAAAAGTTAATGTTATCCTTTTCGAAAAAAAACTTGATATCTTCGTCTGTGGATCCTTCAACATCAAGGAAAAGACATTTTAAATGAAATCGAACGGATAAAATTAAAAGGTCAAAAAAAACCGTGAACTAACCATCGTTGATTTTTTCTTCGAGATTTTTTCGTTGAAATTTTGACCAAAACTTACAAATACAGGACAAAAGTTTATGTTATCCTTTTCGAAAAAAAACTTGATACCTTTGTCTGTGGGTCCTTCAACATCAAGGAAAAGACATTTTAAATGAAATCGAAAGGATAAAGTTAAAAGGTCAAAAAAAACCGTGAACTAACCATCGTTGATTTTTTCTTCGAGATTTTTTCGTTGAAATTTTGACCAAAACTTACAAATACAGGACAAAAGTTTATGTTATCCTTATCGAAAAAAAACTTGATATCTTCGTCTGTGGGTCCTTCAACATCAAGGAAAAGACATTTTAAATGAAATCAAAAGGATAAAATTAAATGGTCAAAAAAAACCGTGAACTAAACATCGTTGATTTTTTCTTCGAGATTTTTTCGTTGAAATTTTGACCAAAACTTACAAATATAGGACAAAAGTTTATGTTATCCTTTTCGAAAAAAAACTTGATATCTTCGTCTGTGGGTCCTTCAACATCAAGGAAAAGACATTTTAAATGAAATCGAAAGGATAAAATTAAAAGGTCAAAAAAAACCGTGAACTAATCATCGTTGATTTTTTCTTCGAGATTTTTTCGTTGAAATTTTGACCAAAACTTACAAATACAGGACAAAAGTTTATGTTATCCTTTTCGAAAAAAAACTTGATACCTTTGTCTGTGGGTCCTTCAACATCAAGGAAAAGACATTTTAAATGAAATCGAAAGGATAAAGTTAAAAGGTCAAAAAAAACCGTGAACTAACCATCGTTGATTTTTTCTTCGAGATTTTTTCGTTGAAATTTTGACCAAAACTTACAAATACAGGACAAAAGTTAATGTTATCCTTTTCGAAAAAAAACTTGATATCTTCGTCTGTGGGTCCTTCAACATCAAGGAAAAGACATTTTAAATGAAATCGAACGGATAAAATTAAAAGGTCAAAAAAAACCGTGAACTAACCATCGTTGATTTTTTCTTCGAGATTTTTTCGTTGAAATTTTGACCAAAACTTACAAATACAGGACAAAAGTTTATGTTATCCTTTTCGAAAAAAAACTTGATACCTTTGTCTGTGGGTCCCTCAACATCAAGGAAAAGACATTTTAAATGAAATCGAAAGGATAAAATTAAAAGGTCAAAAAAAACCGTGAACTAACCATCGTTGATTTTTTCTTCGAGATTTTTTCGTTGAAATTTTGATCAAAACTTACAAATACAGGACAAAAGTTTATGTTATCCTTTTCGAAAAAAAACTTGATACCTTTGTCTGTGGGTCCTTCAACATCAAGGAAAAGACATTTTAAATGAAATCGAAAGGATAAAATTAAAAGTTAAAAAAAAACCGTGAACTAACCATCGTTGATTTTTTCTTCGAGATTTTTTCGTTGAAATTTTGATCAAAACTTACAAATACAGGACAAAAGTTAATGTTATCCTTTTCGAAAAAAAACTTGATATCTTCGTCTGTGGGTCCTTCAACATCAAGGAAAAGACATTTTAAATGAAATCAAAAGGATAAAATTAAAAGGTCAAAAAAAACCGTGAACTAACCATCGTTGATTTTTCTTCGAGATTTTTTCGTTGAAATTTTGACCAAAACTTACAAATACAGGACAAAAGTTTATGTTATCCTTTTCGAAAAAAAACTTGATACCTTTGTCTGTGGGTCCTTCAACATCAAGGAAAAGACATTTTAAATGAAATCGAAAGGATAAAATTAAAAGGTCAAAAAAAACCGTGAACTAACCATCGTTGATTTTTTCTTCGAGATTTTTTCGTTGAAATTTTGACCAAAACTTACAAATACAGGACAAAAGTTTATGTTATCCTTTTCGAAAAAAAACTTGATACCTTTGTCTGTGGGTCCTTCAACATCAAGGAAAAGACATTTTAAATGAAATCGAAAGGATAAAGTTAAAAGGTCAAAAAAAACCGTGAACTAACCATCGTTGATTTTTTCTTCGAGATTTTTTCGTTGAAATTTTGACCAAAACTTACAAATACAGGACAAAAGTTTATGTTATCCTTTTCGAAAAAAAACTTGATATCTTCGTCTGTGGGTCCTTCAACATCAAGGAAAAGACATTATAAATGAAATCGAACGGATAAAATTAAAAGGTCAAAAAAAACCATGAACTAACCATCGTTGATTTTTTCTTCGAGATTTTTTCGTTGAAATTTTGACCAAAACTTACAAATACAGGACAAAAGTTAATGTTATCCTTTTCGAAATAAAACTTGATATCTTCGTCTGTGGGTCCTTCAACATCAAGGAAAAGACATTTTAAATGAAATCGAACGGATAAAATTAAAAGGTCAAAAAAAACCGTGAACTAACCATCGTTGATATTTTCTTCGAGATTTTTTCGTAGAAATTTTGACCAAAACTTACAAATACAGGACAAAAGTTTATGTTATCCTTTTCGAAAAAAAACTTGATACCTTTGTCTGTGGGTCCTTCAACATCAAGGAAAAGACATTTTAAATGAAATCGAAAGGATAAAATTAAAAGGTCAAAAAAAACCGTGAACTAACCATCGTTGATTTTTTCTTCGAGATTTTTTCGTTGAAATTTTGACCAAAACTTACAAATACAGGACAAAAGTTTATGTTATCCTTATCGAAAAAAAACTTGATATCTTCGTCTGTGGGTCCTTCAACATCAAGGAAAAGACATTTTAAATGAAATCAAAAGGATAAAATTAAAAGGTCAAAAAAAACCGTGAACTAAACATCGTTGATTTTTTCTTCGAGATTTTTTCGTTGAAATTTTGACCAAAACTTACAAATATAGGACAAAAGTTTATGTTATCCTTTTCGAAAAAAAACTTGATATCTTCGTCTGTGGGTCCTTCAACATCAAGGAAAAGACATTTTAAATGAAATCGAAAGGATAAAATTAAAAGGTCAAAAAAAACCCTGAACTAACCATCGTTGATTTTTTCTTCGAGATTTTTTCGTTGAAATTTTGACCAAAACTTACAAATACAGGACAAAAGTTTATGTTATCCTTTTCGAAATAAAACTTGATATCTTCGTCTGTGGGTCCTTCAACATCAAGGAAAAGACATTTTAAATGAAATCGAAAGGATAAAATTAAAAGGTCAAAAAAAACCGTGAACTAAACATCGTTGATTTTTTCTTCGAGATTTTTTCGTTGAAATTTTGACCAAAACTTACAAATACAGGACAAAAGTTTATGTTATCCTTATCGAAAAAAAACTTGATATCTTCGTCTGTGGGTCCTTCAACATCAAGGAAAAGACATTTTAAATGAAATCGAAAGGATAAAATTAAAAGGTCAAAAAAAACCGTGAACTAACCATCGTTGATTTTTTCTTCGAGATTTTTTCGTTGAAATTTTGACCAAAACTTACAAATACAGGACAAAAGTTTATGTTATCCTTTTCGAAATAAAACTTGATATCTTCGTCTGTGGGTCCTTCAACATCAAGGAAAAGACATTTTAAATGAAATCAAAAGGATAAAATTAAAAGGTCAAAAAAAACCGTGAACTAACCATCGTTGATTTTTTCTTCGAGATTTTTTCGTTGAAATTTTGACCAAAACTTACAAATACAGGACAAAAGTTTATGTTATCCTTTTCGAAATAAAACTTGATATCTTCGTCTGTGGGTCCTTCAACATCAAGGAAAAGACATTTTAAATGAAATCGAAAGGATAAAATTAAAAGGTCAAAAAAAACCGTGAACTAACCATCGTTGATTTTTTCTTCGAGATTTTTTCGTTGAAATTTTGACCAAAACTTACAAATACAGGACAAAAGTTTATGTTATCCTTATCGAAAAAAAACTTGATATCTTCGTCTGTGGGTCCTTCAACATCAAGGAAAAGACATTTTAAATGAAATCAAAAGGATAAAATTAAAAGGTCAAAAAAAACCGTGAACTACCATCGTTGATTTTTTCTTCGAGATTTTTTCGTTGAAATTTTGACCAAAACTTACAAATACAGGACAAAAGTTTATGTTATCCTTTTCGAAATAAAACTTGATATCTTCGTCTGTGGGTCCTTCAACATCAAGGAAAAGACATTTTAAATGAAATCGAAAGGATAAAATTAAAAGGTCAAAAAAACCGTGAACTAAACATCGTTGATTTTTTCTTCGAGATTTTTTCGTTTAAATTTTGACCAAAACTTACAAATACAGGACAAAAGTTTATGTTATCCTTTTCGAAAAAAAACTTGATATCTTCGTCGGTGGGTCCTTCAACATCAAGGAAAAGACATTTTAAATGAAATCGAAAGGATAAAATTAAAAGGTCAAAAAAAACCGTGAACTAACCATCGTTGATTTTTTCTTCGAGATTTTTTCGTTGAAATTTTGACCAAAACTTACAAATACAGGACAAAAGTTTATGTTATCCTTTTCGAAATAAAACTTGATATCTTCGTCTGTGGGTCCTTCAACATCAAGGAAAAGACATTTTAAATGAAATCGAAAGGATAAAATTAAAAGGTAAAAAAAACCGTGAACTAAACATCGTTGATTTTTTCTTCGAGATTTTTTCGTTGAAATTTTGACCAAAACTTACAAATACAGGACAAAAGTTTATGTTATCCTTTTCGAAATAAAACTTGATATCTTCGTCTGTGGGTCCTTCAACATCAAGGAAAAGACATTTTAAATGAAATCGAAAGGATAAAATTAATAAAATTAAAAGGTCAAAAAAAACCGTGAACTAACCATCGTTGATTTTTTCTTCGAGATTTTTTCGTTGAAATTTTGACCAAAACTTACAAATACAGGACAAAAGTTTATGTTATCCTTTTCGAAATAAAACTTGATATCTTCGTCTGTGGGTCCTTCAACATCAAGGAAAAGACATTTTAAATGAAATCGAAAGGATAAAATTAAAAGGTCAAAAAAAACCGTGAACTAACCATCGTTGATTTTTTCTTCGAGATTTTTTCGTTGAAATTTTGACCAAAACTTACAAATACAGGACAAAAGTTTATGTTATCCTTTTCGAAAAAAACTTGATATCTTCGTTTGTGGGTCCTTCAACATCAAGGAAAAGACATTTTAAATGAAATCGAAAGGATAAAATTAAAAGGTCAAAAAAAACCGTAAACTAAACATCGTTGATTTTTTCTTCGAGATTTTTTTGTTGAAATTTTGACCAAAACTTACAAATACAGGACAAAAGTTTATGTTATCCTTTTCGAAAAAAAACTTGATATCTTCGTCTGTGGGTCCTTCAACATCAAGGAAAAGACATTTTAAATGAAAACGAAAGGATAAAATTAAAAGGTCAAAAAAAACCGTGAACTAACCATCGTTGATTTTTTCTTCGAGATTTTTTCGTTGAAATTTTGACCAAAACTTACAAATACAGGACAAAAGTTTATGTTATCCTTTTCGAAAAAAAACTTGATATCTTCGTCTGTGGGTCCTTCAACATCAAGGAAAAGACATTTTAAATGAAATCGAAAGGATAAAATTAAAAGGTCAAAAAAAACCGTGAACTAACCATCGTTGATTTTTTCTTCGAGATTTTTTCGTTGAAATTTTGACCAAAACTTACAAATACAGGACAAAAGTTTATGTTATCCTTTTCGAAATAAAACTTGATATCTTCGTCTGTGGGTCCTTCAACATCAAGGAAAAGACATTTTAAATGAAATCGAAAGGATAAAATTAAAAGGTCAAAAAAAACCGTGAATTAACCATCGTTGATTTTTTCTTCGAGATTTTTTCGTTGAAATTTTGACCAAAACTTACAAATACAGGACAAAAGTTTATGTTATCCTTTTCGAAAAAAAACTTGATATCTTCGTCTGTGGGTCCTTCAACATCAAGGAAAAGACATTTTAAATGAAATCGAAAGGATAAAATTAAAAGGTCAAAAAAAACCGTGAACTAACCATCGTTGATTTTTTCTTCGAGATTTTTTCGTTGAAATTTTGACCAAAACTTACAAATACAGGACAAAAGTTTATGTTATCCTTATCGAAAAAAAACTTGATATCTTCGTCTGTGGGTCCTTCAACATCAAGGAAAAGACATTTTAAATGAAATCAAAAGGATAAAATTAAAAGGTCAAAAAAAACCGTGAACTAAACATCGTTGATTTTTTCTTCGAGATTTTTTCGTTGAAATTTTGACCAAAACTTACAAATATAGGACAAAAGTTTATGTTATCCTTTTCGAAAAAAAACTTGATATCTTCGTCTGTGGGTCCTTCAACATCAAGGAAAAGACATTTTAAATGAAATCGAAAGGATAAAATTAAAAGGTCAAAAAAAACCGTGAACTAACCATCGTTGATTTTTTCTTCGAGATTTTTTCGTTGAAATTTTGACCAAAACTTACAAATACAGGACAAAAGTTTATGTTATCCTTTTCGAAATAAAACTTGATATCTTCGTCTGTGGGTCCTTCAACATCAAGGAAAAGACATTTTAAATGAAATCGAAAGGATAAAATTAAAAGGTCAAAAAAAACCGTGAACTAAACATCGTTGATTTTTTCTTCGAGATTTTTTCGTTGAAATTTTGACCAAAACTTACAAATACAGGACAAAAGTTTATGTTATCCTTATCGAAAAAAAACTTGATATCTTCGTCTGTGGGTCCTTCAACATCAAGGAAAAGACATTTTAAATGAAATCGAAAGGATAAAATTAAAAGGTCAAAAAAAACCGTGAACTAACCATCGTTGATTTTTTCTTCGAGATTTTTTCGTTGAAATTTTGACCAAAACTTACAAATACAGGACAAAAGTTTATGTTATCCTTTTCGAAATAAAACTTGATATCTTCGTCTGTGGGTCCTTCAACATCAAGGAAAAGACATTTTAAATGAAATCAAAAGGATAAAATTAAAAGGTCAAAAAAAACCGTGAACTAACCATCGTTGATTTTTTCTTCGAGATTTTTTCGTTGAAATTTTGACCAAAACTTACAAATACAGGACAAAAGTTTATGTTATCCTTTTCGAAATAAAACTTGATATCTTCGTCTGTGGGTCCTTCAACATCAAGGAAAAGACATTTTAAATGAAATCGAAAGGATAAAATTAAAAGGTCAAAAAAAACCGTGAACTAACCATCGTTGTTATTTCTTCGAGATTTTTTCGTTGAAATTTTGACCAAAACTTACAAATACAGGACAAAAGTTTATGTTATCCTTATCGAAAAAAAACTTGATATCTTCGTCTGTGGGTCCTTCAACATCAAGGAAAAGACATTTTAAATGAAATCAAAAGGATAAAATTAAAAGGTCAAAAAAAACCGTGAACTAACCATCGTTGATTTTTTCTTCGAGATTTTTTCGTTGAAATTTTGACCAAAACTTACAAATACAGGACAAAAGTTTATGTTATCCTTTTCGAAATAAAACTTGATATCTTCGTCTGTGGGTCCTTCAACATCAAGGAAAAGACATTTTAAATGAAATCGAAAGGATAAAATTAAAAGGTCAAAAAAACCGTGAACTAAACATCGTTGATTTTTTCTTCGAGATTTTTTCGTTTAAATTTTGACCAAAACTTACAAATACAGGACAAAAGTTTATGTTATCCTTTTCGAAAAAAAACTTGATATCTTCGTCTGTGGGTCCTTCAACATCAAGGAAAAGACATTTTAAATGAAATCGAAAGGATAAAATTAAAAGGTCAAAAAAAACCGTGAACTAACCATCGTTGTTATTTCTTCGAGATTTTTTCGTTGAAATTTTGACCAAAACTTACAAATACAGGACAAAAGTTTATGTTATCCTTTTCGAAAAAAAACTTGATATCTTCGTCTGTGGGTCCTTCAACATCAAGGAAAAGACATTTTAAATGAAATCGAAAGGATAAAATTAAAAGGTCAAAAAAACCGTGAACTAAACATCGTTGATTTTTTCTTCGAGATTTTTTCGTTGAAATTTTGACCAAAACTTACAAATACAGGACAAAAGTTTATGTTATCCTTTTCGAAAAAAAACTTGATATCTTCGTCTGTGGGTCCTTCAACATCAAGGAAAAGACATTTTAAATGAAATCGAAAGGATAAAATTAAAAGGTCAAAAAAAACCGTGAACTAACCATCGTTGTTTTTTTCTTCGAGATTTTTTCGTTGAAATTTTGACCAAAACTTACAAATACAGGACAAAAGTTTATGTTATCCTTTTCGAAATAAAACTTGATATCTTCGTCTGTGGGTCCTTCAACATCAAGGAAAAGACATTTTAAATGAAATCGAAAGGATAAAATTAAAAGGTCAAAAAAACCGTGAACTAAACATCGTTGATTTTTTCTTCGAGATTTTTTCGTTGAAATTTTGACCAAAACTTACAAATACAGGACAAAAGTTTATGTTATCCTTTTCGAAATAAAACTTGATATCTTCGTCTGTGGGTCCTTCAACATCAAGGAAAAGTCATTTTAAATGAAATCGAAAGGATAAAATTAAAAGGTCAAAAAAAACCGTGAACTAACCATCGTTGATTTTTTCTTCGAGATTTTTTCGTTGAAATTTTGACCAAAACTTACAAATACAGGACAAAAGTTTATGTTATCCTTTTCGAAATAAAACTTGATATCTTCGTCTGTGGGTCCTTCAACATCAAGGAAAAGACATTTTAAATGAAAACGAAAGGATAAAATTAAAAGGTCAAAAAAAACCGTGAACTAACCATCGTTGATTTTTTCTTCGAGATTTTTTCGTTGAAATTTTGACCAAAACTTACAAATACAGGACAAAAGTTTATGTTATCCTTTTCGAAATTAAACTTGATATCTTCGTCTGTGGGTCCTTCAACATCAAGGAAAAGACATTTTAAATAAAATCGAAAGGATAAAATTAAAAGGTCAAAAAAAACCGTGAACTAACCATCGTTGATTTTTTCTTCGAGATTTTTTCGTTGAAATTTTGACCAAAACTTACAAATACAGGACAAAAGTTTATGTTATCCTTTTCGAAAAAAAACTTGATATCTTCGTCTGTGGGTCCTTCAACATCAAGGAAAAGACATTTTAAATGAAATCGAAAGGATAAAATTTAAACGTCAAAAAAAACCGTGAATTAACCATCGTTGATTTTTTCTTCGA
Organism: Sisyra nigra; assembly: GCA_958496155.1. Lineage (NCBI taxonomy): Eukaryota > Metazoa > Arthropoda > Insecta > Neuroptera > Sisyridae > Sisyra > Sisyra nigra. Next base: position 55,955,908 of record OY292314.1, read on the forward strand.
GATTTTTTCGTTGAAATTTTGACCAAAACTTACAAATACAGGACAAAAGTTTATGTTATCCTTTTCGAAAAAAAACTTGATATCTTCGTCTGTGGGTCCTTCAACATCACGGAAAAGACATTTTAAATGAAATCGAAAGGATAAAATTAAAAGGTCAAAAAAAACCGTGAACTAAACATCGTTGATTTTTTCTTCGAGATTTTTTCGTTGAAATTTTGACCAAAACTTACAAATACAGGACAAAAGTTTATGTTATCCTTTTCGAAATAAAACTTGATATCTTCGTCTGTGGGTCCTTCAACATCAAGGAAAAGACATTTTAAATGAAATCGAAAGGATAAAATTAAAAGGTCAAAAAAAACCGTGAACTAAACATCGTTGATTTTTTCTTCGAGATTTTTTCGTTGAAATTTTGACCAAAACTTATAAATACAGGACAAAAGTTTATGTTATCCTTTTCGAAAAAAAACTTGATATCTTCGTCTGTGGGTCCTTCAACATCAAGGAAAAGACATTTTAAATGAAATCGAAAGGATAAAATAAAAAGGTCAAAAAAAACCGTGAACTAACCATCGTTGATTTTTTCTTCGAGATTTTTTCGTTGAAATTTTGACCAAAACTTACAAATACAGGACAAAAGTTTATGTTATCCTTTTCGAAATAAAACTTGATATCTTCGTTTGTGGGTCCTTCAACATCAAGGAAAAGACATTTTAAATGAAATCGAAAGGATAAAATTAAAAGGTTAAAAAAAACCGTGAACTAAACATCGTTGATTTTTTCTTCGAGATTTTTTCGTTGAAATTTTGACCAAAACTTACAAATACAGGACAAAAGTTTATGTTATCCTTTTCGAAAAAAAACTTGATATCTTCGTCTGTGGGTCCTTCAACATCAAGGAAAAGACATTTAAAATGAAATCGAAAGGATAAAATAAAAAGGTCAAAAAAAACCGTGAACTAACCATCGTTGATTTTTTCTTCGAGATTTTTTCGTTGAAATTTTGACCAAAACTTACAAATACAGGACAAAAGTTTATGTTATCCTTATCGAAAAAAAACTTGGTATCTTCGTCTGTGGGTCCTTCAACATCAAGGAAAAGACATTTTAAATGAAATCAAAAGGATAAAATTAAAAGGTCAAAAAAAACCGTGAACTAACCATCGTTGATTTTTTCTTCGAGATTTTTTCGTTGAAATTTTGACCAAAACTTACAAATACAGGACAAAAGTTTATGTTATCCTTTTCGAAAAAAAACTTGATATCTTCGTCTGTGGGTCCTTCAAAATCAAGGAAAAGACATTTTAAATGAAATCGAAAGGATAAAATTAAAAGGTCAAAAAAAACCGTGAACTAACCATCGTTGATTTTTTCTTCGAGATTTTTTCGTTGAAATTTTGACCAAAACTTACAAATACAGGACAAAAGTTTATGTTATCCTTTTCGAAAAAAAACTTGATATCTTCGTTTGTGGGTCCTTCAACATCAAGGAAAAGACATTTTAAATGAAATCGAAAGGATAAAATTAAAAGGTTAAAAAAAACCGTGAACTAAACATCGTTGATTTTTTCTTCGAGATTTTTTCGTTGAAATTTTGACCAAAACTTACAAATACAGGACAAAAGTTTATGTTATCCTTTTCGAAAAAAAACTTGATATCTTCGTCTGTGGGTCCTTCAACATCAAGGAAAAGACATTTTAAATGAAATCGAAAGGATAAAATTAAAAGGTCAAAAAAAACCGTGAACTAACCATCGTTGATTTTTTCTTCGAGATTTTTTCGTTGAAATTTTGACCAAAACTTACAAATACAGGACAAAAGTTTATGTTATCCTTATCGAAAAAAAACTTGATATCTTCGTCTGTGGGTCCTTCAACATCAAGGAAAAGACATTTTAAATGAAATCAAAAGGATAAAATTAAAAGGTCAAAAAAAACCGTGAACTAACCATCGTTGATTTTTTCTTCGAGATTCTTTCGTTGAAATTTTGACCAAAACTTACAAATACAGGACAAAAGTTTATGTTATCCTTTTCGAAATAAAACTTGATATCTTCGTCTGTGGGTCCTTCAACATCAAGGAAAAGACATTTTAAATGAAATCGAAAGGATAAAATTAAAAGGTCAAAAAAAACCGTGAACTAACCATCGTTGATTTTTTCTTCGAGATTTTTTCGTTGAAATTTTGACCAAAACTTACAAATACAGGACAAAAGTTTATGTTATCCTTTTCGAAAAAAAACTTGATATCTTCGTCTGTGGGTCCTTCAACATCAAGGAAAAGACATTTTAAATGAAATCGAAAGGATAAAATTAAAAGGTCAAAAAAAACGGTGAACTAACCATCGTTGATTTTTTCTTCGAGATTTTTTCTTCGAGATTTTTTCTTCGAGATTTTTTCGTTGAAATTTTGACCAAAACTTACAAATACAGGACAAAAGTTTATGTTATCCTTATCGAAAAAAAACTTGATATCTTCGTCTGTGGGTCCTTCAACATCAAGGAAAAGACATTTTAAATGAAATCAAAAGGATAAAATTAAAAGGTCAAAAAAACCATGAACTAACCATCGTTGATTTTTTCTTCGAGATTTTTTCGTTGAAATTTTGACCAAAACTTACAAATACAGGACAAAAGTTTATGTTATCCTTTTCGAAAAAAAACTTGATATCTTCGTCTGTGGGTCCTTCAACATCAAGGAAAAGACATTTTAAATGAAATCGAAAGGATAAAATTAAAAGGTCAAAAAAAACCGTGAACTAACCATCGTTGATTTTTTCTTCGAGATTTTTTCGTTGAAATTTTGACCAAAACTTACAAATACAGGACAAAAGTTTATGTTATCCTTTCGAAATAAAACTTGATATCTTCGTCTGTGGGTCCTTCAACATCAAGGAAAAGACATTTTAAATGAAATCGAAAGGATAAAATTAAAAGGTCAAAAAAAACCGTGAACTAAACATCGTTGATTTTTTCTTCGAGATTTTTTCGTTGAAATTTTGACCAAAACTTACAAATACAGGACAAAAGTTTATGTTATCCTTTTCGAAAAAAAACTTGATATCTTCGTCTGTGGGTCCTTCAACATCAAGGAAAAGACATTTTAAATGAAATCGAAAGGATAAAATTAAAAGGTCAAAAAAAACCGTGAACTAACCATCGTTGATTTTTTCTTCGAGATTTTTTCGTTGAAATTTTGACCAAAACTTACAAATACAGGACAAAAGTTTATGTTATCCTTTTCGAAAAAAAACTTGATATCTTCGTTTGTGGGTCCTTCAACATCAAGGAAAAGACATTTTAAATGAAATCGAAAGGATAAAATTAAAAGGTTAAAAAAAACCGTGAACTAAACATCGTTGATTTTTTCTTCGAGATTTTTTCGTTGAAATTTTGACCAAAACTTACAAATACAGGACAAAAGTTTATGTTATCCTTTTCGAAAAAAAACTTGATATCTTCGTCTGTGGGTCCTTCAACATCAAGGAAAAGACATTTTAAATGAAATCGAAAGGATAAAATTAAAAGGTCAAAAAAAACCGTGAACTAACCATCGTTGATTTTTTCTTCGAGATTTTTTCGTTGAAATTTTGACCAAAACTTACAAATACAGGACAAAAGTTTATGTTATCCTTATCGAAAAAAAACTTGATATCTTCGTCTGTGGGTCCTTCAACATCAAGGAAAAGACATTTTAAATGAAATCAAAAGGATAAAATTAAAAGGTCAAAAAAAACCGTGAACTAACCATCGTTGATTTTTTCTTCGAGATTCTTTCGTTGAAATTTTGACCAAAACTTACAAATACAGGACAAAAGTTTATGTTATCCTTTTCGAAATAAAACTTGATATCTTCGTCTGTGGGTCCTTCAACATCAAGGAAAAGACATTTTAAATGAAATCGAAAGGATAAAATTAAAAGGTCAAAAAAAACCGTGAACTAACCATCGTTGATTTTTTCTTCGAGATTTTTTCGTTGAAATTTTGACCAAAACTTACAAATACAGGACAAAAGTTTATGTTATCCTTTTCGAAAAAAAACTTGATATCTTCGTCTGTGGGTCCTTCAACATCAAGGAAAAGACATTTTAAATGAAATCGAAAGGATAAAATTAAAAGGTCAAAAAAAACCGTGAACTAACCATCGTTGATTTTTTCTTCGAGATTTTTTCTTCGAGATTTTTTCTTCGAGATTTTTTCGTTGAAATTTTGACCAAAACTTACAAATACAGGACAAAAGTTTATGTTATCCTTATCGAAAAAAAACTTGATATCTTCGTCTGTGGGTCCTTCAACATCAAGGAAAAGACATTTTAAATGAAATCAAAAGGATAAAATTAAAAGGTCAAAAAAACCATGAACTAACCATCGTTGATTTTTTCTTCGAGATTTTTTCGTTGAAATTTTGACCAAAACTTACAAATACAGGACAAAAGTTTATGTTATCCTTTTCGAAAAAAAACTTGATATCTTCGTCTGTGGGTCCTTCAACATCAAGGAAAAGACATTTTAAATGAAATCGAAAGGATAAAATTAAAAGGTCAAAAAAAACCGTGAACTAACCATCGTTGATTTTTTCTTCGAGATTTTTTCGTTGAAATTTTGACCAAAACTTACAAATACAGGACAAAAGTTTATGTTATCCTTTTCGAAAAAAAACTTGATATCTTCGTCTGTGGGTCCTTCAACATCAAGGAAAAGACATTTTAAATGAAATCGAAAGGATAAAATTAAAAGGTCAAAAAAAACCGTGAACTAACCATCGTTGATTTTTTCTTCGAGATTTTTTCGTTGAAATTTTGACCAAAACTTACAAATACAGGACAAAAGTTTATGTTATCCTTTTCGAAAAAAAACTTGATATCTTCGTCTGTGGGTCCTTCAACATCAAGGAAAAGACATTTTAAATGAAATCGAAAGGATAAAATTAAAAGGTCAAAAAAAACCGTGAACTAACCATCGTTGATTTTTTCTTCGAGATTTTTTCGTTGAAATTTTGACCAAAACTTACAAATACAGGACAAAAGTTTATGTTATCCTTATCGAAAAAAAACTTGATATCTTCGTCTGTGGGTCCTTCAACATCAAGGAAAAGACATTTTAAATGAAATCAAAAGGATAAAATTAAAAGGTCAAAAAAACCATGAACTAACCATCGTTGATTTTTTCTTCGAGATTTTTTCGTTGAAATTTTGACCAAAACTTACAAATACAGGACAAAAGTTTATGTTATCCTTTTCGAAAAAAAACTTGATATCTTCGTCTGTGGGTCCTTCAACATCAAGGAAAAGACATTTTAAATGAAATCGAAAGGATAAAATTAAAAGGTCAAAAAAACCGTGAACTAAACATCGTTGATTTTTTCTTCGAGATTTTTTCGTTTAAATTTTGACCAAAACTTACAAATACAGGACAAAAGTTTATGTTATCCTTTTCGAAAAAAAACTTGATATCTTCGTCTGTGGGTCCTTCAACATCAAGGAAAAGACATTTTAAATGAAATCGAAAGGATAAAATTAAAAGGTCAAAAAAAACCGTGAACTAACCATCGTTGATTTTTTCTTCGAGATTTTTTCGTTGAAATTTTGACCAAAACTTACAAATACAGGACAAAAGTTTATGTTATCCTTTTCGAAAAAAAACTTGATATCTTCGTCTGTGGGTCCTTCAACATCAAGGAAAAGACATTTTAAATGAAATCGAAAGGATAAAATTAAAAGGTCAAAAAAACCGTGAACTAAACATCGTTGATTTTTTCTTCGAGATTTTTTCGTTTAAATTTTGACCAAAACTTACAAATACAGGACAAAAGTTTATGTTATCCTTTTCGAAAAAAAACTTGATATCTTCGTCTGTGGGTCCTTCAACATCAAGGAAAAGACATTTTAAATGAAATCGAAAGGATAAAATTAAAAGGTCAAAAAAAACCGTGAACTAACCATCGTTGATTTTTTCTTCGAGATTTTTTCGTTGAAATTTTGACCAAAACTTACAAATACAGGACAAAAGTTTATGTTATCCTTTTCGAAAAAAAACTTGATATCTTCGTCTGTGGGTCCTTCAACATCAAGGAAAAGACATTTTAAATGAAATCGAAAGGATAAAATTAAAAGGTCAAAAAAACCATGAACTAACCATCGTTGATGTTTTCTTCGAGATTTTTTCGTTGAAATTTTGACCAAAACTTACAAATACAGGACAAAAGTTAATGTTATCCTTTTCGAAAAAAAACTTGATATCTTCGTCTGTGGGTCCTTCAACATCAAGGAAAAGACATTTTAAATGAAATCGAAAGGATAAAATTAAAAGGTCAAAAAAAACCGTGAACTAACCATCGTTGATTTTTTCTTCGAGATTTTTTCGTTGAAATTTTGACCAAAACTTACAAATACAGGACAAAAGTTTATGTTATCCTTTTCGAAAAAAAACTTGATATCTTCGTCTGTGGGTCCTTCAACATCAAGGAAAAGACATTTTAAATGAAATCGAAAGGATAAAATTAAAAGGTCAAAAAAAACCGTGAACTAACCATCGTTGATTTTTTCTTCGAGATTTTTTCGTTGAAATTTTGACCAAAACTTACAAATACAGGACAAAAGTTTATGTTATCCTTTTCGAAAAAAAACTTGATATCTTCGTCTGTGGGTCCTTCAACATCAAGGAAAAGACATTTTAAATGAAATCGAACGGATAAAATTAAAAGTTAAAAAAAAACCGTGAACTAACCATCGTTGATTTTTTCTTCGAGATTTTTTCGTTGAAATTTTGACCAAAACTTACAAATACAGGACAAAAGTTTATGTTATCCTTTTCGAAATAAAACTTGATATCTTCGTCTGTGGGTCCTTCAACATCAAGGAAAAGACATTTTAAATGAAATCGAAAGGATAAAATTAAAAGGTCAAAAAAAACCGTGAATTAACCATCGTTGATTTTTTCTTCGAGATTTTTTCGTTGAAATTTTGACCAAAACTTACAAATACAGGACAAAAGTTTATGCTATCCTTTTCGAAATAAAACTTGATATCTTCGTCTGTGGGTCCTTCAACATCAAGGAAAAGACATTTTAAATGAAATCGAACGGATAAAATTAAAAGTTAAAAAAAAACCGTGAACTAACCATCGTTGATTTTTTCTTCGAGATTTTTTCGTTGAAATTTTGACCAAAACTTACAAATACAGGACAAAAGTTTATGTTATCCTTTTCGAAAAAAAACTTGATATCTTCGTCTGTGGGTCCTTCAACATCAAGGAAAAGACATTTTAAATGAAATCGAAAGGATAAAATTAAAAGGTCAAAAAAAACCGTGAACTAACCATCGTTGATTTTTTCTTCGAGATTTTTTCGTTGAAATTTTGACCAAAACATACAAATACAGGACAAAAGTTTATGTTATCCTTTTCGAAATAAAACTTGATATCTTCGTCTGTGGGTCCTTCAACATCAAGGAAAAGACATTTTAAATGAAATCAAAAGGATAAAATTAAAAGGTAAAAAAAAACCGTGAACTAACCATCGTTGATTTTTTCTTCGAGATTTTTTCGTTGAAATTTTGACCAAAACTTACAAATACAGGACAAAAGTTTATGTTATCCTTTTCGAAATAAAACTTGATATCTTCGTCTGTGGGTCCTTCAACATCAAGGAAAAGACATTTTAAATGAAATCGAAAGGATAAAATTAATAAAATTAAAAGGTCAAAAAAAACCGTGAACTAACCATCGTTGATTTTTTCTTCGAGATTTTTTCGTTGAAATTTTGACCAAAACTTACAAATACAGGACAAAAGTTTATGTTATCCTTTTCGAAATAAAACTTGATATCTTCGTCTGTGGGTCCTTCAACATCAAGGAAAAGACATTTTAAATGAAATCGAAAGGATAAAATTAAAAGGTCAAAAAAAACCGTGAACTAACCATCGTTGATTTTTTCTTCGAGATTTTTTCGTTGAAATTTTGACCAAAACTTACAAATACAGGACAAAAGTTTATGCTATCCTTTTCGAAATAAAACTTGATATCTTCGTCTGTGGGTCCTTCAACATCAAGGAAAAGACATTTTAAATGAAATCGAACGGATAAAATTAAAAGTTAAAAAAAAACCGTGAACTAACCATCGTTGATTTTTTCTTCGAGATTTTTTCGTTGAAATTTTGACCAAAACTTACAAATACAGGACAAAAGTTTATGTTATCCTTTTCGAAAAAAAACTTGTATTCTTCGTCTGTGGGTCCTTCAACATCAAGGAAAAGACATTTTAAATGAAATCGAAAGGATAAAATTAAAAGGTCAAAAAAAACCGTGAACTAACCATCGTTGATTTTTTCTTCGAGATTTTTTCGTTGAAATTTTGACCAAAACATACAAATACAGGACAAAAGTTTATGTTATCCTTTTCGAAATAAAACTTGATATCTTCGTCTGTGGGTCCTTCAACATCAAGGAAAAGACATTTTAAATGAAATCAAAAGGATAAAATTAAAAGGTAAAAAAAAACCGTGAACTAACCATCGTTGATTTTTTCTTCGAGATTTTTTCGTTGAAATTTTGACCAAAACTTACAAATACAGGACAAAAGTTTATGTTATCCTTTTCGAAATAAAACTTGATATCTTCGTCTGTGGGTCCTTCAACATCAAGGAAAAGACATTTTAAATGAAATAAAATAGATAAAATTAAAAGCTCAAAAAAAACCGTGAACTAACCATCGTTGATTTTTTCTTCGAGATTTTTTCATTGAAATTTTGACCAAAACTTACAAATACAGGACAAAAGTTTATGTTATCCTTTTCGAAATAAAACTTGATATCTTCGTCTGTGGGTCCTTCAACATCAAGGAAAAGACATTTTAAATGAAATCGAAAGGATAAAATTAAAAGGTCAAAAAAAACCGTGAACTAAACATCGTTGATTTTTTCTTCGAGATTTTTTCGTTGAAATTTTGACCAAAACTTACAAATACAGGACAAAAGTTTATGTTATCCTTTTCGAAATAAAACTTGATATCTTCGTCTGTGGGTCCTTCAACATCAAGGAAAAGACATTTTAAATGAAATCGAAAGGATAAAATTAAAAGGTCAAAAAATACCGTGAACTAACCATCGTTGATTTTTTCTTCGAGATTTTTTCGTTGAAATTTTGACCAAAACTTACAAATACAGGACAAAAGTTTGTGTTATCCTTTTCGAAATAAAACTTGATATCTTCGTCTGTGGGTCCTTCCACATCAAGAACAAGACATTTTAAATAAAATCGAAAGGATAAAATTAAAAGGTCAAAAAAAACCGTGAACTAACCATCGTTGATTTTTTCTTAGAGATTTTTTCGTTGAAATTTTGACCAAAACTTACAAATACAGGACAAAAGTTAATGTTATCCTTTTCGAAATAAAACTTGATATCTTCGTCTGTGGGTCCTTCAACATCAAGGAAAAGACATTTTAAATGAAATCGAAAGGATAAAATTAAAAGGTCAAAAAAAACCGTGAACTAACCATCGTTGATTTTTTCTTCGAGATTTTTTCGTTGAAATTTTGACCAAAACATACAAATACAGGACAAAAGTTTATGTTATCCTTTTCGAAAAAAAACTTGATATCTTCGTCTGTGGGTCCTTCAACATCAAGGAAAAGACATTTTAAATGAAATCGAAAGGATAAAATTAAAAGGTCAAAAAAAACCGTGAACTAACCATCGTTGATTTTTTCTTCGAGATTTTTTCGTTGAAATTTTGACCAAAACTTACAAATACAGGACAAAAGTTTATGTTATCCTTTTCGAAATAAAACTTGATATCTTCGTCTGTGGGTCCTTCAACATCAAGGAAAAGACATTTTAAATGAAATCGAAAGGATAAAATTAAAAGGTCAAAAAAAACCGTTAACTCACCATCGTTGATTTTTTCTTCGAGATTTTTTCGTTGAAATTTTGACCAAAACATACAAATACAGGACAAAAGTTTATGTTATCCTTTTCGAAAAAAAACTTGATATCTTCGTCTGTGGGTCCTTCAACATCAAGGAAAAGACATTTTAAATGAAATCGAAAGGATAAAATTAAAAGGTCAAAAAAAACCGTGAACTAACCATCGTTGATTTTTTCTTCGAGATTTTTTCGTTGAAATTTTGACCAAAACATACAAATACAGGACAAAAGTTTATGTTATCCTTTTCGAAATAAAACTTGATATCTTCGTCTGTGGGTCCTTCAACATCAAGGAAAAGACATTTTAAATGAAATCAAAAGGATAAAATTAAAAGGTAAAAAAAAACCGTGAACTAACCATCGTTGATTTTTTCTTCGAGATTTTTTCGTTGAAATTTTGACCAAAACATACAAATACAGGACAAAAGTTTATGTTATCCTTTTCGAAAAAAACTTGATATCTTCGTCTGTGGGTCCTTCAACATCAAGGAAAAGACATTTTAAATGAAATCGAAAGGATAAAATTAAAAGGTCAAAAAAAACCGTGAACTAACCATCGTTGATTTTTTCTTCGAGATTTTTTCGTTGAAATTTTGACCAAAACATACAAATACAGGACAAAAGTTTATGTTATCCTTTTCGAAATAAAACTTGATATCTTCGTCTGTGGGTCCTTCAACATCAAGGAAAAGACATTTTAAATGAAATCAAAAGGATAAAATTAAAAGGTAAAAAAAACCGTGAACTAACCATCGTTGATTTTTTCTTCGAGATTTTTTCGTTGAAATTTTGACCAAAACTTACAAATACAGGACAAAAGGTTATGTTATCCTTTTCGAAAAAAACTTGATATCTTCGTCTGTGGGTCCTTCAACATCAAGGAAAAGACATTTTAAATGAAATCGAAAGGATAAAATTAAAAGGTCAAAAAAAACCGTGAACTAACCATCGTTGATTTTTTCTTCGAGATTTTTTCGTTGAAATTTTGACCAAAACATACAAATACAGGACAAAAGTTTATGTTATCCTTTTCGAAAAAAAACTTGATATCTTCGTCTGTGGGTCCTTCAACATCAAGGAAAAGACATTTTAAATGAAATCGAAAGGATAAAATTAAAAGGTCAAAAAAAACCGTGAACTAACCATCGTTGATTTTTTCTTCGAGATTTTTTCGTTGAAATTTTGACCAAAACTTACAAATACAGGACAAAAGTTAATGTTATCCTTTTCGAAATAAAACTTGATATCTTCGTCTGTGGGTCCTTCAACATCAAGGAAAAGACATTTTAAATGAAATCGAAAGGATAAAATTAAAAGGTCAAAAAAACCGTGAACTAACCATCGTTGATTTTTTCGTTGAAATTTTGACCAAAACTTACAAATACAGGACAAAAGTTTATGTTATCCTTTTCGAAATAAAACTTGATATCTTCGTCTGTGGGTCCTTCAACATCAAGGAAAAGACATTTTAAATGAAATCAAAAGGATAAAATTAAAAGGTAAAAAAAAACCGTGAACTAACCATCGTTGATTTTTTCTTCGAGATTTTTTCGTTGAAATTTTGACCAAAACTTACAAATACAGGACAAAAGTTTATGTTATCCTTTTCGAAAAAAACTTGATATCTTCGTCTGTGGGTCCTTCAACATCAAGGAAAAGACATTTTAAATGAAATCGAAAGGATAAAAATAAAAGGTCAAAAAAAACCGTGAACTAACCATCGTTGATTTTTTCTTCGAGATTTTTTCGTTGAAATTTTGACCAAAACATACAAATACAGGACAAAAGTTTATGTTATCCTTTTCGAAATAAAACTTGATATCTTCGTCTGTGGGTCCTTCAACATCAAGGAAAAGACATTTTAAATGAAATCAAAAGGATAAAATTAAAAGGTAAAAAAAACCGTGAACTAACCATCGTTGATTTTTTCTTCGAGATTTTTTCGTTGAAATTTTGACCAAAACATACAAATACAGGACAAAAGTTTATGTTATCCTTTTCGAAAAAAAACTTGATATCTTCGTCTGTGGGTCCTTCAACATCAAGGATAAGACATTTTAAATGAAATCGAAAGGATAAAATTAAAAGGTCAAAAAAAACCGTGAACTAACCATCGTTGATTTTTTCTTCGAGATTTTTTCGTTGAAATTTTGACCAAAACATACAAATACAGGACAAAATTTATGTTATCCTTTTCGAAATAAAACTTGATATCTTCGTCTGTGGGTCCTTCAACATCAAGGAAAAGACATTTTAAATGAAATCAAAAGGATAAAATTAAAAGGTAAAAAAAACCGTGAACTAACCATCGTTGATTTTTTCTTCGAGATTTTTTCATTGAAATTTTGGCCAAAACTTACAAATACAGGACAAAAGTTTATGTTATCCTTTTCGAAAAAAACTTGATATCTTCGTCTGTGGGTCCTTCAACATCAAGGAAAAGACATTTTAAATGAAATCGAAAGGATAAAATTAAAAGGTCAAAAAAAACCGTGAACTAACCATCGTTGATTTTTTCTTCGAGATTTTTTCGTTGAAATTTTGACCAAAACATACAAATACAGGACAAAAGTTTATGTTATCCTTTTCGAAATAAAACTTGATATCTTCGTCTGTGGGTCCTTCAACATCAAGGAAAAGACATTTTAAATGAAATCAAAAGGATAAAATTAAAAGGTAAAAAAAAACCGTGAACTAACCATCGTTGATTTTTTCTTCGAGATTTTTTCGTTGAAATTTTGACCAAAACTTACAAATACAGGACAAAAGTTTATGTTATCCTTTTCGAAAAACACTTGATATCTTCGTCTGTGGGTCCTTCAACATCAAGGAAAAGACATTTTAAATGAAATCGAAAGGATAAAATTAAAAGGTCAAAAAAAACCGTGAACTAACCATCGTTGATTTTTTCTTCGAGATTTTTTCGTTGAAATTTTGACCAAAACATACAAATCCAGGACAAAAGTTTATGTTATCCTTTTCGAAATAAAACTTGATATCTTCGTCTGTGGGTCCTTCAACATCAAGGAAAAGACATTTTAAATGAAATCAAAAGGATAAAATTAAAAGGTAAAAAAAAACCGTGAACTAACCATCGTTGATTTTTTCTTCGAGATTTTTTCGTTGAAATTTTGACCAAAACTTACAAATACAGGACAAAAGTTTATGTAATCCTTTTCGAAAAAAACTTGATATCTTCGTCTGTGGGTCCTTCAACATCAAGGAAAAGACATTTTAAATGAAATCGAAAGGATAAAATTAAAAGTTCAAAAAAAACCGTGAACTAACCATCGTTGATTTTTTCTTCGAGATTTTTTCGTTGAAATTTTGACCAAAACATACAAATACAGGACAAAAGTTTATGTTATCCTTTTCGAAATAAAACTTGATATCTTCGTCTGTGGGTCCTTCAACATCAAGGAAAAGACATTTTAAATGAAATCAAAAGGATAAAATTAAAAGGTAAAAAAAAACCGTGAACTAACCATCGTTGATTTTTTCTTCGAGATTTTTTCGTTGAAATTTTGACCAAAACTTACAAATACAGGGCAAAAGTTTATGTTATCCTTTTCGAAAAAAACTTGATATCTTCGTCTGTGGGTCCTTCAACATCAAGGAAAAGACATTTTAAATGAAATCGAAAGGATAAAATTAAAAGGTCAAAAAAAACCGTGAACTAACCATCGTTGATTTTTTCTTCGAGATTTTTTCGTTGAAATTTAGACCAAAACTTACAAATACAGGACAAAAGTTTATGTTATCCTTTTCGAAAAAAAACTTGATATCTTCGTCTGTGGGTCCTTCAACATCAAGGAAAAGACATTTTAAATGAAATCGAAAGGATAAAATTAAAAGGTCAAAAAAAACCGTGAACTAACCATCGTTGATTTTTTCTTCGAGATTTTTTCGTTGAAATTTTGACCAAAACATACAAATACAGGACAAAAGTTTATGTTATCCTTTTCGAAATAAAACTTGATATCTTCGTCTGTGGGTCCTTCAACATCAAGGAAAAGACATTTTAAATGAAATCAAAAGGATAAAATTAAAAGGTAAAAAAAACCGTGAACTAACCATCGTTGATTTTTTCTTCGAGATTTTTTCGTTGAAATTTTGACCAAAACTTACAAATACAGGACAAAAGTTTATGTTATCCTTTTCGAAAAAAACTTGATATCTTCGTCTGTGGGTCCTTCAACATCAAGGAAAAGACATTTTAAATGAAATCGAAAGGATAAAATTAAAAGGTCAAAAAAAACCGTGAACTAACCATCGTTGATTTTTTCTTCGAGATTTTTTCGTTGAAATTTTGACCAAAACATACAAATACAGGACAAAAGTTTATGTTATCCTTTTCGAAATAAAACTTGATATCTTCGTCTGTGGGTCCTTCAACATCAAGGAAAAGACATTTTAAATGAAATCAAAAGGATAAAATTAAAAGGTAAAAAAAAACCGTGAACTAACCATCGTTGATTTTTTCTTCGAGATTTTTTCGTTGAAATTTTGACCAAAACTTACAAATACAGGACAAAAGTTTATGTTATCCTTTTCGAAAAACACTTGATATCTTCGTCTGTGGGTCCTTCAACATCAAGGAAAAGACATTTTAAATGAAATCGAAAGGATAAAATTAAAAGGTCAAAAAAAACCGTGAACTAACCATCGTTGATTTTTTCTTCGAGATTTTTTCGTTGAAATTTTGACCAAAACATACAAATACAGGACAAAAGTTTATGTTATCCTTTTCGAAATAAAACTTGATATCTCCGTCTGTGGGTCCTTCAACATCAAGGAAAAGACATTTTAAATGAAATCGAAAGGATAAAATTAAAAGGTAAAAAAAAACCGTGAACTAACCATCGTTGATTTTTTCTTCGAGATTTTTTCGTTGAAATTTTGACCAAAACTTACAAATACAGGACAAAAGTTTATGTAATCCTTTTCGAAAAAAACTTGATATCTTCGTCTGTGGGTCCTTCAACATCAAGGAAAAGACATTTTAAATGAAATCGAAAGGATAAAATTAAAAGTTCAAAAAAAACCGTTAACTAACCATCGTTGATTTTTTCTTCGAGATTTTTTCGTTGAAATTTTGACCAAAACATACAAATACAGGACAAAAGTTTATGTTATCCTTTTCGAAATAAAACTTGATATCTTCGTCTGTGGGTCCTTCAACATCAAGGAAAAGACATTTTAAATGAAATCAAAAGGATAAAATTAAAAGGTAAAAAAAAACCGTGAACTAACCATCGTTGATTTTTTCTTCGAGATTTTTTCGTTGAAATTTTGACCAAAACTTACAAATACAGGACAAAAGTTTATGTTATCCTTTTCGAAAAAAACTTGATATCTTCGTCTGTGGGTCCTTCAACATCAAGGAAAAGACATTTTAAATGAAATCGAAAGGATAAAATTAAAAGGTCAAAAAAAACCGTGAACTAACCATCGTTGATTTTTTCTTCGAGATTTTTTCGTTGAAATTTAGACCAAAACTTACAAATACAGGACAAAAGTTTATGTTATCCTTTTCGAAATAAAACTTGATATCTTCGTCTGTGGGTCCTTCAACATCAAGGAAAAGACATTTTAAATGAAATCAAATAGATAAAATTAAAAGGTCAAAAAAACCGTGAACTAACCATCGTTGATTTTTTCTTCGAGATTTTTTCATTGAAATTTTGATCAAAACTCACAAATACAGGACAAAAGTTTATGTTATCCTTTTCGAAATAAAACTTGATATCTTCGTCTGTGGGTCCTTCAACATCAAGGAAAAGACATTTTAAATGAAATCGAAAGGATAAAATTAAAAGGTCAAAAAAAACCGTGAACTAAACATCGTTGATTTTTTCTTCGAGATTTTTTCGTTGAAATTTTGACCAAAACATACAAATACAGGACAAAAGTTTATGTTATCCTTTTCGAAATAAAACTTGATATCTTCGTCTGTGGGTCCTTCAACATCAAGGAAAAGACATTTTAAATGAAATCAAAAGGATAAAATTAAAAGGTAAAAAAAACCGTGAACTAACCATCGTTGATTTTTTCTTCGAGATTTTTTCGTTGAAATTTTGACCAAAACTTACAAATACAGGACAAAAGTTTATGTTATCCTTTTCGAAATAAAACTTGATATCTTCGTCTGTGGGTCCTTCAACATCAAGGAAAAGACATTTTAAATGAAATCAAATAGATAAAATTAAAAGGTCAAAAAAAACCGTGAACTAACCATCGTTGATTTTTTCTTCGAGATTTTTTCATTGAAATTTTGACCAAAACTTACAAATACAGGACAAAAGTTTATATTATCCTTTTCGAAAAAAAACTTGATATCTTCGTCTGTGGGTCCTTCAACATCAAGGAAAAGACATTTTAAATGAAATCGAAAGGATAAAATTAAAAGGTCAAAAAAAAACGTGAACTAACCATCGTTGATTTTTTCTTCGAGATTTTTTCGTTGAAATTTTGACCAAAACTTACAAATACAGGACAAAAGTTTATGTTATCCTTTTCGAAATAAAACTTGATATCTTCGTCTGTGGGTCCTTCAACATCAAGGAAAAGACATTTTAAATGAAATCGAAAGGATAAAATTAAAAGGTCAAAAAAAACCGTGAACTAACCATCGTTGATTTTTTCTTCGAGATTTTTTCGTTGAAATTTTGACCAAAACTTACAAATACAGGACAAAAGTTTATGTTATCCTTTTCGAAGTAAAACTTGATATCTTCGTCTGTGGGTCCTTCAACATCAAGGAAAAGACATTTTAAATGAAATCAAATAGATAAAATTAAAAGGTCAAAAAAACCGTGAACTAACCATCGTTGATTTTTTCTTCGAGATTTTTTCATTGAAATTTTGACCAAAACTTACAAATACAGGACAAAAGTTTATGTTATCCTTTTCGAAAAAAAACTTGATATCTTCGTCTGTGGGTCCTTCAACATCAAGGAAAAGACATTTTAAATGAAATCGAAAGGATAAAATTAAAAGGTCAAAAAAAACCGTGAACTAACCATCGTTGATTTTTTCTTCGAGATTTTTTCGTTGAAATTTTGACCAAAACTTACAAATACAGGACAAAAGTTTATGTTATCCTTTTCGAAATAAAACTTGATATCTTCGTCTGTGGGTCCTTCAACATCAAGGAAAAGACATTTTAAATGAAATCGAAAGGATAAAATTAAAAGGTCAAAAAAAACCGTGAACTAAACATCGTTGATTTTTTCTTCGAGATTTTTTCGTTGAAATTTTGACCAAAACTTACAAATACAGGACAAAAGTTTGTGTTATCCTTTTCGAAATAAAACTTGATATCTTCGTCTGTGGGTCCTTCCACATCAAGGAAAAGACATTTTAAATAAAATCGAAAGGATAAAATTAAAAGGTCAAAAAAAACCGTGAACTAACCATCGTTGATTTTTTCTTCGAGATTTTTTCGTTGAAATTTTGACCAAAACTTACAAATACAGGACAAAAGTTTATGTTATCCTTTTCGAAAAAAACTTGATATCTTCGTCTGTGGGTCCTTCAACATCAAGGAAAAGACATTTTAAATGAAATCGAAAGGATAAAATTAAAAGGTCAAAAAAAACCGTGAACTAACCATCGTTGATTTTTTTTTCGAGATTTTTTCGTTGAAATTTTGACCAAAACATACAAATACAGGACAAAAGTTTATGTTATCCTTTTCGAAAAAAAACTTGATATCTTCGTCTGTGGGTCCTTCAACATCAAGGAAAAGACATTTTAAATGAAATCGAAAGGATAAAATTAAAAGGTCAAAAAAAACCGTGAACTAACCATCGTTGATTTTTTCTTCGAGATTTTTTCGTTGAAATTTTGACCAAAACATACAAATACAGGACAAAAGTTTATGTTATCCTTTTCGAAATAAAACTTGATATCTTCGTCTGTGGGTCCTTCAACATCAAGGAAAAGACATTTTAAATGAAATCGAAAGGATAAAATTAAAAGGTCAAAAAAAACCGTGAACTAACCATCGTTGATTTTTTCTTCGAGATTTTTTCGTTGAAATTTTGACCAAAACTTACAAATACAGGACAAAAGTTTATGTTATCCTTTTCGAAATAAAACTTGATATCTTCGTCTGTGGGTCCTTCAACATCAAGGAAAAGACATTTTAAATGAAATCAAATAGATAAAATTAAAAGGTCAAAAAAACCGTGAACTAACCATCGTTGATTTTTTCTTCGAGATTTTTTCATTGAAATTTTGACCAAAACTTACAAATACAGGACAAAAGTTTATGTTATCCTTTTCGAAATAAAACTTGATATCTTCGTCTGTGGGTCCTTCAACATCAAGGAAAAGACATTTTAAATGAAATCGAAAGGATAAAATTAAAAGGTCAAAAAAAACCGTGAACTAACCATCGTTGATTTTTTCTTCGAGATTTTTTCGTTGAAATTTTGACCAAAACTTACAAATACAGGACAAAAGTTTATGTTATCCTTTTCGAAGTAAAACTTGATATCTTCGTCTGTGGGTCCTTCAACATCAAGGAAAAGACATTTTAAATGAAATCAAATAGATAAAATTAAAAGGTCAAAAAAACCGTGAACTAACCATCGTTGATTTTTTCTTCGAGATTTTTTCATTGAAATTTTGACCAAAACTTACAAATACAGGACAAAAGTTTATGTTATCCTTTTCGAAAAAAAACTTGATATCTTCGTCTGTGGGTCCTTCAACATCAAGGAAAAGACATTTTAAATGAAATCGAAAGGATAAAATTAAAAGGTCAAAAAAAACCGTGAACTAACCATCGTTGATTTTTTCTTCGAGATTTTTTCGTTGAAATTTTGACCAAAACTTACAAATACAGGACAAAAGTTTATGTTATCCTTTTCGAAATAAAACTTGATATCTTCGTCTGTGGGTCCTTCAACATCAAGGAAAAGACATTTTAAATGAAATCGAAAGGATAAAATTAAAAGGTCAAAAAAAACCGTGAACTAAACATCGTTGATTTTTTCTTCGAGATTTTTTCGTTGAAATTTTGACCAAAACTTACAAATACAGGACAAAAGTTTGTGTTATCCTTTTCGAAATAAAACTTGATATCTTCGTCTGTGGGTCCTTCCACATCAAGGAAAAGACATTTTAAATAAAATCGAAAGGATAAAATTAAAAGGTCAAAAAAAACCGTGAACTAACCATCGTTGATTTTTTCTTCGAGATTTTTTCGTTGAAATTTTGACCAAAACTTACAAATACAGGACAAAAGTTTATGTTATTCTTTTCGAAAAAAACTTGATATCTTCGTCTGTGGGTCCTTCAACATCAAGGAAAAGACATTTT
This sequence comes from Sisyra nigra, assembly GCA_958496155.1. Classification (NCBI taxonomy): domain Eukaryota; kingdom Metazoa; phylum Arthropoda; class Insecta; order Neuroptera; family Sisyridae; genus Sisyra; species Sisyra nigra. The sequence goes on from OY292314.1 coordinate 55,975,161, forward strand.
AAATGAAATCGAAAGGATAAAATTAAAAGGTCAAAAAAAACCGTGAACTAACCATCGTTGATTTTTTTTTCGAGATTTTTTCGTTGAAATTTTGACCAAAACATACAAATACAGGACAAAAGTTTATGTTATCCTTTTCGAAAAAAAACTTGATATCTTCGTCTGTGGGTCCTTCAACATCAAGGAAAAGACATTTTAAATGAAATCGAAAGGATAAAATTAAAAGGTCAAAAAAAACCGTGAACTAACCATCGTTGATTTTTTTTTCGAGATTTTTTCGTTGAAATTTTGACCAAAACATACAAATACAGGACAAAAGTTTATGTTATCCTTTTCGAAAAAAAACTTGATATCTTCGTCTGTGGGTCCTTCAACATCAAGGAAAAGACATTTTAAATGAAATCGAAAGGATAAAATTAAAAGGTCAAAAAAAACCGTGAACTAACCATCGTTGATTTTTTCTTCGAGATTTTTTCGTTGAAATTTTGACCAAAACATACAAATACAGGACAAAAGTTTATGTTATCCTTTTCGAAATAAAACTTGATATCTTCGTCTGTGGGTCCTTCAACATCAAGGAAAAGACATTTTAAATGAAATCGAAAGGATAAAATTAAAAGGTCAAAAAAAACCGTGAACTAACCATCGTTGATTTTTTCTTCGAGATTTTTTCGTTGAAATTTTGACCAAAACTTACAAATACAGGACAAAAGTTTATGTTATCCTTTTCGAAATAAAACTTGATATCTTCGTCTGTGGGTCCTTCAACATCAAGGAAAAGACATTTTAAATGAAATCAAATAGATAAAATTAAAAGGTCAAAAAAACCGTGAACTAACCATCGTTGATTTTTTCTTCGAGATTTTTTCATTGAAATTTTGACCAAAACTTACAAATACAGGACAAAAGTTTATGTTATCCTTTTCGAAATAAAACTTGATATCTTCGTCTGTGGGTCCTTCAACATCAAGGAAAAGACATTTTAAATGAAATCGAAAGGATAAAATTAAAAGGTCAAAAAAAACCGTGAACTAACCATCGTTGATTTTTTCTTCGAGATTTTTTCGTTGAAATTTTGACCAAAACTTACAAATACAGGACAAAAGTTTATGTTATCCTTTTCGAAGTAAAACTTGATATCTTCGTCTGTGGGTCCTTCAACATCAAGGAAAAGACATTTTAAATGAAATCAAATAGATAAAATTAAAAGGTCAAAAAAACCGTGAACTAACCATCGTTGATTTTTTCTTCGAGATTTTTTCATTGAAATTTTGACCAAAACTTACAAATACAGGACAAAAGTTTATGTTATCCTTTTCGAAAAAAAACTTGATATCTTCGTCTGTGGGTCCTTCAACATCAAGGAAAAGACATTTTAAATGAAATCGAAAGGATAAAATTAAAAGGTCAAAAAAAACCGTGAACTAACCATCGTTGATTTTTTCTTCGAGATTTTTTCGTTGAAATTTTGACCAAAACTTACAAATACAGGACAAAAGTTTATGTTATCCTTTTCGAAATAAAACTTGATATCTTCGTCTGTGGGTCCTTCAACATCAAGGAAAAGACATTTTAAATGAAATCGAAAGGATAAAATTAAAAGGTCAAAAAAAACCGTGAACTAAACATCGTTGATTTTTTCTTCGAGATTTTTTCGTTGAAATTTTGACCAAAACTTACAAATACAGGACAAAAGTTTGTGTTATCCTTTTCGAAATAAAACTTGATATCTTCGTCTGTGGGTCCTTCCACATCAAGGAAAAGACATTTTAAATAAAATCGAAAGGATAAAATTAAAAGGTCAAAAAAAACCGTGAACTAACCATCGTTGATTTTTTCTTCGAGATTTTTTCGTTGAAATTTTGACCAAAACTTACAAATACAGGACAAAAGTTTATGTTATTCTTTTCGAAAAAAACTTGATATCTTCGTCTGTGGGTCCTTCAACATCAAGGAAAAGACATTTTAAATGAAATCGAAAGGATAAAATTAAAAGGTCAAAAAAAACCGTGAACTAACCATCGTTGATTTTTTTTTCGAGATTTTTTCGTTGAAATTTTGACCAAAACATACAAATACAGGACAAAAGTTTATGTTATCCTTTTCGAAAAAAAACTTGATATCTTCGTCTGTGGGTCCTTCAACATCAAGGAAAAGACATTTTAAATGAAATCGAAAGGATAAAATTAAAAGGTCAAAAAAAACCGTGAACTAACCATCGTTGATTTTTTCTTCGAGATTTTTTCGTTGAAATTTTGACCAAAACATACAAATACAGGACAAAAGTTTATGTTATCCTTTTCGAAATAAAACTTGATATCTTCGTCTGTGGGTCCTTCAACATCAAGGAAAAGACATTTTAAATGAAATCAAAAGGATAAAATTAAAAGGTAAAAAAAAACCGTGAACTAACCATCGTTGATTTTTTCTTCGAGATTTTTTCGTTGAAATTTTGACCAAAACTTACAAATACAGGACAAAAGTTTATGTTCTCCTTTTCGAAAAAAAACTTGATATCTTCGTCTGTGGGTCCTTGAACATCAAGGAAAAGACATTTTAAATGAAATCGAAAGGATAAAATTAAAAGGTCAAAAAAAACCGTGAACTAACCATCGTTGATTTTTTCTTCGAGATTTTTTCGTTGAAATTTTGACCAAAACATACAAATACAGGACAAAAGTTTATGTTATCGTTTTCGAAAAAAAACTTGATATCTTCGTCTGTGGGTCCTTCAACATCAAGGAAAAGACATTTTAAATGAAATCGAAAGGATAAAATTAAAAGGTCAAAAAAAACCGTGAACTAACCATCGTTGATTTTTTCTTCGAGATTTTTTCGTTGAAATTTTGACCAAAACTTACAAATACAGGACAAAAGTTTATGTTATCCTTTTCGAAAAAAACTTGATATCTTCGTCTGTGGGTCCTTCAACATCAAGGAAAAGACATTTTAAATTAAATCGAAAGGATAAAATTAAAAGGTCAATAAAAACCGTGAACTAACCATCGTTGATTTTTTCTTCGAGATTTTTTCGTTGAAATTTTGACCAAAACTTACAAATACAGGACAAAAGTTTATGTTATCCTTTTCGAAAAAAACTTGATATCTTCGTCTGTGGGTCCTTCAACATCAAGGAAAAGACATTTTAAATGAAATCGAAAGGATAAAATTAAAAGGTCAAAAAAAACCGTGAACTAACCATCGTTGATTTTTTCTTCGAGATTTTTTCGTTGAAATTTTGACCAAAACATACAAATACAGGACAAAAGTTTATGTTATCCTTTTCGAAAAAAACTTGATATCTTCGTCTGTGGGTCCTTCAACATCAAGGAAAAGACATTTTAAATGAAATCGAAAGGATAAAATTAAAAGGTCAAAAAAAACCGTGAACTAACCATCGTTGATTTTTTCTTCGAGATTTTTTCGTTGAAATTTTGACCAAAACATACAAATACAGGACAAAAGTTTATGTTATCCTTTTCGAAATAAAACTTGATATCTTCGTCTGTGGGTCCTTCAACATCAAGGAAAAGACATTTTAAATGAAATCAAAAGGATAAAATTAAAAGGTAAAAAAAAACCGTGAACTAACCATCGTTGATTTTTTCTTCGAGATTTTTTCGTTGAAATTTTGACCAAAACTTACAAATACAGGACAAAAGTTTATGTTATCCTTTTCGAAATAAAACTTGATATCTTCGTCTGTGGGTCCTTCAACATCAAGGAAAAGACATTTTAAATGAAATCAAATAGATAAAATTAAAAGGTCAAAAAAAACCGTGAACTAACCATCGTTGATTTTTTCTTCGAGATTTTTTCGTTGAAATTTTGACCAAAACATACAAATACAGGACAAAAGTTTATGTTATCCTTTTCGAAATAAAACTTGATATCTTCGTCTGTGGGTCCTTCAACATCAAGGAAAAGACATTTTAAATGAAATCGAAAGGATAAAATTAAAAGGTCAAAAAAAACCGTGAACTAAACATCGTTGATTTTTTCTTCGAGATTTTTTCGTTGAAATTTTGACCAAAACTTACAAATACAGGACAAAAGTTTGTGTTATCCTTTTCGAAATAAAACTTGATATCTTCGTCTGTGGGTCCTTCCACATCAAGGAAAAGACATTTTAAATAAAATCGAAAGGATAAAATTAAAAGGTCAAAAAAAACCGTGAACTAACCATCGTTGATTTTTTCTTCGAGATTTTTTCGTTGAAATTTTGACCAAAACTTACAAATACAGGACAAAAGTTTATGTTATTCTTTTCGAAAAAAACTTGATATCTTCGTCTGTGGGTCCTTCAACATCAAGGAAAAGACATTTTAAATGAAATCGAAAGGATAAAATTAAAAGGTCAAAAAAAACCGTGAACTAACCATCGTTGATTTTTTTTTCGAGATTTTTTCGTTGAAATTTTGACCAAAACATACAAATACAGGACAAAAGTTTATGTTATCCTTTTCGAAAAAAAACTTGATATCTTCGTCTGTGGGTCCTTCAACATCAAGGAAAAGACATTTTAAATGAAATCGAAAGGATAAAATTAAAAGGTCAAAAAAAACCGTGAACTAACCATCGTTGATTTTTTTTTCGAGATTTTTTCGTTGAAATTTTGACCAAAACATACAAATACAGGACAAAAGTTTATGTTATCCTTTTCGAAAAAAAACTTGATATCTTCGTCTGTGGGTCCTTCAACATCAAGGAAAAGACATTTTAAATGAAATCGAAAGGATAAAATTAAAAGGTCAAAAAAAACCGTGAACTAACCATCGTTGATTTTTTCTTCGAGATTTTTTCGTTGAAATTTTGAACAAAACATACAAATACAGGACAAAAGTTTATGTTATCCTTTTCGAAATAAAACTTGATATCTTCGTCTGTGGGTCCTTCAACATCAAGGAAAAGACATTTTAAATGAAATCGAAAGGATAAAATTAAAAGGTCAAAAAAAACCGTGAACTAACCATCGTTGATTTTTTCTTCGAGATTTTTTCGTTGAAATTTTGACCAAAACTTACAAATACAGGACAAAAGTTTATGTTATCCTTTTCGAAATAAAACTTGATATCTTCGTCTGTGGGTCCTTCAACATCAAGGAAAAGACATTTTAAATGAAATCAAATAGATAAAATTAAAAGGTCAAAAAAACCGTGAACTAACCATCGTTGATTTTTTCTTCGAGATTTTTTCATTGAAATTTTGACCAAAACTTACAAATACAGGACAAAAGTTTATGTTATCCTTTTCGAAATAAAACTTGATATCTTCGTCTGTGGGTCCTTCAACATCAAGGAAAAGACATTTTAAATGAAATCGAAAGGATAAAATTAAAAGGTCAAAAAAAACCGTGAACTAACCATCGTTGATTTTTTCTTCGAGATTTTTTCGTTGAAATTTTGACCAAAACTTACAAATACAGGACAAAAGTTTATGTTATCCTTTTCGAAGTAAAACTTGATATCTTCGTCTGTGGGTCCTTCAACATCAAGGAAAAGACATTTTAAATGAAATCAAATAGATAAAATTAAAAGGTCAAAAAAACCGTGAACTAACCATCGTTGATTTTTTCTTCGAGATTTTTTCGTTGAAATTTTGACCAAAACTTACAAATACAGGACAAAAGTTTATGTTATCCTTTTCGAAATAAAACTTGATATCTTCGTCTGTGGGTCCTTCAACATCAAGGAAAAGACATTTTAAATGAAATCGAAAGGATAAAATTAAAAGGTCAAAAAAAACCGTGAACTAAACATCGTTGATTTTTTCTTCGAGATTTTTTCGTTGAAATTTTGACCAAAACTTACAAATACAGGACAAAAGTTTGTGTTATCCTTTTCGAAATAAAACTTGATATCTTCGTCTGTGGGTCCTTCCACATCAAGGAAAAGACATTTTAAATAAAATCGAAAGGATAAAATTAAAAGGTCAAAAAAAACCGTGAACTAACCATCGTTGATTTTTTCTTCGAGATTTTTTCGTTGAAATTTTGACCAAAACTTACAAATACAGGACAAAAGTTTATGTTATTCTTTTCGAAAAAAACTTGATATCTTCGTCTGTGGGTCCTTCAACATCAAGGAAAAGACATTTTAAATGAAATCGAAAGGATAAAATTAAAAGGTCAAAAAAAACCGTGAACTAACCATCGTTGATTTTTTTTTCGAGATTTTTTCGTTGAAATTTTGACCAAAACATACAAATACAGGACAAAAGTTTATGTTATCCTTTTCGAAAAAAAACTTGATATCTTCGTCTGTGGGTCCTTCAACATCAAGGAAAAGACATTTTAAATGAAATCGAAAGGATAAAATTAAAAGGTCAAAAAAAACCGTGAACTAACCATCGTTGATTTTTTCTTCGAGATTTTTTCGTTGAAATTTTGACCAAAACATACAAATACAGGACAAAAGTTTATGTTATCCTTTTCGAAATAAAACTTGATATCTTCGTCTGTGGGTCCTTCAACATCAAGGAAAAGACATTTTAAATGAAATCAAAAGGATAAAATTAAAAGGTAAAAAAAAACCGTGAACTAACCATCGTTGATTTTTTCTTCGAGATTTTTTCGTTGAAATTTTGACCAAAACTTACAAATACAGGACAAAAGTTTATGTTATCCTTTTCGAAATAAAACTTGATATCTTCGTCTGTGGGTCCTTCAACATCAAGGAAAAGACATTTTAAATGAAATCAAAAGGATAAAACTAAAAGGTCAAAAAAAACCGTGAACTAACCATCGTTGATTTTTTCTTCGAGCTTTTTTCATTGAAATTTTGACCAAAACTTACAAATACAGGACAAAAGTTTATGTTATCCTTTTCGAAATAAAACTTGATATCTTCGTCTGTGGGTCCTTCCACATCAAGGAAAAGACATTTTAAATAAAATCGAAAGGATAAAATAAAAAGGTCAAAAAAAACCGTGAACTAACCATCGTTGATTTTTTCTTCGAGATTTTTTCGTTGAAATTTTGACCAAAACTTACAAATACAGGACAAAAGTTTATGTTATCCTTTTCGAAATAAAACTTGATATCTTCGTCTGTGGGTCCTTCAACATCAAGGAAAAGACATTTTAAATGAAATCGAAAGGATAAAATTAAAAGGTCAAAAAAAACCGTGAACTAACCATCGTTGATTTTTTCTTCGAGATTTTTTCGTTGAAATTTTGACCAAAACTTACAAATACAGGACAAAAGTTTATGTTATCCTTTTCGAAATAAAACTTGATATCTTCGTCTGTGGGTCCTTCAACATCAAGGAAAAGACATTTTAAATGAAATCGAAAGGATAAAATTAAAAGGTCAAAAAAAACCGTGAACTAACCATCGTTGATTTTTTCTTCGAGATTTTTTCGTTGAAATTTTGACCAAAACTTACAAATACAGGACAAAAGTTTGTGTTATCCTTTTCGAAATAAAACTTGATATCTTCGTCTATGGGTCCTTCCACATCAAGGAAAAGACATTTTAAATGAAATCAAATAGATAAAATTAAAAGGTCAAAAAAACCGTGAACTAACCATCGTTGATTTTTTCTTCGAGCTTTTTTCATTGAAATTTTGACCAAAACTTACAAATACAGGACAAAAGTTTATGTTATCCTTTTCGAAATAAAACTTGATATCTTCGTCTGTGGGTCCTTCAACATCAAGGAAAAGACATTTTAAATGAAATCGAAAGGATAAAATTAAAAGGTCAAAAAAAACCGTGAACTAACCATCGTTGATTTTTTCTTCGAGATTTTTTCGTTGAAATTTTGACCAAAACTTACAAATACAGGACAAAAGTTTATGTTATCCTTTTCGAAATAAAACTTGATATCTTCGTCTGTGGGTCCTTCAACATCAAGGAAAAGACATTTTAAATGAAATCAAATAGATAAAATTAAAAGGTCAAAAAAACCGTGAACTAACCATCGTTGATTTTTTCTTCGAGCTTTTTTCATTGAAATTTTGACCAAAACTTACAAATACAGGACAAAAGTTTATGTTATCCTTTTCGAAATAAAACTTGATATCTTCGTCTGTGGGTCCTTCAACATCAAGGAAAAGACATTTTAAATGAAATCGAAAGGATAAAATTAAAAGGTCAAAAAAAACCGTGAACTAACCATCGTTGATTTTTTCTTCGAGATTTTTTCGTTGAAATTTTGACCAAAACTTACAAATACAGGACAAAAGTTTGTGTTATCCTTTTCGAAATAAAACTTGATATCTTCGTCTATGGGTCCTTCCACATCAAGGAAAAGACATTTTAAATAAAATCGAAAGGATAAAATAAAAAGGTCAAAAAAAACCGTGAACTAACCATCGTTGATTTTTTCTTCGAGATTTTTTCGTTGAAATTTTGACCAAAACTTACAAATACAGGACAAAAGTTTATGTTATCCTTTTCGAAATAAAACTTGATATCTTCGTCTGTGGGTCCTTCAACATCAAGGAAAAGACATTTTAAATGAAATCGAAAGGATAAAATTAAAAGGTCAAAAAAAACCGTGAACTAACCATCGTTGATTTTTTCTTCGAGATTTTTTCGTTGAAATTTTGACCAAAACTTACAAATACAGGACAAAAGTTTATGTTATCCTTTTCGAAATAAAACTTGATATCTTCGTCTGTGGGTCCTTCAACATCAAGGAAAAGACATTTTAAATGAAATCGAAAGGATAAAATTAAAAAGTCAAAAAAAACCGTGAACTAACCATCGTTGATTTTTTCTTCGAGATTTTTTCGTTGAAATTTTGACCAAAACATACAAATACAGGACAAAAGTTTATGTTATCCTTTTCGAAATAAAACTTGATATCTTCGTCTGTGGGTCCTTCAACATCAAGGAAAAGACATTTTAAATGAAATCAAAAGGATAAAATTAAAAGGTAAAAAAAAACCGTGAACTAACCATCGTTGATTTTTTCTTCGAGATTTTTTCGTTGAAATTTTGACCAAAACTTACAAATACAGGACAAAAGTTTATGTTCTCCTTTTCGAAAAAAAACTTGATATCTTCGTCTGTGGGTCCTTGAACATCAAGGAAAAGACATTTTAAATGAAATCGAAAGGATAAAATTAAAAGGTCAAAAAAAACCGTGAACTAACCATCGTTGATTTTTTCTTCGAGATTTTTTCGTTGAAATTTTGACCAAAACTTACAAATACAGGACAAAAGTTTATGTTATCCTTTTCGAAAAAAAACTTGATATCTTCGTCTGTGGGTCCTTCAACATCAAGGAAAAGACATTTTAAATGAAATCAAAAGGATAAAATTAAAAGGTCAAAAAAAACCGTGAACTAACCATCGTTGATTTTTTCTTCGAGATTTTTTCGTTGAAATTTTGACCAAAACATACAAATACAGGACAAAAGTTTATGTTATCCTTTTCGAAATAAAACTTGATATCTTCGTCTGTGGGTCCTTCAACATCAAGGAAAAGACATTTTAAATGAAATCGAAAGGATAAAATTAAAAGGTCAAAAAAAACCGTGAACTAACCATCGTTGATTTTTTCTTCGAGATTTTTTCGTTGAAATTTTGACCAAAACTTACAAATACAGGACAAAAGTTTATGTTATCCTTTTCGAAAAAAAACTTGATATCTTCGTCTGTGGGTCCTTGAACATCAAGGAAAAGACATTTTAAATGAAATCGAAAGGATAAAATTAAAAAGTCAAAAAAAACCGTGAACTAACCATCGTTGATTTTTTCTTCGAGATTTTTTCGTTGAAATTTTGACCAAAACATACAAATACAGGACAAAAGTTTATGTTATCCTTTTCGAAATAAAACTTGATATCTTCGTCTGTGGGTCCTTCAACATCAAGGAAAAGACATTTTAAATGAAATCAAAAGGATAAAATTAAAAGGTAAAAAAAAACCGTGAACTAACCATCGTTGATTTTTTCTTCGAGATTTTTTCGTTGAAATTTTGACCAAAACTTACAAATACAGGACAAAAGTTTATGTTCTCCTTTTCGAAAAAAAACTTGATATCTTCGTCTGTGGGTCCTTGAACATCAAGGAAAAGACATTTTAAATGAAATCGAAAGGATAAAATTAAAAGGTCAAAAAAAACCGTGAACTAACCATCGTTGATTTTTTCTTCGAGATTTTTTCGTTGAAATTTTGACCAAAACATACAAATACAGGACAAAAGTTTATGTTATCCTTTTCGAAATAAAACTTGATATCTTCGTCTGTGGGTCCTTCAACATCAAGGAAAAGACATTTCATTTGAAATCGAAAGGATAAAATTAAAAGGTCAAAAAAAACCATGAACTAACCATCGTTGATTTTTTCTTCGAGATTTTTTCGTTGAAATTTTGACCAAAACTTACAAATACAGGACAAAAGTTTATGTTATCCTTTTCGAAAAAAAACTTGATATCTTCGTCTGTGGGTCCTTCAACATCAAGGAAAAGACATTTTAAATGAAATCGAAAGGATAAAATTAAAAGGTCAAAAAAAACCGTGAACTAACCATCGTTGATTTTTTCTTCGAGATTTTTTCGTTGAAATTTTGACCAAAACTTACAAATACAGGACAAAAGTTTATGTTATCCTTTTCGAAAAAAACTTGATATCTTCGTCTGTGGGTCCTTCAACATCAAGGAAAAGACATTTTAAATGAAATCGAAAGGATAAAATTAAAAGGTCAAAAAAAACCGTGAACTAACCATCGTTGATTTTTTCTTCGAGATTTTTTCGTTGAAATTTTGACCAAAACTTACAAATACAGGACAAAAGTTTATGTTATTCTTTTCGAAAAAAACTTGATATCTTCGTCTGTGGGTCCTTCAACATCAAGGAAAAGAAATTTTAAATGAAATCGAAAGGATAAAATTAAAAGGTCAAAAAAAACCGTGAACTAACCATCGTTGATTTTTTCTTCGAGATTTTTTCGTTGAAATTTTGACCAAAACATACAAATACAGGACAAAAGTTTATGTTATCCTTTTCGAAAAAAACTTGATATCTTCGTCTGTGGGTCCTTCAACATCAAGGAAAAGACATTTTAAATGAAATCGAAAGGATAAAATTAAAAGGTCAAAAAAAACCGTGAACTAACCATCGTTGATTTTTTCTTCGAGATTTTTTCGTTGAAATTTTGACCAAAACATACAAATACAGGACAAAAGTTTATGTTATCCTTTTCGAAATAAAACTTGATATCTTCGTCTGTGGGTCCTTCAACATCAAGGAAAAGACATTTTAAATGAAATCAAAAGGATAAAATTAAAAGGTAAAAAAAAACCGTGAACTAACCATCGTTGATTTTTTCTTCGAGATTTTTTCGTTGAAATTTTGACCAAAACTTACAAATACAGGACAAAAGTTTATGTTATCCTTTTCGAAATAAAACTTGATATCTTCGTCTGTGGGTCCTTCAACATCAAGGAAAAGACATTTTAAATGAAATCAAAAGGATAAAATTAAAAGGTAAAAAAAACCGTGAACTAACCATCGTTGATTTTTTCTTCGAGATTTTTTCGTTGAAATTTTGACCAAAACTTACAAATACAGGACAAAAGGTTATGTTATCCTTTTCGAAATAAAACTTGATATCTTCGTCTGTGGGTCCTTCAACATCAAGGAAAAGACATTTTAAATGAAATCAAATAGATAAAATTAAAAGGTCAAAAAAACCGTGAACTAACCATCGTTGATTTTTTCTTCGAGCTTTTTTCATTGAAATTTTGACCAAAACTTACAAATACAGGACAAAAGTTTATGTTATCCTTTTCGAAATAAAACTTGATATCTTCGTCTGTGGGTCCTTCAACATCAAGGAAAAGACATTTTAAATGAAATCGAAAGGATAAAATTAAAAGGTCAAAAAAAACCGTGAACTAACCATCGTTGATTTTTTCTTCGAGATTTTTTCGTTGAAATTTTGACCAAAACTTACAAATACAGGACAAAAGTTTGTGTTATCCTTTTCGAAATAAAACTTGATATCTTCGTCTATGGGTCCTTCCACATCAAGGAAAAGACATTTTAAATAAAATCGAAAGGATAAAATAAAAAGGTCAAAAAAAACCGTGAACTAACCATCGTTGATTTTTTCTTCGAGATTTTTTCGTTGAAATTTTGACCAAAACTTACAAATACAGGACAAAAGTTTATGTTATCCTTTTCGAAATAAAACTTGATATCTTCGTCTGTGGGTCCTTCAACATCAAGGAAAAGACATTTTAAATGAAATCGAAAGGATAAAATTAAAAGGTCAAAAAAAACCGTGAACTAACCATCGTTGATTTTTTCTTCGAGATTTTTTCGTTGAAATTTTGACCAAAACTTACAAATACAGGACAAAAGTTTGTGTTATCCTTTTCGAAATAAAACTTGATATCTTCGTCTATGGGTCCTTCCACATCAAGGAAAAGACATTTTAAATAAAATCGAAAGGATAAAATAAAAAGGTAAAAAAAAACCGTGAACTAACCATCGTTGATTTTTTCTTCGAGATTTTTTCGTTGAAATTTTGACCAAAACTTACAAATACAGGACAAAAGTTTATGTTATCCTTTTCGAAATAAAACTTGATATCTTCGTCTGTGGGTCCTTCAACATCAAGGAAAAGACATTTTAAATGAAATCGAAAGGATAAAATTAAAAGGTCAAAAAAAACCGTGAACTAACCATCGTTGATTTTTTCTTCGAGATTTTTTCGTTGAAATTTTGACCAAAACATACAAATACAGGACAAAAGTTTATGTTATCCTTTTCGAAATAAAACTTGATATCTTCGTCTGTGGGTCCTTCAACATCAAGGAAAAGACATTTCATTTGAAATCGAAAGGATAAAATTAAAAGGTCAAAAAAAACCATGAACTAACCATCGTTGATTTTTTCTTCGAGATTTTTTCGTTGAAATTTTGACCAAAACTTACAAATACAGGACAAAAGTTTATGTTATCCTTTTCGAAAAAAAACTTGATATCTTCGTCTGTGGGTCCTTCAACATCAAGGAAAAGACATTTTAAATGAAATCGAAAGGATAAAATTAAAAGGTCAAAAAAAACCGTGAACTAACCATCGTTGATTTTTTCTTCGAGATTTTTTCGTTGAAATTTTGACCAAAACTTACAAATACAGGACAAAAGTTTATGTTATCCTTTTCGAAAAAAACTTGATATCTTCGTCTGTGGGTCCTTCAACATCAAGGAAAAGACATTTTAAATGAAATCGAAAGGATAAAATTAAAAGGTCAAAAAAAACCGTGAACTAACCATCGTTGATTTTTTCTTCGAGATTTTTTCGTTGAAATTTTGACCAAAACTTACAAATACAGGACAAAAGTTTATGTTATCCTTTTCGAAAAAAACTTGATATCTTCGTCTGTGGGTCCTTCAACATCAAGGAAAAGAAATTTTAAATGAAATCGAAAGGATAAAATTAAAAGGTCAAAAAAAACCGTGAACTAACCATCGTTGATTTTTTCTTCGAGATTTTTTCGTTGAAATTTTGACCAAAACATACAAATACAGGACAAAAGTTTATGTTATCCTTTTCGAAAAAAACTTGATATCTTCGTCTGTGGGTCCTTCAACATCAAGGAAAAGAAATTTTAAATGAAATCGAAAGGATAAAATTAAAAGGTCAAAAAAAACCGTGAACTAACCATCGTTGATTTTTTCTTCGAGATTTTTTCGTTGAAATTTTGACCAAAACATACAAATACAGGACAAAAGTTTATGTTATCCTTTTCGAAATAAAACTTGATATCTTCGTCTGTGGGTCCTTCAACATCAAGGAAAAGACATTTTAAATGAAATCAAAAGGATAAAATTAAAAGGTAAAAAAAAACCGTGAACTAACCATCGTTGATTTTTTCTTCGAGATTTTTTCGTTGAAATTTTGACCAAAACTTACAAATACAGGACAAAAGTTTATGTTATCCTTTTCGAAATAAAACTTGATATCTTCGTCTGTGGGTCCTTCAACATCAAGGAAAAGACATTTTAAATGAAATCAAAAGGATAAAATTAAAAGGTAAAAAAAACCGTGAACTAACCATCGTTGATTTTTTCTTCGAGATTTTTTCGTTGAAATTTTGACCAAAACTTACAAATACAGGACAAAAGGTTATGTTATCCTTTTCGAAATAAAACTTGATATCTTCGTCTGTGGGTCCTTCAACATCAAGGAAAAGACATTTTAAATGAAATCAAATAGATAAAATTAAAAGGTCAAAAAAACCGTGAACTAACCATCGTTGATTTTTTCTTCGAGCTTTTTTCATTGAAATTTTGACCAAAACTTACAAATACAGGACAAAAGTTTATGTTATCCTTTTCGAAATAAAACTTGATATCTTCGTCTGTGGGTCCTTCAACATCAAGGAAAAGACATTTTAAATGAAATCGAAAGGATAAAATTAAAAGGTCAAAAAAAACCGTGAACTAACCATCGTTGATTTTTTCTTCGAGATTTTTTCGTTGAAATTTTGACCAAAACTTACAAATACAGGACAAAAGTTTGTGTTATCCTTTTCGAAATAAAACTTGATATCTTCGTCTATGGGTCCTTCCACATCAAGGAAAAGACATTTTAAATAAAATCGAAAGGATAAAATAAAAAGGTCAAAAAAAACCGTGAACTAACCATCGTTGATTTTTTCTTCGAGATTTTTTCGTTGAAATTTTGACCAAAACTTACAAATACAGGACAAAAGTTTATGTTATCCTTTTCGAAATAAAACTTGATATCTTCGTCTGTGGGTCCTTCAACATCAAGGAAAAGACATTTTAAATGAAATCGAAAGGATAAAATTAAAAGGTCAAAAAAAACCGTGAACTAACCATCGTTGATTTTTTCTTCGAGATTTTTTCGTTGAAATTTTGACCAAAACTTACAAATACAGGACAAAAGTTTGTGTTATCCTTTTCGAAATAAAACTTGATATCTTCGTCTATGGGTCCTTCCACATCAAGGACAAGACATTTTAAATGAAATCAAATAGATAAAATTAAAAGGTCAAAAAAACCGTGAACTAACCATCGTTGATTTTTTCTTCGAGCTTTTTTCATTGAAATTTTGACCAAAACTTACAAATACAGGACAAAAGTTTATGTTATCCTTTTCGAAATAAAACTTGATATCTTCGTCTGTGGGTCCTTCAACATCAAGGAAAAGACATTTTAAATGAAATCGAAAGGATAAAATTAAAAGGTCAAAAAAAACCGTGAACTAACCATCGTTGATTTTTTCTTCGAGATTTTTTCGTTGAAATTTTGACCAAAACTTACAAATACAGGACAAAAGTTTGTGTTATCCTTTTCGAAATAAAACTTGATATCTTCGTCTATGGGTCCTTCCACATCAAGGAAAAGACATTTTAAATAAAATCGAAAGGATAAAATAAAAAGGTCAAAAAAAACCGTGAACTAACCATCGTTGATTTTTTCTTCGAGATTTTTTCGTTGAAATTTTGACCAAAACTTACAAATACAGGACAAAAGTTTATGTTATCCTTTTCGAAATAAAACTTGATATCTTCGTCTGTGGGTCCTTCAAAATCAAGGAAAAGACATTTTAAATGAAATCGAAAGGATAAAATTAAAAGGTCAAAAAAAACCGTGAACTAACCATCGTTGATTTTTTCTTCGAGATTTTTTCGTTGAAATTTTGACCAAAACTTACAAATACAGGACAAAAGTTAATGTTATCCTTTTCGAAATAAAACTTGATATCTTCGTCTGTGGGTCCTTCAACATCAAGGAAAAGACATTTCATTTGAAATCGAAAGGATAAAATTAAAAGGTCAAAAAAAACCGTGAACTAACCATCGTTGATTTTTTCTTCGAGATTTTTTCGTTGAAATTTTGACCAAAACATACAAATACAGGACAAAAGTTTATGTTATCCTTTTCGAAATAAAACTTGATATCTTCGTCTGTGGGTCCTTCAACATCAAGGAAAAGACATTTTAAATGAAATCAAATAGATAAAATTAAAAGGTCAAAAAAAACCGTGAACTAACCATCGTTGATTTTTTCTTCGAGATTTTTTCATTGAAATTTTGAACAAAACTTACAAATACAGGACAAAAGTTTATGTTATCCTTTTCGAAATAAAACTTGATATCTTCGTCTGTGGGTCCTTCAACATCAAGGAAAAGACATTTTAAATGAAATCGAAAGGATAAAATTAAAAGGTCAAAAAAAACCGTGAACTAAACATCGTTGATTTTTTCTTCGAGATTTTTTCGTTGAAATTTTGACCAAAACTTACAAATACAGGACAAAAGTTTATGTTATCCTTTTCGAAATAAAACTTGATATCTTCGTCTGTGGGTCCTTCAACATCAAAAAAAAGACATTTTAAATGAAATCGAAAGGATAAAATTAAAAGGTCAAAAAAAACCGTGAACTAACCATCGTTGATTTTTTCTTCGAGATTTTTTCGTTGAAATTTTGACCAAAACATACAAATACAGGACAAAAGTTTATGTTATCCTTTTCGAAATAAAACTTGATATCTTCGTCTGTGGGTCCTTCAACATCAAGGAAAAGACATTTTAAATGAAATCAAATAGATAAAATTAAAAGGTCAAAAAAAACCGTGAACTAACCATCGTTGATTTTTTCTTCGAGATTTTTTCATTGAAATTTTGACCAAAACTTACAAATACAGGACAAAAGTTTATGTTATCCTTTTCGAAATAAAACTTGATATCTTCGTCTGTGGGTCCTTCAACATCAAGGAAAAGACATTTTAAATGAAATCGAAAGGATAAAATTAAAAGGTCAAAAAAAACCGTGAACTAAACATCGTTGATTTTTTCTTCGAGATTTTTTCGTTGAAATTTTGACCAAAACTTACAAATACAGGACAAAAGTTTATGTTATCCTTTTCGAAATAAAACTTGATATCTTCGTCTGTGGGTCCTTCAACATCAAGGAAAAGACATTTTAAATGAAATCAAATAGATAAAATTAAAAGGTCAAAAAAACCGTGAACTAACCATCGTTGATTTTTTCTTCGAGCTTTTTTCATTGAAATTTTGACCAAAACTTACAAATACAGGACAAAAGTTTATGTTATCCTTTTCGAAATAAAACTTGATATCTTCGTCTGTGGGTCCTTCAACATCAAGGAAAAGACATTTTAAATGAAATCGAAAGGATAAAATTAAAAGGTCAAAAAAAACCGTGAACTAACCATCGTTGATTTTTTCTTCGAGATTTTTTCGTTGAAATTTTGACCAAAACTTACAAATACAGGACAAAAGTTTGTGTTATCCTTTTCGAAATAAAACTTGATATCTTCGTCTATGGGTCCTTCCACATCAAGGAAAAGACATTTTAAATAAAATCGAAAGGATAAAATAAAAAGGTCAAAAAAAACCGTGAACTAACCATCGTTGATTTTTTCTTCGAGATTTTTTCGTTGAAATTTTGACCAAAACTTACAAATACAGGACAAAAGTTTATGTTATCCTTTTCGAAATAAAACTTGATATCTTCGTCTGTGGGTCCTTCAACATCAAGGAAAAGACATTTTAAATGAAATCGAAAGGATAAAATTAAAAGGTCAAAAAAAACCGTGAACTAACCATCGTTGATTTTTTCTTCGAGATTTTTTCGTTGAAATTTTGACCAAAACTTACAAATACAGGACAAAAGTTAATGTTATCCTTTTCGAAATAAAACTTGATATCTTCGTCTGTGGGTCCTTCAACATCAAGGAAAAGACATTTCATTTGAAATCGAAAGGATAAAATTAAAAGGTCAAAAAAACCGTGAACTAACCATCGTTGATTTTTTCTTCGAGATTTTTTCGTTGAAATTTTGACCAAAACTTACAAATACAGGACAAAAGTTTATGTTATCCTTTTCGAAATAAAACTTGATATCTTCGTCTGTGGGTCCTTCAACATCAAGGAAAAGACATTTTAAATGAAATCGAAAGGATAAAATTAAAAGGTCAAAAAAAACCGTGAACTAACCATCGTTGATTTTTTCTTCGAGATTTTTTCGTTGAAATTTTGACCAAAACTTACAAATACAGGACAAAAGTTAATGTTATCCTTTTCGAAATAAAACTTGATATCTTCGTCTGTGGGTCCTTCAACATCAAGGAAAAGACATTTCATTTGAAATCGAAAGGATAAAATTAAAAGGTCAAAAAAACCGTGAACTAACCATCGTTGATTTTTTCTTCGAGATTTTTTCGTTGAAATTTTGACCAAAACTTACAAATACAGGACAAAAGTTTATGTTATCCTTTTCGAAATAAAACTTGATATCTTCGTCTGTGGGTCCTTCAACATCAAGGAAAAGACATTTTAAATGAAATCGAAAGGATAAAATTAAAAGGTCAAAAAAAACCGTGAACTAACCATCGTTGATTTTTTCTTCGAGATTTTTTCGTTGAAATTTTGACCAAAACTTACAAATACAGGACAAAAGTTTATGTTATCCTTTTCGAAATAAAACTTGATATCTTCGTCTGTGGGTCCTTCAACATCAAGGAAAAGACATTTTAAATGAAATCGAAAGGATAAAATTAAAAAGTCAAAAAAAACCGTGAACTAACCATCGTTGATTTTTTCTTCGAGATTTTTTCGTTGAAATTTTGACCAACACATACAAATACAGGACAAAAGTTTATGTTATCCTTTTCGAAAAAAAACTTGATATCTTCGTCTGTGGGTCCTTCAACATCAAGGAAAAGACATTTTAAATGAAATCGAAAGGATAAAATTAAAAGGTCAAAAAAAACCGTGAACTAACCATCGTTGATTTTTTCTTCGAGATTTTTTCGTTGAAATTTTGACCAAAACATACAAATACAGGACAAAAGTTTATGTTATCCTTTTCGAAATAAAACTTGATATCTTCGTCTGTGGGTCCTTCAACATCAAGGAAAAGACATTTTAAATGAAATCGAAAGGATAAAATTAAAAGGTCAAAAAAAACCGTGAACTAACCATCGTTGATTTTTTCTTCGAGATTTTTTCGTTGAAATTTTGACCAAAACTTACAAATACAGGACAAAAGTTTATGTTATCCTTTTCGAAATAAAACTTGATATCTTCGTCTGTGGGTCCTTCAACATCAAGGAAAAGACATTTTAAATGAAATCGAAAGGATAAAATTAAAAGGTCAAAAAAAACCGTGAACTAACCATCGTTGATTTTTTCTTCGTGATTTTTTCGTTGAAATTTTGACCAAAACTTACAAATACAGGACAAAAGTTTATGTTATCCTTTTCGAAATAAAACTTGATATCTTCGTCTGTGGGTCCTTCAACATCAAAAAAAAGACATTTTAAATGAAATCGAAAGGATAAAATTAAAAGGTCAAAAAAAACCGTGAACTAACCATCGTTGATTTTTTCTTCGAGATTTTTTCGTTGAAATTTTGACCAAAACATACAAATACAGGACAAAAGTTTATGTTATCCTTTTCGAAATAAAACTTGATATCTTCGTCTGTGGGTCCTTCAACATCAAGGAAAAGACATTTTAAATGAAATCAAATAGATAAAATTAAAAGGTCAAAAAAAACCGTGAACTAACCATCGTTGATTTTTTCTTCGAGATTTTTTCATTGAAATTTTGACCAAAACTTACAAATACAGGACAAAAGTTTATGTTATCCTTTTCGAAATAAAACTTGATATCTTCGTCTGTGGGTCCTTCAACATCAAGGAAAAGACATTTTAAATGAAATCGAAAGGATAAAATTAAAAGGTCAAAAAAAACCGTGAACTAAACATCGTTGATTTTTTCTTCGAGATTTTTTCGTTGAAATTTTGACCAAAACTTACAAATACAGGACAAAAGTTTATGTTATCCTTTTCGAAATAAAACTTGATATCTTCGTCTGTGGGTCCTTCAACATCAAGGAAAAGACATTTTAAATGAAATCAAAAGGATAAAATTAAAAGGTCAAAAAAAACCGTGAACTAAACATCGTTGATTTTTTCTTCGTGATTTTTTCGTTGAAATTTTGACCAAAACTTACAAATACAGGACAAAAGTTTATGTTATCCTTTTCGAAATAAAACTTGATATCTTCGTCTGTGGGTCCTTCAACATCAAGGAAAAGACATTTTAAATGAAATCGAAAGGATAAAATTAAAAGGTCAAAAAAAACCGTGAACTAACCATCGTTGATTTTTTCTTCGAGATTTTTTCGTTGAAATTTTGACCAAAACATACAAATACAGGACAAAAGTTTATGTTATCCTTTTCGAAAAAAAACTTGATATCTTCGTCTGTGGGTCCTTCAACATCAAGGAAAAGACATTTTAAATGAAATCAAAAGGATAAAATTAAAAGGTCAAAAAAAACCGTGAACTAACCATCGTTGATTTTTTCTTCGAGATTTTTTCGTTGAAATTTTGACCAAAACTTACAAATACAGGACAAAAGTTTATGTTATCCTTTTCGAAAAAAAACTTGATATCTTCGTCTGTGGGTCCTTCAACATCAAGGAAAAGACATTTTAAATGAAATCGAAAGGATAAAATTAAAAGGTCAAAAAAAACCGTGAATTAACCATCGTTGATTTTTTCTTCGAGATTTTTTCGTTGAAATTTTGACCAAAACTTACAAATACAGGACAAAAGTTTCTGTTATCCTTTTCGAAATAAAACTTGATATCTTCGTCTGTGGGTCCTTTAACATCAAGGAAAAGACATTTTAAATGAAATCGAAAGGATAAAATTAAAAGGTCAAAAAAAACCGTGAACTAACCATCGTTGATTTTTTCTTCGAGATTTTTTCGTTGAAATTTTGACCAAAACTTACAAATACAGGACAAAAGTTTATGTTATCCTTTTCGAAATAAAACTTGATATCTTCGTCTGTGGGTCCTTCAACATCAAGGAAAAGTTATTTTAAATGAAATCGAAAGGATAAAATTAAAAGGTCAAAAAAAACCGTGAACTAACCATCGTTGATTTTTTCTTCGAGATTTTTTCGTTGAAATTTTGACCAAAACTTACAAATACAGGACAAAAGTTTATGTTATCCTTTTCGAAAAAAAATTTGATATCTTCGTCTGTGGGTCCTTCAACATCAAGGAAAAGACATTTTAAATGAAATCGAAAGGATAAAATTAAAAGGTCAAAAAAAACCGTGAATTAACCATCGTTGATTTTTTCTTCGAGATTTTTTCGTTGAAATTTTGACCAAAACTTACAAATACAGGACAAAAGTTTATGTTATCCTTTTCGAAAAAAAACTTGATATCTTCGTCTGTGGGTCCTTCAACATCAAGGAAAAGACATTTTAAATGAAATCGAAAGGATAAAATTAAAAGGTCAAAAAAAACCGTGAATTAACCATCGTTGATTTTTTCTTCGAGATTTTTTCGTTGAATTTTTGACCAAAACTTACAAATACAGGACAAAAGTTTATGTTATCCTTTTCGAAATAAAACTTGATATCTTCGTCTGTGGGTCCTTCAACATAAAGGAAAAGACATTTTAAATGAAATCAAAAGGATAAAATTAAAAGGTCAAAAAAAACAGTGAACTAACCATCGTTGATTTTTTCTTCGAGATTTTTTCGTTGAAATTTTGACCAAAACTTACAAATACAGGACAAAAGTTTATGTTATCCTTTTCGAAAAAAAACTTGATATCTTCGTCTGTGGGTCCTTCAACATCAAGGAAAAGACATTTTAAATAAAATCGAAAGGATAAAATTAAAAGGTCAAAAAAAACCGTGAACTAACCATCGTTGATTTTTTCTTCGAGATTTTTTCGTTGAAATTTTGACCAAAACTTACAAATACAGGACAAAAGTTTATGTTATCCTTTTCGAAAAAAAACTTGATATCTTCGTCTGTGGGTCCTTCAACATCAAGGAAAAGACATTTTAAATGAAATCGAAAGGATAAAATTAAAAGGTCAAAAAAAACCGTGAACTAACCATCGTTGATTTTTTCTTCGAGATTTTTTCGTTGAAATTTTGACCAAAACTTACAAATACAGGACAAAAGTTTATGCTATCCTTTTCGAAATAAAACTTGATATCTTCGTCTGTGGGTCCTTCAACATCAAGGAAAAGACATTTTAAATAAAATCGAAAGGATAAAATTAAAAGGTCAAAAAAAACCGTGAACTAACCATCGTTGATTTTTTCTTCGAGATTTTTTCGTTGAAATTTTGACCAAAACTTACAAATACAGGACAAAAGTTTATGTTATCCTTTTCGAAAAAAAACTTGATATCTTCGTCTGTGGGTCCTTCAACATCAAGGAAAAGACATTTTAAATGAAATCGAAAGGATAAAATTAAAAGGTCAAAAAAAACCGTGAACTAACCATCGTTGATTTTTTCTTCGAGATTTTTTCGTTGAAATTTTGACCAAAACTTACAAATACAGGACAAAAGTTTATGCTATCCTTTTCGAAAAAAAACTTGATATCTTCGTCTGTGGGTCCTTCAACATCAAGGAAAAGACATTTTAAATGAAATCGAAAGGATAAAATTAAAAGGTCAAAAAAAACCGTGAACTAAACATCGTTGATTTTTTCTTCGAGATTTTTTCGTTGAAATTTTGACCAAAACTTACAAATACAGGACAAAAGTTTATGCTATCCTTTTCGAAAAAAAACTTGATATCTTCGTCTGTGGGTCCTTCAACATCAAGGAAAAGACATTTTAAATGAAATCGAAAGGATAAAATTAAAAGGTCAAAAAAAACCGTGAACTAAACATCGTTGATTTTTTCTTCGAGATTTTTTCGTTGAAATTTTGACCAAAACTTACAAATACAGGACAAAAGTTTATGTTATCCTTTTCGAAAAAAAACTTGATATCTTCGTCTCTGGGTCCTTCAACATCAAGGAAAAGACATTTTAAGTGAAATCGAAAGGATAAAATTAAAAGGTCAAAAAAAAATCGTGAACTAACCATCGTTGATTTTTTCTTCGAGATTTTTTCGTTGAAATTTTGACCAAAACTTACAAATACAGGACAAAAGTTTATGTTATCCTTTTCGAAAAAAAACTTGATACCTTTGTCTGTGGGTCCTTCAACATCAAGGAAAAGACATTTTAAATGAAATCGAAACGATAAAATTAAAAGGTCAAAAAAAACCGTGAACTAACCATCGTTGATTTTTTCTTCGAGATTTTTTCGTTGAAATTTTGACCAAAACTTACAAATACAGGACAAAAGTTTATGTTATCCTTTTCGAAAAAAAACTTGATATCTTCGTCTCTGGGTCCTTCAACATCAAGGAAAAGACATTTTAAATGAAATCGAAAGGATAAAATTAAAAGGTCAAAAAAAAACCGTGAACTAACCATCGTTGATTTTTTCTTCGAGATTTTTTCGTTGAAATTTTGACCAAAACTTACAAATACAGGACAAAAGTTTATGTTATCCTTTTCGAAAAAAAACTTGATACCTTTGTCTGTGGGTCCTTCAACATCAAGGAAAAGACATTTTAAATGAAATCGAAAGGATAAAATTAAAAGGTCAAAAAAAACCGTGAACTAACCATCGTTGATTTTTTCTTCGAGATTTTTTCGTTGAAGTTTTGACCAAAACTTACAAATACATGACAAAAGTTTATGTTATCCTTTTCGAAAAAAAACTTGATATCTTCGTCTGTGGGTCCTTCAACATCAAGGAAAAGACATTTTAAATGAAATCGAAAGGATAAAATTAAAAGGTCAAAAAAAACCGTGAACTAACCATCGTTGATTTTTTCTTCGAGATTTTTTCGTTGAAATTTTGACCAAAACTTACAAATACAGGACAAAAGTTTATGTTATCCTTATCGAAATAAAACTTGATATCTTCGTCTGTGGGTCCTTCAACATCAAGGAAAAGACATTTTAAATAAAATCGAAAGGATAAAATTAAAAGGTCAAAAAAAACCGTGAACTAACCATCGTTGATTTTTTCTTCGAGATTTTTTCGTTGAAATTTTGACCAAAACTTACAAATACATGACAAAAGTTTATGTTATCCTTTTCGAAAAAAAACTTGATATCTTCGTCTGTGGGTCCTTCAACATCAAGGAAAAGACATTTTAAATGAAATCGAAAGGATAAAATTAAAAGGTCAAAAAAAACCGTGAACTAACCATCGTTGATTTTTTCTTCGAGATTTTTTCGTTGAAATTTTGACCAAAACTTACAAATACAGGACAAAAGTTTATGCTATCCTTTTCGAAATAAAACTTGATATCTTCGTCTGTGGGTCCTTCAACATCAAGGAAAAGACATTTTTAATAAAATCGAAAGGATAAAATTAAAAGGTCAAAAAAAACCGTGAACTAACCATCGTTGATTTTTTCTTCGAGATTTTTTCGTTGAAATTTTGACCAAAACTTACAAATACAGGACAAAAGTTTATGTTATCCTTTTCGAAAAAAAACTTGATATCTTCGTCTGTGGGTCCTTCAACATCAAGGAAAAGACATTTTAAATGAAATCGAAAGGATAAAATTTAAAGGTAAAAAAAAACCGTGAACTAACCATCGTTGATTTTTTCTTCGAGATTTTTTCGTTGAAATTTTGACCAAAACATACAAATACAGGACAAAAGTTTATGTTATCCTTTTCGAAATAAAACTTGATATCTTCGTCTGTGGGTCCTTCAACATCAAGGAAAAGACATTTTAAATGAAATCGAAAGGATAAAATTAAAAGGTCAAAAAAAACCGTGAACTAACCATCGTTGATTTTTTCTTCGAGATTTTTTCGTTGAAATTTTGACCAAAACTTACAAATACAGGACAAAAGTTTATGTTATCCTTTTCGAAATAAAACTTGATATCTTCGTCTGTGGGTCCTTCAACATCAAGGAAAAGACATTTTAAATGAAATCGAAAGGATAAAATTAAAAGGTCAAAAAAAACCGTGAACTAACCATCGTTGATTTTTTCTTCGAGATTTTTTCGTTGAAATTTTGACCAAAACATACAAATACAGGACAAAAGTTTATGTTATCCTTTTCGAAAAAAAACTTGATATCTTCGTCTGTGGGTCCTTCAACATCAAGGAAAAGACATTTTAAATGAAATCGAAAGGATAAAATTAAAAGGTCAAAAAAAACCGTGAACTAACCATCGTTGATTTTTTCTTCGAGATTTTTTCGTTGAAATTTTGACCAAAACTTACAAATACAGGACAAAAGTTTATGTTATCCTTTTCGAAATAAAACTTGATATCTTCGTCTGTGGGTCCTTCAACATCAAGGAAAAGACATTTTAAATGAAATCGAATGGAAAAAATTAAAAGGTCAAAAAAAACCGTGAACTAACCATCGTTGATTTTTTCTTCGAGATTTTTTCATTGAAATTTTGACCAAAACTTACAAATACAGGACAAAAGTTTATGTTATCCTTTTCGAAATAAAACTTGATATCTTCGTCTGTGGGTCCTTCAACATCAAGGAAAAGACATTTTAAATGAAATCGAAAGGATAAAATTAAAAGGTCAAAAAAAACCGTGAACTAACCATCGTTGATTTTTTCTTCGAGATTTTTTCGTTGAAATTTTGACCAAAACTTACAAATACATGACAAAAGTTTATGTTATCCTTTTCGAAAAAAAACTTGATATCTTCGTCTGTGGGTCCTTCAACATCAAGGAAAAGACATTTTAAATGAAATCGAAAGGATAAAATTAAAAGGTCAAAAAAAACCGTGAACTAACCATCGTTGATTTTTTCTTCGAGATTTTTTCGTTGAAATTTTGACCAAAACTTACAAATACAGGACAAAAGTTTATGCTATCCTTTTCGAAATAAAACTTGATATCTTCGTCTGTGGGTCCTTCAACATCAAGGAAAAGACATTTTTAATAAAATCGAAAGGATAAAATTAAAAGGTCAAAAAAAACCGTGAACTAACCATCGTTGATTTTTTCTTCGAGATTTTTTCGTTGAAATTTTGACCAAAACTTACAAATACAGGACAAAAGTTTATGTTATCCTTTTCGAAAAAAAACTTGATATCTTCGTCTGTGGGTCCTTCAACATCAAGGAAAAGACATTTTAAATGAAATCGAAAGGATAAAATTTAAAGGTAAAAAAAAACCGTGAACTAACCATCGTTGATTTTTTCTTCGAGATTTTTTCGTTGAAATTTTGACCAAAACATACAAATACAGGACAAAAGTTTATGTTATCCTTTTCGAAATAAAACTTGATATCTTCGTCTGTGGGTCCTTCAACATCAAGGAAAAGACATTTTAAATGAAATCGAAAGGATAAAATTAAAAGGTCAAAAAAAACCGTGAACTAACCATCGTTGATTTTTTCTTCGAGATTTTTTCGTTGAAATTTTGACCAAAACTTACAAATACAGGACAAAAGTTTATGTTATCCTTTTCGAAATAAAACTTGATATCTTCGTCTGTGGGTCCTTCAACATCAAGGAAAAGACATTTTAAATGAAATCGAAAGGATAAAATTAAAAGGTCAAAAAAAACCGTGAACTAACCATCGTTGATTTTTTCTTCGAGATTTTTTCGTTGAAATTTTGACCAAAACATACAAATACAGGACAAAAGTTTATGTTATCCTTTTCGAAAAAAAACTTGATATCTTCGTCTGTGGGTCCTTCAACATCAAGGAAAAGACATTTTAAATGAAATCGAAAGGATAAAATTAAAAGGTCAAAAAAAACCGTGAACTAACCATCGTTGATTTTTTCTTCGAGATTTTTTCGTTGAAATTTTGACCAAAACTTACAAATACAGGACAAAAGTTTATGTTATCCTTTTCGAAATAAAACTTGATATCTTCGTCTGTGGGTCCTTCAACATCAAGGAAAAGACATTTTAAATGAAATCGAATGGAAAAAATTAAAAGGTCAAAAAAAACCGTGAACTAACCATCGTTGATTTTTTCTTCGAGATTTTTTCATTGAAATTTTGACCAAAACTTACAAATACAGGACAAAAGTTTATGTTATCCTTTTCGAAATAAAACTTGATATCTTCGTCTGTGGGTCCTTCAACATCAAGGAAAAGACATTTTAAATGAAATCGAAAGGATAAAATTAAAAGGTCAAAAAAAACCGTGAACTAACCATCGTTGATTTTTTCTTCGAGATTTTTTCGTTGAAATTTTGACCAAAACTTACAAATACAGGACAAAAGTTTATGTTATCCTTTTCGAAAAAAAACTTGATATCTTTGTCTGTGGGTCCTTCAACATCAAGGAAAAGACAACTTAAATGAAATCAAAAGGATAAAATTAAAAGGTCAAAAAAAACCGTGAACTAAACATCGTTGATTTTTTCTTCGAGATTTTTTCGTTGAAATTTTGACCAAAACTTACAAATACAGGACAACAGTTAATGTTATCCTTTTCGAAAAAAAACTTGATATCTTCGTCTGTGGGTCCTTCAACATCAAGGAAAAGACATTTTAAATGAAATCGAAAGGATAAAATTAAAAGGTCAAAAAAAACCGTGAACTAACCATCGTTGATTTTTTCTTCGAGATTTTTTCGTTGAAATTTTGACCAAAACTTACAAATACAGGACAAAAGTTTATGTTATCCTTATCGAAAAAAAACTTGATATCTTCGTCTGTGGGTCCTTCAACATCAAGGAAAAGACATTTTAAATGAAAACGAAAGGATAAAATTAAAAGGTCAAAAAAAACCGTGAACTAAACATCGTTGATTTTTTCTTCGAGATTTTTTCGTTGAAATTTTGACCAAAACTTACAAATACAGGACAAAAGTTTATGTTATCTTTTTCGAAAAAAACTTGATATCTTCGTCTGTGGGTCCTTCAACATCAAGGAAAAGACATTTTAAATTAAATCGAAAGGATAAAATTAAAAGGTCAAAAAAAACCGTGAACTAACCATCGTTGATTTTTTCTTCGAGATTTTTTCGTTGAAATTTTGACCAAAACTTACAAATACAGGACAAAAGTTTATGTTATCCTTTTCGAAATAAAACTAAATATCTCCGTGTGTGGGTCCTTCAACATCAAGGAACAGACATTTTAAATGAAATCGAAAGGATAAAATTAAAAGGTCAAAAAAAACCGTGAACTAACCATCGTTGATTTTTTCTTCGAGATTTTTTCGTTGAAATTTTGACCAAAACTTACAAATACAGGACAAAAGTTTATGTTATCCTTATCGAAAAAAAACTTGATATCTTCGTCTGTGGGTCCTTCAACATCAAGGAAAAGACATTTTAAATGAAAACGAAAGGATAAAATTAAAAGGTCAAAAAAAACCGTGAACTAAACATCGTTGATTTTTTCTTCGAGATTTTTTCGTTGAAATTTTGACCAAAACTTACAAATACAGGACAAAAGTTTATGTTATCTTTTTCGAAAAAAACTTGATATCTTCGTCTGTGGGTCCTTCAACATCAAGGAAAAGACATTTTAAATTAAATCGAAAGGATAAAATTAAAAGGTCAAAAAAAACCGTGAACTAACCATCGTTGATTTTTTCTTCGAGATTTTTTCGTTGAAATTTTGACCAAAACTTACAAATACAGGACAAAAGTTTATGTTATCCTTTTCGAAATAAAACTAAATATCTCCGTGTGTGGGTCCTTCAACATCAAGGAACAGACATTTTAAATGAAATCGAAAGGATAAAATTAAAAGGTCAAAAAAAACCGTGAACTAACCATCGTTGATTTTTTCTTCGAGATTTTTTCGTTGAAATTTTGACCAAAACTTACAAATACAGGACAAAAGTTTATGTTATCCTTTTCGAAATAAAACTTGATTTCTTCGTCTGTGGGTCCGTCAACATCAAGGAAAATACATTTTAAATGAAATCGAAAGGATAAAATTAAAAGGTCAAAAAAAACCGTGAACTAACCATCGTTGATTTTTTCTTCGAGATTTTTTCGTTGAAATTTTGACCAAAACTTACAAATACAGGACAAAAGTTTATGTTATCCTTTTCGAAATAAAACTTGATATCTTCGTCTGTGGGTCCTTCAACATCAAGGAAAAGACATTTTAAATGAAATCGAATGGAAAAAATTAAAAGGTCAAAAAAAACCGTGAACTAACCATCGTTGATTTTTTCTTCGAGATTTTTTCATTGAAATTTTGACCAAAACTTACAAATACAGGACAAAAGTTTATGTTATCCTTTTCGAAATAAAACTTGATATCTTCGTCTGTGGGTCCTTCAACATCAAGGAAAAGACATTTTAAATGAAATCGAAAGGATAAAATTAAAAGGTCAAAAAAAACCGTGAACTAACCATCGTTGATTTTTTCTTCGAGATTTTTTCGTTGAAATTTTGACCAAAACTTACAAATACAGGACAAAAGTTTATGTTATCCTTTTCGAAAAAAAACTTGATATCTTTGTCTGTGGGTCCTTCAACATCAAGGAAAAGACAACTTAAATGAAATCAAAAGGATAAAATTAAAAGGTCAAAAAAAACCGTGAACTAAACATCGTTGATTTTTTCTTCGAGATTTTTTCGTTGAAATTTTGACCAAAACTTACAAATACAGGACAACAGTTAATGTTATCCTTTTCGAAATAAAACTTGATATCTTCGTCTGTGGGTCCTTCAACATCAAGGAAAAGACATTTTAAATGAAATCGAAAGGATAAAATTAAAAGGTCAAAAAAAACCGTGAACTAACCATCGTTGATTTTTTCTTCGAGATTTTTTCGTTGAAATTTTGACCAAAACTTACAAATACAGGACAAAAGTTTATGTTATCCTTATCGAAAAAAAACTTGATATCTTCGTCTGTGGGTCCTTCAACATCAAGGAAAAGACATTTTAAATGAAATCGAAAGGATAAAATTAAAAGGTCAAAAAAAACCGTGAACTAAACATCGTTGATTTTTTCTTCGAGATTTTTTCGTTGAAATTTTGACCAAAACTTACAAATACAGGACAAAAGTTTATGTTATCTTTTTCGAAAAAAACTTGATATCTTCGTCTGTGGGTCCTTCAACATCAAGGAAAAGACATTTTAAATTAAATCGAAAGGATAAAACTAAAAGGTCAAAAAAAACCGTGAACTAACCATCGTTGATTTTTTCTTCGAGATTTTTTCGTTGAAATTTTGACCAAAACTTACAAATACAGGACAAAAGTTTATGTTATCCTTTTCGAAATAAAACTAAATATCTCCGTGTGTGGGTCCTTCAACATCAAGGAACAGACATTTTAAATGAAATCGAAAGGATAAAATTAAAAGGTCAAAAAAAACCGTGAACTAACCATCGTTGATTTTTTCTTCGAGATTTTTTCGTTGAAATTTTGACCAAAACTTACAAATACAGGACAAAAGTTTATGTTATCCTTTTCGAAATAAAACTTGATTTCTTCGTCTGTGGGTCCGTCAACATCAAGGAAAAGACATTTTAAATGAAATCGAAAGGATAAAATTAAAAGGTCAAAAAAAACCGTGAACTAACCATCGTTGATTTTTTCTTCGAGATTTTTTCGTTGAAATTTTGACCAAAACTTACAAATACAGGACAAAAGTTTATGTTATCCTTTTCGAAATAAAACTAAATATCTCCGTGTGTGGGTCCTTCAACATCAAGGAACAGACATTTTAAATGAAATCGAAAGGATAAAATTAAAAGGTCAAAAAAAACCGTGAACTAATCATCGTTGATTTTTTCTTCGAGATTTTTTCGTTGAAATTTTGACCAAAACTTACAAATACAGGACAAAAGTTTATGTTATCCTTTTCGAAATAAAACTTGATATCTTCGTCTGTGGGTCCGTCAACATCAAGGAAAAGACATTTTAAATGAAATCGAAAGGATAAAATTAAAAGGTCAAAAAAAACCGTGAACTAACCATCGTTGATTTTTTCTTCGAGATTTTTTCGTTGAAATTTTGACCAAAACTTACAAATACAGGACAAAAGTTTATGTTATCCTTTTCGAAATAAAACTAAATATCTCCGTGTGTGGGTCCTTCAACATCAAGGAACAGACATTTTAAATGAAATCGAAAGGATAAAATTAAAAGGTCAAAAAAAACCGTGAACTAACCATCGTTGATTTTTTCTTCGAGATTTTTTCGTTGAAATTTTGACCAAAACTTACAAATACAGGACAAAAGTTTATGTTATCCTTTTCGAAATAAAACTTGATATCTTCGTCTGTGGGTCCGTCAACATCAAGGAAAAGACATTTTAAATGAAATCGAAAGGATAAAATTAAAAGGTAAAAAAAAACCGTGAACTAACCATCGTTGATTTTTTCTTCGAGATTTTTTCGTTGAAATTTTGACCAAAACTTACAAATACAGGACAAAAGTTTATGTTATCCTTTTCGAAATAAAACTTGATATCTTCGTCTGTGGGTCCTTCAACATCAAGGAAAAGAAATTTTAAATGAAATCAAAAGGATAAAATTAAAAGGTCAAAAAAAACCGTGAACTAACCATCGTTGATTTTTTCTTCGAGATTTTTTCGTTGAAATTTTGACCAAAACTTACAAATACAGGACAAAAGTTTATGTTATCCTTTTTGAAATAAAACTTGATATCTTCGTCTGTGGGTCCTTCAACATCAAGGAAAAGACATTTTAAATGAAATCGAAAGGATAAAATTAAAAGGTCAAAAAAAACCGTGAACTAACCATCGTTGATTTTTTCTTCGAGATTTTTTCGTTGAAATTTTGACCAAAACTTACAAATACAGGACAAAAGTTTATGTTATCCTTTTCGAAATAAAACTTGATATCTTCGTCTGTGGGTCCTTCAAAATCAAGGGAAAGACATTTTAAATGAAATCGAAAGGATAAAATTAAAAGGTCAAAAAAAACCGTGAACTAACCATCGTTGATTTTTTCTTCGAGATTTTTTCGTTGAAATTTTGACCAAAACTTACAAATACAGGACAAAAGTTTATGTTATCCTTTTCGAAATAAAACTTGATATCTTCGTCTGTGGGTCCTTCAACATCAAGGAAAAGACATTTTAAATGAAATCAAAAGGATAAAATTAAAAGGTCAAAAAAAACCGTGAACTAACCATCGTTGATTTTTTCTTCGAGATTTTTTCGTTGAAATTTTGACCAAAACTTACAAATACAGGACAAAAGTTTATGTTATCCTTTTCGAAATAAAACTTGATATCTTCGTCTTTGGGTCCTTCAACATCAAGGAAAAAACATTTTAAATGAAATCGAAAGGATAAAATTAAAAGGTCAAAAAAAACCGTGAACTAACCATCGTTGATTTTTTCTTCGAGATTTTTTCGTTGAAATTTTGACCAAAACTTACAAATACAGGACAAAAGTTTATGTTATCCTTTTCGAAATAAAACTTGATATCTTCGTCTGTGGGTCCTTCAACATCAAGGAAAAGATATTTTAAATGAAATCGAAAGGATAAAATTAAAAGGTCAAAAAAAACCGTGAACTAACCATCGTTGATTTTTTCTTCGAGATTTTTTCGTTGAAATTTTGACCAAAACTTACAAATACAGGACAAAAGTTTATGTTATCCTTTTCGAAATAAAACTTGATATCTTCGTCTGTGGGTCCTTCAAAATCAAGGAAAAGACATTTTAAATGAAATCGAAAGGATAAAATTAAAAGGTCAAAAAAAACCGTGAACTAACCATCGTTGATTTTTTCTTCGAGATTTTTTCGTTGAAATTTTGACCAAAACTTACAAATACAGGACAAAAGTTTATGTTATCCTTTTCGAAATAAAACTAAATATCTTCGTGTGTGGGTCCTTCAACATCAAGGAACAGATATTTAAAATGAAATCGAAAGGATAAAATTAAAAGGTCAAAAAAAACCGTGAACTAACCATCGTTGATTTTTTCTTCGAGATTTTTTCGTTGAAATTTTGACCAAAACTTACAAATACAGGACAAAAGTTTATGTTATCCTTTTCGAAAAAAAATTTGATATCTTTGTCTGTGGGTCCTTCAACATCAAGGAAAAGACATTTTAAATGAAATCAAAAGGATAAAATTAAAAGGTCAAAAAAAACCGTGAACTAACCATCGTTGATTTTTTCTTCGAGATTTTTTCGTTGAAATTTTGACCAAAACTTACAAATACAGGACAAAAGTTTATGTTATCCTTTTCGAAATAAAACTTGATATCTTGGTCTGTGGGTCCTTCAACATCAAGGAAAAGAAATTTTAAATGAAATCAAAAGGATAAAATTAAAAGGTCAAAAAAAACCGTGAACTAACCATCGTTGATTTTTTCTTCGAGATTTTTTCGTTGAAATTTTGACCAAAATTTACAAATACAGGACAAAAGTTTATGTTATCCTTTTCGAAATAAAACTTGATATCTTCGTCTGTGGGTCCGTCAACATCAAGGAAAAGACATTTTAAATGAAATCGAAAGGATAAAATTAAAAGGTCAAAAAAAACCGTGAACTAACCATCGTTGATTTTTTCTTCGAGATTTTTTCGTTGAAATTTTGACCAAAATTTACAAATACAGGACAAAAGTTTATGTTATCCTTTTCGAAATAAAACTTGATATCTTCGTCTGTGGGTCCTTCAACATCAAGGAAAAGACATTTTTAATGAAATTTAAAGGATAAAATTAAAAGGTCAAAAAAAACCGTGAACTAACCATCGTTGATTTTTTCTTCGAGATTTTTTCGTTGAAATTTTGACCAAAACTTACAAATACAGGACAAAAGTTTATGTTATCCTTTTCGAAATAAAACTTGATATCTTCGTCTGTGGGTCCTTCAACATCAAGGAAAAGAAATTTTAAATGAAATCAAAAGGATAAAATTAAAAGGTCAAAAAAAACCGTGAACTAACCATCGTTGATTTTTTCTTCGAGATTTTTTCGTTGAAATTTTGACCAAAACTTACAAATACAGGACAAAAGTTTATGTTATCTTTTTCGAAATAAAACTTGATATCTTGGTCTGTGGGTCCTTCAACATCAAGGAAAAGAAATTTTAAATGAAATCAAAAGGATAAAATTAAAAGGTCAAAAAAAACCGTGAACTAACCATCGTTGATTTTTTCTTCGAGATTTTTTCGTTGAAATTTTGACCAAAATTTACAAATACAGGACAAAAGTTTATGTTATCCTTTTCGAAATAAAACTTGATATCTTCGTCTGTGGGTCCGTCAACATCAAGGAAAAGACATTTTAAATGAAATCGAAAGGATAAAATTAAAAGGTCAAAAAAAACCGTGAACTAACCATCGTTGATTTTTTCTTCGAGATTTTTTCGTTGAAATTTTGACCAAAATTTACAAATACAGGACAAAAGTTTATGTTATCCTTTTCGAAATAAAACTTGATATCTTCGTCTGTGGGTCCTTCAACATCAAGGAAAAGACATTTTTAATGAAATTTAAAGGATAAAATTAAAAGGTCAAAAAAAACCGTGAACTAACCATCGTTGATTTTTTCTTCGAGATTTTTTCGTTGAAATTTTGACCAAAACTTACAAATACAGGACAAAAGTTTATGTTATCCTTTTCGAAATAAAACTTGATATCTTCGTCTGTGGGTCCTTCAACATCAAGGAAAAGAAATTTTAAATGAAATCAAAAGGATAAAATTAAAAGGTCAAAAAAAACCGTGAACTAACCATCGTTGATTTTTTCTTCGAGATTTTTTCGTTGAAATTTTGACCAAAACTTACAAATACAGGACAAAAGTTTATGTTATCCTTTTCGAAATAAAACTTGATATCTTCGTCTGTGGGTCCTTTAACATCAAGGAAAAGACATTTTAAATGAAATCGAAAGGATAAAATTAAAAGGTCAAAAAAAACCGTGAACTAACCATCGTTGATTTTTTCTTCGAGATTTTTTCGTTGAAATTTTGACCAAAACTTACAAATACAGGACAAAAGTTTTTGTTATCCTTTTCGAAATAAATTTTGATATCTTCGTCTGTGGGTCCTTCAACATCAAGGAAAAGACATTTTAAATGAAATCAAAAGGATAAAATTAAAAGGTCAAAAAAAACCGTGAACTAACCATCGTTGATTTTTTCTTCGAGATTTTTTCGTTGAAATTTTGACCAAAACTTACAAATACAGGACAAAAGTTTATGTTATCCTTTTCGAAATAAAACTTGATATCTTCGTCTGTGGGTCCTTCAACATCAAGGAAAAGACATTTTAAATGAAATCGAAAGGATAAAATTAAAAGGTCAAATAAAACCGTGAACTAACCATCGTTGATTTTTTCTTCGAGATTTTTTCGTTGAAATTTTGACCAAAACTTACAAATACAGGACAAAAGTTTATGTTATCCTTTTCGAAATAAAACTTGATATCTTCGTCTGTGGGTCCTTCAACATCAAGGAAAAGACATTTTAAATGAAATCAAAAGGATAAAATTAAAAGGTCAAAAAAAACCGTGAACTAACCATCGTTGATTTTTTCTTCGAGATTTTTTCGTTGAAATGTTGACCAAAACTTACAAATACAGGACAAAAGTTTATGTTATCCTTTTCGAAATAAAACTTGATATCTTCGTCTGTGGGTCCTTCAACATCAAGGAAAAGACATTTTAAATGAAATCGAAAGGATAAAATTAAAAGGTCAAAAAAAACCGTGAACTAACCATCGTTGATTTTTTCTTCGAGATTTTTTCGTTGAAATTTTGACCAAAACTTACAAATACAGGACAAAAGTTTATGTTATCCTTTTCGAAATAAAACTTGATATCTTCGTCTGTGGGTCCTTCAACATCAAGGAAAAGACATTTTAAATGAAATTTAAAGGATAAAATTAAAAGGTCAAAAAAAACCGTGAACTAACCATCGTTGATTTTTTCTTCGAGATTTTTTCGTTGAAATTTTGACCAAAACTTACAAATACAGGACAAAAGTTTATGTTATCCTTTTCGAAATAAAACTTGATATCTTCGTCTGTGGGTCCTTCAACATCAAGGAAAAGACATTTTAAATGAAATCAAAAGGATAAAATTAAAAGGTCAAAAAAAACCGTGAACTAACCATCGTTGATTTTTTCTTCGAGATTTTTTCGTTGAAATTTTGACCAAAACTTACAAATACAGGACAAAAGTTTATGTTATCCTTTTCGAAATAAAACTTGATATCTTCGTCTGTGGGTCCTTCAACATCAAGGAAAAGACATTTTAAATGAAATTTAAAGGATAAAATTAAAAGGTCAAAAAAAACCGTGAACTAACCATCGTTGATTTTTTCTTCGAGATTTTTTCGTTGAAATGTTGACCAAAACTTACAAATACAGGACAAAAGTTTATGTTATCCTTTTCGAAATAAAACTTGATATCTTCGTCTGTGGGTCCTTCAACATCAAGGAAAAGACATTTTAAATGAAATCAAAAGGATAAAATTAAAAGGTCAAAAAAAACCGTGAACTAACCATCGTTGATTTTTTCTTCGAGATTTTTTCGTTGAAATTTTGACCAAAACTTACAAATACAGGACAAAAGTTTATGTTATCCTTTTCGAAATAAAACTTGATATCTTCGTCTGTGGGTCCTTCAACATCAAGGAAAAGACATTTTAAATGAAATCGAAAGGATAAAATTAAAAGGTCAAAAAAAACCGTGAACTAACCATCGTTGATTTTTTCTTCGAGATTTTTTCGTTGAAATTTTGACCAAAACTTACAAATACAGGACAAAAGTTTATGTTATCCTTTTCGAAATAAAACTTGATATCTTCGTCTGTGGGTCCTTCAACATCAAGGAAAAGACATTTTAAATGAAATCGAAAGGATAAAATTAAAAGGTCAAAAAAAACCGTGAACTAACCATCGTTGATTTTTTCTTCGAGATTTTTTCGTTGAAATTTTGACCAAAACTTACAAATACAGAACAAAAGTTTATGTTATCCTTTTCGAAATAAAACTTGATATCTTCGTCTGTGGGTCCTTCAACATCAAGGAAAAGACATTTTAAATGAAATCGAAAGGATAAAATTAAAAGGTCAAAAAAAACCGTGAACTAACCATCGTTGATTTTTTCTTCGAGATTTTTTCGTTGAAATTTTGACCAAAACTTACAAATACAGAACAAAAGTTTTTGTAATCCTTTTCGAAATAAAACTTGATATCTTCGTCTGTGGGTCCTTCAACATCAAGGAAAAGACAATTTAAATGAAATCAAAAGGATAAAATTAAAAGGTCAAAAAAAACCGTGAACTAACCATCGTTGATTTTTTCTTCGAGATTTTTTCGTTGAAATTTTGACCAAAACTTACAAATACAGGACAAAAGTTTATGTTATCCTTTTCGAAATAAAACTTGATATCTTCGTCTGTGGGTCCTTCAACATCAAGGAAAAGACATTTTAAATGAAATTTAAAGGATAAAATTAAAAGGTCAAAAAAAACCGTGAACTAACCATCGTTGATTTTTTCTTCGAGATTTTTTCGTTGAAATGTTGACCAAAACTTACAAATACAGGACAAACGTTTATGTTATCCTTTTCGAAATAAAACTTGATATCTTCGTCTGTGGGTCCTTCAACATCAAGGAAAAGAAATTTTAAATGAAATCAAAAGGATAAAATTAAAAGGTCAAAAAAAACCGTGAACTAACCATCGTTGATTTTTTCTTCGAGATTTTTTCGTTGAAATTTTGACCAAAACTTACAAATACAGGACAAAAGTTTATGTTATCCTTTTCGAAATAAAACTTGATATCTTCGTCTGTGGGTCCTTCAACATCAAGGAAAAGACATTTTAAATGAAATTTAAAGGATAAAATTAAAAGGTCAAAAAAAACCGTGAACTAACCATCGTTGATTTTTTCTTCGGGATTTTTTCGTTGAAATGTTGACCAAAACTTACAAATACAGGACAAACGTTTATGTTATCCTTTTCGAAATAAAACTTGATATCTTCGTCTGTGGGTCCTTCAACATCAAGGAAAAGAAATTTTAAATGAAATCAAAAGGATAAAATTAAAAGGTCAAAAAAAACCGTGAACTAACCATCGTTGATTTTTTTTTCGAGATTTTTTCGTTGAAATTTTGACCAAAACTTACAAATACAGGACAAAAGTTTATGTTATCCTTTTCGAAATAAAACTTGATATCTTCGTCTGTGGGTCCTTCAACATCAAGGAAAAGAAATTTTAAATGAAATCAAAAGGATAAAATTAAAAGGTCAAAAAAACCGTGAACTAACCATCGTTGATTTTTTCTTCGAGATTTTTTCGTTGAAATTTTGACCAAAACTTACAAATACAGGACAAAAGTTTATGTTATCCTTTTCGAAATAAAACTTGATATCTTCGTCTGTGGGTCCTTCAACATCAAGGAAAAGAAATTTTAAATGAAATCAAAAGGATAAAATTAAAAGGTCAAAAAA
The DNA here is from genome assembly GCA_958496155.1 of Sisyra nigra. NCBI lineage: Eukaryota > Metazoa > Arthropoda > Insecta > Neuroptera > Sisyridae > Sisyra > Sisyra nigra. The sequence continues at coordinate 56,013,389 of OY292314.1, forward strand.
AACCGTGAACTAACCATCGTTGATTTTTTCTTCGAGATTTTTTCGTTGAAATTTTGACCAAAACTTACAAATACAGGACAAAAGTTTATGTTATCCTTTTCGAAATAAAACTTGATATCTTCGTCTGTGGGTCCTTTAACATCAAGGAAAAGACATTTTAAATGAAATCGAAAGGATAAAATTAAAAGGTCAAAAAAAACCGTGAACTAACCATCGTTGATTTTTTCTTCGAGATTTTTTCGTTGAAATTTTGACCAAAACTTACAAATACAGAACAAAAGTTTATGTTATCCTTTTCGAAATAAAACTTGATATCTTCGTCTGTGGGTCCTTCAACATCAAGGAAAAGACATTTTAAATGAAATCGAAAGGATAAAATTAAAAGGTCAAAAAAAACCGTGAACTAACCATCGTTGATTTTTTCTTCGAGATTTTTTCGTTGAAATTTTGACCAAAACTTACAAATACAGAACAAAAGTTTTTGTAATCCTTTTCGAAATAAAACTTGATATCTTCGTCTGTGGGTCCTTCAACATCAAGGAAAAGACATTTTAAATGAAATCAAAAGGATAAAATTAAAAGGTCAAAAAAAACCGTGAACTAACCATCGTTGATTTTTTCTTCGAGATTTTTTCGTTGAAATTTTGACCAAAACTTACAAATACAGGACAAAAGTTTATGTTATCCTTTTCGAAATAAAACTTGATATCTTCGTCTGTGGGTCCTTCAACATCAAGGAAAAGAAATTTTAAATGAAATCAAAAGGATAAAATTAAAAGGTCAAAAAAAACCGTGAACTAACCATCGTTGATTTTTTCTTCGAGATTTTTTCGTTGAAATTTTGACCAAAACTTACAAATACAGGACAAAAGTTTATGTTATCCTTTTCGAAATAAAACTTGATATCTTCGTCTGTGGGTCCTTCAACATCAAGGAAAAGACATTTTAAATGAAATTTAAAGGATAAAATTAAAAGGTCAAAAAAAACCGTGAACTAACCATCGTTGATTTTTTCTTCGAGATTTTTTCGTTGAAATGTTGACCAAAACTTACAAATACAGGACAAACGTTTATGTTATCCTTTTCGAAATAAAACTTGATATCTTCGTCTGTGGGTCCTTCAACATCAAGGAAAAGAAATTTTAAATGAAATCAAAAGGATAAAATTAAAAGGTCAAAAAAAACCGTGAACTAACCATCGTTGATTTTTTCTTCGAGATTTTTTCGTTGAAATTTTGACCAAAACTTACAAATACAGGACAAAAGTTTATGTTATCCTTTTCGAAATAAAACTTGATATCTTCGTCTGTGGGTCCTTCAACATCAAGGAAAAGACATTTTAAATGAAATCAAAAGGATAAAATTAAAAGGTCAAAAAAAACCGTGAACTAACCATCGTTGATTTTTTCTTCGAGATTTTTTCGTTGAAATTTTGACCAAAACTTACAAATACAGGACAAAAGTTTATGTTATCCTTTTCGAAATAAAACTTGATATCTTCGTCTGTGGGTCCTTCAACATCAAGGAAAAGAAATTTTAAATGAAATCAAAAGGATAAAATTAAAAGGTCAAAAAAAACCGTGAACTAACCATCGTTGATTTTTTCTTCGAGATTTTTTCGTTGAAATGTTGACCAAAACTTACAAATACAGGACAAAAGTTTATGTTATCCTTTTCGAAATAAAACTTGATATCTTCGTCTGTGGGTCCTTCAACATCAAGGAAAAGACATTTTAAATGAAATCAAAAGGATAAAATTAAAAGATCAAAAAAACCGTGAACTAACCATCGTTGATTTTTTCTTCGAGATTTTTTCGTTGAAATTTTGACCAAAACTTACAAATACAGGACAAAAGTTTATGTTATCCTTTTCGAAATAAAACTTGATATCTTCGTCTGTGGGTCCTTCAACATCAAGGAAAAGACATTTTAAATGAAATCGAAAGGATAAAATTAAAAGGTCAAAAAAAACCGTGAACTAACCATCGTTGATTTTTTCTTCGAGATTTTTTCGTTGAAATTTTGACCAAAACTTACAAATACAGGACAAAAGTTTATGTTATCCTTTTCGAAATAAAACTTGATATCTTCGTCTGTGGGTCCTTCAACATCAAGGAAAAGAAATTTTAAATGAAATCAAAAGGATAAAATTAAAAGGTCAAAAAAAACCGTGAACTAACCATCGTTGATTTTTTCTTCGAGATTTTTTCGTTGAAATTGTGACCAAAACTTACAAATACAGGACAAAAGTTTATGTTATCCTTTTCGAAATAAAACTTGATATCTTCGTCTGTGGGTCCTTCAACATCAAGGAAAAGACATTTTAAATGAAATTTAAAGGATAAAATTAAAAGGTCAAAAAAAACCGTGAACTAACCATCGTTGATTTTTTCTTCGAGATTTTTTCGTTGAAATTTTGACCAAAACTTACAAATACAGGACAAAAGTTTATGTTATCCTTTTCGAAATAAAACTTGATATCTTCGTCTGTGGGTCCTTCAACATCAAGGAAAAGAAATTTTAAATGAAATCAAAAGGATAAAATTAAAAGGTCAAAAAAAACCGTGAACTAACCATCGTTGATTTTTTCTTCGAGATTTTTTCGTTGAAATTTTGACCAAAACTTACAAATACAGGACAAAAGTTAATGTTATCCTTTTCGAAATAAAACTTGATATCTTCGTCTGTGGGTCCTTCAACATCAAGGAAAAGACATTTTAAATGAAATCGAAAGGATAAAATTAAAAGGTCAAAAAAAACCGTGAACTAACCATCGTTGATTTTTTCTTCGAGATTTTTTCGTTGAAATTTTGACCAAAACTTACAAATACAGAACAAAAGTTTATGTTATCCTTTTCGAAATAAAACTTGATATCTTCGTCTGTGGGTCCTTCAACATCAAGGAAAAGAAATTTTAAATGAAATCGAAAGGATAAAATTAAAAGGTCAAAAAAAACCGTGAACTAACCTTCGTTGATTTTTTCTTCGAGATTTGTTCGTTGAAATTTTGACCAAAACTTACAAATACAGGACAAAAGTTTATGTTATCCTTTTCGAAATAAAACTTGATATCTTCGTCTGTGGGTCCTTCAACATCAAGGAAAAGAAATTTTAAATGAAATCAAAAGGATAAAATTAAAAGGTCAAAAAAAACCGTGAACTAACCATCGTTGATTTTTTCTTCGAGATTTTTTCGTTGAAATGTTGACCAAAACTTACAAATACAGGACAAAAGTTTATGTTATCCTTTTCGAAAAAAAACTTGATATCTTCGTCTGTGGGTCCTTCAACATCAAGGAAAAGACATTTTAAATGAAATCGAAAGGATAAAATTAAAAGGTCAAAAAAACCGTGAACTAACCATCGTTGATTTTTTCTTCGAGATTTTTTCGTTGAAATTTTGACCAAAACTTACAAATACAGAACAAAAGTTTATGTTATCCTTTTCGAAATAAAACTTGATATCTTCGTCTGTGGGTCCTTCAACATCAAGGAAAAGACATTTTAAATGAAATCGAAAGGATAAAATTAAAAGGTCAAAAAAAACCGTGAACTAACCTTCGTTGATTTTTTCTTCGAGATTTTTTCGTTGAAATTTTGACCAAAACTTACAAATACAGGACAAAAGTTTATGTTATCCTTTTCGAAATAAAACTTGATATCTTCGTCTGTGGGTCCTTCAACATCAAGGAAAAGACATTTTAAATGAAATCAAAAGGATAAAATTAAAAGGTCAAAAAAAACCGTGAACTAACCATCGTTGATTTTTTCTTCGAGATTTTTTCGTTGAAATGTTGACCAAAACTTACAAATACAGGACAAAAGTTTATGTTATCCTTTTCGAAAAAAAACTTGATATCTTCGTCTGTGGGTCCTTCAACATCAAGGAAAAGACATTTTAAATGAAATCAAAAGGATAAAATTAATAGGTCAAAAAAAACCGTGAACTAACCATCGTTGATTTTTTCTTCGAGATTTTTTCGTTGAAATTTTGACCAAAACTTACAAATACAGGACAAAAGTTTATGTTATCCTTTTCGAAAAAAAACTTGATATCTTCGTCTGTGGGTCCTTCAACATCAAGGAAAAGACATTTTAAATGAAATCAAAAGGATAAAATTAATAGGTCAAAAAAAACCGTGAACTAACCATCGTTGATTTTTTCTTCGAGATTTTTTCGTTGAAATTTTGACCAAAACTTACAAATACAGGACAAAAGTTTATGTTATCCTTTTCGAAAAAAAACTTGATATCTTCGTCTGTGGGTCCTTCAACATCAAGGAAAAGACATTTTAAATGAAATCAAAAGGATAAAATTAAAAGGTCAAAAAAAACCGTGAACTAACCATCGTTGATTTTTTCTTCGAGATTTTTTCGTTGAAATTTTGACCAAAACTTACAAATACAGGACAAAAGTTTATGTTATCCTTTTCGAAATAAAACTTGATATCTTCGTCTGTGGGTCCTTCAACATCAAGGAAAAGACATTTTAAATGAAATCAAAAGGATAAAATTAAAAGGTCAAAAAAAACCGTGAACTAACCATCGTTGATTTTTTCTTCGAGATTTTTTCGTTGAAATTTTGACCAAAACTTACAAATACAGGACAAAAGTTTATGTTATCCTTTTCGAAATAAAACTTGATATCTTCGTCTGTGGGTCCTTCAACATCAAGGAAAAGAAATTTTAAATGAAATCAAAAGGATAAAATTAAAAGGTCAAAAAAAACCGTGAACTAACCATCGTTGATTTTTTCTTCGAGATTTTTTCGTTGAAATTTTGACCAAAACTTACAAATACAGGACAAAAGTTTATGTTATCCTTTTCGAAATAAAACTTGATATCTTCGTCTGTGGGTCCTTCAACATCAAGGAAAAGACATTTTAAATGAAATCAAAAGGATAAAATTAAAAGGTCAAAAAAAACCGTGAACTAACCATCGTTGATTTTTTCTTCGAGATTTTTTCGTTGAAATTTTGACCAAAACTTACAAATACAGGACAAAAGTTTATGTTATCCTTTTCGAAATAAAACTTGATATCTTCGTCTGTGGGTCCTTCAACATCAAGGAAAAGACATTTTAAATGAAATTAAAAGGATAAAATTAAAAGGTCAAAAAAAACCGTGAACTAACCATCGTTGATTTTTTCTTCGAGATTTTTTCGTTGAAATTTTGACCAAAACTTACAAATACAGGACAAAAGTTTATGTTATCCTTTTCGAAATAAAACTTGATATCTTCGTCTGTGGGTCCTTCAACATCAAGGAAAAGATATTTTAAATGAAATCAAAAGGATAAAATTAAAAGGTCAAAAAAAACCGTGAACTAACCATCGTTGATTTTTTCTTCGAGATTTTTTCGTTGAAATTTTGACCAAAACTTACAAATACAGGACAAAAGTTTATGTTATCCTTTTCGAAATAAAACTTGATATCTTCGTCTGTGGGTCCTTCAACATCAAGGAAAAGACATTTTAAATGAAATCGAAAGGATAAAATTAAAAGGTCAAAAAAAACCGTGAACTAACCATCGTTGATTTTTTCTTCGAGATTTTTTCGTTGAAATTTTGACCAAAACTTACAAATACAGGACAAAAGTTTATGTTATCCTTTTCGAAATAAAACTTGATATCTTCGTCTGTGGGTCCTTCAACATCAAGGAAAAGACATTTTAAATGAAATCAAAAGGATAAAATTAAAAGGTCAAAAAAAACCGTGAACTAACCATCGTTGATTTTTTCTTCGAGATTTTTTCGTTGAAATTTTGACCAAAACTTACAAATACAGGACAAAAGTTTATGTTATCCTTTTCGAAATAAAACTTGATATCTTCGTCTGTGGGTCCTTCAACATCAAGGAAAAGACATTTTAAATGAAATCAAAAGGATAAAATTAAAAGGTCAAAAAAAACCGTGAACTAACCATCGTTGATTTTTTCTTCGAGATTTTTTCGTTGAAATTTTGACCAAAACTTACAAATATACAGGACAAAAGTTTATGTTATCCTTTTCGAAATAAAACTTGATATCTTCGTCTGTGGGTCCTTCAACTACAAGGAAAAGACATTTTAAATGAAATCAAAAGGATAAAATTAAAAGGTCAAAAAAAACCGTGAACTAACCATCGTTGATTTTTTCTTCGAGATTTTTTCGTTGAAATTTTGACCAAAACTTACAAATACAGGACAAAAGTTTATGTTATCCTTTTCGAAATAAAACTTGATATCTTCGTCTGTGGGTCCTTCAACATCAAGGAAAAGACATTTTAAATGAAATCAAAAGGATAAAATTAATAGGTCAAAAAAAACCGTGAACTAACCATCGTTGATTTTTTCTTCGAGATTTTTTCGTTGAAATTTTGACCAAAACTTACAAATACAGGACAAAAGTTTATGTTATCCTTTTCGAAAAAAAACTTGATATCTTCGTCTGTGGGTCCTTCAACATCAAGGAAAAGACATTTTAAATGAAATCAAAAGGATAAAATTAAAAGGTCAAAAAAAACCGTGAACTAACCATCGTTGATTTTTTCTTCGAGATTTTTTCGTTGAAATTTTGACCAAAACTTACAAATACAGGACAAAAGTTTATGTTATCCTTTTCGAAATAAAACTTGATATCTTCGTCTGTGGGTCCTTCAACATCAAGGAAAAGACATTTTAAATGAAATCAAAAGGATAAAATTAAAAGGTCAAAAAAAACCGTGAACTAACCATCGTTGATTTTTTCTTCGAGATTTTTTCGTTGAAATTTTGACCAAAACTTACAAATACAGGACAAAAGTTTATGTTATCCTTTTCGAAATAAAACTTGATATCTTCGTCTGTGGGTCCTTCAACATCAAGGAAAAGAAATTTTAAATGAAATCAAAAGGATAAAATTAAAAGGTCAAAAAAAACCGTGAACTAACCATCGTTGATTTTTTCTTCGAGATTTTTTCGTTGAAATTTTGACCAAAACTTACAAATACAGGACAAAAGTTTATGTTATCCTTTTCGAAATAAAACTTGATATCTTCGTCTGTGGGTCCTTCAACATCAAGGAAAAGACATTTTAAATGAAATCAAAAGGATAAAATTAAAAGGTCAAAAAAAACCGTGAACTAACCATCGTTGATTTTTTCTTCGAGATTTTTTCGTTGAAATTTTGACCAAAACTTACAAATACAGGACAAAAGTTTATGTTATCCTTTTCGAAATAAAACTTGATATCTTCGTCTGTGGGTCCTTCAACATCAAGGAAAAGACATTTTAAATGAAATCAAAAGGATAAAATTAAAAGGTCAAAAAAAACCGTGAACTAACCATCGTTGATTTTTTCTTCGAGATTTTTTCGTTGAAATTTTGACCAAAACTTACAAATACAGGACAAAAGTTTATGTTATCCTTTTCGAAATAAAACTTGATATCTTCGTCTGTGGGTCCTTCAACATCAAGGAAAAGATATTTTAAATGAAATCAAAAGGATAAAATTAAAAGGTCAAAAAAAACCGTGAACTAACCATCGTTGATTTTTTCTTCGAGATTTTTTCGTTGAAATTTTGACCAAAACTTACAAATACAGGACAAAAGTTTATGTTATCCTTTTCGAAATAAAACTTGATATCTTCGTCTGTGGGTCCTTCAACATCAAGGAAAAGACATTTTAAATGAAATCGAAAGGATAAAATTAAAAGGTCAAAAAAAACCGTGAACTAACCATCGTTGATTTTTTCTTCGAGATTTTTTCGTTGAAATTTTGACCAAAACTTACAAATACAGGACAAAAGTTTATGTTATCCTTTTCGAAATAAAACTTGATATCTTCGTCTGTGGGTCCTTCAACATCAAGGAAAAGACATTTTAAATGAAATCAAAAGGATAAAATTAAAAGGTCAAAAAAAACCGTGAACTAACCATCGTTGATTTTTTCTTCGAGATTTTTTCGTTGAAATTTTGACCAAAACTTACAAATACAGGACAAAAGTTTATGTTATCCTTTTCGAAATAAAACTTGATATCTTCGTCTGTGGGTCCTTCAACATCAAGGAAAAGACATTTTAAATGAAATCAAAAGGATAAAATTAAAAGGTCAAAAAAAACCGTGAACTAACCATCGTTGATTTTTTCTTCGAGATTTTTTCGTTGAAATTTTGACCAAAACTTACAAATATACAGGACAAAAGTTTATGTTATCCTTTTCGAAATAAAACTTGATATCTTCGTCTGTGGGTCCTTCAACTACAAGGAAAAGACATTTTAAATGAAATCAAAAGGATAAAATTAAAAGGTCAAAAAAAACCGTGAACTAACCATCGTTGATTTTTTCTTCGAGATTTTTTCGTTGAAATTTTGACCAAAACTTACAAATACAGGACAAAAGTTTATGTTATCCTTTTCGAAATAAAACTTGATATCTTCGTCTGTGGGTCCTTCAACATCAAGGAAAAGACATTTTAAATGAAATCAAAAGGATAAAATTAAAAGGTCAAAAAAAACCGTGAACTAACCATCGTTGATTTTTTCTTCGAGATTTTTTCGTTGAAATTTTGACCAAAACTTACAAATACAGGACAAAAGTTTATGTTATCCTTTTCGAAATAAAACTTGATATCTTCGTCTGTGGGTCCTTCAACATCAAGGAAAAGACATTTTAAATGAAATTTAAAGGATAAAATTAAAAGGTCAAAATAAACCGTGAACTAACCATCGTTGATTTTTTCTTCGAGATTTTTTCGTTGAAATTTTGACCAAAACTTACAAATACAGGACAAAAGTTTATGTTATCCTTTTCGAAATAAAACTTGATATCTTCGTCTGTGGGTCCTTCAGCATCAAGGAAAAGACATTTTAAATGAAATCAAAAGGAAAAAATTAAAAGGTCAAAAAAAACCGTGAACTAACCATCGTTGATTTCTTCTTCGAGATTTTTTCGTTGAAATTTTGACCAAAACTTACAAATACAGGACAAAAGTTTATGTTATCCTTTTCGAAAAAAAACTTGATATCTTCGTCTGTGGGTCCTTCAACATCAAGGAAAAGACATTTTAAATGAAATCAAAAGGATAAAATTAATAGGTCAAAAAAAACCGTGAACTAACCATCGTTGATTTTTTCTTCGAGATTTTTTCGTTGAAATTTTGACCAAAACTTACAAATACAGGACAAAAGTTTATGTTATCCTTTTCGAAAAAAAACTTGATATCTTCGTCTGTGGGTCCTTCAACATCAAGGAAAAGACATTTTAAATGAAATCAAAAGGATAAAATTAATAGGTCAAAAAAAACCGTGAACTAACCATCGTTGATTTTTTCTTCGAGATTTTTTCGTTGAAATTTTGACCAAAACTTACAAATACAGGACAAAAGTTTATGTTATCCTTTTCGAAAAAAAACTTGATATTTTCGTCTGTGGGTCCTTCAACATCAAGGAAAAGACATTTTAAATGAAATCAAAAGGATAAAATTAAAAGGTCAAAAAAAACCGTGAACTAACCATCGTTGATTTTTTCTTCGAGATTTTTTCGTTGAAATTTTGACCAAAACTTACAAATACAGGACAAAAGTTTATGTTATCCTTTTCGAAATAAAACTTGATATCTTCGTCTGTGGGTCCTTCAACATCAAGGAAAAGACATTTTAAATGAAATCAAAAGGATAAAATTAAAAGGTCAAAAAAAACCGTGAACTAACCATCGTTGATTTTTTCTTCGAGATTTTTTCGTTGAAATTTTGACCAAAACTTACAAATACAGGACAAAAGTTTATGTTATCCTTTTCGAAATAAAACTTGATATCTTCGTCTGTGGGTCCTTCAACATCAAGGAAAAGACATTTTAAATGAAATCAAAAGGATAAAATTAAAAGGTCAAAAAAAACCGTGAACTAACCATCGTTGATTTTTTCTTCGAGATTTTTTCGTTGAAATTTTGACCAAAACTTACAAATACAGGACAAAAGTTTATGTTATCCTTTTCGAAATAAAACTTGATATCTTCGTCTGTGGGTCCTTCAACATCAAGGAAAAGACATTTTAAATGAAATCAAAAGGATAAAATTAAAAGGTCAAAAAAAACCGTGAACTAACCATCGTTGATTTTTTCTTCGAGATTTTTTCGTTGAAATTTTGACCAAAACTTACAAATACAGGACAAAAGTTTATGTTATCCTTTTCGAAATAAAACTTGATATCTTCGTCTGTGGGTCCTTCAACATCAAGGAAAAGACATTTTAAATGAAATTTAAAGGATAAAATTAAAAGGTAAAAAAAAACCGTGAACTAACCATCGTTGATTTTTTCTTCGAGATTTTTTCGTTGAAATTTTGACCAAAACTTACAAATACAGGACAAAAGTTTATGTTATCCTTTTCGAAAAAAAACTTGATATCTTCGTCTGTGGGTCCTTCAACATCAAGGAAAAGACATTTTAAATGAAATCAAAAGGATAAAATTAAAAGGTCAAAAAAAACCGTGAACTAACCATCGTTGATTTTTTCTTCGAGATTTTTTCGTTGAAATTTTGACCAAAACTTACAAATACAGGACAAAAGTTTATGTTATCCTTTTCGAAAAAAAACTTGATATCTTCGTCTGTGGGTCCTTCAACATCAAGGAAAAGAAATTTTAAATGAAATCAAAAGGATAAAATTAAAAGGTCAAAAAAAACCGTGAACTAACCATCGTTGATTTTTTCTTCGAGATTTTTTCGTTGAAATTTTGACCAAAACTTACAAATACAGGACAAAAGTTTATGTTATCCTTTTCGAAATAAAACTTGATATCTTCGTCTGTGGGTCCTTCAACATCAAGGAAAAGACATTTTAAATGAAATCAAAAGGATAAAATTAAAAGGTCAAAAAAAACCGTGAACTAACCATCGTTGATTTTTTCTTCGAGATTTTTTCGTTGAAATTTTGACCAAAACTTACAAATACAGGACAAAAGTTTATGTTATCCTTTTCGAAAAAAAACTTGATATCTTCGTCTGTGGGTCCTTCAACATCAAGGAAAAGAAATTTTAAATGAAATCAAAAGGATAAAATTAAAAGGTCAAAAAAAACCGTGAACTAACCATCGTTGATTTTTTCTTCGAGATTTTTTCGTTGAAATTTTGACCAAAACTTACAAATACAGGACAAAAGTTTATGTTATCCTTTTCGAAATAAAACTTGATATCTTCGTCTGTGGGTCCTTCAACATCAAGGAAAAGACATTTTAAATGAAATTTAAAGGATAAAATTAAAAGGTAAAAAAAAACCGTGAACTAACCATCGTTGATTTTTTCTTCGAGATTTTTTCGTTGAAATTTTGACCAAAACTTACAAATACAGGACAAAAGTTTATGTTATCCTTTTCGAAAAAAAACTTGATATCTTCGTCTGTGGGTCCTTAAACATCAAGGAAAAGACATTTTAAATGAAATTTAAAGGATAAAATTAAAAGGTCAAAAAAAACCGTGAACTAACCATCGTTGATTTTTTCTTCGAGATTTTTTCGTTGAAATTTTGACCAAAACTTACAAATACAGGACAAAAGTTTATGTTATCCTTTTCGAAATAAAACTTGATATCTTCGTCTGTGGGTCCTTCAACATCAAGGAAAAGACATTTTAAATGAAATTTAAAGGATAAAATTAAAAGGTCAAAAAAAACCGTGAACTAACCATCGTTGATTTTTTCTTCGAGATTTTTTCGTTGAAATTTTGACCAAAACTTACAAATACAGGACAAAAGTTTATGTTATCCTTTTCAAAATAAAACTTGATATCTTCGTCTGTGGGTCCTTCAACATCAAGGAAAAGACATTTAAAATGAAATTTAAAGGATAAAATTAAAAGGTCAAAAAAAACCGTGAACTAACCATCGTTGATTTTTTCTTCGAGATTTTTTCGTTGAAATGTTGACCAAAACTTACAAATACAGGACAAAAGTTTATGTTATCCTTTTCGAAATAAAACTTGATATCTTCGTCTGTGGGTCCTTCAACATCAAGGAAAAGACATTTTAAATGAAATCGAAAGGATAAAATTAAAAGGTCAAAAAAAACCGTGAACTAACCATCGTTGATTTTTTCTTCGAGATTTTTTCGTTGAAATTTTGACCAAAACTTACAAATACAGGACAAAAGTTTGTGTTATCCTTTTCGAAATAAAACTTGATATCTTCGTCTATGGGTCCTTCCACATCAAGGAAAAGACATTTTAAATAAAATCGAAAGGATAAAATAAAAAGGTCAAAAAAAACCGTGAACTAACCATCGTTGATTTTTTCTTCGAGATTTTTTCGTTGAAATTTTGACCAAAACTTACAAATACAGGACAAAAGTTTATGTTATCCTTTTCGAAATAAAACTTGATATCTTCGTCTGTGGGTCCTTCAACATCAAGGAAAAGACATTTTAAATGAAATCGAAAGGATAAAATTAAAAGGTCAAAAAAAACCGTGAACTAACCATCGTTGATTTTTTCTTCGAGATTTTTTCGTTGAAATTTTGACCAAAACTTACAAATACAGGACAAAAGTTAATGTTATCCTTTTCGAAATAAAACTTGATATCTTCGTCTGTGGGTCCTTCAACATCAAGGAAAAGACATTTCATTTGAAATCGAAAGGATAAAATTAAAAGGTCAAAAAAACCGTGAACTAACCATCGTTGATTTTTTCTTCGAGATTTTTTCGTTGAAATTTTGACCAAAACTTACAAATACAGGACAAAAGTTTATGTTATCCTTTTCGAAATAAAACTTGATATCTTCGTCTGTGGGTCCTTCAACATCAAGGAAAAGACATTTTAAATGAAATCGAAAGGATAAAATTAAAAGGTCAAAAAAAACCGTGAACTAACCATCGTTGATTTTTTCTTCGAGATTTTTTCGTTGAAATTTTGACCAAAACTTACAAATACAGGACAAAAGTTTATGTTATCCTTTTCGAAATAAAACTTGATATCTTCGTCTGTGGGTCCTTCAACATCAAGGAAAAGACATTTTAAATGAAATTTAAAGGATAAAATTAAAAGGTCAAAAAAAACCGTGAACTAACCATCGTTGATTTTTTCTTCGAGATTTTTTCGTTGAAATTTTGACCAAAACTTACAAATACAGGACAAAAGTTTATGTTATCCTTTTCGAAATAAAACTTGATATCTTCGTCTGTGGGTCCTTCAACATCAAGGAAAAGACATTTTAAATGAAATCAAAAGGATAAAATTAAAAGGTCAAAAAAAACCGTGAACTAACCATCGTTGATTTTTTCTTCGAGATTTTTTCGTTGAAATTTTGACCAAAACTTACAAATACAGGACAAAAGTTTATGTTATCCTTTTCGAAATAAAACTTGATATCTTCGTCTGTGGGTCCTTCAACATCAAGGAAAAGACATTTTAAATGAAATCGAAAGGATAAAATTAAAAGGTCAAAAAAAACCGTGAACTAACCATCGTTGATTTTTTCTTCGAGATTTTTTCGTTGAAATTTTGACCAAAACTTACAAATACAGAACAAAAGTTTATGTTATCCTTTTCGAAATAAAACTTGATATCTTCGTCTGTGGGTCCTTCAACATCAAGGAAAAGAAATTTTAAATGAAATCGAAAGGATAAAATTAAAAGGTCAAAAAAAACCGTGAACTAACCTTCGTTGATTTTTTCTTCGAGATTTGTTCGTTGAAATTTTGACCAAAACTTACAAATACAGGACAAAAGTTTATGTTATCCTTTTCGAAATAAAACTTGATATCTTCGTCTGTGGGTCCTTCAACATCAAGGAAAAGACATTTTAAATGAAATCGAAAGGATAAAATTAAAAGGTCAAAAAAAACCGTGAACTAACCATCGTTGATTTTTTCTTCGAGATTTTTTCGTTGAAATTTTGACCAAAACTTACAAATACAGAACAAAAGTTTATGTTATCCTTTTCGAAATAAAACTTGATATCTTCGTCTGTGGGTCCTTCAACATCAAGGAAAAGACATTTTAAATGAAATCGAAAGGATAAAATTAAAAGGTCAAAAAAAACCGTGAACTAACCATCGTTGATTTTTTCTTCGAGATTTTTTCGTTGAAATTTTGACCAAAACTTACAAATACAGGACAAAAGTTTATGTTATCCTTTTCGAAATAAAACTTGATATCTTCGTCTGTGGGTCCTTCAACATCAAGGAAAAGACATTTTAAATGAAATTTAAAGGATAAAATTAAAAGGTCAAAAAAAACCGTGAACTAACCATCGTTGATTTTTTCTTCGAGATTTTTTCGTTGAAATTTTGACCAAAACTTACAAATACAGGACAAAAGTTTATGTTATCCTTTTCAAAATAAAACTTGATATCTTCGTCTGTGGGTCCTTCAACATCAAGGAAAAGACATTTAAAATGAAATTTAAAGGATAAAATTAAAAGGTCAAAAAAAACCGTGAACTAACCATCGTTGATTTTTTCTTCGAGATTTTTTCGTTGAAATTTTGACCAAAACTTACAAATACAGGACAAAAGTTTATGTTATCCTTTTCGAAAAAAAACTTGATATCTTCGTCTGTGGGTCCTTCAACATCAAGGAAAAGAAATTTTAAATGAAATCAAAAGGATAAAATTAAAAGGTCAAAAAAAACCGTGAACTAACCATCGTTGATTTTTTCTTCGAGATTTTTTCGTTGAAATTTTGACCAAAACTTACAAATACAGGACAAAAGTTTATGTTATCCTTTTCGAAATAAAACTTGATATCTTCGTCTGTGGGTCCTTCAACATCAAGGAAAAGACATTTTAAATGAAATTTAAAGGATAAAATTAAAAGGTAAAAAAAAACCGTGAACTAACCATCGTTGATTTTTTCTTCGAGATTTTTTCGTTGAAATTTTGACCAAAACTTACAAATACAGGACAAAAGTTTATGTTATCCTTTTCGAAAAAAAACTTGATATCTTCGTCTGTGGGTCCTTAAACATCAAGGAAAAGACATTTTAAATGAAATTTAAAGGATAAAATTAAAAGGTCAAAAAAAACCGTGAACTAACCATCGTTGATTTTTTCTTCGAGATTTTTTCGTTGAAATTTTGACCAAAACTTACAAATACAGGACAAAAGTTTATGTTATCCTTTTCGAAATAAAACTTGATATCTTCGTCTGTGGGTCCTTCAACATCAAGGAAAAGACATTTTAAATGAAATTTAAAGGATAAAATTAAAAGGTCAAAAAAAACCGTGAACTAACCATCGTTGATTTTTTCTTCGAGATTTTTTCGTTGAAATTTTGACCAAAACTTACAAATACAGGACAAAAGTTTATGTTATCCTTTTCAAAATAAAACTTGATATCTTCGTCTGTGGGTCCTTCAACATCAAGGAAAAGACATTTAAAATGAAATTTAAAGGATAAAATTAAAAGGTCAAAAAAAACCGTGAACTAACCATCGTTGATTTTTTCTTCGAGATTTTTTCGTTGAAATGTTGACCAAAACTTACAAATACAGGACAAAAGTTTATGTTATCCTTTTCGAAATAAAACTTGATATCTTCGTCTGTGGGTCCTTCAACATCAAGGAAAAGAAATTTTAAATGAAATCAAAAGGATAAAATTAAAAGGTCAAAAAAAACCGTGAACTAACCATCGTTGATTTTTTCTTCGAGATTTTTTCGTTGAAATTTTGACCAAAACTTACAAATACAGGACAAAAGTTTATGTTATCCTTTTCGAAATAAAACTTGATATCTTCGTCTGTGGGTCCTTCAACATCAAGGAAAAGACATTTTAAATGAAATCAAAAGGATAAAATTAAAAGGTCAAAAAAAACCGTGAACTAACCATCGTTGATTTTTTCTTCGAGATTTTTTCGTTGAAATTTTGACCAAAACTTACAAATACAAGACAAAAGTTTATGTTATCCTTTTCGAAAAAAAACTTGATATCTTCGTCTGTGGGTCCTTCAACATCAAGGAAAAGACATTTTAAATGAAATCAAAAGGATAAAATTAAAAGGTCAAAAAAAACCGTGAACTAACCATCGTTGATTTTTTCTTCGAGATTTTTTCGTTGAAATTTTGACCAAAACTTACAAATACAGGACAAAAGTTTATGTTATCCTTTTCGAAATAAAACTTGATATCTTCGTCTGTGGGTCCTTCAACATCAAGGAAAAGACATTTTAAATGAAATCAAAAGGATAAAATTAAAAGGTCAAAAAAAACCGTGAACTAACCATCGTTGATTTTTTCTTCGAGATTTTTTCGTTGAAATTTTGACCAAAACTTACAAATACAGGACAAAAGTTTATGTTATCCTTTTCGAAATAAAACTTGATATCTTCGTCTGTGGGTCCTTCAACATCAAGGAAAAGACATTTTAAATGAAATCAAAAGGATAAAATTAATAGGTCAAAAAAAACCGTGAACTAACCATCGTTGATTTTTTCTTCGAGATTTTTTCGTTGAAATTTTGACCAAAACTTACAAATACAGGACAAAAGTTTATGTTATCCTTTTCGAAATAAAACTTGATATCTTCGTCTGTGGGTCCTTCAACATCAAGGAAAAGACATTTTAAATGAAATTTAAAGGATAAAATTAAAAGGTCAAAAAAAACCGTGAACTAACCATCGTTGATTTTTTCTTCGAGATTTTTTCGTTGAAATTTTGACCAAAACTTACAAATACAGGACAAAAGTTTATGTTATCCTTTTCGAAATAAAACTTGATATCTTCGTCTGTGGGTCCTTCAACATCAAGGAAAAGACATTTTAAATGAAATCAAAAGGATAAAATTAAAAGGTCAAAAAAAACCGTGAACTAACCATCGTTGATTTTTTCTTCGAGATTTTTTCGTTGAAATTTTGACCAAAACTTACAAATACAGGACAAAAGTTTATGTTATCCTTTTCGAAATAAAACTTGATATCTTCGTCTGTGGGTCCTTCAACATCAAGGAAAAGACATTTTAAATGAAATCGAAAGGATAAAATTAAAAGGTCAAAAAAAACCGTGAACTAACCATCGTTGATTTTTTCTTCGAGATTTTTTCGTTGAAATTTTGACCAAAACTTACAAATACAGAACAAAAGTTTATGTTATCCTTTTCGAAATAAAACTTGATATCTTCGTCTGTGGGTCCTTCAACATCAAGGAAAAGAAATTTTAAATGAAATCGAAAGGATAAAATTAAAAGGTCAAAAAAAACCGTGAACTAACCTTCGTTGATTTTTTCTTCGAGATTTGTTCGTTGAAATTTTGACCAAAACTTACAAATACAGGACAAAAGTTTATGTTATCCTTTTCGAAATAAAACTTGATATCTTCGTCTGTGGGTCCTTCAACATCAAGGAAAAGACATTTTAAATGAAATCGAAAGGATAAAATTAAAAGGTCAAAAAAAACCGTGAACTAACCATCGTTGATTTTTTCTTCGAGATTTTTTCGTTGAAATTTTGACCAAAACTTACAAATACAGAACAAAAGTTTATGTTATCCTTTTCGAAATAAAACTTGATATCTTCGTCTGTGGGTCCTTCAACATCAAGGAAAAGACATTTTAAATGAAATCGAAAGGATAAAATTAAAAGGTCAAAAAAAACCGTGAACTAACCTTCGTTGATTTTTTCTTCGAGATTTTTTCGTTGAAATTTTGACCAAAACTTACAAATACAGGACAAAAGTTTATGTTATCCTTTTCGAAATAAAACTTGATATCTTCGTCTGTGGGTCCTTCAACATCAAGGAAAAGACATTTTAAATGAAATCAAAAGGATAAAATTAAAAGGTCAAAAAAAACCGTGAACTAACCATCGTTGATTTTTTCTTCGAGATTTTTTCGTTGAAATTTTGACCAAAACTTACAAATACAGAACAAAAGTTTATGTTATCCTTTTCGAAATAAAACTTGATATCTTCGTCTGTGGGTCCTTCAACATCAAGGAAAAGAAATTTTAAATGAAATCAAAAGGATAAAATTAAAAGGTCAAAAAAAACCGTGAACTAACCATCGTTGATTTTTTCTTCGAGATTTTTTCGTTGAAATGTTGACCAAAACTTACAAATACAGGACAAAAGTTTATGTTATCCTTTTCGAAATAAAACTTGATATCTTCGTCTGTGGGTCCTTCAACATCAAGGAAAAGACATTTTAAATTAAATCGAAAGGATAAAATTAAAAGGTCAAAAAAAACCGTGAACTAACCATCGTTGATTTTTTCTTCGAGATTTTTTCGTTGAAATTTTGACCAAAACTTACAAATACAGGACAAAAGTTTATGTTATCCTTTTCGAAATAAAACTTGATATCTTCGTCTGTGGGTCCTTCAACATCAAGGAAATGAAATTTTAAATGAAATCAAAAGGATAAAATTAAAAGGTCAAAAAAAACCGTGAACTAACCATCGTTGATTTTTTCTTCGAGATTTTTTCGTTGAAATTTTGACCAAAACTTACAAATACAGGACAAAAGTTTATGTTATCCTTTTCGAAATTAAACTTGATATCTTCGTCTGTGGGTCCTTCAACATCAAGGAAAAGAAATTTTAAATGAAATCAAAAGGATAAAATTAAAAGGTCAAAAAAAACCGTGAACTAACCATCGTTGATTTTTTCTTCGAAATTTTTTCGTTGAAATTTTGACCAAAACTTACAAATACAGGACAAAAGTTTATGTTATCCTTTTCGAAATAAAACTTGATATCTTCGTCTGTGGGTCCTTCAACATCAAGGAAAAGACATTTTAAATGAAATTTAAAGGATAAAATTAAAAGGTCAAAAAAAACCGTGAACTAACCATCGTTGATTTTTTCGTTGAAATGTTGACCAAAACTTACAAATACAGGACAAAAGTTTATGTTATCCTTTTCGAAATAAAACTTGATATCTTCGTCTGTGGGTCCTTCAACATCAAGGAAAAGACATTTTAAATGAAATTTAAAGGATAAAATTAAAAGGTCAAAAAAAACCGTGAACTAACCATCGTTGATTTTTTCTTCGAGATTTTTTCGTTGAAATGTTGACCAAAACTTACAAATACAGAACAAAAGTTTATGTTATCCTTTTCGAAATAAAACTTGATATCTTCGTCTGTGGGTCCTTCAGCATCAAGGAAAAGACATTTTAAATGAAATCGAAAGGATAAAATTAAAAGGTCAAAAAAAACCGTGAACTAACCATCGTTGATTTTTTCTTCGAGATTTTTTCGTTGAAATTTTGACCAAAACTTACAAATACAGGACAAAAGTTTTTGTAATCCTTTTCGAAATAAAACTTGATATCTTCGTCTGTGGGTCCTTTAACATCAAGGAAAAGACATTTTAAATGAAATCAAAAGGATAAAATTAAAAGGTCAAAAAAAACCGTGAACTAACCATCGTTGATTTTTTCTTCGAGATTTTTTCGTTGAAATTTTGACCAAAACTTACAAATACAGGACAAAAGTTTATGTTATCCTTTTCGAAATAAAACTTGATATCTTCGTCTGTGGGTCCTTCAACATCAAGGAAAAGACATTTTAAATGAAATTTAAAGGATAAAATTAAAAGGTCAAAAAAAACCGTGAACTAACCATCGTTGATTTTTTCTTCGAGATTTTTTCGTTGAAATTTTGACCAAAACTTACAAATACAGGACAAAAGTTTATGTTATCCTTTTCGAAATAAAACTTGATATCTTCGTCTGTGGGTCCTTCAACATCAAGGAAAAGACATTTTAAATGAAATCAAAAGGATAAAATTAAAAGGTCAAAAAAAACCGTGAACTAACCATCGTTGATTTTTTCTTCGAGATTTTTTCGTTGAAATTTTGACCAAAACTTACAAATACAGGACAAAAGTTTATGTTATCCTATTCGAAATAAAACTTGATATCTTCGTCTGTGGGTCCTTCAACATCAAGGAAAAGACATTTTAAATGAAATCAAAAGGATAAAATTAAAAGGTCAAAAAAAACCGTGAACTAACCATCGTTGATTTTTTCTTCGAGATTTTTTCGTTGAAATGTTGACCAAAACTTACAAATACAGGACAAAAGTTTATGTTATCCTTTTCGAAATAAAACTTGATATCTTCGTCTGTGGGTCCTTCAACATCAAGGAAAAGACATTTTAAATGAAATCGAAAGGATAAAATTAAAAGGTCAAAAAAAACCGTGAACTAACCATCGTTGATTTTTTCTTCGAGATTTTTTCGTTGAAATTTTGACCAAAACTTACAAATACAGGACAAAAGTTTATGTTATCCTTTTCGAAATAAAACTTGATATCTTCGTCTGTGGGTCCTTCAGCATCAAGGAAAAGACATTTTAAATGAAATCAAAAGGATAAAATTAAAAGGTCAAAAAAAACCGTGAACTAACCATCGTTGATTTTTTCTTCGAGATTTTTTCGTTGAAATTTTGACCAAAACTTACAAATACAGGACAAAAGTTTATGTTATCCTTTTCGAAATAAAACTTGATATCTTCGTCTGTGGGTCCTTCAACATCAAGGAAAAGACATTTTAAATGAAATCGAAAGGATAAAATTAAAAGGTCAAAAAAAACCGTGAACTAACCATCGTTGATTTTTTCTTCGAGATTTTTTCGTTGAAATTTTGACCAAAACTTACAAATACAGGACAAAAGTTTATGTTATCCTTTTCGAAATAAAACTTGATATCTTCGTCTGTGGGTCCTTCAACATCAAGGAAAAGAAATTTTAAATGAAATCAAAAGGATAAAATTAAAAGGTCAAAAAAAACCGTGAACTAACCATCGTTGATTTTTTCTTCGAGATTTTTTCGTTGAAATTTTGACCAAAACTTACAAATACAGGACAAAAGTTTATGTTATCCTTTTCGAAATAAAACTTGATATCTTCGTCTGTGGGTCCTTCAAAATCAAGGAAAAGACATTTTAAATGAAATCAAAAGGATAAAATTAAAAGGTCAAAAAAAACCGTGAACTAACCATCGTTGATTTTTTCTTCGAGATTTTTTCGTTGAAATTTTGACCAAAACTTACAAATACAGGACAAAAGTTTATGTTATCCTTTTCGAAAAAAAACTTGATATCTTCGTCTGTGGGTCCTTCAACATCAAGGAAAAGACATTTTAAATGAAATCAAAAGGATAAAATTAAAAGGTCAAAAAAAACCGTGAACTAACCATCGTTGATTTTTTCTTCGAGATTTTTTCGTTGAAATTTTGACCAAAACTTACAAATACAGGACAAAAGTTTATGTTATCCTTTTCGAAATAAAACTTGATATCTTCGTCTGTGGGTCCTTCAACATCAAGGAAAAGACATTTTAAATGAAATTTAAAGGATAAAATTAAAAGGTCAAAATAAACCGTGAACTAACCATCGTTGATTTTTTCTTCGAGATTTTTTCGTTGAAATTTTGACCAAAACTTACAAATACAGGACAAAAGTTTATGTTATCCTTTTCGAAATAAAACTTGATATCTTCGTCTGTGGGTCCTTCAGCATCAAGGAAAAGACATTTTAAATGAAATCAAAAGGAAAAAATTAAAAGGTCAAAAAAAACCGTGAACTAACCATCGTTGATTTCTTCTTCGAGATTTTTTCGTTGAAATTTTGACCAAAACTTACAAATACAGGACAAAAGTTTATGTTATCCTTTTCGAAAAAAAACTTGATATCTTCGTCTGTGGGTCCTTCAACATCAAGGAAAAGACATTTTAAATGAAATCAAAAGGATAAAATTAATAGGTCAAAAAAAACCGTGAACTAACCATCGTTGATTTTTTCTTCGAGATTTTTTCGTTGAAATTTTGACCAAAACTTACAAATACAGGACAAAAGTTTATGTTATCCTTTTCGAAAAAAAACTTGATATCTTCGTCTGTGGGTCCTTCAACATCAAGGAAAAGACATTTTAAATGAAATCAAAAGGATAAAATTAATAGGTCAAAAAAAACCGTGAACTAACCATCGTTGATTTTTTCTTCGAGATTTTTTCGTTGAAATTTTGACCAAAACTTACAAATACAGGACAAAAGTTTATGTTATCCTTTTCGAAATAAAACTTGATATCTTCGTCTGTGGGTCCTTCAAAATCAAGGAAAAGACATTTTAAATGAAATCAAAAGGATAAAATTAAAAGGTCAAAAAAAACCGTGAACTAACCATCGTTGATTTTTTCTTCGAGATTTTTTCGTTGAAATTTTGACCAAAACTTACAAATACAGGACAAAAGTTTATGTTATCCTTTTCGAAAAAAAACTTGATATCTTCGTCTGTGGGTCCTTCAACATCAAGGAAAAGACATTTTAAATGAAATCAAAAGGATAAAATTAAAAGGTCAAAAAAAACCGTGAACTAACCATCGTTGATTTTTTCTTCGAGATTTTTTCGTTGAAATTTTGACCAAAACTTACAAATACAGGACAAAAGTTTATGTTATCCTTTTCGAAATAAAACTTGATATCTTCGTCTGTGGGTCCTTCAACATCAAGGAAAAGACATTTTAAATGAAATTTAAAGGATAAAATTAAAAGGTCAAAATAAACCGTGAACTAACCATCGTTGATTTTTTCTTCGAGATTTTTTCGTTGAAATTTTGACCAAAACTTACAAATACAGGACAAAAGTTTATGTTATCCTTTTCGAAATAAAACTTGATATCTTCGTCTGTGGGTCCTTCAGCATCAAGGAAAAGACATTTTAAATGAAATCAAAAGGAAAAAATTAAAAGGTCAAAAAAAACCGTGAACTAACCATCGTTGATTTCTTCTTCGAGATTTTTTCGTTGAAATTTTGACCAAAACTTACAAATACAGGACAAAAGTTTATGTTATCCTTTTCGAAAAAAAACTTGATATCTTCGTCTGTGGGTCCTTCAACATCAAGGAAAAGACATTTTAAATGAAATCAAAAGGATAAAATTAATAGGTCAAAAAAAACCGTGAACTAACCATCGTTGATTTTTTCTTCGAGATTTTTTCGTTGAAATTTTGACCAAAACTTACAAATACAGGACAAAAGTTTATGTTATCCTTTTCGAAAAAAAACTTGATATCTTCGTCTGTGGGTCCTTCAACATCAAGGAAAAGACATTTTAAATGAAATCAAAAGGATAAAATTAATAGGTCAAAAAAAACCGTGAACTAACCATCGTTGATTTTTTCTTCGAGATTTTTTCGTTGAAATTTTGACCAAAACTTACAAATACAGGACAAAAGTTTATGTTATCCTTTTCGAAAAAAAACTTGATATCTTCGTCTGTGGGTCCTTCAACATCAAGGAAAAGACATTTTAAATGAAATCAAAAGGATAAAATTAAAAGGTCAAAAAAAACCGTGAACTAACCATCGTTGATTTTTTCTTCGAGATTTTTTCGTTGAAATTTTGACCAAAACTTACAAATACAGGACAAAAGTTTATGTTATCCTTTTCGAAATAAAACTTGATATCTTCGTCTGTGGGTCCTTCAACATCAAGGAAAAGACATTTTAAATGAAATCAAAAGGATAAAATTAAAAGGTCAAAAAAAACCGTGAACTAACCATCGTTGATTTTTTCTTCGAGATTTTTTCGTTGAAATTTTGACCAAAACTTACAAATACAGGACAAAAGTTTATGTTATCCTTTTCGAAATAAAACTTGATATCTTCGTCTGTGGGTCCTTCAACATCAAGGAAAAGAAATTTTAAATGAAATCAAAAGGATAAAATTAAAAGGTCAAAAAAAACCGTGAACTAACCATCGTTGATTTTTTCTTCGAGATTTTTTCGTTGAAATTTTGACCAAAACTTACAAATACAGGACAAAAGTTTATGTTATCCTTTTCGAAATAAAACTTGATATCTTCGTCTGTGGGTCCTTCAACATCAAGGAAAAGACATTTTAAATGAAATCAAAAGGATAAAATTAAAAGGTCAAAAAAAACCGTGAACTAACCATCGTTGATTTTTTCTTCGAGATTTTTTCGTTGAAATTTTGACCAAAACTTACAAATACAGGACAAAAGTTTATGTTATCCTTTTCGAAATAAAACTTGATATCTTCGTCTGTGGGTCCTTCAACATCAAGGAAAAGACATTTTAAATGAAATCAAAAGGATAAAATTAAAAGGTCAAAAAAAACCGTGAACTAACCATCGTTGATTTTTTCTTCGAGATTTTTTCGTTGAAATTTTGACCAAAACTTACAAATACAGGACAAAAGTTTATGTTATCCTTTTCGAAATAAAACTTGATATCTTCGTCTGTGGGTCCTTCAACATCAAGGAAAAGACATTTTAAATGAAATCAAAAGGATAAAATTAAAAGGTCAAAAAAAACCGTGAACTAACCATCGTTGATTTTTTCTTCGAGATTTTTTCGTTGAAATTTTGACCAAAACTTACAAATACAGGACAAAAGTTTATGTTATCCTTTTCGAAATAAAACTTGATATCTTCGTCTGTGGGTCCTTCAACATGAAGGAAAAGAAATTTTAAATGAAATCAAAAGGATAAAATTAAAAGGTCAAAAAAAACCGTGAACTAACCATCGTTGATTTTTTCTTCGAGATTTTTTCGTTGAAATTTTGACCAAAACTTACAAATACAGGACAAAAGTTTATGTTATCCTTTTCGAAATAAAACTAGATATCTTCGTCTGTGGGTCCTTCAACATCAAGGAAAAGACATTTTAAATGAAATCAAAAGGATAAAATTAAAAGGTCGAAAAAAACCGTGAACTAACCATCGTTGATTTTTTCTTCGAGATTTTTTCGTTGAAATTTTGACCAAAACTTACAAATACAGGACAAAAGTTTATGTTATCCTTTTCGAAATAAAACTTGATATCTTCGTCTGTGGGTCCTTCAACATCAAGGAAAAGACATTTTAAATGAAATCAAAAGGATAAAATTAAAAGGTCAAAAAAAACCGTGAACTAACCATCGTTGATTTTTTCTTCGAGATTTTTTCGTTGAAATTTTGACCAAAACTTACAAATACAGGACAAAAGTTTATGTTATCCTTTTCGAAATAAAACTTGATATCTTCGTCTGTGGGTCCTTCAACATCAAGGAAAAGACATTTTAAATGAAATCAAAAGGATAAAATTAAAAGGTCAAAAAAAACCGTGAACTAACCATCGTTGATTTTTTCTTCGAGATTTTTTCGTTGAAATTTTGACCAAAACTTACAAATATACAGGACAAAAGTTTATGTTATCCTTTTCGAAATAAAACTTGATATTTTCGTCTGTGGGTCCTTCAACATCAAGGAAAAGACATTTTAAATGAAATCAAAAGGATAAAATTAAAAGGTCAAAAAAAACCGTGAACTAACCATCGTTGATTTTTTCTTCGAGATTTTTTCGTTGAAATTTTGACCAAAACTTACAAATACAGGACAAAAGTTTATGTTATCCTTTTCGAAATAAAACTTGATATCTTCGTCTGTGGGTCCTTCAACATCAAGGAAAAGACATTTTAAATGAAATCAAAAGGATAAAATTAAAAGGTCAAAAAAAACCGTGAACTAACCATCGTTGATTTTTTCTTCGAGATTTTTTCGTTGAAATTTTGACCAAAACTTACAAATACAGGACAAAAGTTTATGTTATCCTTTTCGAAATAAAACTTGATATCTTCGTCTGTGGGTCCTTCAACATCAAGGAAAAGAAATTTTAAATGAAATCAAAAGGATAAAATTAAAAGGTCAAAAAAAACCGTGAACTAACCATCGTTGATTTTTTCTTCGAGATTTTTTCGTTGAAATTTTGACCAAAACTTACAAATACAGGACAAAAGTTTATGTTATCCTTTTCGAAATAAAACTTGATATCTTCGTCTGTGGGTCCTTCAACATCAAGGAAAAGAAATTTTAAATGAAATCAAAAGGATAAAATTAAAAGGTCAAAAAAAACCGTGAACTAACCATCGTTGATTTTTTCTTCGAGATTTTTTCGTTGAAATTTTGACCAAAACTTACAAATACAGGACAAAAGTTTATGTTATCCTTTTCGAAAAAAAACTTGATATTTTCGTCTGTGGGTCCTTCAACATCAAGGAAAAGACATTTTAAATGAAATCAAAAGGATAAAATTAAAAGGTCAAAAAAAACCGTGAACTAACCATCGTTGATTTTTTCTTCGAGATTTTTTCGTTGAAATTTTGACCAAAACTTACAAATACAGGACAAAAGTTTATGTTATCCTTTTCGAAATAATACTTGATATCTTCGTCTGTGGGTCCTTCAACATCAAGGAAAAGAAATTTTAAATGAAATCAAAAGGATAAAATTAAAAGGTCAAAAAAAACCGTGAACTAACCATCGTTGATTTTTTCTTCGAGATTTTTTCGTTGAAATTTTGACCAAAACTTACAAATACAGGACAAAAGTTTATGTTATCCTTTTCGAAATAAAACTTGATATCTTCGTCTGTGGGTCCTTCAACATCAAGGAAAAGACATTTTAAATGAAATCAAAAGGATAAAATTAAAAGGTCAAAAAAAACCGTGAACTAACCATCGTTGATTTTTTCTTCGAGATTTTTTCGTTGAAATTTTGACCAAAACTTACAAATACAGGACAAAAGTTTATGTTATCCTTTTCGAAATAAAACTTGATATCTTCGTCTGTGGGTCCTTCAACATCAAGGAAAAGACATTTTAAATGAAATCAAAAGGATAAAATTAAAAGGTCAAAAAAAACCGTGAACTAACCATCGTTGATTTTTTCTTCGAGATTTTTTCGTTGAAATTTTGACCAAAACTTACAAATACAGGACAAAAGTTTATGTTATCCTTTTCGAAATAAAACTTGATATCTTCGTCTGTGGGTCCTTCAACATCAAGGAAAAGACATTTTAAATGAAATTTAAAGGATAAAATTAAAAGGTCAAAAAAAACCGTGAACTAACCATCGTTGATTTTTTCTTCGAGATTTTTTCGTTGAAATTTTGACCAAAACTTACAAATACAGGACAAAAGTTTATGTTATCCTTTTCGAAATAAAACTTGATATCTTCGTCTGTGGGTCCTTCAACATCAAGGAAAAGACATTTTAAATGAAATCAAAAGGATAAAATTAAAAGGTCAAAAAAAACCGTGAACTAACCATCGTTGATTTTTTCTTCGAGATTTTTTCGTTGAAATTTTGACCAAAACTTACAAATACAGGACAAAAGTTTATGTTATCCTTTTCGAAAAAAAACTTGATATCTTCGTCTGTGGGTCCTTCAACATCAAGGAAAAAACATTTTAAATGAAATCAAAAGGATAAAATTAATAGGTCAAAAAAAACCGTGAACTAACCATCGTTGATTTTTTCTTCGAGATTTTTTCGTTGAAATTTTGACCAAAACTTACAAATACAGGACAAAAGTTTATGTTATCCTTTTCGAAAAAAAACTTGATATC
Source organism: Sisyra nigra (assembly GCA_958496155.1). NCBI lineage: Eukaryota > Metazoa > Arthropoda > Insecta > Neuroptera > Sisyridae > Sisyra > Sisyra nigra. The sequence continues at coordinate 56,040,683 of OY292314.1, forward strand.
TTCGTCTGTGGGTCCTTCAACATCAAGGAAAAGACATTTTAAATGAAATTTAAAGGATAAAATTAAAAGGTCAAAATAAACCGTGAACTAACCATCGTTGATTTTTTCTTCGAGATTTTTTCGTTGAAATTTTGACCAAAACTTACAAATACAGGACAAAAGTTTATGTTATCCTTTTCGAAATAAAACTTGATATCTTCGTCTGTGGGTCCTTCAACATCAAGGAAAAGAAATTTTAAATGAAATCAAAAGGATAAAATTAAAAGGTCAAAAAAAACCGTGAACTAACCATCGTTGATTTTTTCTTCGAGATTTTTTCGTTGAAATTTTGACCAAAACTTACAAATACAGGACAAAAGTTTATGTTATCCTTTTCGAAAAAAAACTTGATATCTTCGTCTGTGGGTCCTTCAACATCAAGGAAAAAACTTTTTAAATGAAATCAAAAGGATAAAATTAATAGGTCAAAAAAAACCGTGAACTAACCATCGTTGATTTTTTCTTCGAGATTTTTTCGTTGAAATTTTGACCAAAACTTACAAATACAGGACAAAAGTTTATGTTATCCTTTTCGAAAAAAAACTTGATATCTTCGTCTGTGGGTCCTTCAACATCAAGGAAAAGACATTTTAAATGAAATCAAAAGGATAAAATTAATAGGTCAAAAAAAACCGTGAACTAACCATCGTTGATTTTTTCTTCGAGATTTTTTCGTTGAAATTTTGACCAAAACTTACAAATACAGGACAAAAGTTTATGTTATCCTTTTCGAAAAAAAACTTGATATCTTCGTCTGTGGGTCCTTCAACATCAAGGAAAAGACATTTTAAATGAAATCAAAAGGATAAAATTAATAGGTCAAAAAAAACCGTGAACTAACCATCGTTGATTTTTTCTTCGAGATTTTTTCGTTGAAATTTTGACCAAAACTTACAAATACAGGACAAAAGTTTATGTTATCCTTTTCGAAAAAAAACTTGATATTTTCGTCTGTGGGTCCTTCAACATCAAGGAAAAGACATTTTAAATGAAATCAAAAGGATAAAATTAAAAGGTCAAAAAAAACCGTGAACTAACCATCGTTGATTTTTTCTTCGAGATTTTTTCGTTGAAATTTTGACCAAAACTTACAAATACAGGACAAAAGTTTATGTTATCCTTTTCGAAATAAAACTTGATATCTTCGTCTGTGGGTCCTTCAACATCAAGGAAAAGAAATTTTAAATGAAATCAAAAGGATAAAATTAAAAGGTCAAAAAAAACCGTGAACTAACCATCGTTGATTTTTTCTTCGAGATTTTTTCGTTGAAATTTTGACCAAAACTTACAAATACAGGACAAAAGTTTATGTTATCCTTTTCGAAATAAAACTTGATATCTTCGTCTGTGGGTCCTTCAACATCAAGGAAAAGAAATTTTAAATGAAATCAAAAGGATAAAATTAAAAGGTCAAAAAAAACCGTGAACTAACCATCGTTGATTTTTTCTTCGAGATTTTTTCGTTGAAATTTTGACCAAAACTTACAAATACAGGACAAAAGTTTATGTTATCCTTTTCGAAATAAAACTTGATATCTTCGTCTGTGGGTCCTTCAACATCAAGGAAAAGAAATTTTAAATGAAATCAAAAGGATAAAATTAAAAGGTCAAAAAAAACCGTGAACTAACCATCGTTGATTTTTTCTTCGAGATTTTTTCGTTGAAATTTTGACCAAAACTTACAAATACAGGACAAAAGTTTATGTTATCCTTTTCGAAAAAAAACTTGATATCTTCGTCTGTGGGTCCTTCAACATCAAGGAAAAAACATTTTAAATGAAATCAAAAGGATAAAATTAATAGGTCAAAAAAAACCGTGAACTAACCATCGTTGATTTTTTCTTCGAGATTTTTTCGTTGAAATTTTGACCAAAACTTACAAATACAGGACAAAAGTTTATGTTATCCTTTTCGAAAAAAAACTTGATATCTTCGTCTGTGGGTCCTTCAACATCAAGGAAAAGACATTTTAAATGAAATCAAAAGGATAAAATTAATAGGTCAAAAAAAACCGTGAACTAACCATCGTTGATTTTTTCTTCGAGATTTTTTCGTTGAAATTTTGACCAAAACTTACAAATACAGGACAAAAGTTTATGTTATCCTTTTCGAAAAAAAACTTGATATCTTCGTCTGTGGGTCCTTCAACATCAAGGAAAAGACATTTTAAATGAAATCAAAAGGATAAAATTAATAGGTCAAAAAAAACCGTGAACTAACCATCGTTGATTTTTTCTTCGAGATTTTTTCGTTGAAATTTTGACCAAAACTTACAAATACAGGACAAAAGTTTATGTTATCCTTTTCGAAAAAAAACTTGATATTTTCGTCTGTGGGTCCTTCAACATCAAGGAAAAGACATTTTAAATGAAATCAAAAGGATAAAATTAAAAGGTCAAAAAAAACCGTGAACTAACCATCGTTGATTTTTTCTTCGAGATTTTTTCGTTGAAATTTTGACCAAAACTTACAAATACAGGACAAAAGTTTATGTTATCCTTTTCGAAATAAAACTTGATATCTTCGTCTGTGGGTCCTTCAACATCAAGGAAAAGAAATTTTAAATGAAATCAAAAGGATAAAATTAAAAGGTCAAAAAAAACCGTGAACTAACCATCGTTGATTTTTTCTTCGAGATTTTTTCGTTGAAATTTTGACCAAAACTTACAAATACAGGACAAAAGTTTATGTTATCCTTTTCGAAATAAAACTTGATATCTTCGTCTGTGGGTCCTTCAACATCAAGGAAAAGAAATTTTAAATGAAATCAAAAGGATAAAATTAAAAGGTCAAAAAAAACCGTGAACTAACCATCGTTGATTTTTTCTTCGAGATTTTTTCGTTGAAATTTTGACCAAAACTTACAAATACAGGACAAAAGTTTATGTTATCCTTTTCGAAATAAAACTTGATATCTTCGTCTGTGGGTCCTTCAACATCAAGGAAAAGAAATTTTAAATGAAATCAAAAGGATAAAATTAAAAGGTCAAAAAAAACCGTGAACTAACCATCGTTGATTTTTTCTTCGAGATTTTTTCGTTGAAATTTTGACCAAAACTTACAAATACAGGACAAAAGTTTATGTTATCCTTTTCGAAAAAAAACTTGATATCTTCGTCTGTGGGTCCTTCAACATCAAGGAAAAGACATTTTAAATGAAATTTAAAGGATAAAATTAAAAGGTCAAAAAAAACCGTGAACTAACCATCGTTGATTTTTTCTTCGAGATTTTTTCGTTGAAATTTTGACCAAAATTTACAAATACAGGACAAAAGTTTATGTTATCCTTTTCGAAATAAAACTTGATATCTTCGTCTGTGGGTCCTTCAACATCAAGGAAAAGACATTTTAAATGAAATTTAAAGGATAAAATTAAAAGGTCAAAAAAAACCGTGAACTAACCATCGTTGATTTTTTCTTCGAGATTTTTTCGTTGAAATTTTGACCAAAACTTACAAATACAGGACAAAAGTTTATGTTATCCTTTTCGAAATAAAACTTGATATCTTCGTCTGTGGGTCCTTCAACATCAAGGAAAAGACATTTTAAATGAAATTTAAAGGATAAAATTAAAAGGTCAAAAAAAACCGTGAACTAACCATCGTTGATTTTTTCTTCGAGATTTTTTCGTTGAAATTTTGACCAAAACTTACAAATACAGGACAAAAGTTTATGTTATCCTTTTCGAAATAAAACTTGATATCTTCGTCTGTGGGTCCTTCAACATCAAGGAAAAGACATTTTAAATGAAATTTAAAGGATAAAATTAAAAGGTCAAAAAAAACCGTGAACTAACCATCGTTGATTTTTTCTTCGAGATTTTTTCGTTGAAATTTTGACCAAAACTTACAAATACAGGACAAAAGTTTATGTTATCCTTTTCGAAATAAAACTTGATATCTTCGTCTGTGGGTCCTTCAACATCAAGGAAAAGACATTTTAAATGAAATTTAAAGGATAAAATTAAAAGGTCAAAAAAAACCGTGAACTAACCATCGTTGATTTTTTCTTCGAGATTTTTTCGTTGAAATGTTGACCAAAACTTACAAATACAGGACAAAAGTTTATGTTATCCTTTTCGAAATAAAACTTGATATCTTCGTCTGTGGGTCCTTCAACATCAAGGAAAAGAAATTTTAAATGAAATCAAAAGGATAAAATTAAAAGGTCAAAAAAAACCGTGAACTAACCATCGTTGATTTTTTCTTCGAGATTTTTTCGTTGAAATTTTGACCAAAACTTACAAATACAGGACAAAAGTTTATGTTATCCTTTTCGAAAAAAAACTTGATATCTTCGTCTGTGGGTCCTTCAACATCAAGGAAAAGACATTTTAAATGAAATTTAAAGGATAAAATTAAAAGGTCAAAAAAAACCGTGAACTAACCATCGTTGATTTTTTCTTCGAGATTTTTTCGTTGAAATTTTGACCAAAACTTACAAATACAGGACAAAAGTTTATGTTATCCTTTTCGAAATAAAACTTGATATCTTCGTCTGTGGGTCCTTCAACATCAAGGAAAAGACATTTTAAATGAAATTTAAAGGATAAAATTAAAAGGTCAAAAAAAACCGTGAACTAACCATCGTTGATTTTTTCTTCGAGATTTTTTCGTTGAAATTTTGACCAAAACTTACAAATACAGGACAAAAGTTTATGTTATCCTTTTCAAAATAAAACTTGATATCTTCGTCTGTGGGTCCTTCAACATCAAGGAAAAGACATTTAAAATGAAATTTAAAGGATAAAATTAAAAGGTCAAAAAAAACCGTGAACTAACCATCGTTGATTTTTTCTTCGAGATTTTTTCGTTGAAATGTTGACCAAAACTTACAAATACAGGACAAAAGTTTATGTTATCCTTTTCGAAATAAAACTTGATATCTTCGTCTGTGGGTCCTTCAACATCAAGGAAAAGAAATTTTAAATGAAATCAAAAGGATAAAATTAAAAGGTCAAAAAAAACCGTGAACTAACCATCGTTGATTTTTTCTTCGAGATTTTTTCGTTGAAATTTTGACCAAAACTTACAAATACAGGACAAAAGTTTATGTTATCCTTTTCGAAATAAAACTTGATATCTTCGTCTGTGGGTCCTTCAACATCAAGGAAAAGAAATTTTAAATGAAATCAAAAGGATAAAATTAAAAGGTCAAAAAAAACCGTGAACTAACCATCGTTGATTTTTTCTTCGAGATTTTTTCGTTGAAATTTTGACCAAAACTTACAAATACAGGACAAAAGTTTATGTTATCCTTTTCGAAAAAAAACTTGATATCTTCGTCTGTGGGTCCTTCAACATCAAGGAAAAGACATTTTAAATGAAATCAAAAGGATAAAATTAAAAGGTCAAAAAAAACCGTGAACTAACCATCGTTGATTTTTTCTTCGAGATTTTTTCGTTGAAATTTTGACCAAAACTTACAAATACAGGACAAAAGTTTATGTTATCCTTTTCGAAATAAAACTTGATATCTTCGTCTGTGGGTCCTTCAACATCAAGGAAAAGACATTTTAAATGAAATCAAAAGGATAAAATTAAAAGGTCAAAAAAAACCGTGAACTAACCATCGTTGATTTTTTCTTCGAGATTTTTTCGTTGAAATTTTGACCAAAACTTACAAATACAGGACAAAAGTTTATGTTATCCTTTTCGAAATAAAACTTGATATCTTCGTCTGTGGGTCCTTCAACATCAAGGAAAAGACATTTTAAATGAAATCAAAAGGATAAAATTAAAAGGTCAAAAAAAACCGTGAACTAACCATCGTTGATTTTTTCTTCGAGATTTTTTCGTTGAAATTTTGACCAAAACTTACAAATACAGGACAAAAGTTTATGTTATCCTTTTCGAAATAAAACTTGATATCTTCGTCTGTGGGTCCTTCAACATCAAGGAAAAGACATTTTAAATGAAATCAAAAGGATAAAATTAAAAGGTCAAAAAAAACCGTGAACTAACCATCGTTGATTTTTTCTTCGAGATTTTTTCGTTGAAATTTTGACCAAAACTTACAAATACAGGACAAAAGTTTATGTTATCCTTTTCGAAATAAAACTTGATATCTTCGTCTGTGGGTCCTTCAACATCAAGGAAAAGACATTTTAAATGAAATTTAAAGGATAAAATTAAAAGGTCAAAAAAAACCGTGAACTAACCATCGTTGATTTTTTCTTCGAGATTTTTTCGTTGAAATTTTGACCAAAACTTACAAATACAGGACAAAAGTTTATGTTATCCTTTTCGAAAAAAAACTTGATATCTTCGTCTGTGGGTCCTTCAACATCAAGGAAAAGACATTTTAAATGAAATCAAAAGGATAAAATTAATAGGTCAAAAAAACCGTGAACTAACCATCGTTGATTTTTTCTTCGAGATTTTTTCGTTGAAATTTTGACCAAAACTTACAAATACAGGACAAAAGTTTATGTTATCCTTTTCGAAATAAAACTTGATATCTTCGTCTGTGGGTCCTTCAACATCAAGGAAAAGACATTTTAAATGAAATCAAAAGGATAAAATTAATAGGTCAAAAAAACCGTGAACTAACCATCGTTGATTTTTTCTTCGAGATTTTTTCGTTGAAATTTTGACCAAAACTTACAAATACAGGACAAAAGTTTATGTTATCCTTTTCGAAATAAAACTTGATATCTTCGTCTGTGGGTCCTTCAACATCAAGGAAAAGAAATTTTAAATGAAATCAAAAGGATAAAATTAAAAGGTCAAAAAAAACCGTGAACTAACCATCGTTGATTTTTTCTTCGAGATTTTTTCGTTGAAATTTTGACCAAAACTTACAAATACAGGACAAAAGTTTATGTTATCCTTTTCGAAAAAAAACTTGATATCTTCGTCTGTGGGTCCTTCAACATCAAGGAAAAGACATTTTAAATGAAATCAAAAGGATAAAATTAAAAGGTCAAAAAAAACCGTGAACTAACCATCGTTGATTTTTTCTTCGAGATTTTTTCGTTGAAATTTTGACCAAAACTTACAAATACAGGACAAAAGTTTATGTTATCCTTTTCGAAATAAAACTTGATATCTTCGTCTGTGAGTCCTTCAACATCAAGGAAAAGACATTTTAAATGAAATCAAAAGGATAAAATTAAAAGGTCAAAAAAAACCGTGAACTAACCATCGTTGATTTTTTCTTCGAGATTTTTTCGTTGAAATTTTGACCAAAACTTACAAATACAGGACAAAAGTTTATGTTATCCTTTTCGAAAAAAAACTTGATATCTTCGTCTGTGGGTCCTTCAACATCAAGGAAAAGACATTTTAAATGAAATCAAAAGGATAAAATTAAAAGGTCAAAAAAAACCGTGAACTAACCATCGTTGATTTTTTCTTCGAGATTTTTTCGTTGAAATTTTGACCAAAACTTACAAATACAGGACAAAAGTTTATGTTATCCTTTTCGAAATAAAACTTGATATCTTCGTCTGTGGGTCCTTCAACATCAAGGAAAAGACATTTTAAATGAAATCAAAAGGATAAAATTAATAGGTCAAAAAAAACCGCGAACTAACCATCGTTGATTTTTTCTTCGAGATTTTTTCGTTGAAATTTTGACCAAAACTTACAAATACAGGACAAAAGTTTATGTTATCCTTTTCGAAATAAAACTTGATATCTTCGTCTGTGGGTCCTTCAACATCAAGGAAAAGACATTTTAAATGAAATTTAAAGGATAAAATTAAAAGGTCAAAAAAAACCGTGAACTAACCATCGTTGATTTTTTCTTCGAGATTTTTTCGTTGCAATTTTGACCAAAACTTACAAATACAGGACAAAAGTTTATGTTATCCTTTTCGAAATAAAACTTGATATCTTCGTCTGTGGGTCCTTCAACATCAAGGAAAAGAAATTTTAAATGAAATCAAAAGGATAAAATTAAAAGGTCAAAAAAAACCGTGAATTAACCATCGTTGATTTTTTCTTCGAGATTTTTTCGTTGAAATTTTGACCAAAACTTACAAATACAGGACAAAAGTTTATGTTATCCTTTTCGAAATAAAACTTGATATCTTCGTCTGTGGGTCCTTCAACATCAAGGAAAAGAAATTTTAAATGAAATTTAAAGGATAAAATTAAAAGGTCAAAAAAAACCGTGAACTAACCATCGTTGATTTTTTCTTCGAGATTTTTTCGTTGAAATTTTGACCAAAACTTACAAATACAGGACAAAAGTTTATGTTATCCTTTTCGAAATAAAACTTGATATCTTCGTCTGTGGGTCCTTCAACATCAAGGAAAAGAAATTTTAAATGAAATCAAAAGGATAAAATTAAAAGGTCAAAAAAAACAGTGAACTAACCATCGTTGATTTTTTCTTCGAGATTTTTTCGTTGAAATTTTGACCAAAACTTACAAATACAGGACAAAAGTTTATGTTATCCTTTTCGAAATAAAACTTGATATCTTCGTCTGTGGGTCCTTCAACATCAAGGAAAAGACATTTTAAATGAAATCAAAAGGATAAAATTAAAAGGTCAAAAAAAACCGTGAACTAACCATCGTTGATTTTTTCACCGAGATTTTTTCGTTGAAATTTTGACCAAAACTTACAAATACAGGACAAAAGTTTATGTTATCCTTTTCGAAATAAAACTTGATATCTTCGTCTGTGGGTCCTTCAACATCAAGGAAAAGACATTTTAAATGAAATCAAAAGGATAAAATTAAAAGGTCAAAAAAAACCGTGAACTAACCATCGTTGATTTTTTCTTCGAGATTTTTTCGTTGAAATTTTGACCAAAACTTACAAATACAGGACAAAAGTTTATGTTATCCTTTTCGAAATAAAACTTAATATCTTCGTCTGTGGGTCCTTCAACATCAAGGAAAAGACATTTTAAATGAAATCAAAAGGATAAAATTAATAGGTCAAAAAAAACCGTGAACTAACCATCGTTGATTTTTTCTTCGAGATTTTTTCGTTGAAATTTTGACCAAAACTTACAAATACAGGACAAAAGTTTATGTTATCCTTTTCGAAATAAAACTTGATATCTTCGTCTGTGGGTCCTTCAACATCAAGGAAAAGACATTTTAAATGAAATTTAAAGGATAAAATTAAAAGGTCAAAAAAAACCGTGAACTAACCATCGTTGATTTTTTCTTCGAGATTTTTTCGTTGCAATTTTGACCAAAACTTACAAATACAGGACAAAAGTTTATGTTATCCTTTTCGAAATAAAACTTGATATCTTCGTCTGTGGGTCCTTCAACATCAAGGAAAAGAAATTTTAAATGAAATCAAAAGGATAAAATTAAAAGGTCAAAAAAAACCGTGAATTAACCATCGTTGATTTTTTCTTCGAGATTTTTTCGTTGAAATTTTGACCAAAACTTACAAATACAGGACAAAAGTTTATGTTATCCTTTTCGAAATAAAACTTGATATCTTCGTCTGTGGGTCCTTCAACATCAAGGAAAAGAAATTTTAAATGAAATCAAAAGGATAAAATTAAAAGGTCAAAAAAAACCGTGAACTAACCATCGTTGAATTTTTCTTCGAGATTTTTTCGTTGAAATTTTGACCAAAACTTACAAATACAGGACAAAAGTTTATGTTATCCTTTTCGAAATAAAACTTGATATCTTCGTCTGTGGGTCCTTCAACATCAAGGAAAAGACATTTTAAATGAAATCAAAAGGATAAAATTAAAAGGTCAAAAAAAACCGTGAACTAACCATCGTTGAATTTTTCTTCGAGATTTTTTCGTTGAAATTTTGACCAAAACTTACAAATACAGGACAAAAGTTTATGTTATCCTTTTCGAAATAAAACTTGATATCTTCGTCTGTGGGTCCTTCAACATCAAGGAAAAGAAATTTTAAATGAAATCAAAAGGATAAAATTAAAAGGTCAAAAAAAACCGTGAATTAACCATCGTTGATTTTTTCTTCGAGATTTTTTCGTTGAAATTTTGACCAAAACTTACAAATACAGGACAAAAGTTTATGTTATCCTTTTCGAAATAAAACTTGATATCTTCGTCTGTGGGTCCTTCAACATCAAGGAAAAGACATTTTAAATGAAATCGAAAGGATAAAATTAAAAGGTCAAAAAAAACCGTGAACTAACCATCGTTGATTTTTTCTTCGAGATTTTTTCGTTGAAATGTTGACCAAAACTTACAAATACAGGACAAAAGTTTATGTTATCCTTTTCGAAATAAAACTTGATATCTTCGTCTGTGGGTCCTTTAACATCAAGAAAAAGACATTTTAAATGAAATTTAAAGGATAAAATTAAAAGGTCAAAAAAAACCGTGAACTAACCATCGTTGATTTTTTCTTCGAGATTTTTTCGTTGAAATTTTGACCAAAACTTACAAATACAGGACAAAAGTTTATGTTATCCTTTTCGAAATAAAACTTGATATCTTTGTCTGTGGGTCCTTCAACATCAAGGAAAAGACATTTTAAATGAAATTTAAAGGATAAAATTAAAAGGTCAAAAAAAACCGTGAACTAACCATCGTTGATTTTTTCTTCGAGATTTTTTCGTTGCAATTTTGACCAAAACTTACAAATACAGGACAAAAGTTTATGTTATCCTTTTCGAAATAAAACTTGATATCTTCGTCTGTGGGTCCTTTAACATCAAGAAAAAGACATTTTAAATGAAATTTAAAGGATAAAATTAAAAGGTCAAAAAAAACCGTGAACTAACCATCGTTGATTTTTTCTTCGAGATTTTTTCGTTGAAATTTTGACCAAAACTTACAAATACAGGACAAAAGTTTATGTTATCCTTTTCGAAATAAAACTTGATATCTTCGTCTGTGGGTCCTTTAACATCAAGAAAAAGACATTTTAAATGAAATTTAAAGGATAAAATTAAAAGGTCAAAAAAAACCGTGAACTAACCATCGTTGATTTTTTCTTCGAGATTTTTTCGTTGAAATTTTGACCAAAACTTACAAATACAGGACAAAAGTTTATGTTATCCTTTTCGAAATAAAACTTGATATCTTCGTCTGTGGGTCCTTCAACATCAAGGAAATGAAATTTTAAATGAAATCAAAAGGATAAAATTAAAAGGTCAAAAAAAACCGTGAATTAACCATCGTTGATTTTTTCTTCGAGATTTTTTCGTTGAAATTTTGACCAAAACTTACAAATACAGGACAAAAGTTTATGTTATCCTTTTCGAAATAAAACTTGATATCTTCGTCTGTGGGTCCTTCAACATCAAGGAAAAGACATTTTAAATGAAATCGAAAGGATAAAATTAAAAGGTCAAAAAAAACCGTGAACTAACCATCGTTGATTTTTTCTTCGAGATTTTTTCGTTGAAATTTTGACCAAAACTTACAAATACAGGACAAAAGTTTATGTTATCCTTTTCGAAATAAAACTTGATATCTTCGTCTGTGGGTCCTTCAACATCAAGAAAAAGACATTTTAAATGAAATTTAAAGGATAAAATTAAAAGGTCAAAAAAAACCGTGAACTAACCATCGTTGATTTTTTCTTCGAGATTTTTTCGTTGAAATTTTGACCAAAACTTACAAATACAGGACAAAAGTTTATGTTATCCTTTTCGAAATAAAACTTGATATCTTCGTCTGTGGGTCCTTCAACATCAAGGAAAAGAAATTTTAAATGAAATCAAAAGGATAAAATTAAAAGGTCAAAAAAAACCGTGAATTAACCATCGTTGATTTTTTCTTCGAGATTTTTTCGTTGAAATTTTGACCAAAACTTACAAATACAGGACAAAAGTTTATGTTATCCTTTTCGAAATAAAACTTGATATCTTCGTCTGTGGGTCCTTCAACATCAAGGAAAAGAAATTTTAAATGAAATCAAAAGGATAAAATTAAAAGGTCAAAAAAAACCGTGAACTAACCATCGTTGATTTTTTCTTCGAGATTTTTTCGTTGAAATTTTGACCAAAACTTACAAATACAGGACAAAAGTTTATGTTATCCTTTTCGAAAAAAAACTTGATATCTTCGTCTGTGGGTCCTTCAACATCAAGGAAAAGACATTTTAAATGAAATCAAAAGGATAAAATTAAAAGGTCAAAAAAAACCGTGAACTAACCATCGTTGATTTTTTCTTCGAGATTTTTTCGTTGAAATTTTGACCAAAACTTACAAATACAGGACAAAAGTTTATGTTATCCTTTTCGAAATAAAACTTGATATCTTCGTCTGTGGGTCCTTCAACATCAAGGGAAAGACATTTTAAATGAAATCAAAAGGATAAAATTAATAGGTCAAAAAAAACCGTGAACTAACCATCGTTGATTTTTTCTTCGAGATTTTTTCGTTGAAATTTTGACCAAAACTTACAAATACAGGACAAAAGTTTATGTTATCCTTTTCGAAATAAAACTTGATATTTTCGTCTGTGGGTCCTTCAACATCAAGGAAAAGACATTTTAAATGAAATCAAAAGGATAAAATTAAAAGGTCAAAAAAAACCGTGAACTAACCATCGTTGATTTTTTCTTCGAGATTTTTTCGTTGAAATTTTGACCAAAACTTACAAATACAGGACAAAAGTTTATGTTATCCTTTTCGAAATAAAACTTGATATCTTCGTCTGTGGGTCCTTCAACATCAAGGAAAAGACATTTTAAATGAAATCAAAAGGATAAAATTAATAGGTCAAAAAAAACCGTGAACTAACCATCGTTGATTTTTTCTTCGAGATTTTTTCGTTGAAATTTTGAGCAAAACTTACAAATACAGGACAAAAGTTAATGTTATCCTTTTCGAAATAAAACTTGATATCTTCGTCTGTGGGTCCTTCAACTACAAGGAAAAGACATTTTAAATGAAATTTAAAGGATAAAATTAAAAGGTCAAAAAAAACCGTGAACTAACCATCGTTGATTTTTTCTTCGAGATTTTTTCGTTGCAATTTTGACCAAAACTTACAAATACAGGACAAAAGTTTATGTTATCCTTTTCGAAATAAAACTTGATATCTTCGTCTGTGGGTCCTTCAACATCAAGGAAAAGAAATTTTAAATGAAATCAAAAGGATAAAATTAAAAGGTCAAAAAAAACCGTGAACTAACCATCGTTGATTTTTTCTTCGAGATTTTTTCGTTGAAATTTTGACCAAAACTTACAAATACAGGACAAAAGTTTATGTTATCCTTTTCGAAAAAAAACTTGATATCTTCGTCTGTGGGTCCTTCAACATCAAGGAAAAGACATTTTAAATGAAATCGAAAGGATAAAATTAAAAGGTCAAAAAAAACCGTGAACTAACCATCGTTGATTTTTTCTTCGAGATTTTTTCGTTGAAATTTTGACCAAAACTTACAAATACAGGACAAAAGTTTATTATATCCTTTTCGAAATAAAACTTGATATCTTCGTCTGTGGGTCCTTCAACATCAAGGAAAAGACATTTTAAATGAAATCAAAAGGATAAAATTAAAAGGTCAAAAAAAACCGTGAACTAACCATCGTTGATTTTTTCTTCGAGATTTTTTCGTTGAAATGTTGACCAAAACTTACAAATACAGGACAAAAGTTTATGTTATCCTTTTCGAAATAAAACTTGATGTCTTCGTCTGTGGGTCCTATAACATCAAGGAAAAGACATTTTAAATGAAATCGAAAGGATAAAATTAAAAGGTCAAAAAAAACCGTGAACTAACCATCGTTGATTTTTTCTTCGAGATTTTTTCGTTGAAATTTTGACCAAAACTTACAAATACAGGACAAAAGTTTATGTTATCCTTTTCGAAAAAAAACTTGATATCTTCGTCTGTGGGTCCTTCAACATCAAGGAAAAGACATTTTAAATGAAATCAAAAGGATAAAATTAATAGGTCAAAAAAAACCGTGAACTAACCATCGTTGATTTTTTCTTCGAGATTTTTTCGTTGAAATTTTGACCAAAACTTACAAATACAGGACAAAAGTTTATGTTATCCTTTTCGAAATAAAACTTGATATCTTCGTCTGTGGGTCCTTCAACATCAAGGAAAAGACATTTTAAATGAAATCAAAAGGATAAAATTAAAAGGTCAAAAAAAACCGTGAACTAACCATCGTTGATTTTTTCTTCGAGATTTTTTCGTTGAAATTTTGACCAAAACTTACAAATACAGGACAAAAGTTTATGTTATCCTTTTCGAAAAAAAACTTGATATCTTCGTCTGTGGGTCCTTCAACATCAAGGAAAAGACATTTTAAATGAAATCGAAAGGATAAAATTAAAAGGTCAAAAAAAACCGTGAACTAACCATCGTTGATTTTTTCTTCGAGATTTTTTCGTTGAAATTTTGACCAAAACTTACAAATACAGGACAAAAGTTTATGTTATCCTTTTCGAAATAAAACTTGATATCTTCGTCTGTGGGTCCTTCAACATCAAGGAAAAGACATTTTAAATGAAATCGAAAGGATAAAATTAAAAGGTCAAAAAAAACCGTGAACTAACCATCGTTGATTTTTTCTTCGAGATTTTTTCGTTGAAATTTTGACCAAAACTTACAAATACAGGACAAAAGTTTATGTTATCCTTTTCGAAAAAAAACTTGATATCTTCGTCTGTGGGTCCTTCAACATCAAGGAAAAGACATTTTAAATGAAATCGAAAGGATAAAATTAAAAGGTCAAAAAAAACCGTGAACTAACCATCGTTGATTTTTTCTTCGAGTTTTTTTCGTTGAAATTTTGACCAAAACTTACAAATACAGGACAAAAGTTTATGTTATCCTTTTCGAAATAAAACTTGATATCTTCGTCTGTGGGTCCTTCAACATCAAGGAAAAGACATTTTAAATGAAATCGAAACGATAAAATTAAAAGGTCAAAAAAAACCGTGAACTAACCATCGTTGATTTTTTCTTCGAGATTTTTTCGTTGAAATTTTGACCAAAACTTACAAATACAGGACAAAAGTTTATGTTATCCTTTTCGAAATAAAACTTGATATCTTCGTCTGTGGGTCCTTCAACATCAAGGAAAAGACATTTTAAATGAAATCAAAAGGATAAAATTAAAAGGTCAAAAAAAACCGTGAACTAACCATCGTTGATTTTTTCTTCGAGATTTTTTCGTTGAAATTTTGACCAAAACTTACAAATACAGGACAAAAGTTTATGTTATCCTTTTCGAAAAAAAACTTGATATCTTCGTCTGTGGGTCCTTCAACATCAAGGAAAAGACATTTTAAATGAAATCGAAAGGATTAAATTAAAAGGTCAAAAAAAACCGTGAACTAACCATCGTTGATTTTTTCTTCGAGATTTTTTCGTTGAAATTTTGACCAAAACTTACAAATACAGGACAAAAGTTTATGTTATCCTTTTCGAAATAAAACTTGATATCTTCGTCTGTGGGTCCTTCAACATCAAGGAAAAGACATTTTAAATGAAATCGAAACGATAAAATTAAAAGGTCAAAAAAAACCGTGAACTAACCATCGTTGATTTTTTCTTCGAGATTTTTTCGTTGAAATTTTGACCAAAACTTACAAATACAGGACAAAAGTTTATGTTATCCTTTTCGAAAAAAAACTTGATATCTTCGTCTGTGGGTCCTTCAACATCAAGGAAAAGACATTTTAAATGAAATCGAAAGGATAAAAATAAAAGGTCAAAAAAAACCGTGAACTAACCATCGTTGATTTTTTCTTCGAGATTTTTTCGTTGAAATTTTGACCAAAACTTACAAATACAGGACAAAAGTTTATGTTATCCTTTTCGAAATAAAACTTGATATCTTCGTCTGTGGGTCCTTCAACATCAAGGAAAAGACATTTTAAATGAAATCAAAAGGATAAAATTAAAAGGTCAAAAAAAACCGTGAACTAACCATCGTTGATTTTTTCTTCGAGATTTTTTCGTTGAAATTTTGACCAAAACTTACAAATACAGGACAAAAGTTTATGTTATCCTTTTCGAAAAAAAACTTGATATCTTCGTCTGTGGGTCCTTCAACATCAAGGAAAAGACATTTTAAATGAAATCGAAAGGATAAAATTAAAAGGTCAAAAAAAACCGTGAACTAACCATCGTTGATTTTTTCTTCGAGTTTTTTTCGTTGAAATTTTGACCAAAACTTACAAATACAGGACAAAAGTTTATGTTATCCTTTTCGAAAAAAAACTTGATATCTTCGTCTGTGGGTCTTTCAACATCAAGGAAAAGACATTTTAAATGAAATCGAAACGATAAAATTAAAAGGTCAAAAAAAACCGTGAACTAACCATCGTTGATTTTTTCTTCGAGATTTTTTCGTTGAAATTTTGACCAAAACTTACAAATACAGGACAAAAGTTTATGTTATCCTTTTCGAAATAAAACTTGATATCTTCGTCTGTGGGTCCTTCAACATCAAGGAAAAGACATTTTAAATGAAATCAAAAGGATAAAACTAAAAGGTCAAAAAAAACCGTGAACTAACCATCGTTGATTTTTTCTTCGAGATTTTTTCGTTGAAATTTTGACCAAAACTTACAAATACAGGACAAAATTTTATGTTATCCTTATCGAAAAAAAACTTGATATCTTCGTCTGTGGGTCCTTCAACATCAAGGAAAAGACATTTTAAATGAAATCAAAAGGATAAAATTAAAAGGTCAAAAAAAACCGTGAACTAACCATCGTTGATTTTTTCTTCGAGATTTTTTCGTTGAAATTTTGACCAAACCTTACATTTACAGGACAAAAGTTTATGTTATCCTTATCGAAAAAAAACTTGATATCTTCGTCTGTGGGTCCTTCAACATCAAGGAAAAGACATTTTAAATGAAATCGAAACGATAAAATTAAAAGGTCAAAAAAAACCGTGAACTAACCATCGTTGATTTTTTCTTCGAGATTTTTTCGTTGAAATTTTGACCAAACCTTACATTTACAGGACAAAAGTTTATGTTATCCTTATCGAAAAAAAACTTGATATCTTCGTCTGTGGGTCCTTCAACATCAAGGAAAAGACATTTTAAATGAAATCGAAACGATAAAATTAAAAGGTCAAAAAAAACCGTGAACTAACCATCGTTGATTTTTTCTTCGAGATTTTTTCGTTGAAATTTTGACCAAAACTTACAAATACAGGACAAAAGTTTATGTTATCCTTTTCGAAAAAAAACCTTGATATCTTCGTCTGTGGGTCCTTCAACATCAAGGAAAAGACATTTTAAATGAAATCGAAAGGATAAAATTAAAAGGTCAAAAAAAACCGTGAACTAACCATCGTTGATTTTTTCTTCGAGATTTTTTCGTTGAAATTTTGACCAAAACTTACAAATACAGGACAAAAGTTTATGTTATCTTTATCGAAAAATAACTTGATATCTTCGTCTGTGGGTCCTTCAACATCAAGGAAAAGACATTTTAAATGAAATCAAAAGGATAAAATTAATAGGTCAAAAAAAACCGTGAACTAACCATCGTTGATTTTTTCTTCGAGATTTTTTCGTTGAAATTTTGACCAAAACTTACAAATACAGGACAAAAGTTTATGTTATCCTTTTCGAAATAAAACTTGATATCTTCGTCTGTGGGTCCTTCAACATCAAGGAAAAGACATTTTAAATGAAATCAAAAGGATAAAATTAAAAGGTCAAAAAAAACCGTGAACTAACCATCGTTGATTTTTTCTTCGAGATTTTTTCGTTGAAATTTTGACCAAAACTTACAAATACAGGACAAAAGTTTATGTTATCCTTTTCGAAAAAAAACTTGATATCTTCGTCTGTGGGTCCTTCAACATCAAGGAAAAGACATTTTAAATGAAATCAAAAGGATAAAATTAATAGGTCAAAAAAAACCGTGAACTAACCATCGTTGATTTTTTCTTCGAGATTTTTTCGTTGAAATTTTGACCAAAACTTACAAATACAGGACAAAAGTTTATGTTATCCTTTTCGAAATAAAACTTGATATCTTCGTCTGTGGGTCCTTCAACATCAAGGAAAAGACATTTTAAATGAAATCGAAAGGATAAAAATAAAAGGTCAAAAAAAACCGTGAACTAACCATCGTTGATTTTTTCTTCGAGATTTTTTCGTTGAAATTTTGACCAAAACTTACAAATACAGGACAAAAGTTTATGTTATCCTTTTCGAAATAAAACTTGATATCTTCGTCTGTGGGTCCTTCAACATCAAGGAAAAGACATTTTAAATGAAATCAAAAGGATAAAATTAAAAGGTCAAAAAAAACCGTGAACTAACCATCGTTGATTTTTTCTTCGAGATTTTTTCGTTGAAATTTTGACCAAAACTTACAAATACAGGACAAAAGTTTATGTTATCCTTTTCGAAAAAAAACTTGATATCTTCGTCTGTGGGTCCTTCAACATCAAGGAAAAGACATTTTAAATGAAATCGAAAGGATAAAATTAAAAGGTCAAAAAAAACCGTGAACTAACCATCGTTGATTTTTTCTTCGAGTTTTTTTCGTTGAAATTTTGACCAAAACTTACAAATACAGGACAAAAGTTTATGTTATCCTTTTCGAAATAAAACTTGATATCTTCGTCTGTGGGTCCTTCAACATCAAGGAAAAGACATTTTAAATGAAATCAAAAGGATAAAACTAAAAGGTCAAAAAAAACCGTGAACTAACCATCGTTGATTTTTTCTTCGAGATTTTTTCGTTGAAATTTTGACCAAAACTTACAAATACCGGACAAAATTTTATGTTATCCTTATCGAAAAAAAACTTGATATCTTCGTCTGTGGGTCCTTCAACATCAAGGAAAAGACATTTTAAATGAAATCAAAAGGATAAAATTAAAAGTTCAAAAAAAACCGTGAACTAACCATCGTTGATTTTTTCTTCGAGATTTTTTCGTTGAAATTTTGACCAAACCTTACATTTACAGGACAAAAGTTTATGTTATCCTTATCGAAAAAAAACCTTGATATCTTCGTCTGTGGGTCCTTCAACATCAAGAAAAAGACATTTTAAATGAAATCGAAAGGATAAAATTAAAAGGTCAAAAAAAACCGTGAACTAACCATCGTTGATTTTTTCATCGAGATTTTTTCGTTGAAATTTTGACCAAAACTTACAAATACAGGACAAAAGTTTATGTTATCCTTATCGAAAAAAAACTTGATATCTTCGTCTGTGGGTCTTTCAACATCAAGGAAAAGACATTTTAAATGAAATCGAAAGGATAAAATTAAAAGGTCAAAAAAAACCGTGAACTAACCATCGTTGATTTTTTCTTCGAGATTTTTTCGTTGAAATTTTGACCAAAACTTACAAATACAGGACAAAAGTTTATGTTATCCTTATCGAAAAAAAACTTGATATCTTCGTCTGTGGGTCCTTCAACATCAAGGAAAAGACATTTTAAATGAAATCAAAAGGATAAAATTAAAAGGTCAAAAAAAACCGTGAACTAACCATCGTTGATTTTTTCTTCGAGATTTTTTCGTTGAAATTTTGACCAAACCTTACATTTACAGGACAAAAGTTTATGTTATCCTTATCGAAAAAAAACTTGATATCTTCGTCTGTGGGTCCTTCAACATCAAGGAAAAGACATTTTAAATGAAATCGAAACGATAAAATTAAAAGGTCAAAAAAAACCGTGAACTAACCATCGTTGATTTTTTCTTCGAGATTTTTTCGTTGAAATTTTGACCAAAA
Source organism: Sisyra nigra (assembly GCA_958496155.1). NCBI lineage: Eukaryota > Metazoa > Arthropoda > Insecta > Neuroptera > Sisyridae > Sisyra > Sisyra nigra. Next base: position 56,060,327 of record OY292314.1, read on the forward strand.
CTTACAAATACAGGACAAAAGTTTATGTTATCCTTTTCGAAAAAAAACCTTGATATCTTCGTCTGTGGGTCCTTCAACATCAAGAAAAAGACATTTTAAATGAAATCGAAAGGATAAAATTAAAAGGTCAAAAAAAACCGTGAACTAACCATCGTTGATTTTTTCATCGAGATTTTTTCGTTGAAATTTTGACCAAAACTTACAAATACAGGACAAAAGTTTATGTTATCCTTATCGAAAAAAAACTTGATATCTTCGTCTGTGGGTCTTTCAACATCAAGGAAAAGACATTTTAAATGAAATCGAAAGGATAAAATTAAAAGGTCAAAAAAAACCGTGAACTAACCATCGTTGATTTTTTCTTCGAGATTTTTTCGTTGAAATTTTGACCAAAACTTACAAATACAGGACAAAAGTTTATGTTATCCTTTTCGAAATAAAACTTGATATCTTCGTCTGTGGGTCCTTCAACATCAAGGAAATGACATTTTAAATGAAATCGAAAGGATAAAATTAAAAGGTCAAAAAAAACCGTGAACTAACCATCGTTGATTGTTTCTTCGAGATTTTTTCGTTGAAATTTTGACCAAAACTTACAAATACAGGACAAAAGTTTATGTTATCCTTATCGAAAAAAAACTTGATATCTTCGTCTGTGGGTCCTTGAACATCAAGGAAAAGACATTTTAAATGAAATCGAAAGGATAAAATTAAAAGGTCAAAAAAAACCGTGAACTAACCATCGTTGATTTTTTCTTCGAGTTTTTTCGTTGAAATTTTGACCAAAACTTACAAATACAGGACAAAAGTTTATGTTATCCTTTTCGAAATAAAACTTGATATCTTCGTCTGTGGGTCCTTCAACATCCAGGAAAAGACATTTTAAATGAAATCGAAAGGATAAAATTAAAAGGTCAAAAAAAACCGTGAACTAACCATCGTTGATTTTTTCTTCGAGATTTTTTCGTTGAAATTTTGACCAAAACTTACAAATACAGGACAAAAGTTTATGTTATCCTTATCGAAAAAAAACTTGATATCTTCGTCTGTGGGTCCTTCAACATCAAGGAAAAGACATTTTAAATGAAATCAAAAGTATAAAATTAAAAGGTCAAAAAAAAACGTGAACTAACCATCGTTGATTTTTTCTTCGAGTTTTTTCGTTGAAATTTTGACCAAAACTTACAAATACAGGACAAAAGTTTATGTTATCCTTATCGAAAAAAAACTTGATATCTTCGTCTGTGGGTCCTTTAACATCAAGGAAAAGACATTTTACATGAAATCGAAAGGATAAAATTAAAAGGTCAAAAAAAACCGTGAACTAACCATCGTTGATTGTTTCTTCGAGATTTTTTCGTTGAAATTTTGACCAAAACTTACAAATACAGGACAAAAGTTTATGTTATCCTTATCGAAAAAAAACTTGATATCTTCGTCTGTGGGTCTTTCAACATCAAGGAAAAGACATTTTAAATGAAATCGAAAGGATAAAATTAAAAGGTCAAAAAAAACCGTGAACTAACCATCGTTGATTTTTTCTTCGAGATTTTTTCGTTGAAATTTTGACCAAAACTTACAAATACAGGACAAAAGTTTATGTTATCCTTTTCGAAATAAAACTTGATATCTTCGTCTGTGGGTCCTTCAACATCAAGGAAATGACATTTTAAATGAAATCGAAAGGATAAAATTAAAAGGTCAAAAAAAACCGTGAACTAACCATCGTTGATTGTTTCTTCGAGATTTTTTCGTTGAAATTTTGACCAAAACTTACAAATACAGGACAAAAGTTTATGTTATCCTTATCGAAAAAAAACTTGATATCTTCGTCTGTGGGTCCTTTAACATCAAGGAAAAGACATTTTACATGAAATCGAAAGGATAAAATTAAAAGGTCAAAAAAAACCGTGAACTAACCATCTTTGATTTTTTCTTCGAGATTTTTTCGTTGAAATTTTGACCAAAACTTACAAATACACGACAAAAGTTTATGTTATTCTTTTCGAAAAAAAACTTGATATCTTCGTCTGTGGGTCCTTCAACATCAAGGAAAAGACATTTTAAATGAAATCGAAAGGATAAAATTAAAAGGTCAAAAAAAACCGTGAACTAACCATCGTTGATTTTTCTTCGAGATTTTTTCGTTGAAATTTTGACCAAAACTTACAAATACAGGACAAAAGTTTATGTTATCCTTATCGAAAAAAAACTTGATATCTTCGTCTGTGGGTCCTTGAACATCAAGGAAAAGACATTTTAAATGAAATCGAAAGGATAAAATTAAAAGGTCAAAAAAAACCGTGAACTAACCATCGTTGATTTTTTCTTCGAGTTTTTTCGTTGAAATTTTGACCAAAACTTACAAATACAGGACAAAAGTTTATGTTATCCTTTTCGAAATAAAACTTGATATCTTCGTCTGTGGGTCCTTCAACATCCAGGAAAAGACATTTTAAATGAAATCGAAAGGATAAAATTAAAAGGTCAAAAAAAACCGTGAACTAACCATCGTTGATTGTTTCTTCGAGATTTTTTCGTTGAAATTTTGACCAAAACTTACAAATACAGGACAAAAGTTTATGTTATTCTTTTCGAAAAAAAACTTGATATCTTCGTCTGTGGGTCTTTCAACATCAAGGAAAAGACATTTTAAATGAAATCGAAAGGATAAAATTAAAAGGTCAAAAAAAACCGTGAACTAACCATCGTTGATTTTTTCTTCGAGATTTTTTCGTTGAAATTTTGACCAAAACTTACAAATACAGGACAAAAGTTTATGTTATCCTTATCGAAAAAAAACTTGATATCTTCGTCTGTGGGTCCTTCAACATCAAGGAAAAGACATTTTAAATGAAATCAAAAGTATAAAATTAAAAGGTCAAAAAAAAACGTGAACTAACCATCGTTGATTTTTTCTTCGAGTTTTTTCGTTGAAATTTTGACCAAAACTTACAAATACAGGACAAAAGTTTATGTTATCCTTTTCGAAATAAAACTTGATATCTTCGTCTGTGGGTCCTTCAACATCAAATAAAAGACATTTTAAATGAAATCGAAAGGATAAAATTAAAAGGTCAAAAAAAACCGTGAACTAACCATCGTTGATTGTTTCTTCGAGATTTTTTCGTTGAAATTTTGACCAAAACTTACAAATACAGGACAAAAGTTTATGTTATCCTTATCGAAAAAAAACTTGATATCTTCGTCTGTGGGTCTTTCAACATCAAGGAAAAGACATTTTAAATGAAATCGAAAGGATAAAATTAAAAGGTCAAAAAAAACCGTGAACTAACCATCGTTGATTTTTTCTTCGAGATTTTTTCGTTGAAATTTTGACCAAAACTTACAAATACAGGACAAAAGTTTATGTTATCCTTATCGAAAAAAAACTTGATATCTTCGTCTGTGGGTCCTTCAACATCAAGGAAAAGACATTTTAAATGAAATCAAAAGGATAAAATTAAAAGGTCAAAAAAAACCGTGAACTAACCATCGTTGATTTTTTCTTCGAGATTTTTTCGTTGAAATTTTGACCAAACCTTACATTTACAGGACAAAAGTTTATGTTATCCTTATCGAAAAAAAACTTGATATCTTCGTCTGTGGGTCCTTCAACATCAAGGAAAAGACATTTTAAATGAAATCGAAAGGATAAAATTAAAAGGTCAAAAAAAACCGTGAACTAACCATCGTTGATTTTTTCTTCGAGATTTTTTCGTTGAAATTTTGACCAAAACTTACAAATACAGGACAAAAGTTTATGTTATCCTTTTCGAAAAAAAACTTGATATCGACGTCTGTGGGTCCTTCAACATCAAGGAAAAGACATTTTAAATGAAATCGAAAGGATAAAATTAAAAGGTCAAAAAAAACCGTGAACTAACCATCGTTGATTTTTTCTTCGAGATTTTTTCGTTGAAATTTTGACCAAAACTTACAAATACAGGACAAAAGTTTATGTTATCCTTTTCGAAATAAAACTTGATATCTTCGTCTGTGGGTCCTTCAACATCCAGGAAAAGACATTTTAAATGAAATCGAAAGGATAAAATTAAAAGGTCAAAAAAAACCGTGAACTAACCATCGTTGATTGTTTCTTCGAGATTTTTTCGTTGAAATTTTGACCAAAACTTACAAATACAGGACAAAAGTTTATGTTATTCTTTTCGAAAAAAAACTTGATATCTTCGTCTGTGGGTCCTTCAACATCAAGGAAAAGACATTTTAAATGAAATCGAAAGGATAAAATTAAAAGGTCAAAAAAAACCGTGAACTAACCATCGTTGATTTTTTCTTCGAGATTTTTTCGTTGAAATTTTGACCAAAACTTACAAATACAGGACAAAAGTTTATGTTATCCTTATCGAAAAAAAACTTGATATCTTCGTCTGTGGGTCCTTCAACATCAAGGAAAAGACATTTTAAATGAAATCAAAAGGATAAAATTAATAGGTCAAAAAAAACCGTGAACTAACCATCTTTGATTTTTTCTTCGAGATTTTTTCGTTGAAATTTTGACCAAAACTTACAAATACACGACAAAAGTTTATGTTATCCTTTTCGAAAAAAAACCTTGATATCTTCGTCTGTGGGTCCTTCAACATCAAGGAAAAGACATTTTAAATGAAATCGAAAGGATAAAATTAAAAGGTCAAAAAAAACCGTGAACTAACCATCGTTGATTTTTCTTCGAGATTTTTTCGTTGAAATTTTGACCAAAACTTACAAATACAGGACAAAAGTTTATGTTATCCTTATCGAAAAAAAACTTGATATCTTCGTCTGTGGGTCCTTGAACATCAAGGAAACGACATTTTAAATGAAATCGAAAGGATAAAATTAAAAGGTCAAAAAAAACCGTGAACTAACCATCGTTGATTTTTTCTTCGAGTTTTTTCGTTGAAATTTTGACCAAAACTTACAAATACAGGACAAAATTTTATGTTATCCTTTTCGAAATAAAACTTGATATCTTCGTCTGTGGGTCCTTCAACATCCAGGAAAAGACATTTTAAATGAAATCGAAAGGATAAAATTAAAAGGTCAAAAAAAACCGTGAACTAACCATCGTTGATTGTTTCTTCGAGATTTTTTCGTTGAAATTTTGACCAAAACTTACAAATACAGGACAAAAGTTTATGTTATTCTTTTCGAAAAAAAACTTGATATCTTCGTCTGTGGGTCCTTCAACATCAAGGAAAAGACATTTTTAATGAAATCGAAAGGATAAAATTAAAAGGTCAAAAAAAACCGTGAACTAACCATCGTTGATTTTTTCTTCGAGATTTTTTCGTTGAAATTTTGACCAAAACTTACAAATACAGGACAAAAGTTTATGTTATCCTTATCGAAAAAAAACTTGATATCTTCGTCTGTGGGTCCTTCAACATCAAGGAAAAGACATTTTAAATGAAATCAAAAGTATAAAATTAAAAGGTCAAAAAAAAACGTGAACTAACCATCGTTGATTTTTTCTTCGAGTTTTTTCGTTGAAATTTTGACCAAAACTTACAAATACAGGACAAAAGTTTATGTTATCCTTTTCGAAATAAAACTTGATATCTTCGTCTGTGGGTCCTTCAACATCAAATAAAAGACATTTTAAATGAAATCGAAAGGATAAAATTAAAAGGTCAAAAAAAACCGTGAACTAACCATCGTTGATTGTTTCTTCGAGATTTTTTCGTTGAAATTTTGACCAAAACTTACAAATACAGGACAAAAGTTTATGTTATCCTTATCGAAAAAAAACTTGATATCTTCGTCTGTGGGTCCTTTAACATCTAGGAAAAGACATTTTACATGAAATCGAAAGGATAAAATTAAAAGGTCAAAAAAAACCGTGAACTAACCATCTTTGATTTTTTCTTCGAGATTTTTTCGTTGAAATTTTGACCAAAACTTACAAATACACGACAAAAGTTTATGTTATCCTTTTCGAAAAAAAACCTTGATATCTTCGTCTGTGGGTCCTTCAACATCAAGGAAAAGACATTTTAAATGAAATCGAAAAGATAAAATTAAAAGGTCAAAAAAAACCGTGAACTAACCATCGTTGATTTTTCTTCGAGATTTTTTCGTTGAAATTTTGACCAAAACTTACAAATACAGGACAAAAGTTTATGTTATCCTTATCGAAAAAAAACTTGATATCTTCGTCTGTAGGTCCTTCAACATCAAGGAAAAGACATTTTAAATGAAATCGAAAGGATAAAATTAAAAGGTCAAAAAAAACCGTGAACTAACCATCGTTGATTTTTTCTTCGAGATTTTTTCGTTGAAATTTTGACCAAAACTTACAAATACAGGACAAAAGTTTATGTTATCCTTTTCGAAAAAAAACTTGATATCGACGTCTGTGGGTCCTTCAACATCAAGGAAAAGACATTTTAAATGAAATCGAAAGGATAAAATTAAAAGGTCAAAAAAAACCGTGAACTAACCATCGTTGATTTTTTCTTCGAGTTTTTTCGTTGAAATTTTGACCAAAACTTACAAATACAGGACAAAAGTTTATGTTATCCTTTTCGAAATAAAACTTGATATCTTCGTCTGTGGGTCCTTCAACATCAAGGAAAAGACATTTTAAATGAAATCGAAAGGATAAAATTAAAAGGTCAAAAAAAACCGTGAACTAACCATCGTTGATTGTTTCTTCGAGATTTTTTCGTTGAAATTTTGACCAAAACTTACAAATACAGGACAAAAGTTTATGTTATCCTTATCGAAAAAAAACTTGATATCTTCGTCTGTGGGTCCTTTAACATCAAGGAAAAGACATTTTACATGAAATCGAAAGGATAAAATTAAAAGGTCAAAAAAAACCGTGAACTAACCATCTTTGATTTTTTCTTCGAGATTTTTTCGTTGAAATTTTGACCAAAACTTACAAATACAGGACAAAAGTTTATGTTATCCTTTTCGAAAAAAAACTTGATATCGACGTCTGTGGGTCCTTCAACATCAAGGAAAAGACATTTTAAATGAAATCGAAAGGATAAAATTAAAAGGTCAAAAAAAACCGTGAACTAACCATCGTTGATTTTTTCTTCGAGTTTTTTCGTTGAAATTTTGACCAAAACTTACAAATACAGGACAAAAGTTTATGTTATCCTTTTCGAAATAAAACTTGATATCTTCGTCTGTGGGTCCTTCAACATCAAATAAAAGACATTTTAAATGAAATCGAAAGGATAAAATTAAAAGGTCAAAAAAAACCGTGAACTAACCATCGTTGATTGTTTCTTCGAGATTTTTTCGTTGAAATTTTGACCAAAACTTACAAATACAGGACAAAAGTTTATGTTATCCTTATCGAAAAAAAACTTGATATCTTCGTCTGTGGGTCCTTTAACATCTAGGAAAAGACATTTTACATGAAATCGAAAGGATAAAATTAAAAGGTCAAAAAAAACCGTGAACTAACCATCTTTGATTTTTTCTTCGAGATTTTTTCGTTGAAATTTTGACCAAAACTTACAAATACACGACAAAAGTTTATGTTATCCTTTTCGAAAAAAAACCTTGATATCTTCGTCTGTGGGTCCTTCAACATCAAGGAAAAGACATTTTAAATGAAATCGAAAAGATAAAATTAAAAGGTCAAAAAAAACCGTGAACTAACCATCGTTGATTTTTCTTCGAGATTTTTTCGTTGAAATTTTGACCAAAACTTACAAATACAGGACAAAAGTTTATGTTATCCTTATCGAAAAAAAACTTGATATCTTCGTCTGTAGGTCCTTCAACATCAAGGAAAAGACATTTTAAATGAAATCGAAAGGATAAAATTAAAAGGTCAAAAAAAACCGTGAACTAACCATCGTTGATTTTTTCTTCGAGATTTTTTCGTTGAAATTTTGACCAAAACTTACAAATACAGGACAAAAGTTTATGTTATCCTTTTCGAAAAAAAACTTGATATCGACGTCTGTGGGTCCTTCAACATCAAGGAAAAGACATTTTAAATGAAATCGAAAGGATAAAATTAAAAGGTCAAAAAAAACCGTGAACTAACCATCGTTGATTTTTTCTTCGAGTTTTTTCGTTGAAATTTTGACCAAAACTTACAAATACAGGACAAAAGTTTATGTTATCCTTTTCGAAATAAAACTTGATATCTTCGTCTGTGGGTCCTTCAACATCAAGGAAAAGACATTTTAAATGAAATCGAAAGGATAAAATTAAAAGGTCAAAAAAAACCGTGAACTAACCATCGTTGATTGTTTCTTCGAGATTTTTTCGTTGAAATTTTGACCAAAACTTACAAATACAGGACAAAAGTTTATGTTATCCTTATCGAAAAAAAACTTGATATCTTCGTCTGTGGGTCCTTTAACATCAAGGAAAAGACATTTTACATGAAATCGAAAGGATAAAATTAAAAGGTCAAAAAAAACCGTGAACTAACCATCTTTGATTTTTTCTTCGAGATTTTTTCGTTGAAATTTTGACCAAAACTTACAAATACAGGACAAAAGTTTATGTTATCCTTTTCGAAAAAAAACCTTGATATCTTCGTCTGTGGGTCCTTCAACATCAAGGAAAAGACATTTTAAATGAAATCGAAAGGATAAAATTAAAAGGTCAAAAAAAACCGTGAACTAACCATCGTTGATTTTTCTTCGAGATTTTTTCGTTGAAATTTTGACCAAAACTTACAAATACAGGACAAAAGTTTATGTTATCCTTTTCGAAAAAAAACTTGATATCGACGTCTGTGGGTCCTTCAACATCAAGGAAAAGACATTTTAAATGAAATCGAAAGGATAAAATTAAAAGGTCAAAAAAAACCGTGAACTAACCATCGTTGATTTTTTCTTCGAGTTTTTTCGTTGAAATTTTGACCAAAACTTACAAATACAGGACAAAAGTTTATGTTATCCTTTTCGAAATAAAACTTGATATCTTCGTCTGTGGGTCCTTCAACATCAAGGACAAGACATTTTAAATGAAATCGAAAGGATAAAATTAAAAGGTCAAAAAAAACCGTGAACTAACCATCGTTGATTTTTTCTTCGAGATTTTTTCGTTGAAATTTTGACCAAAACTTACAAATACAGGACAAACGTTTATGTTATCTTTATCGAAAAAAAACTTGATATCTTCGTCTGTGGGTCCTTCAACATCAAGGAAAAGACAATTCAAATGAAATCGAAAGGATAAAATTAAAAGGTCATAAAAAACCGTGAACTAACCATCGTTGATTTTTTCTTCGAGATTTTTTCGTTGAAATTTTGACCAAAACTTACAAATACAGGACAAAAGTTTATGTTATCCCTATCGAAAAAAAACTTGATATCTTCGTCTGTGGGTCCTTTAACATCAAGGAAAAGACATTTTACATGAAATCGAAAGGATAAAATTAAAAGGTCAAAAAAAACCGTGAACTAACCATCTTTGATTTTTTCTTCGAGATTTTTTCGTTGAAATTTTGACCAAAACTTACAAATACAGGACAAAAGTTTATGTTATCCTTTTCGAAAAAAAACCTTGATATCTTCGTCTGTGGGTCCTTCAACATCAAGGAAAAGACATTTTAAATGAAATCGAAAGGATAAAATTAAAAGGTCAAAAAAAACCGTGAACTAACCATCGTTGATTTTTCTTCGAGATTTTTTCGTTGAAATTTTGACCAAAACTTACAAATACAGGACAAAAGTTTATGTTATCCTTTTCGAAAAAAAACTTGATATCGACGTCTGTGGGTCCTTCAACATCAAGGAAAAGACATTTTAAATGAAATCGAAAGGATAAAATTAAAAGGTCAAAAAAAACCGTGAACTAACCATCGTTGATTTTTTCTTCGAGTTTTTTCGTTGAAATTTTGACCAAAACTTACAAATACAGGACAAAAGTTTATGTTATCCTTTTCGAAATAAAACTTGATATCTTCGTCTGTGGGTCCTTCAACATCAAGGACAAGACATTTTAAATGAAATCGAAAGGATAAAATTAAAAGGTCAAAAAAAACCGTGAACTAACCATCGTTGATTTTTTCTTCGAGATTTTTTCGTTGAAATTTTGACCAAAACTTACAAATACAGGACAAACGTTTATGTTATCTTTATCGAAAAAAAACTTGATATCTTCGTCTGTGGGTCCTTCAACATCAAGGAAAAGACAATTCAAATGAAATCGAAAGGATAAAATTAAAAGGTCATAAAAAACCGTGAACTAACCATCGTTGATTTTTTCTTCGAGATTTTTTCGTTGAAATTTTGACCAAAACTTACAAATACAGGACAAAAGTTTATGTTATCCTTATCGAAAAAAAACTTGATATCTTCGTCTGTAGGTCCTTCAACATCAAGGAAAAGACATTTTAAATGAAATCGAAAGGATAAAATTAAAAGGTCAAAAAAAACCGTGAACTAACCATCGTTGATTTTTTCTTCGAGATTTTTTCGTTGAAATTTTGACCAAAACTTACAAATACAGGACAAAAGTTTATGTTATCCTTTTCGAAAAAAAACTTGATATCGACGTCTGTGGGTCCTTCAACATCAAGGAAAAGACATTTTAAATGAAATCGAAAGGATAAAATTAAAAGGTCAAAAAAAACCGTGAACTAACCATCGTTGATTTTTTCTTCGAGTTTTTTCGTTGAAATTTTGACCAAAACTTACAAATACAGGACAAAAGTTTATGTTATCCTTTTCGAAATAAAACTTGATATCTTCGTCTGTGGGTCCTTCAACATCAAGGAAAAGACATTTTAAATGAAATCGAAAGGATAAAATTAAAAGGTCAAAAAAAACCGTGAACTAACCATCGTTGATTTTTTCTTCGAGATTTTTTCGTTGAAATTTTGACCAAAACTTACAAATACAGGACAAACGTTTATGTTATCTTTATCGAAAAAAAACTTGATATCTTCGTCTGTGGGTCCTTCAACATCAAGGAAAAGACATTTCAAATGAAATCGAAAGGATAAAATTAAAAGGTCAAAAAAAACCGTGAACTAACCATCGTTGATTTTTTCTTCGAGATTTTTTCGTTGAAATTTTGACCAAAACTTACAAATACAGGACAAAAGTTTATGTTATCCTTTTCGAAATAAAACTTGATATCTTCGTCTGTGTGTCCTTCAACATCAAGGAAAAGACATTTTAAATGAAATCGAAAGGATAAAATTAAAAGGTCAAAAAAAACCGTGAACTAACCATCGTTGATTTTTTCTTCGAGATTTTTTCGTTGAAATTTTGACCAAAACTTACAAATACAGGACAAAAGTTTATGTTATCCTTTTCGAAATAAAACTTGATATCTTCGTCTGTGGGTCCTTCAACATCAAGGAAAAGACATTTTAAATGAAATCGAAAGGATAAAATTAAAAGGTCAAAAAAAACCGTGAACTAACCATCGTTGATTTTTTCTTCGAGATTTTTTCGTTGAAATTTTGACCAAAACTTACAAATACAGGACAAAAGTTTATGTTATCCTTATCGAAAAAAAACTTGATATCTTCGTCTGTAGGTCCTTCAACATCAAGGAAAAGACATTTTAAATGAAATCGAAAGGATAAAATTAAAAGGTAAAAAAAAACCGTGAACTAACCATCGTTGATTTTTTCTTCGAGATTTTTTCGTTGAAATTTTGACCAAAACTTACAAATACAGGACAAAAGTTTATGTTATCCTTTTCGAAAAAAAACTTGATATCGACGTCTGTGGGTCCTTCAACATCAAGGAAAAGACATTTTAAATGAAATCGAAAGGATAAAATTAAAAGGTCAAAAAAAACCGTGAACTAACCATCGTTGATTTTTTCTTCGAGTTTTTTCGTTGAAATTTTGACCAAAACTTACAAATACAGGACAAAAGTTTATGTTATCCTTTTCGAAATAAAACTTGATATCTTCGTCTGTGGGTCCTTCAACATCAAGGAAAAGACATTTTAAATGAAATCGAAAGGATAAAATTAAAAGGTCAAAAAAAACCGTGAACTAACCATCGTTGATTTTTTCTTCGAGATTTTTTCGTTGAAATTTTGACCAAAACTTACAAATACAGGACAAACGTTTATGTTATCTTTATCGAAAAAAAACTTGATATCTTCGTCTGTGGGTCCTTCAACATCAAGGAAAAGACATTTCAAATGAAATCGAAAGGATAAAATTAAAAGGTCAAAAAAAACCGTGAACTAACCATCGTTGATTTTTTCTTCGAGATTTTTTCGTTGAAATTTTGACCAAAACTTACAAATACAGGACAAAAGTTTATGTTATCCTTTTCGAAATAAAACTTGATATCTTCGTCTGTGTGTCCTTCAACATCAAGGAAAAGACATTTTAAATGAAATCGAAAGGATAAAATTAAAAGGTCAAAAAAAACCGTGAACTAACCATCCTTGATTGTTTCTTCGAGATTTTTTCGTTGAAATTTTGACCAAAACTTACAAATACAGGACAAAAGTTTATGTTATCCTTTTCGAAATAAAACTTGATATCTTCGTCTGTGGGTCCTTCAACATCCAGGAAAAGACATTTTAAATGAAATCGAAAGGATAAAATTAAAAGGTCAAAAAAAACCGTGAACTAACCATCGTTGATTGTTTCTTCGAGATTTTTTCGTTGAAATTTTGACCAAAACTTACAAATACAGGACAAAAGTTTATGTTATTCTTTTCGAAAAAAAACTTGATATCTTCGTCTGTGGGTCCTTCAACATCAAGGAAAAGACATTTTAAATGAAATCGAAAGGATAAAATTAAAAGGTCAAAAAAAACCGTGAACTAACCATCGTTGATTTTTTCTTCGAGATTTTTTCGTTGAAATTTTGACCAAAACTTACAAATACAGGACAAAAGTTTATGTTATCCTTATCGAAAAAAAACTTGATATCTTCGTCTGTGGGTCCTTGAACATCAAGGAAAAGACATTTTAAATGAAATCGAAAGGATAAAATTAAAAGGTCAAAAAAAACCGTGAACTAACCATCGTTGATTTTTTCTTCGAGTTTTTTCGTTGAAATTTTGACCAAAACTTACAAATACAGGACAAAAGTTTATGTTATCCTTTTCGAAATAAAACTTGATATCTTCGTCTGTGGGTCCTTCAACATCCAGGAAAAGACATTTTAAATGAAATCGAAAGGATAAAATTAAAAGGTCAAAAAAACCGTGAACTAACCATCGTTGATTGTTTCTTCGAGATTTTTTCGTTGAAATTTTGACCAAAACTTACAAATACAGGACAAAAGATTATGTTATTCTTTTCGAAAAAAAACTTGATATCTTCGTCTGTGGGTCCTTCAACATCAAGGAAAAGACATTTTAAATGAAATCGAAAGGATAAAATTAAAAGGTCAAAAAAAACCGTGAACTAACCATCGTTGATTTTTTCTTCGAGATTTTTTCGTTGAAATTTTGACCAAAACTTACAAATACAGGACAAAAGTTTATGTTATCCTTATCGAAAAAAAACTTGATATCTTCGTCTGTGGGTCCTTCAACATCAAGGAAAAGACATTTTAAATGAAATCAAAAGTATAAAATTAAAAGGTCAAAAAAAAACGTGAACTAACCATCGTTGATTTTTTCTTCGAGTTTTTTCGTTGAAATTTTGACCAAAACTTACAAATACAGGACAAAAGTTTATGTTATCCTTTTCGAAATAAAACTTGATATCTTCGTCTGTGGGTCCTTCAACATCAAATAAAAGACATTTTAAATGAAATCGAAAGGATAAAATTAAAAGGTCAAAAAAAACCGTGAACTAACCATCTTTGATTTTTTCTTCGAGATTTTTTCGTTGAAATTTTGACCAAAACTTACAAATACACGACAAAAGTTTATGTTATCCTTATCGAAAAAAAACTTGATATCTTCGTCTGTGGGTCCTTTAACATCAAGGAAAAGACATTTTACATGAAATCGAAAGGATAAAATTAAAAGGTCAAAAAAAACCGTGAACTAACCATCTTTGATTTTTTCTTCGAGATTTTTTCGTTGAAATTTTGACCAAAACTTACAAATACACGACAAAAGTTTATGTTATCCTTTTCGAAAAAAAACCTTGATATCTTCGTCTGTGGGTCCTTCAACATCAAGGAAAAGACATTTTAAATGAAATCGAAAGGATAAAATTAAAAGGTCAAAAAAAACCGTGAACTAACCATCGTTGATTTTTCTTCGAGATTTTTTCGTTGAAATTTTGACCAAAACTTACAAATACAGGACAAAAGTTTATGTTATCCTTTTCGAAAAAAAACTTGATATCGACGTCTGTGGGTCCTTCAACATCAAGGAAAAGACATTTTAAATGAAATCGAAAGGATAAAATTAAAAGGTCAAAAAAAACCGTGAACTAACCATCGTTGATTTTTTCTTCGAGTTTTTTCGTTGAAATTTTGACCAAAACTTACAAATACAGGACAAAAGTTTATGTTATCCTTTTCGAAATAAAACTTGATATCTTCGTCTGTGGGTCCTTCAACATCAAGGAAAAGACATTTTAAATGAAATCGAAAGGATAAAATTAAAAGGTCAAAAAAAACCGTGAACTAACCATCGTTGATTGTTTCTTCGAGATTTTTTCGTTGAAATTTTGACCAAAACTTACAAATACAGGACAAAAGTTTATGTTATTCTTTTCGAAAAAAAACTTGATTTCTTCGTCTGTGGGTCCTTCAACATCAAGGAAAAGATATTTTAAATGAAATCGAAAGGATAAAATTAAAAGGTCAAAAAAAACCGTGAACTAACCATCGTTGATTTTTTCTTCGAGATTTTTTCGTTGAAATTTTGACCAAAACTTACAAATACAGGACAAACGTTTATGTTATCCTTATCGAAAAAAAACTTGATATCTTCGTCTGTGGGTCCTTCAACATCAAGGAAAAGACATTTCAAATGAAATCGAAAGGATAAAATTAAAAGGTCAAAAAAAACCGTGAACTAACCATCGTTGATTTTTTCTTCGAGATTTTTTCGTTGAAATTTTGACCAAAACTTACAAATACAGGACAAAAGTTTATGTTATCCTTTTCGAAAAAAAACTTGATATCTACGTCTGTGGGTCCTTCAACATCAAGGAAAAGACATTTTAAATGAAATCGAAAGGATAAAATTAAAAGGTCAAAAAAAACCGTGAACTAACCATCGTTGATTTTTTCTTCGAGTTTTTTCGTTGAAATTTTGACCAAAACTTTCAAATACAGGACAAAAGTTTATGTTATCCTTTTCGAAATAAAACTTGATATCTTCGTCTGTGGGTCCTTCAACATCAAGGAAAAGACATTTTAAATGAAATCGAAAGGATAAAATTAAAAGGTCAAAAAAAACCGTGAACTAACCATCGTTGATTGTTTCTTCGAGATTTTTTCGTTGAAATTTTGACCAAAACTTACAAATACAGGACAAAAGTTTATGTTATTCTTTTCGAAAAAAAACTTGATATCTTCGTCTGTGGGTCCTTCAACATCAAGGAAAAGACATTTTAAATGAAATCGAAAGGATAAAATTAAAAGGTCAAAAAAAACCGTGAACTAACCATCGTTGATTTTTTCTTCGAGATTTTTTCGTTGAAATTTTGACCAAAACTTACAAATACAGGACAAACGTTTATGTTATTCTTTTCGAAAAAAAACTTGATATCTTCGTCTGTGGGTCCTTCAACATCAAGGAAAAGACATTTTAAATGAAATCAAAAGGATAAAATTAAAAGGTCAAAAAAAACCGTGAACTAACCATCGTTGATTTTTTCTTCGAGTTTTTTCGTTGAAATTTTGACCAAAACTTACAAATACAGGACAAAAGTTTATGTTATCCTTTTCGAAAAAAAACTTGATATCTTCGTCTGTGGGTCCTTCAACATCAAGGAAAAGACATTGTAAATGAAATCGAAAGGATTAAATTAAAAGGTCAAAAAAAACCGTGAACTAACCATCGTTGATTTTTTCTTCGAGATTTTTTCGTTGAAATTTTGACCAAAACTTACAAATACAGGACAAAAGTTTATGTTATCCTTTTCGAAAAAAAACTTGATATCTTCGTCTGTGTGTCCTTCAACATCAAGGAAAAGACATTTTAAATGAAATCGAAAGGATAAAATTAAAAGGTCAAAAAAAACCGTGAACTAACCATCGTTGATTTTTTCTTCGAGATTTTTTCGTTGAAATTTTGACCAAAACTTACAACTACAGGACAAAAGTTTATGTTATCCTTTTCGAAAAAAAACTTGATATCTACGTCTGTGGGTCCTTCAACATCAAGGAAAAGACATTTTAAATGAAATCGAAAGGATAAAATTAAAAGGTCAAAAAAAACCGTGAACTAACCATCGTTGATTTTTTCTTCGAGTTTTTTCGTTGAAATTTTGACCAAAACTTTCAAATACAGGACAAAAGTTTATGTTATCCTTTTCGAAATAAAACTTGATATCTTCGTCTGTGGGTCCTTCAACATCAAGGAAAAGACATTTTAAATGAAATCGAAAGGATAAAATTAAAAGGTCAAAAAAAACCGTGAACTAACCATCGTTGATTGTTTCTTCGAGATTTTTTCGTTGAAATTTTGACCAAAACTTACAAATACAGGACAAAAGTTTATGTTATTCTTTTCGAAAAAAAACTTGATATCTTCGTCTGTGGGTCCTTCAACATCAAGGAAAAGACATTTTAAATGAAATCGAAAGGATAAAATTAAAAGGTCAAAAAAAACCGTGAACTAACCATCGTTGATTTTTTCTTCGAGATTTTTTCGTTGAAATTTTGACCAAAACTTACAAATACAGGACAAAAGTTTATGTTATCCTTTTCGAAATAAAACTTGATATCTTCGTCTGTGGGTCCTTCAACATCAAGGAAAAGACATTTTAAATGAAATCGAAAGGATAAAATTAAAAGGTCAAAAAAAACCGTGAACTAACCATCGTTGATTGTTTCTTCGAGATTTTTTCGTTGAAATTTTGACCAAAACTTACAAATACAGGACAAAAGTTTATGTTATTCTTTTCGAAAAAAAACTTGATATCTTCGTCTGTGGGTCCTTCAACATCAAGGAAAAGACATTTTAAATGAAATCGAAAGGATAAAATTAAAAGGTCAAAAAAAACCGTGAACTAACCATCGTTGATTTTTTCTTCGAGATTTTTTCGTTGAAATTTTGACCAAAACTTACAAATACAGGACAAAAGTTTATGTTATTCTTTTCGAAATAAAACTTGATATCTTCGTCTGTGGGTCCTTCAACATCAAGGAAAAGACATTTTAAATGAAATCAAAAGGATAAAACTAAAAGGTCAAAAAAAACCGTGAACTAACCATCGTTGATTTTTTCTTCGAGATTTTTTCGTTGAAATTTTGACCAAAACTTACAAATACCGGACAAAATTTTATGTTATCCTTATCGAAAAAAAACTTGATATCTTCGTCTGTGGGTCCTTCAACATCAAGGAAAAGACATTTTAAATGAAATCAAAAGGATAAAATTAAAAGTTCAAAAAAAACCGTGAACTAACCATCGTTGATTTTTTCTTCGAGATTTTTTCGTTGAAATTTTGACCAAACCTTACATTTACAGGACAAAAGTTTATGTTATCCTTATCGAAAAAAAACCTTGATATCTTCGTCTGTGGGTCCTTCAACATCAAGAAAAAGACATTTTAAATGAAATCGAAAGGATAAAATTAAAAGGTCAAAAAAAACCGTGAACTAACCATCGTTGATTTTTTCATCGAGATTTTTTCGTTGAAATTTTGACCAAAACTTACAAATACAGGACAAAAGTTTATGTTATCCTTATCGAAAAAAAACTTGATATCTTCGTCTGTGGGTCTTTCAACATCAAGGAAAAGACATTTTAAATGAAATCGAAAGGATAAAATTAAAAGGTCAAAAAAAACCGTGAACTAACCATCGTTGATTTTTTCTTCGAGATTTTTTCGTTGAAATTTTGACCAAAACTTACAAATACAGGACAAAAGTTTATGTTATCCTTTTCGAAATAAAACTTGATATCTTCGTCTGTGGGTCCTTCAACATCAAGGAAAAGACATTTTAAATGAAATCGAAAGGATAAAATTAAAAGGTCAAAAAAAACCGTGAACTAACCATCGTTGATTTTTTCTTCGAGATTTTTTCGTTGAAATTTTGACCAAAACTTACAAATACAGGACAAAAGTTTATGTTATCCTTATCGAAAAAAAACTTGATATCTTCGTCTGTAGGTCCTTCAACATCAAGGAAAAGACATTTTAAATGAAATCGAAAGGATAAAATTAAAAGGTCAAAAAAAACCGTGAACTAACCATCGTTGATTTTTTCTTCGAGATTTTTTCGTTGAAATTTTGACCAAAACTTACAAATACAGGACAAAAGTTTATGTTATCCTTTTCGAAAAAAAACTTGATATCGACGTCTGTGGGTCCTTCAACATCAAGGAAAAGACATTTTAAATGAAATCGAAAGGATAAAATTAAAAGGTCAAAAAAAACCGTGAACTAACCATCGTTGATTTTTTCTTCGAGTTTTTTCGTTGAAATTTTGACCAAAACTTACAAATACAGGACAAAAGTTTATGTTATCCTTTTCGAAATAAAACTTGATATCTTCGTCTGTGGGTCCTTCAACATCAAGGAAAAGACATTTTAAATGAAATCGAAAGGATAAAATTAAAAGGTCAAAAAAAACCGTGAACTAACCATCGTTGATTTTTTCTTCGAGATTTTTTCGTTGAAATTTTGACCAAAACTTACAAATACAGGACAAACGTTTATGTTATCTTTATCGAAAAAAAACTTGATATCTTCGTCTGTGGGTCCTTCAACATCAAGGAAAAGACATTTCAAATGAAATCGAAAGGATAAAATTAAAAGGTCAAAAAAAACCGTGAACTAACCATCGTTGATTTTTTCTTCGAGATTTTTTCGTTGAAATTTTGACCAAAACTTACAAATACAGGACAAAAGTTTATGTTATCCTTTTCGAAATAAAACTTGATATCTTCGTCTGTGTGTCCTTCAACATCAAGGAAAAGACATTTTAAATGAAATCGAAAGGATAAAATTAAAAGGTCAAAAAAAACCGTGAACTAACCATCGTTGATTGTTTCTTCGAGATTTTTTCGTTGAAATTTTGACCAAAACTTACAAATACAGGACAAAAGTTTATGTTATCCTTTTCGAAATAAAACTTGATATCTTCGTCTGTGGGTCCTTCAACATCCAGGAAAAGACATTTTAAATGAAATCGAAAGGATAAAATTAAAAGGTCAAAAAAAACCGTGAACTAACCATCGTTGATTGTTTCTTCGAGATTTTTTCGTTGAAATTTTGACCAAAACTTACAAATACAGGACAAAAGTTTATGTTATTCTTTTCGAAAAAAAACTTGATATCTTCGTCTGTGGGTCCTTCAACATCAAGGAAAAGACATTTTAAATGAAATCGAAAGGATAAAATTAAAAGGTCAAAAAAAACCGTGAACTAACCATCGTTGATTTTTTCTTCGAGATTTTTTCGTTGAAATTTTGACCAAAACTTACAAATACAGGACAAAAGTTTATGTTATCCTTATCGAAAAAAAACTTGATATCTTCGTCTGTGGGTCCTTGAACATCAAGGAAAAGACATTTTAAATGAAATCGAAAGGATAAAATTAAAAGGTCAAAAAAAACCGTGAACTAACCATCGTTGATTTTTTCTTCGAGTTTTTTCGTTGAAATTTTGACCAAAACTTACAAATACAGGACAAAAGTTTATGTTATCCTTTTCGAAATAAAACTTGATATCTTCGTCTGTGGGTCCTTCAACATCCAGGAAAAGACATTTTAAATGAAATCGAAAGGATAAAATTAAAAGGTCAAAAAAACCGTGAACTAACCATCGTTGATTGTTTCTTCGAGATTTTTTCGTTGAAATTTTGACCAAAACTTACAAATACAGGACAAAAGTTTATGTTATTCTTTTCGAAAAAAAACTTGATATCTTCGTCTGTGGGTCCTTCAACATCAAGGAAAAGACATTTTAAATGAAATCGAAAGGATAAAATTAAAAGGTCAAAAAAAACCGTGAACTAACCATCGTTGATTTTTTCTTCGAGATTTTTTCGTTGAAATTTTGACCAAAACTTACAAATACAGGACAAAAGTTTATGTTATCCTTATCGAAAAAAAACTTGATATCTTCGTCTGTGGGTCCTTCAACATCAAGGAAAAGACATTTTAAATGAAATCAAAAGTATAAAATTAAAAGGTCAAAAAAAAACGTGAACTAACCATCGTTGATTTTTTCTTCGAGTTTTTTCGTTGAAATTTTGACCAAAACTTACAAATACAGGACAAAAGTTTATGTTATCCTTTTCGAAATAAAACTTGATATCTTCGTCTGTGGGTCCTTCAACATCAAATAAAAGACATTTTAAATGAAATCGAAAGGATAAAATTAAAAGGTCAAAAAAAACCGTGAACTAACCATCTTTGATTTTTTCTTCGAGATTTTTTCGTTGAAATTTTGACCAAAACTTACAAATACACGACAAAAGTTTATGTTATCCTTATCGAAAAAAAACTTGATATCTTCGTCTGTGGGTCCTTTAACATCAAGGAAAAGACATTTTACATGAAATCGAAAGGATAAAATTAAAAGGTCAAAAAAAACCGTGAACTAACCATCTTTGATTTTTTCTTCGAGATTTTTTCGTTGAAATTTTGACCAAAACTTACAAATACACGACAAAAGTTTATGTTATCCTTTTCGAAAAAAAACCTTGATATCTTCGTCTGTGGGTCCTTCAACATCAAGGAAAAGACATTTTAAATGAAATCGAAAGGATAAAATTAAAAGGTCAAAAAAAACCGTGAACTAACCATCGTTGATTTTTCTTCGAGATTTTTTCGTTGAAATTTTGACCAAAACTTACAAATACAGGACAAAAGTTTATGTTATCCTTATCGAAAAAAAACTTGATATCTTCGTCTGTGGGTCCTTCAACATCAAGGAAAAGACATTTTAAATGAAATCGAAAGGATAAAATTAAAAGGTCAAAAAAAACCGTGAACTAACCATCGTTGATTTTTTCATCGAGATTTTTTCGTTGAAATTTTGACCAAAACTTACAAATACAGGACAAAAGTTTATGTTATCCTTTTCGAAAAAAAACTTGATATCGACGTCTGTGGGTCCTTCAACATCAAGGAAAAGACATTTTAAATGAAATCGAAAGGATAAAATTAAAAGGTCAAAAAAAACCGTGAACTAACCATCGTTGATTTTTTCTTCGAGTTTTTTCGTTGAAATTTTGACCAAAACTTACAAATACAGGACAAAAGTTTATGTTATCCTTTTCGAAATAAAACTTGATATCTTCGTCTGTGGGTCCTTCAACATCAAGGAAAAGACATTTTAAATGAAATCGAAAGGATAAAATTAAAAGGTCAAAAAAAACCGTGAACTAACCATCGTTGATTGTTTCTTCGAGATTTTTTCGTTGAAATTTTGACCAAAACTTACAAATACAGGACAAAAGTTTATGTTATTCTTTTCGAAAAAAAACTTGATTTCTTCGTCTGTGGGTCCTTCAACATCAAGGAAAAGATATTTTAAATGAAATCGAAAGGATAAAATTAAAAGGTCAAAAAAAACCGTGAACTAACCATCGTTGATTTTTTCTTCGAGATTTTTTCGTTGAAATTTTGACCTAAACTTACAAATACAGGACAAACGTTTATGTTATCCTTATCGAAAAAAAACTTGATATCTTCGTCTGTGGGTCCTTCAACATCAAGGAAAAGACATTTCAAATGAAATCGAAAGGATAAAATTAAAAGGTCAAAAAAAACCGTGAACTAACCATCGTTGATTTTTTCTTCGAGATTTTTTCGTTGAAATTTTGACCAAAACTTACAAATACAGGACAAAAGTTTATGTTATCCTTTTCGAAAAAAAACTTGATATCTACGTCTGTGGGTCCTTCAACATCAAGGAAAAGACATTTTAAATGAAATCGAAAGGATAAAATTAAAAGGTCAAAAAAAACCGTGAACTAACCATCGTTGATTTTTTCTTCGAGTTTTTTCGTTGAAATTTTGACCAAAACTTTCAAATACAGGACAAAAGTTTATGTTATCCTTTTCGAAATAAAACTTGATATCTTCGTCTGTGGGTCCTTCAACATCAAGGAAAAGACATTTTAAATGAAATCGAAAGGATAAAATTAAAAGGTCAAAAAAAACCGTGAACTAACCATCGTTGATTGTTTCTTCGAGATTTTTTCGTTGAAATTTTGACCAAAACTTACAAATACAGGACAAAAGTTTATGTTATTCTTTTCGAAAAAAAACTTGATATCTTCGTCTGTGGGTCCTTCAACATCAAGGAAAAGACATTTTAAATGAAATCGAAAGGATAAAATTAAAAGGTCAAAAAAAACCGTGAACTAACCATCGTTGATTTTTTCTTCGAGATTTTTTCGTTGAAATTTTGACCAAAACTTACAAATACAGGACAAACGTTTATGTTATTCTTTTCGAAAAAAAACTTGATATCTTCGTCTGTGGGTCCTTCAACATCAAGGAAAAGACATTTTAAATGAAATCAAAAGGATAAAATTAAAAGGTCAAAAAAAACCGTGAACTAACCATCGTTGATTTTTTCTTCGAGTTTTTTCGTTGAAATTTTGACCAAAACTTACAAATACAGGACAAAAGTTTATGTTATCCTTTTCGAAAAAAAACTTGATATCTTCGTCTGTGGGTCCTTCAACATCAAGGAAAAGACATTGTAAATGAAATCGAAAGGATTAAATTAAAAGGTCAAAAAAAACCGTGAACTAACCATCGTTGATTTTTTCTTCGAGATTTTTTCGTTGAAATTTTGACCAAAACTTACAAATACAGGACAAAAGTTTATGTTATCCTTTTCGAAAAAAAACTTGATATCTTCGTCTGTGTGTCCTTCAACATCAAGGAAAAGACATTTTAAATGAAATCGAAAGGATAAAATTAAAAGGTCAAAAAAAACCGTGAACTAACCATCGTTGATTTTTTCTTCGAGATTTTTTCGTTGAAATTTTGACCAAAACTTACAACTACAGGACAAAAGTTTATGTTATCCTTTTCGAAAAAAAACTTGATATCTACGTCTGTGGGTCCTTCAACATCAAGGAAAAGACATTTTAAATGAAATCGAAAGGATAAAATTAAAAGGTCAAAAAAAACCGTGAACTAACCATCGTTGATTTTTTCTTCGAGTTTTTTCGTTGAAATTTTGACCAAAACTTTCAAATACAGGACAAAAGTTTATGTTATCCTTTTCGAAATAAAACTTGATATCTTCGTCTGTGGGTCCTTCAACATCAAGGAAAAGACATTTTAAATGAAATCGAAAGGATAAAATTAAAAGGTCAAAAAAAACCGTGAACTAACCATCGTTGATTGTTTCTTCGAGATTTTTTCGTTGAAATTTTGACCAAAACTTACAAATACAGGACAAAAGTTTATGTTATTCTTTTCGAAAAAAAACTTGATATCTTCGTCTGTGGGTCCTTCAACATCAAGGAAAAGACATTTTAAATGAAATCGAAAGGATAAAATTAAAAGGTCAAAAAAAACCGTGAACTAACCATCGTTGATTTTTTCTTCGAGATTTTTTCGTTGAAATTTTGACCAAAACTTACAAATACAGGACAAACGTTTATGTTATCCTTATCGAAAAAAAACTTGATATCTTCGTCTGTGGGTCCTTCAACATCAAGGAAAAGACATTTCAAATGAAATCGAAAGGATAAAATTAAAAGGTCAAAAAAAACCGTGAACTAACCATCGTTGATTTTTTCTTCGAGATTTTTTCGTTGAAATTTTGACCAAAACTTACAAATACAGGACAAAAGTTTATGTTATCCTTTTCGAAATAAAACTTGATATCTTCGTCTGTGGGTCCTTCAACATCAAGGAAAAGACATTTTAAATGAAATCGAAAGGATAAAATTAAAAGGTCAAAAAAAACCGTGAACTAACCATCGTTGATTGTTTCTTCGAGATTTTTTCGTTGAAATTTTGACCAAAACTTACAAATACAGGACAAAAGTTTATGTTATTCTTTTCGAAAAAAAACTTGATATCTTCGTCTGTGGGTCCTTCAACATCAAGGAAAAGACATTTTAAATGAAATCGAAAGGATAAAATTAAAAGGTCAAAAAAAACCGTGAACTAACCATCGTTGATTTTTTCTTCGAGATTTTTTCGTTGAAATTTTGACCAAAACTTACAAATACAGGACAAAAGTTTATGTTATTCTTTTCGAAATAAAACTTGATATCTTCGTCTGTGGGTCCTTCAACATCAAGGAAAAGACATTTTAAATGAAATCAAAAGGATAAAACTAAAAGGTCAAAAAAAACCGTGAACTAACCATCGTTGATTTTTTCTTCGAGATTTTTTCGTTGAAATTTTGACCAAAACTTACAAATACCGGACAAAATTTTATGTTATCCTTATCGAAAAAAAACTTGATATCTTCGTCTGTGGGTCCTTCAACATCAAGGAAAAGACATTTTAAATGAAATCAAAAGGATAAAATTAAAAGTTCAAAAAAAACCGTGAACTAACCATCGTTGATTTTTTCTTCGAGATTTTTTCGTTGAAATTTTGACCAAACCTTACATTTACAGGACAAAAGTTTATGTTATCCTTATCGAAAAAAAACCTTGATATCTTCGTCTGTGGGTCCTTCAACATCAAGAAAAAGACATTTTAAATGAAATCGAAAGGAGAAAATTAAAAGGTCAAAAAAAACCGTGAACTAACCATCGTTGATTTTTTCATCGAGATTTTTTCGTTGAAATTTTGACCAAAACTTACAAATACAGGACAAAAGTTTATGTTATCCTTATCGAAAAAAAACTTGATATCTTCGTCTGTGGGTCTTTCAACATCAAGGAAAAGACATTTTAAATGAAATCGAAAGGATAAAATTAAAAGGTCAAAAAAAACCGTGAACTAACCATCGTTGATTTTTTCTTCGAGATTTTTTCGTTGAAATTTTGACCAAAACTTACAAATACAGGACAAAAGTTTATGTTATCCTTATCGAAAAAAAACTTGATATCTTCGTCTGTGGGTCCTTCAACATCAAGGAAAAGACATTTTAAATGAAATCAAAAGGATAAAATTAAAAGGTCAAAAAAAACCGTGAACTAACCATCGTTGATTTTTTCTTCGAGATTTTTTCGTTGAAATTTTGACCAAACCTTACATTTACAGGACAAAAGTTTATGTTATCCTTATCGAAAAAAAACTTGATATCTTCGTCTGTGGGTCCTTCAACATCAAGGAAAAGACATTTTAAATGAAATCGAAACGATAAAATTAAAAGGTCAAAAAAAACCGTGAACTAACCATCGTTGATTTTTTCTTCGAGATTTTTTCGTTGAAATTTTGACCAAAACTTACAAATACAGGACAAAAGTTTATGTTATCCTTTTCGAAAAAAAACCTTGATATCTTCGTCTGTGGGTCCTTCAACATCAAGAAAAAGACATTTTAAATGAAATCGAAAGGATAAAATTAAAAGGTCAAAAAAAACCGTGAACTAACCATCGTTGATTTTTTCATCGAGATTTTTTCGTTGAAATTTTGACCAAAACTTACAAATACAGGACAAAAGTTTATGTTATCCTTATCGAAAAAAAACTTGATATATTCGTCTGTGGGTCTTTCAACATCAAGGAAAAGACATTTTAAATGAAATCGAAAGGATAAAATTAAAAGGTCAAAAAAAACCGTGAACTAACCATCGTTGATTTTTTCTTCGAGATTTTTTCGTTGAAATTTTGACCAAAACTTACAAATACAGGACAAAAGTTTATGTTATCCTTTTCGAAATAAAACTTGATATCTTCGTCTGTGGGTCCTTCAACATCAAGGAAATGACATTTTAAATGAAATCGAAAGGATAAAATTAAAAGGTCAAAAAAAACCGTGAACTAACCATCGTTGATTGTTTCTTCGAGATTTTTTCGTTGAAATTTTGACCAAAACTTACAAATACAGGACAAAAGTTTATGTTATCCTTATCGAAAAAAAACTTGATATCTTCGTCTGTGGGTCCTTTAACATCAAGGAAAAGACATTTTACATGAAATCGAAAGGATAAAATTAAAAGGTCAAAAAAAACCGTGAACTAACCATCTTTGATTTTTTCTTCGAGATTTTTTCGTTGAAATTTTGACCAAAACTTACAAATACACGACAAAAGTTTATGTTATTCTTTTCGAAAAAAAACTTGATATCTTCGTCTGTGGGTCCTTCAACATCAAGGAAAAGACATTTTAAATGAAATCGAAAGGATAAAATTAAAAGGTCAAAAAAAACCGTGAACTAACCATCGTTGATTTTTCTTCGAGATTTTTTCGTTGAAATTTTGACCAAAACTTACAAATACAGGACAAAAGTTTATGTTATCCTTATCGAAAAAAAACTTGATATCTTCGTCTGTGGGTCCTTGAACATCAAGGAAAAGACATTTTAAATGAAATCGAAAGGATAAAATTAAAAGGTCAAAAAAAACCGTGAACTAACCATCGTTGATTTTTTCTTCGAGTTTTTTCGTTGAAATTTTGACCAAAACTTACAAATACAGGACAAAAGTTTATGTTATCCTTTTCGAAATAAAACTTGATATCTTCGTCTGTGGGTCCTTCAACATCCAGGAAAAGACATTTTAAATGAAATCGAAAGGATAAAATTAAAAGGTCAAAAAAAACCGTGAACTAACCATCGTTGATTGTTTCTTCGAGATTTTTTCGTTGAAATTTTGACCAAAACTTACAAATACAGGACAAAAGTTTATGTTATTCTTTTCGAAAAAAAACTTGATATCTTCGTCTGTGGGTCCTTCAACATCAAGGAAAAGACATTTTAAATGAAATCGAAAGGATAAAATTAAAAGGTCAAAAAAAACCGTGAACTAACCATCGTTGATTTTTTCTTCGAGATTTTTTCGTTGAAATTTTGACCAAAACTTACAAATACAGGACAAAAGTTTATGTTATCCTTATCGAAAAAAAACTTGATATCTTCGTCTGTGGGTCCTTCAACATCAAGGAAAAGACATTTTAAATGAAATCAAAAGTATAAAATTAAAAGGTCAAAAAAAAACGTGAACTAACCATCGTTGATTTTTTCTTCGAGTTTTTTCGTTGAAATTTTGACCAAAACTTACAAATACAGGACAAAAGTTTATGTTATCCTTTTCGAAATAAAACTTGATATCTTCGTCTGTGGGTCCTTCAACATCAAATAAAAGACATTTTAAATGAAATCGAAAGGATAAAATTAAAAGGTCAAAAAAAACCGTGAACTAACCATCGTTGATTGTTTCTTCGAGATTTTTTCGTTGAAATTTTGACCAAAACTTACAAATACAGGACAAAAGTTTATGTTATCCTTATCGAAAAAAAACTTGATATCTTCGTCTGTGGGTCTTTCAACATCAAGGAAAAGACATTTTAAATGAAATCGAAAGGATAAAATTAAAAGGTCAAAAAAAACCGTGAACTAACCATCGTTGATTTTTTCTTCGAGATTTTTTCGTTGAAATTTTGACCAAAACTTACAAATACAGGACAAAAGTTTATGTTATCCTTATCGAAAAAAAACTTGATATCTTCGTCTGTGGGTCCTTCAACATCAAGGAAAAGACATTTTAAATGAAATCAAAAGGATAAAATTAAAAGGTCAAAAAAAACCGTGAACTAACCATCGTTGATTTTTTCTTCGAGATTTTTTCGTTGAAATTTTGACCAAACCTTACATTTACAGGACAAAAGTTTATGTTATCCTTATCGAAAAAAAACTTGATATCTTCGTCTGTGGGTCCTTCAACATCAAGGAAAAGACATTTTAAATGAAATCGAAAGGATAAAATTAAAAGGTCAAAAAAAACCGTGAACTAACCATCGTTGATTTTTTCTTCGAGATTTTTTCGTTGAAATTTTGACCAAAACTTACAAATACAGGACAAAAGTTTATGTTATCCTTTTCGAAATAAAACTTGATATCTTCGTCTGTGGGTCCTTCAACATCCAGGAAAAGACATTTTAAATGAAATCGAAAGGATAAAATTAAAAGGTCAAAAAAAACCGTGAACTAACCATCGTTGATTGTTTCTTCGAGATTTTTTCGTTGAAATTTTGACCAAAACTTACAAATACAGGACAAAAGTTTATGTTATTCTTTTCGAAAAAAAACTTGATATCTTCGTCTGTGGGTCCTTCAACATCAAGGAAAAGACATTTTAAATGAAATCGAAAGGATAAAATTAAAAGGTCAAAAAAAACCGTGAACTAACCATCGTTGATTTTTTCTTCGAGATTTTTTCGTTGAAATTTTGACCAAAACTTACAAATACAGGACAAAAGTTTATGTTATCCTTATCGAAAAAAAACTTGATATCTTCGTCTGTGGGTCCTTCAACATCAAGGAAAAGACATTTTAAATGAAATCAAAAGGATAAAATTAATAGGTCAAAAAAAACCGTGAACTAACCATCTTTGATTTTTTCTTCGAGATTTTTTCGTTGAAATTTTGACCAAAACTTACAAATACACGACAAAAGTTTATGTTATCCTTTTCGAAAAAAAACCTTGATATCTTCGTCTGTGGGTCCTTCAACATCAAGGAAAAGACATTTTAAATGAAATCGAAAGGATAAAATTAAAAGGTCAAAAAAAACCGTGAACTAACCATCGTTGATTTTTCTTCGAGATTTTTTCGTTGAAATTTTGACCAAAACTTACAAATACAGGACAAAAGTTTATGTTATCCTTATCGAAAAAAAACTTGATATCTTCGTCTGTGGGTCCTTGAACATCAAGGAAACGACATTTTAAATGAAATCGAAAGGATAAAATTAAAAGGTCAAAAAAAACCGTGAACTAACCATCGTTGATTTTTTCTTCGAGTTTTTTCGTTGAAATTTTGACCAAAACTTACAAATACAGGACAAAATTTTATGTTATCCTTTTCGAAATAAAACTTGATATCTTCGTCTGTGGGTCCTTCAACATCCAGGAAAAGACATTTTAAATGAAATCGAAAGGATAAAATTAAAAGGTCAAAAAAAACCGTGAACTAACCATCGTTGATTGTTTCTTCGAGATTTTTTCGTTGAAATTTTGACCAAAACTTACAAATACAGGACAAAAGTTTATGTTATTCTTTTCGAAAAAAAACTTGATATCTTCGTCTGTGGGTCCTTCAACATCAAGGAAAAGACATTTTTAATGAAATCGAAAGGATAAAATTAAAAGGTCAAAAAAAACCGTGAACTAACCATCGTTGATTTTTTCTTCGAGATTTTTTCGTTGAAATTTTGACCAAAACTTACAAATACAGGACAAAAGTTTATGTTATCCTTATCGAAAAAAAACTTGATATCTTCGTCTGTGGGTCCTTCAACATCAAGGAAAAGACATTTTAAATGAAATCAAAAGTATAAAATTAAAAGGTCAAAAAAAAACGTGAACTAACCATCGTTGATTTTTTCTTCGAGTTTTTTCGTTGAAATTTTGACCAAAACTTACAAATACAGGACAAAAGTTTATGTTATCCTTTTCGAAATAAAACTTGATATCTTCGTCTGTGGGTCCTTCAACATCAAATAAAAGACATTTTAAATGAAATCGAAAGGATAAAATTAAAAGGTCAAAAAAAACCGTGAACTAACCATCGTTGATTGTTTCTTCGAGATTTTTTCGTTGAAATTTTGACCAAAACTTACAAATACAGGACAAAAGTTTATGTTATCCTTATCGAAAAAAAACTTGATATCTTCGTCTGTGGGTCCTTTAACATCTAGGAAAAGACATTTTACATGAAATCGAAAGGATAAAATTAAAAGGTCAAAAAAAACCGTGAACTAACCATCTTTGATTTTTTCTTCGAGATTTTTTCGTTGAAATTTTGACCAAAACTTACAAATACACGACAAAAGTTTATGTTATCCTTTTCGAAAAAAAACCTTGATATCTTCGTCTGTGGGTCCTTCAACATCAAGGAAAAGACATTTTAAATGAAATCGAAAGGATAAAATTAAAAGGTCAAAAAAAACCGTGAACTAACCATCGTTGATTTTTCTTCGAGATTTTTTCGTTGAAATTTTGACCAAAACTTACAAATACAGGACAAAAGTTTATGTTATCCTTATCGAAAAAAAACTTGATATCTTCGTCTGTAGGTCCTTCAACATCAAGGAAAAGACATTTTAAATGAAATCGAAAGGATAAAATTAAAAGGTCAAAAAAAACCGTGAACTAACCATCGTTGATTTTTTCTTCGAGATTTTTTCGTTGAAATTTTGACCAAAACTTACAAATACAGGACAAAAGTTTATGTTATCCTTTTCGAAAAAAAACTTGATATCGACGTCTGTGGGTCCTTCAACATCAAGGAAAAGACATTTTAAATGAAATCGAAAGGATAAAATTAAAAGGTCAAAAAAAACCGTGAACTAACCATCGTTGATTTTTTCTTCGAGGTTTCTCGTTGAAATTTTGACCAAAACTTACAAATACAGGACAAAAGTTTATGTTATCCTTTTCGAAATAAAACTTGATATCTTCGTCTGTGGGTCCTTCAACATCAAGGAAAAGACATTTTAAATGAAATCGAAAGGATAAAATTAAAAGGTCAAAAAAAACCGTGAACTAACCATCGTTGATTGTTTCTTCGAGATTTTTTCGTTGAAATTTTGACCAAAACTTACAAATACAGGACAAAAGTTTATGTTATCCTTATCGAAAAAAAACTTGATATCTTCGTCTGTGGGTCCTTTAACATCAAGGAAAAGACATTTTACATGAAATCGAAAGGATAAAATTAAAAGGTCAAAAAAAACCGTGAACTAACCATCTTTGATTTTTTCTTCGAGATTTTTTCGTTGAAATTTTGACCAAAACTTACAAATACACGACAAAAGTTTATGTTATCCTTTTCGAAAAAAAACCTTGATATCTTCGTCTGTGGGTCCTTCAACATCAAGGAAAAGACATTTTAAATGAAATCGAAAGGATAAAATTAAAAGGTCAAAAAAAACCGTGAACTAACCATCGTTGATTTTTCTTCGAGATTTTTTCGTTGAAATTTTGACCAAAACTTACAAATACAGGACAAAAGTTTATGTTATCCTTTTCGAAAAAAAACTTGATATCGACGTCTGTGGGTCCTTCAACATCAAGGAAAAGACATTTTAAATGAAATCGAAAGGATAAAATTAAAAGGTCAAAAAAAACCGTGAACTAACCATCGTTGATTTTTTCTTCGAGTTTTTTCGTTGAAATTTTGACCAAAACTTACAAATACAGGACAAAAGTTTATGTTATCCTTTTCGAAATAAAACTTGATATCTTCGTCTGTGGGTCCTTCAACATCAAGGAAAAGACATTTTAAATGAAATCGAAAGGATAAAATTAAAAGGTCAAAAAAAACCGTGAACTAACCATCGTTGATTTTTTCTTCGAGATTTTTTCGTTGAAATTTTGACCAAAACTTACAAATACAGGACAAACGTTTATGTTATCTTTATCGAAAAAAAACTTGATATCTTCGTCTGTGGGTCCTTCAACATCAAGGAAAAGACAATTCAAATGAAATCGAAAGGATAAAATTAAAAGGTCAAAAAAAACCGTGAACTAACCATCGTTGATTTTTTCTTCGAGATTTTTTCGTTGAAATTTTGACCAAAACTTACAAATACAGGACAAAAGTTTATGTTATCCTTATCGAAAAAAAACTTGATATCTTCGTCTGTAGGTCCTTCAACATCAAGGAAAAGACATTTTAAATGAAATCGAAAGGATAAAATTAAAAGGTCAAAAAAAACCGTGAACTAACCATCGTTGATTTTTTCTTCGAGATTTTTTCGTTGAAATTTTGACCAAAACTTACAAATACAGGACAAAAGTTTATGTTATCCTTTTCGAAAAAAAACTTGATATCGACGTCTGTGGGTCCTTCAACATCAAGGAAAAGACATTTTAAATGAAATCGAAAGGATAAAATTAAAAGGTCAAAAAAAACCGTGAACTAACCATCGTTGATTTTTTCTTCGAGTTTTTTCGTTGAAATTTTGACCAAAACTTACAAATACAGGACAAAAGTTTATGTTATCCTTTTCGAAATAAAACTTGATATCTTCGTCTGTGGGTCCTTCAACATCAAGGAAAAGACATTTTAAATGAAATCGAAAGGATAAAATTAAAAGGTCAAAAAAAACCGTGAACTAACCATCGTTGATTTTTTCTTCGAGATTTTTTCGTTGAAATTTTGACCAAAACTTACAAATACAGGACAAACGTTTATGTTATCTTTATCGAAAAAAAACTTGATATCTTCGTCTGTGGGTCCTTCAACATCAAGGAAAAGACATTTCAAATGAAATCGAAAGGATAAAATTAAAAGGTCAAAAAAAACCGTGAACTAACCATCGTTGATTTTTTCTTCGAGATTTTTTCGTTGAAATTTTGACCAAAACTTACAAATACAGGACAAAAGTTTATGTTATCCTTATCGAAAAAAAACTTGATATCTTCGTCTGTGGGTCCTTTAACATCAAGGAAAAGACATTTTACATGAAATCGAAAGGATAAAATTAAAAGGTCAAAAAAAACCGTGAACTAACCATCTTTGATTTTTTCTTCGAGATTTTTTCGTTGAAATTTTGACCAAAACTTACAAATACACGACAAAAGTTTATGTTATCCTTTTCGAAAAAAAACCTTGATATCTTCGTCTGTGGGTCCTTCAACATCAAGGAAAAGACATTTTAAATGAAATCGAAAGGATAAAATTAAAAGGTCAAAAAAAACCGTGAACTAACCATCGTTGATTTTTCTTCGAGATTTTTTCGTTGAAATTTTGACCAAAACTTACAAATACAGGACAAAAGTTTATGTTATCCTTTTCGAAAAAAAACTTGATATCGACGTCTGTGGGTCCTTCAACATCAAGGAAAAGACATTTTAAATGAAATCGAAAGGATAAAATTAAAAGGTCAAAAAAAACCGTGAACTAACCATCGTTGATTTTTTCTTCGAGTTTTTTCGTTGAAATTTTGACCAAAACTTACAAATACAGGACAAAAGTTTATGTTATCCTTTTCGAAATAAAACTTGATATCTTCGTCTGTGGGTCCTTCAACATCAAGGAAAAGACATTTTAAATGAAATCGAAAGGATAAAATTAAAAGGTCAAAAAAAACCGTGAACTAACCATCGTTGATTTTTTCTTCGAGATTTTTTCGTTGAAATTTTGACCAAAACTTACAAATACAGGACAAACGTTTATGTTATCTTTATCGAAAAAAAACTTGATATCTTCGTCTGTGGGTCCTTCAACATCAAGGAAAAGACAATTCAAATGAAATCGAAAGGATAAAATTAAAAGGTCAAAAAAAACCGTGAACTAACCATCGTTGATTTTTTCTTCGAGATTTTTTCGTTGAAATTTTGACCAAAACTTACAAATACAGGACAAAAGTTTATGTTATCCTTATCGAAAAAAAACTTGATATCTTCGTCTGTAGGTCCTTCAACATCAAGGAAAAGACATTTTAAATGAAATCGAAAGGATAAAATTAAAAGGTCAAAAAAAACCGTGAACTAACCATCGTTGATTTTTTCTTCGAGATTTTTTCGTTGAAATTTTGACCAAAACTTACAAATACAGGACAAAAGTTTATGTTATCCTTTTCGAAAAAAAACTTGATATCGACGTCTGTGGGTCCTTCAACATCAAGGAAAAGACATTTTAAATGAAATCGAAAGGATAAAATTAAAAGGTCAAAAAAAACCGTGAACTAACCATCGTTGATTTTTTCTTCGAGTTTTTTCGTTGAAATTTTGACCAAAACTTACAAATACAGGACAAAAGTTTATGTTATCCTTTTCGAAATAAAACTTGATATCTTCGTCTGTGGGTCCTTCAACATCAAGGAAAAGACATTTTAAATGAAATCGAAAGGATAAAATTAAAAGGTCAAAAAAAACCGTGAACTAACCATCGTTGATTTTTTCTTCGAGATTTTTTCGTTGAAATTTTGACCAAAACTTACAAATACAGGACAAAAGTTTATGTTATCCTTTTCGAAATAAAACTTGATATCTTCGTCTGTGGGTCCTTCAACATCAAGGAAAAGACATTTTAAATGAAATCGAAAGGATAAAATTAAAAGGTCAAAAAAAACCGTGAACTAACCATCGTTGATTTTTTCTTCGAGATTTTTTCGTTGAAATTTTGACCAAAACTTACAAATACAGGACAAAAGTTTATGTTATCCTTATCGAAAAAAAACTTGATATCTTCGTCTGTAGGTCCTTCAACATCAAGGAAAAGACATTTTAAATGAAATCGAAAGGATAAAATTAAAAGGTCAAAAAAAACCGTGAACTAACCATCGTTGATTTTTTCTTCGAGATTTTTTCGTTGAAATTTTGACCAAAACTTACAAATACAGGACAAAAGTTTATGTTATCCTTTTCGAAAAAAAACTTGATATCGACGTCTGTGGGTCCTTCAACATCAAGGAAAAGACATTTTAAATGAAATCGAAAGGATAAAATTAAAAGGTCAAAAAAAACCGTGAACTAACCATCGTTGATTTTTTCTTCGAGTTTTTTCGTTGAAATTTTGACCAAAACTTACAAATACAGGACAAAAGTTTATGTTATCCTTTTCGAAATAAAACTTGATATCTTCGTCTGTGGGTCCTTCAACATCAAGGAAAAGACATTTTAAATGAAATCGAAAGGATAAAATTAAAAGGTCAAAAAAAACCGTGAACTAACCATCGTTGATTTTTTCTTCGAGATTTTTTCGTTGAAATTTTGACCAAAACTTACAAATACAGGACAAACGTTTATGTTATCTTTATCGAAAAAAAACTTGATATCTTCGTCTGTGGGTCCTTCAACATCAAGGAAAAGACATTTCAAATGAAATCGAAAGGATAAAATTAAAAGGTCAAAAAAAACCGTGAACTAACCATCGTTGATTTTTTCTTCGAGATTTTTTCGTTGAAATTTAGACCAAAACTTACAAATACAGGACAAAAGTTTATGTTATCCTTTTCGAAATAAAACTTGATATCTTCGTCTGTGTGTCCTTCAACATCAAGGAAAAGACATTTTAAATGAAATCGAAAGGATAAAATTAAAAGGTCAAAAAAAACCGTGAACTAACCATCGTTGATTGTTTCTTCGAGATTTTTTCGTTGAAATTTTGACCAAAACTTACAAATACAGGACAAAAGTTTATGTTATCCTTTTCGAAATAAAACTTGATATCTTCGTCTGTGGGTCCTTCAACATCCAGGAAAAGACATTTTAAATGAAATCGAAAGGATAAAATTAAAAGGTCAAAAAAAACCGTGAACTAACCATCGTTGATTGTTTCTTCGAGATTTTTTCGTTGAAATTTTGACCAAAACTTACAAATACAGGACAAAAGTTTATGTTATTCTTTTCGAAAAAAAACTTGATATCTTCGTCTGTGGGTCCTTCAACATCAAGGAAAAGACATTTTAAATGAAATCGAAAGGATAAAATTAAAAGGTCAAAAAAAACCGTGAACTAACCATCGTTGATTTTTTCTTCGAGATTTTTTCGTTGAAATTTTGACCAAAACTTACAAATACAGGACAAAAGTTTATGTTATCCTTATCGAAAAAAAACTTGATATCTTCGTCTGTGGGTCCTTCAACATCAAGGAAAAGACATTTTAAATGAAATCAAAAGGATAAAATTAATAGGTCAAAAAAAACCGTGAACTAACCATCTTTGATTTTTTCTTCGAGATTTTTTCGTTGAAATTTTGACCAAAACTTACAAATACACGACAAAAGTTTATGTTATCCTTTTCGAAAAAAAACCTTGATATCTTCGTCTGTGGGTCCTTCAACATCAAGGAAAAGACATTTTAAATGAAATCGAAAGGATAAAATTAAAAGGTCAAAAAAAACCGTGAACTAACCATCGTTGATTTTTCTTCGAGATTTTTTCGTTGAAATTTTGACCAAAACTTACAAATACAGGACAAAAGTTTATGTTATCCTTATCGAAAAAAAACTTGATATCTTCGTCTGTGGGTCCTTGAACATCAAGGAAAAGACATTTTAAATGAAATCGAAAGGATAAAATTAAAAGGTCAAAAAAAACCGTGAACTAACCATCGTTGATTTTTTCTTCGAGTTTTTTCGTTGAAATTTTGACCAAAACTTACAAATACAGGACAAAAGTTTATGTTATCCTTTTCGAAATAAAACTTGATATCTTCGTCTGTGGGTCCTTCAACATCCAGGAAAAGACATTTTAAATGAAATCGAAAGGATAAAATTAAAAGGTCAAAAAAACCGTGAACTAACCATCGTTGATTGTTTCTTCGAGATTTTTTCGTTGAAATTTTGACCAAAACTTACAAATACAGGACAAAAGTTTATGTTATTCTTTTCGAAAAAAAACTTGATATCTTCGTCTGTGGGTCCTTCAACATCAAGGAAAAGACATTTTAAATGAAATCGAAAGGATAAAATTAAAAGGTCAAAAAAAACCGTGAACTAACCATCGTTGATTTTTTCTTCGAGATTTTTTCGTTGAAATTTTGACCAAAACTTACAAATACAGGACAAAAGTTTATGTTATCCTTATCGAAAAAAAACTTGATATCTTCGTCTGTGGGTCCTTCAACATCAAGGAAAAGACATTTTAAATGAAATCAAAAGTATAAAATTAAAAGGTCAAAAAAAAACGTGAACTAACCATCGTTGATTTTTTCTTCGAGTTTTTTCGTTGAAATTTTGACCAAAACTTACAAATACAGGACAAAAGTTTATGTTATCCTTTTCGAAATAAAACTTGATATCTTCGTCTGTGGGTCCTTCAACATCAAATAAAAGACATTTTAAATGAAATCGAAAGGATAAAATTAAAAGGTCAAAAAAACCGTGAACTAACCATCGTTGATTGTTTCTTCGAGATTTTTTCGTTGAAATTTTGACCAAAACTTACAAATACAGGACAAAAGTTTATGTTATCCTTATCGAAAAAAAACTTGATATCTTCGTCTGTGGGTCCTTTAACATCTAGGAAAAGACATTTTACATGAAATCGAAAGGATAAAATTAAAAGGTCAAAAAAAACCGTGAACTAACCATCTTTGATTTTTTCTTCGAGATTTTTTCGTTGAAATTTTGACCAAAACTTACAAATACACGACAAAAGTTTATGTTATCCTTTTCGAAAAAAAACCTTGATATCTTCGTCTGTGGGTCCTTCAACATCAAGGAAAAGACATTTTAAATGAAATCGAAAGGATAAAATTAAAAGGTCAAAAAAAACCGTGAACTAACCATCGTTGATTTTTCTTCGAGATTTTTTCGTTGAAATTTTGACCAAAACTTACAAATACAGGACAAAAGTTTATGTTATCCTTATCGAAAAAAAACTTGATATCTTCGTCTGTGGGTCCTTCAACATCAAGGAAAAGACATTTTAAATGAAATCGAAAGGATAAAATTAAAAGGTCAAAAAAAACCGTGAACTAACCATCGTTGATTTTTTCATCGAGATTTTTTCGTTGAAATTTTGACCAAAACTTACAAATACAGGACAAAAGTTTATGTTATCCTTTTCGAAAAAAAACTTGATATCGACGTCTGTGGGTCCTTCAACATCAAGGAAAAGACATTTTAAATGAAATCGAAAGGATAAAATTAAAAGGTCAAAAAAAACCGTGAACTAACCATCGTTGATTTTTTCTTCGAGTTTTTTCGTTGAAATTTTGACCAAAACTTACAAATACAGGACAAAAGTTTATGTTATCCTTTTCGAAATAAAACTTGATATCTTCGTCTGTGGGTCCTTCAACATCAAGGAAAAGACATTTTAAATGAAATCGAAAGGATAAAATTAAAAGGTCAAAAAAAACCGTGAACTAACCATCGTTGATTGTTTCTTCGAGATTTTTTCGTTGAAATTTTGACCAAAACTTACAAATACAGGACAAAAGTTTATGTTATTCTTTTCGAAAAAAAACTTGATTTCTTCGTCTGTGGGTCCTTCAACATCAAGGAAAA
Source organism: Sisyra nigra (assembly GCA_958496155.1). Taxonomy (NCBI): domain Eukaryota; kingdom Metazoa; phylum Arthropoda; class Insecta; order Neuroptera; family Sisyridae; genus Sisyra; species Sisyra nigra. The sequence continues at coordinate 56,098,395 of OY292314.1, forward strand.
GATATTTTAAATGAAATCGAAAGGATAAAATTAAAAGGTCAAAAAAAACCGTGAACTAACCATCGTTGATTTTTTCTTCGAGATTTTTTCGTTGAAATTTTGACCAAAACTTACAAATACAGGACAAACGTTTATGTTATCCTTATCGAAAAAAAACTTGATATCTTCGTCTGTGGGTCCTTCAACATCAAGGAAAAGACATTTCAAATGAAATCGAAAGGATAAAATTAAAAGGTCAAAAAAAACCGTGAACTAACCATCGTTGATTTTTTCTTCGAGATTTTTTCGTTGAAATTTTGACCAAAACTTACAAATACAGGACAAAAGTTTATGTTATCCTTTTCGAAAAAAAACTTGATATCTACGTCTGTGGGTCCTTCAACATCAAGGAAAAGACATTTTAAATGAAATCGAAAGGATAAAATTAAAAGGTCAAAAAAAACCGTGAACTAACCATCGTTGATTTTTTCTTCGAGTTTTTTCGTTGAAATTTTGACCAAAACTTTCAAATACAGGACAAAAGTTTATGTTATCCTTTTCGAAATAAAACTTGATATCTTCGTCTGTGGGTCCTTCAACATCAAGGAAAAGACATTTTAAATGAAATCGAAAGGATAAAATTAAAAGGTCAAAAAAAACCGTGAACTAACCATCGTTGATTGTTTCTTCGAGATTTTTTCGTTGAAATTTTGACCAAAACTTACAAATACAGGACAAAAGTTTATGTTATTCTTTTCGAAAAAAAACTTGATATCTTCGTCTGTGGGTCCTTCAACATCAAGGAAAAGACATTTTAAATGAAATCGAAAGGATAAAATTAAAAGGTCAAAAAAAACCGTGAACTAACCATCGTTGATTTTTTCTTCGAGATTTTTTCGTTGAAATTTTGACCAAAACTTACAAATACAGGACAAACGTTTATGTTATTCTTTTCGAAAAAAAACTTGATATCTTCGTCTGTGGGTCCTTCAACATCAAGGAAAAGACATTTTAAATGAAATCAAAAGGATAAAATTAAATGGTCAAAAAAAACCGTGAACTAACCATCGTTGATTTTTTCTTCGAGTTTTTTCGTTGAAATTTTGACCAAAACTTACAAATACAGGACAAAAGTTTATGTTATCCTTTTCGAAAAAAAACTTGATATCTTCGTCTGTGGGTCCTTCAACATCAAGGAAAAGACATTGTAAATGAAATCGAAAGGATTAAATTAAAAGGTCAAAAAAAACCGTGAACTAACCATCGTTGATTTTTTCTTCGAGATTTTTTCGTTGAAATTTTGACCAAAACTTACAAATACAGGACAAAAGTTTATGTTATCCTTTTCGAAAAAAAACTTGATATCTTCGTCTGTGTGTCCTTCAACATCAAGGAAAAGACATTTTAAATGAAATCGAAAGGATAAAATTAAAAGGTCAAAAAAAACCGTGAACTAACCATCGTTGATTTTTTCTTCGAGATTTTTTCGTTGAAATTTTGACCAAAACTTACAACTACAGGACAAAAGTTTATGTTATCCTTTTCGAAAAAAAACTTGATATCTACGTCTGTGGGTCCTTCAACATCAAGGAAAAGACATTTTAAATGAAATCGAAAGGATAAAATTAAAAGGTCAAAAAAAACCGTGAACTAACCATCGTTGATTTTTTCTTCGAGTTTTTTCGTTGAAATTTTGACCAAAACTTTCAAATACAGGACAAAAGTTTATGTTATCCTTTTCGAAATAAAACTTGATATCTTCGTCTGTGGGTCCTTCAACATCAAGGAAAAGACATTTTAAATGAAATCGAAAGGATAAAATTAAAAGGTCAAAAAAAACCGTGAACTAACCATCGTTGATTGTTTCTTCGAGATTTTTTCGTTGAAATTTTGACCAAAACTTACAAATACAGGACAAAAGTTTATGTTATTCTTTTCGAAAAAAAACTTGATATCTTCGTCTGTGGGTCCTTCAACATCAAGGAAAAGACATTTTAAATGAAATCGAAAGGATAAAATTAAAAGGTCAAAAAAAACCGTGAACTAACCATCGTTGATTTTTTCTTCGAGATTTTTTCGTTGAAATTTTGACCAAAACTTACAAATACAGGACAAACGTTTATGTTATCCTTATCGAAAAAAAACTTGATATCTTCGTCTGTGGGTCCTTCAACATCAAGGAAAAGACATTTCAAATGAAATCGAAAGGATAAAATTAAAAGGTCAAAAAAAACCGTGAACTAACCATCGTTGATTTTTTCTTCGAGATTTTTTCGTTGAAATTTTGACCAAAACTTACAAATACAGGACAAAAGTTTATGTTATCCTTTTCGAAATAAAACTTGATATCTTCGTCTGTGGGTCCTTCAACATCAAGGAAAAGACATTTTAAATGAAATCGAAAGGATAAAATTAAAAGGTCAAAAAAAACCGTGAACTAACCATCGTTGATTTTTTCTTCGAGATTTTTTCGTTGAAATTTTGACCAAAACTTACAAATACAGGACAAAAGTTTATGTTATTCTTTTCGAAAAAAAACTTGATATCTTCGTCTGTGGGTCCTTCAACATCAAGGAAAAGACATTTTAAATGAAATCGAAAGGATAAAATTAAAAGGTCAAAAAAAACCGTGAACTAACCATCGTTGATTGTTTCTTCGAGATTTTTTCGTTGAAATTTTGACCAAAACTTACAAATACAGGACAAAAGTTTATGTTATTCTTTTCGAAAAAAAACTTGATATCTTCGTCTGTGGGTCCTTCAACATCAAGGAAAAGACATTTTAAATGAAATCGAAAGGATAAAATTAAAAGGTCAAAAAAAACCGTGAACTAACCATCGTTGATTTTTTCTTCGAGATTTTTTCGTTGAAATTTTGACCAAAACTTACAAATACAGGACAAACGTTTATGTTATTCTTTTCGAAAAAAAACTTGATATCTTCGTCTGTGGGTCCTTCAACATCAAGGAAAAGACATTTTAAATGAAATCAAAAGGATAAAATTAAAAGGTCAAAAAAAACCGTGAACTAACCATCGTTGATTTTTTCTTCGAGTTTTTTCGTTGAAATTTTGACCAAAACTTACAAATACAGGACAAAAGTTTATGTTATCCTTTTCGAAAAAAAACTTGATATCTTCGTCTGTGGGTCCTTCAACATCAAGGAAAAGACATTGTAAATGAAATCGAAAGGATTAAATTAAAAGGTCAAAAAAAACCGTGAACTAACCATCGTTGATTTTTTCTTCGAGATTTTTTCGTTGAAATTTTGACCAAAACTTACAAATACAGGACAAAAGTTTATGTTATCCTTTTCGAAAAAAAACTTGATATCTTCGTCTGTGTGTCCTTCAACATCAAGGAAAAGACATTTTAAATGAAATCGAAAGGATAAAATTAAAAGGTCAAAAAAAACCGTGAACTAACCATCGTTGATTTTTTCTTCGAGATTTTTTCGTTGAAATTTTGACCAAAACTTACAACTACAGGACAAAAGTTTATGTTATCCTTTTCGAAAAAAAACTTGATATCTACGTCTGTGGGTCCTTCAACATCAAGGAAAAGACATTTTAAATGAAATCAAAAGGATAAAATTAAAAGGTCAAAAAAAACCGTGAACTAACCATCGTTGATTTTTTCTTCGAGTTTTTTCGTTGAAATTTTGACCAAAACTTTCAAATACAGGACAAAAGTTTATGTTATCCTTTTCGAAATAAAACTTGATATCTTCGTCTGTGGGTCCTTCAACATCAAGGAAAAGACATTTTAAATGAAATCGAAAGGATAAAATTAAAAGGTCAAAAAAAACCGTGAACTAACCATCGTTGATTGTTTCTTCGAGATTTTTTCGTTGAAATTTTGACCAAAACTTACAAATACAGGACAAAAGTTTATGTTATTCTTTTCGAAAAAAAACTTGATATCTTCGTCTGTGGGTCCTTCAACATCAAGGAAAAGACATTTTAAATGAAATCGAAAGGATAAAATTAAAAGGTCAAAAAAAACCGTGAACTAACCATCGTTGATTTTTTCTTCGAGATTTTTTCGTTGAAATTTTGACCAAAACTTACAAATACAGGACAAACGTTTATGTTATCCTTATCGAAAAAAAACTTGATATCTTCGTCTGTGGGTCCTTCAACATCAAGGAAAAGACATTTCAAATGAAATCGAAAGGATAAAATTAAAAGGTCAAAAAAAACCGTGAACTAACCATCGTTGATTTTTTCTTCGAGATTTTTTCGTTGAAATTTTGACCAAAACTTACAAATACAGGACAAAAGTTTATGTTATCCTTTTCGAAATAAAACTTGATATCTTCGTCTGTGGGTCCTTCAACATCAAGGAAAAGACATTTTAAATGAAATCGAAAGGATAAAATTAAAAGGTCAAAAAAAACCGTGAACTAACCATCGTTGATTGTTTCTTCGAGATTTTTTCGTTGAAATTTTGACCAAAACTTACAAATACAGGACAAAAGTTTATGTTATTCTTTTCGAAAAAAAACTTGATATCTTCGTCTGTGGGTCCTTCAACATCAAGGAAAAGACATTTTAAATGAAATCGAAAGGATAAAATTAAAAGGTCAAAAAAAACCGTGAACTAACCATCGTTGATTTTTTCTTCGAGATTTTTTCGTTGAAATTTTGACCAAAACTTACAAATACAGGACAAAAGTTTATGTTATTCTTTTCGAAAAAAAACTTGATATCTTCGTCTGTGGGTCCTTCAACATCAAGGAAAAGACATTTTAAATGAAATCAAAAGGATAAAATTAAAAGGTCAAAAAAAACCGTGAACTAACCATCGTTGATTTTTTCTTCGAGTTTTTTCGTTGAAATTTTGACCAAAACTTACAAATACAGGACAAAAGTTTATGTTATCCTTTTCGAAATAAAACTTGATATCTTCGTCTGTGGGTCCTTCAACATCAAGGAAAAGACATTTTAAATGAAATCGAAAGGATAAAATTAAAAGGTCAAAAAAAACCGTGAACTAACCATCGTTGATTGTTTCTTCGAGATTTTTTCGTTGAAATTTTGACCAAAACTTACAAATACAGGACAAAAGTTTATGTTATTCTTTTCGAAAAAAAACTTGATATCTTCGTCTGTGGGTCCTTCAACATCAAGGAAAAGACATTTTAAATGAAATCGAAAGGATAAAATTAAAAGGTCAAAAAAAACCGTGAACTAACCATCGTTGATTTTTTCTTCGAGATTTTTTCGTTGAAATTTTGACCAAAACTTACAAATACAGGACAAACGTTTATGTTATCCTTATCGAAAAAAAACTTGATATCTTCGTCTGTGGGTCCTTCAACATCAAGGAAAAGACATTTCAAATGAAATCGAAAGGATAAAATTAAAAGGTCAAAAAAAACCGTGAACTAACCATCGTTGATTTTTTCTTCGAGATTTTTTCGTTGAAATTTTGACCAAAACTTACAAATACAGGACTAAAGTTTATGTTATCCTTTTCGAAATAAAACTTGATATCTTCGTCTGTGGGTCCTTCAACATCAAGGAAAAGACATTTTAAATGAAATCAAAAGGATAAAACTAAAAGGTCAAAAAAAACCGTGAATTAACCATCGTTGATTTTTTCTTCGAGATTTTTTCGTTGAAATTTTGACCAAAACTTACAAATACAGGACAAAATTTTATGTTATCCTTATCGAAAAAAAACTTGATATCTTCGTCTGTGGGTCCTTCAACATCAAGGAAAAGACATTTTAAATGAAATCGAAAGGATAAAATTAAAAGGTCAAAAAAAACCGTGAACTAACCATCGTTGATTTTTTCTTCGAGATTTTTTCTTCGAGATTTTTTCGTTGAAATTTTGACCAAAACTTACAAATACAGGACAAAAGTTTATGTTATCCTTTTCGAAAAACATTTTTATATCTTCGTCTGTGGGTCCTTCAACATCAAGGAAAAGACATTTTAAATGAAATCGAAAGGATAAAATTAAAAGGTCAAAAAAAACCGTGAACTAACCATCGTTGATTTTTTCTTCGAGTTTTTTTCGTTGAAATTTTGACCAAAACTTACAAATACAGGACAAAAGTTTATGTTATCCTTTTCGAAAAAAAACTTGATATCTTCGTCTGTGGGTCTTTCAACATCAAGGAAAAGACATTTTAAATGAAATCGAAACGATAAAATTAAAAGGTCAAAAAAAACCGTGAACTAACCATCGTTGATTTTTTCTTCGAGATTTTTTCGTTGAAATTTTGACCAAAACTTACAAATACAGGACAAAAGTTTATGTTATCCTTTTCGAAAAAAAACCTTGATATCTTCGTCTGTGGGTCCTTCAACATCAAGGAAAAGACATTTTAAATGAAATCGAAAGGATAAAATTAAAAGGTCAAAAAAAACCGTGAACTAACCATCGTTGATTTTTTCTTCGAGATTTTTTCTTCGAGATTTTTTCGTTGAAATTTTGACCAAAACTTACAAATACAGGACAAAAGTTTATGTTATCCTTTTCGAAAAACATTTTTATATCTTCGTCTGTGGGTCCTTCAACATCAAGGAAAAGACATTTTAAATGAAATCGAAAGGATAAAATTAAAAGGTCAAAAAAAACCGTGAACTAACCATCGTTGATTTTTTCTTCGAGTTTTTTTCGTTGAAATTTTGACCAAAACTTACAAATACAGGACAAAAGTTTATGTTATCCTTTTCGAAAAAAAACTTGATATCTTCGTCTGTGGGTCTTTCAACATCAAGGAAAAGACATTTTAAATGAAATCGAAACGATAAAATTAAAAGGTCAAAAAAAACCGTGAACTAACCATCGTTGATTTTTTCTTCGAGATTTTTTCGTTGAAATTTTGACCAAAACTTACAAATACAGGACAAAAGTTTATGTTATCCTTTTCGAAATAAAACTTGATATCTTCGTCTGTGGGTCCTTCAACATCAAGGAAAAGACATTTTAAATGAAATCAAAAGGATAAAACTAAAAGGTCAAAAAAAACCGTGAACTAACCATCGTTGATTTTTTCTTCGAGATTTTTTCGTTGAAATTTTGACCAAACCTTACATTTACAGGACAAAAGTTTATGTTATCCTTATCGAAAAAAAACTTGATATCTTCGTCTGTGGGTCTTTCAACATCAAGGAAAAGACATTTTAAATGAAATCGAAAGGATAAAATTAAAAGGTCAAAAAAAACCGTGAACTAACCATCGTTGATTTTTTCTTCGAGATTTTTTCGTTGAAATTTTGACCAAAACTTACAAATACAGGACAAAAGTTTATGTTATCTTTATCGAAAAAAAACTTGATATCTTCGTCTGTGGGTCCTTCAACATCAAGGAAAAGACATTTTAAATGAAATCAAAAGGATAAAACTAAAAGGTCAAAAAAAACCGTGAACTAACCATCGTTGATTTTTTCTTCGAGATTTTTTCGTTGAAATTTTGACCAAAACTTACAAATACAGGACAAAATTTTATGTTATCCTTATCGAAAAAAAACTTGATATCTTCGTCTGTGGGTCCTTCAACATCAAGGAAAAGACATTTTAAATGAAATCAAAAGGATAAAATTAAAAGGTCAAAAAAAACCGTGAACTAACCATCGTTGATTTTTTCTTCGAGATTTTTTCGTTGAAATTTTGACCAAACCTTGCATTTACAGGACAAAAGTTTATGTTATCCTTATCGAAAAAAAACTTGATATCTTCGTCTGTGGGTCCTTCAACATCAAGGAAAAGACATTTTAAATGAAATCGAAACGATAAAATTAAAAGGTCAAAAAAAACCGTGAACTAACCATCGTTGATTGTTTCTTCGAGATTTTTTCGTTGAAATTTTGACCAAAACTTACAAATACAGGACAAAAGTTTATGTTATTCTTTTCGAAAAAAAACTTGATATCTTCGTCTGTGGGTCCTTCAACATCAAGGAAAAGACATTTTAAATGAAATCGAAAGGATAAAATTAAAAGGTCAAAAAAAACCGTGAACTAACCATCGTTGATTTTTTCTTCGAGATTTTTTCGTTGAAATTTTGACCAAAACTTACAAATACAGGACAAAAGTTTATGTTATTCTTTTCGAAAAAAAACTTGATATCTTCGTCTGTGGGTCCTTCAACATCAAGGAAAAGACATTTTAAATGAAATCAAAAGGATAAAATTAAAAGGTCAAAAAAAACCGTGAACTAACCATCGTTGATTTTTTCTTCGAGTTTTTTCGTTGAAATTTTGACCAAAACTTACAAATACAGGACAAAAGTTTATGTTATCCTTTTCGAAATAAAACTTGATATCTTCGTCTGTGGGTCCTTCAACATCAAGGAAAAGACATTTTAAATGAAATCGAAAGGATAAAATTAAAAGGTCAAAAAAAACCGTGAACTAACCATCGTTGATTGTTTCTTCGAGATTTTTTCGTTGAAATTTTGACCAAAACTTACAAATACAGGACAAAAGTTTATGTTATTCTTTTCGAAAAAAAACTTGATATCTTCGTCTGTGGGTCCTTCAACATCAAGGAAAAGACATTTTAAATGAAATCGAAAGGATAAAATTAAAAGGTCAAAAAAAACCGTGAACTAACCATCGTTGATTTTTTCTTCGAGATTTTTTCGTTGAAATTTTGACCAAAACTTACAAATACAGGACAAACGTTTATGTTATCCTTATCGAAAAAAAACTTGATATCTTCGTCTGTGGGTCCTTCAACATCAAGGAAAAGACATTTCAAATGAAATCGAAAGGATAAAATTAAAAGGTCAAAAAAAACCGTGAACTAACCATCGTTGATTTTTTCTTCGAGATTTTTTCCTTGAAATTTTGACCAAAACTTACAAATACAGGACTAAAGTTTATGTTATCCTTTTCGAAATAAAACTTGATATCTTCGTCTGTGGGTCCTTCAACATCAAGGAAAAGACATTTTAAATGAAATCAAAAGGATAAAACTAAAAGGTCAAAAAAAACCGTGAATTAACCATCGTTGATTTTTTCTTCGAGATTTTTTCGTTGAAATTTTGACCAAAACTTACAAATACAGGACAAAATTTTATGTTATCCTTATCGAAAAAAAACTTGATATCTTCGTCTGTGGGTCCTTCAACATCAAGGAAAAGACATTTTAAATGAAATCGAAAGGATAAAATTAAAAGGTCAAAAAAAACCGTGAACTAACCATCGTTGATTTTTTCTTCGAGATTTTTTCGTTGAAATTTTGACCAAAACTTACAAATACAGGACAAACGTTTATGTTATCCTTATCGAAAAAAAACTTGATATCTTCGTCTGTGGGTCCTTCAACATCAAGGAAAAGACATTTCAAATGAAATCGAAAGGATAAAATTAAAAGGTCAAAAAAAACCGTGAACTAACCATCGTTGATTTTTTCTTCGAGATTTTTTCCTTGAAATTTTGACCAAAACTTACAAATACAGGACTAAAGTTTATGTTATCCTTTTCGAAATAAAACTTGATATCTTCGTCTGTGGGTCCTTCAACATCAAGGAAAAGACATTTTAAATGAAATCAAAAGGATAAAACTAAAAGGTCAAAAAAAACCGTGAATTAACCATCGTTGATTTTTTCTTCGAGATTTTTTCGTTGAAATTTTGACCAAAACTTACAAATACAGGACAAAATTTTATGTTATCCTTATCGAAAAAAAACTTGATATCTTCGTCTGTGGGTCCTTCAACATCAAGGAAAAGACATTTTAAATGAAATCGAAAGGATAAAATTAAAAGGTCAAAAAAAACCGTGAACTAACCATCGTTGATTTTTTCTTCGAGATTTTTTCGTTGAAATTTTGACCAAACCTTACATTTACAGGACAAAAGTTTATGTTATCCTTATCGAAAAAAAACTTGATATCTTCGTCTGTGGGTCCTTCAACATCAAGGAAAAGACATTTTAAATGAAATCGAAACGATAAAATTAAAAGGTCAAAAAAAACCGTGAACTAACCATCGTTGATTTTTTCTTCGAGATTTTTTCGTTGAAATTTTGACCAAAACTTACAAATACAGGACAAAAGTTTATGTTATCCTTTTCGAAAAAAAACCTTGATATCTTCGTCTGTGGGTCCTTCAACATCAAGGAAAAGACATTTTAAATGAAATCGAAAGGATAAAATTAAAAGGTCAAAAAAAACCGTGAACTAACCATCGTTGATTTTTTCTTCGAGATTTTTTCGTTGAAATTTTGACCAAAACTTACAAATACAGGACAAACGTTTATGTTATCCTTATCGAAAAAAAACTTGATATCTTCGTCTGTGGGTCCTTCAACATCAAGGAAAAGACATTTCAAATGAAATCGAAAGGATAAAATTAAAAGGTCAAAAAAAACCGTGAACTAACCATCGTTGATTTTTTCTTCGAGATTTTTTCCTTGAAATTTTGACCAAAACTTACAAATACAGGACTAAAGTTTATGTTATCCTTTTCGAAATAAAACTTGATATCTTCGTCTGTGGGTCCTTCAACATCAAGGAAAAGACATTTTAAATGAAATCAAAAGGATAAAACTAAAAGGTCAAAAAAAACCGTGAATTAACCATCGTTGATTTTTTCTTCGAGATTTTTTCGTTGAAATTTTGACCAAAACTTACAAATACAGGACAAAATTTTATGTTATCCTTATCGAAAAAAAACTTGATATCTTCGTCTGTGGGTCCTTCAACATCAAGGAAAAGACATTTTAAATGAAATCGAAAGGATAAAATTAAAAGGTCAAAAAAAACCGTGAACTAACCATCGTTGATTTTTTCTTCGAGATTTTTTCGTTGAAATTTTGACCAAACCTTACATTTACAGGACAAAAGTTTATGTTATCCTTATCGAAAAAAAACTTGATATCTTCGTCTGTGGGTCCTTCAACATCAAGGAAAAGACATTTTAAATGAAATCGAAACGATAAAATTAAAAGGTCAAAAAAAACCGTGAACTAACCATCGTTGATTTTTTCTTCGAGATTTTTTCGTTGAAATTTTGACCAAAACTTACAAATACAGGACAAAAGTTTATGTTATCCTTTTCGAAAAAAAACCTTGATATCTTCGTCTGTGGGTCCTTCAACATCAAGGAAAAGACATTTTAAATGAAATCGAAAGGATAAAATTAAAAGGTCAAAAAAAACCGTTAACTAACCATCGTTGATTTTTTCTTCGAGATTTTTTCTTCGAGATTTTTTCGTTGAAATTTTGACCAAAACTTACAAATACAGGACAAAAGTTTATGTTATCCTTTTCGAAAAAAAACTTTATATCTTCGTCTGTGGGTCCTTCAACATCAAGGAAAAGACATTTTAAATGAAATCGAAAGGATAAAATTAAAAGGTCAAAAAAAACCGTGAACTAACCATCGTTGATTTTTTCTTCGAGTTTTTTTCGTTGAAATTTTGACCAAAACTTACAAATACAGGACAAAAGTTTATGTTATCCTTTTCGAAAAAAAACTTGATATCTTCGTCTGTGGGTCTTTCAACATCAAGGAAAAGACATTTTAAATGAAATCGAAACGATAAAATTAAAAGGTCAAAAAAAACCGTGAACTAACCATCGTTGATTTTTTCTTCGAGATTTTTTCGTTGAAATTTTGACCAAAACTTACAAATACAGGACAAAAGTTTATGTTATCCTTTTCGAAATAAAACTTGATATCTTCGTCTGTGGGTCCTTCAACATCAAGGAAAAGACATTTTAAATGAAATCAAAAGGATAAAACTAAAAGGTCAAAAAAAACCGTGAACTAACCATCGTTGATTTTTTCTTCGAGATTTTTTCGTTGAAATTTTGACCAAACCTTACATTTACAGGACAAAAGTTTATGTTATCCTTATCGAAAAAAAACTTGATATCTTCGTCTGTGGGTCTTTCAACATCAAGGAAAAGACATTTTAAATGAAATCGAAAGGATAAAATTAAAAGGTCAAAAAAAACCGTGAACTAACCATCGTTGATTTTTTCTTCGAGATTTTTTCGTTGAAATTTTGACCAAAACTTACAAATACAGGACAAAAGTTTATGTTATCTTTATCGAAAAAAAACTTGATATCTTCGTCTGTGGGTCCTTCAACATCAAGGAAAAGACATTTTAAATGAAATCGAAACGATAAAATTAAAAGGTCAAAAAAAACCGTGAACTAACCATCGTTGATTTTTTCTTCGAGATTTTTTCGTTGAAATTTTGACCAAAACTTACAAATACAGGACAAAAGTTTATGTTATCCTTTTCGAAAAAAAACCTTGACATCTTCGTCTGTGGGTCCTTCAACATCAAGAAAAAGACATTTTAAATGAAATCGAAAGGATAAAATTAAAAGGTCAAAAAAAACCGTGAACTAACCATCGTTGATTTTTTCATCGAGATTTTTTCGTTGAAATTTTGACCAAAACTTACAAATACAGGACAAAAGTTTATGTTATCCTTATCGAAAAAAAACTTGATATCTTCGTCTGTGGGTCTTTCAACATCAAGGAAAAGACATTTTAAATGAAATCGAAAGGATAAAATTAAAAGGTCAAAAAAAACCGTGAACTAACCATCGTTGATTTTTTCTTCGAGATTTTTTCGTTGAAATTTTGACCAAAACTTACAAATACAGGACAAAAGTTTATGTTATCCTTATCGAAAAAAAACTTGATATCTTCGTCTGTGGGTCCTTCAACATCAAGGAAAAGACATTTTAAATGAAATCAAAAGGATAAAATTAAAAGGTCAAAAAAAACCGTGAACTAACCATCGTTGATTTTTTCTTCGAGTTTTTTCGTTGAAATTTTGACCAAAACTTACAAATACAGGACAAAAGTTTATGTTATCCTTTTCGAAATAAAACTTGATATCTTCGTCTGTGGGTCCTTCAACAACAAGGAAAAGACATTTTAAATGAAATCGAAAGGATAAAATTAAAAGGTCAAAAAAAACCGTGAACTAACCATCGTTGATTGTTTCTTCGAGATTTTTTCGTTGAAATTTTGACCAAAACTTACAAATACAGGACAAAAGTTTATGTTATTCTTTTCGAAAAAAAACTTGATATCTTCGTCTGTGGGTCCTTCAACATCAAGGAAAAGACATTTTAAATGAAATCGAAAGGATAAAATTAAAAGGTCAAAAAAAACCGTGAACTAACCATCGTTGATTTTTTCTTCGAGTTTTTTCGTTGAAATTTTGACCAAAACTTACAAATACAGGACAAAAGTTTATGTTATCCTTTTCGAAATAAAACTTGATATCTTCGTCTGTGGGTCCTTCAACATCAAGGAAAAGACATTTTAAATGAAATCGAAAGGATAAAATTAAAAGGTCAAAAAAAACCGTGAACTAACCATCGTTGATTTTTTCTTCGAGATTTTTTCGTTGAAATTTTGACCAAAACTTACAAATACAGGACAAAAGTTTATGTTATCCTTATCGAAAAAAACTTGATATCTTCGTCTGTGGGTCCTTTAACATCAAGGAAAAGACATTTTACATGAAATCGAAAGGATAAAATTAAAAGGTCAAAAAAAACCGTGAACTAACCATCTTTGATTTTTTCTTCGAGATTTTTTCGTTGAAATTTTGACCAAAACTTACAAATACACGACAAAAGTTTATGTTATCCTTTTCGAAAAAAAACCTTGATATCTTCGTCTGTGGGTCCTTCAACATCAAGGAAAAGACATTTTAAATGAAATCGAAAGGATAAAATTAAAAGGTTAAAAAAAACCGTGAACTAACCATCGTTGATTTTTCTTCGAGATTTTTTCGTTGAAATTTTGACCAAAACTTACAAATACAGGACAAAAGTTTAGGTTATCCTTATCGAAAAAAAACTTGATATCTTCGTCTGTGGGTCCTTGAACATCAAGGAAAAGACATTTTAAATGAAATCGAAAGGATAAAATTAAAAGGTCAAAAAAAACCGTGAACTAACCATCGTTGATTTTTTCTTCGAGTTTTTTCGTTGAAATTTTGACCAAAACTTACAAATACAGGACAAAAGTTTATGTTATCCTTTTCGAAATAAAACTTGATATCTTCGTCTGTGGGTCCTTCAACATCAAGGAAAAGACATTTTAAATGAAATCAAAAGGATAAAATTAAAAGGTCAAAAAAAACCGTGAACTAACCATCGTTGATTTTTTCTTCGAGATTTTTTCGTTGAAATTTTGACCAAAACTTACAAATACAGGACAAAAGTTTATGTTATCCTTTTCGAAATAAAACTTGATATCTTCGTCTGTGGGTCCTTCAACATCAAGGAAAAGAAATTTAAATGAAATCGAAAGGATAAAATTAAAAGGTCAAAAAAAACCGTGAACTAACCATCGTTGATTGTTTCTTCGAGATTTTTTCGTTGAAATTTTGACCAAAACTTACAAATACAGGACAAAAGTTTATGTTATTCTTTTCGAAAAAAAACTTGATATCTTCGTCTGTGGGTCCTTCAACATCAAGGAAAAGACATTTTAAATGAAATCGAAAGGATAAAATTAAAAGGTCAAAAAAAACCGTGAACTAACCATCGTTGATTTTTTCTTCGAGATTTTTTCGTTGAAATTTTGACCAAAACTTACAAATACAGGACAAACGTTTATGTTATCCTTATCGAAAAAAAACTTGATATCTTCGTCTGTGGGTCTTTCAACATCAAGGAAAAGACATTTTAAATGAAATCGAAAGGATAAAATTAAAAGGTCAAAAAAAACCGTGAACTAACCATCGTTGATTTTTTCTTCGAGATTTTTTCGTTGAAATTTTGACCAAAACTTACAAATACAGGACAAAAGTTTATGTTATCCTTATCGAAAAAAAACTTGATATCTTCGTCTGTGGGTCCTTCAACATCAAGGAAAAGACATTTTAAATGAAATCGAAACGATAAAATTAAAAGGTCAAAAAAAACCGTGAACTAACCATCGTTGATTTTTTCTTCGAGATTTTTTCGTTGAAATTTTGACCAAAACTTACAAATACAGGACAAAAGTTTATGTTATCCTTTTCGAAAAAAAACCTTGATATCTTCGTCTGTGGGTCCTTCAACATCAAGGAAAAGACATTTTAAATGAAATCGAAAGGATAAAATTAAAAGGTCAAAAAAAACCGTGAACTAACCATCGTTAATTTTTTCTTCGAGATTTTTTCTTCGAGATTTTTTCGTTGAAATTTTGACCAAAACTTACAAATACAGGACAAAAGTTTATGTTATCCTTTTCGAAAAAAAACTTTATATCTTCGTCTGTGGGTCCTTCAACATCAAGGAAAAGACATTTTAAATGAAATCGAAAGGATAAAATTAAAATTCAAAAAAACCGTGAACTAACCATCGTTGATTTTTTCTTCGAGATTTTTTCGTTGAAATTTTGACCAAAACTTACAAATACAGGACAAAAGTTTATGTTATCCTTATCGAAAAAAAACTTGATATCTTCGTCTGTTAGTCCTTCAACATCAAGGAAAAGACATTTTAAATGAAATCGAAAGGATAAAATTAAAAGGCCAAAAAAAACCGTGAACTAACCATCGTTAATTTTTTCTTCGAGATTTTTTCGTTGAAATTTTGACCAAAACTTACAAATACAGGACAAAAGTTTATGTTATCCTTATCGAAAAAAAACTTGATATCTTCGTCTGTGGGTCCTTGAACATCAAGGAAAAGACATTTTAAATGAAATCGAAAGGATAAAATTAAAAGGTCAAAAAAAACCGTGAACTAACCATCGTTGATTTTTTCTTCGAGTTTTTTCGTTGAAATTTTGACCAAAACTTACAAATACAGGACAAAAGTTTATGTTATCCTTTTCGAAATAAAACTTGATATCTTCGTCTGTGGGTCCTTCAACATCAAGGAAAAGACATTTTAAATGAAATCAAAAGGATAAAATTAAAAGGTCAAAAAAAACCGTGAACTAACCATCGTTGATTTTTTCTTCGAGATTTTTTCGTTGAAATTTTGACCAAAACTTACAAATACAGGACAAAAGTTTATGTTATCCTTTTCGAAAAAAAACCTTGATATCTTCGTCTGTGGGTCCTTCAACATCAAGGAAAAGACATTTTAAATGAAATCGAAAGGATAAAATTAAAAGGTTAAAAAAAACCGTGAACTAACCATCGTTGATTTTTCTTCGAGATTTTTTCGTTGAAATTTTGACCAAAACTTACAAATACAGGACAAAAGTTTATGTTATCCTTATCGAAAAAAAACTTGATATCTTCGTCTGTGGGTCCTTGAACATCAAGGAAAAGACATTTTAAATGAAATCGAAAGGATAAAATTAAAAGGTCAAAAAAAACCGTGAACTAACCATCGTTGATTTTTTCTTCGAGTTTTTTCGTTGAAATTTTGACCAAAACTTACAAATACAGGACAAAAGTTTATGTTATCCTTTTCGAAATAAAACTTGATATCTTCGTCTGTGGGTCCTTCAACATCAAGGAAAAGACATTTTAAATGAAATCAAAAGGATAAAATTAAAAGGTCAAAAAAAACCGTGAACTAACCATCGTTGATTTTTTCTTCGAGATTTTTTCGTTGAAATTTTGACCAAAACTTACAAATACAGGACAAAAGTTTATGTTATCCTTTTCGAAATAAAACTTGATATCTTCGTCTGTGGGTCCTTCAACATCAAGGAAAAGAAATTTAAATGAAATCGAAAGGATAAAATTAAAAGGTCAAAAAAAACCGTGAACTAACCATCGTTGATTGTTTCTTCGAGATTTTTTCGTTGAAATTTTGACCAAAACTTACAAATACAGGACAAAAGTTTATGTTATTCTTTTCGAAAAAAAACTTGATATCTTCGTCTGTGGGTCCTTCAACATCAAGGAAAAGACATTTTAAATGAAATCGAAAGGATAAAATTAAAAGGTCAAAAAAAACCGTGAACTAACCATCGTTGATTTTTTCTTCGAGATTTTTTCGTTGAAATTTTGACCAAAACTTACAAATACAGGACAAACGTTTATGTTATCCTTATCGAAAAAAAACTTGATATCTTCGTCTGTGGGTCTTTCAACATCAAGGAAAAGACATTTTAAATGAAATCGAAAGGATAAAATTAAAAGGTCAAAAAAAACCGTGAACTAACCATCGTTGATTTTTTCTTCGAGATTTTTTCGTTGAAATTTTGACCAAAACTTACAAATACAGGACAAAAGTTTATGTTATCCTTTTCGAAATAAAACTTGATATCTTCGTCTGTGGGTCCTTCAACATCATGGAAAAGACATTTTAAATGAAATCAAAAGGATAAAACTAAAAGGTCAAAAAAAACCGTGAATTAACCATCGTTGATTTTTTCTTCGAGATTTTTTCGTTGAAATTTTGACCAAAACTTACAAATACAGGACAAAATTTTATGTTATCCTTATCGAAAAAAAACTTGATATCTTCGTCTGTGGGTCCTTCAACATCAAGGAAAAGACATTTTAAATGAAATCGAAAGGATAAAATTAAAAGGTCAAAAAAAACCGTGAACTAACCATCGTTGATTTTTTCTTCGAGATTTTTTCGTTGAAATTTTGACCAAACCTTACATTTACAGGACAAAAGTTTATGTTATCCTTATCGAAAAAAAACTTGATATCTTCGTCTGCGGGTCCTTCAACATCAAGGAAAAGACATTTTAAATGAAATCGAAACGATAAAATTAAAAGGTCAAAAAAAACCGTGAACTAACCATCGTTGATTTTTTCTTCGAGATTTTTTCGTTGAAATTTTGACCAAAACTTACAAATACAGGACAAAAGTTTATGTTATCCTTTTCGAAAAAAAACCTTGATATCTTCGTCTGTGGGTCCTTCAACATCAAGGAAAAGACATTTTAAATGAAATCGAAAGGATAAAATTAAAAGGTCAAAAAAAACCGTGAACTAACCATCGTTGATTTTTTCTTCGAGATTTTTTCTTCGAGATTTTTTCGTTGAAATTTTGACCAAAACTTACAAATACAGGACAAAAGTTTATGTTATCCTTTTCGAAAAAAAACTTTATATCTTCGTCTGTGGGTCCTTCAACATCAAGGAAAAGACATTTTAAATGAAATCGAAAGGATAAAATTAAAATTCAAAAAAACCGTGAACTAACCATCGTTGATTTTTTCTTCGAGATTTTTTCGTTGAAATTTTGACCAAAACTTACAAATACAGGACAAAAGTTTATGTTATCCTTATCGAAAAAAAACTTGATATCTTCGTCTGTTAGTCCTTCAACATCAAGGAAAAGACATTTTAAATGAAATCGAAAGGATAAAATTAAAAGGCCAAAAAAAACCGTGAACTAACCATCGTTAATTTTTTCTTCGAGATTTTTTCGTTGAAATTTTGACCAAAACTTACAAATACAGGACAAAAGTTTATGTTATCCTTATCGAAAAAAAACTTGATATCTTCGTCTGTGGGTCCTTCAACATCAAGGAAAAGACATTTTAAATGAAATCGAAACGATAAAATTCAAAGGTCAAAAAAAACCGTGAACTAACCATCGTTGATTTTTTCTTCGAGATTTTTTCGTTGAAATTTTGACCAAAACTTACAAATACAGGACAAAAGTTTATGTTATCCTTTTCGAAAAAAAACTTGATATCTTTGTCTGTGGGTCCTTCAACATCAAGGAAAAGACATTGTAAATGAAATCGAAAGGATAAAATTAAAAGGTCAAAAAAAACCGTGAACTAACCATCGTTAATTTTTTCTTCGAGATTTTTTCGTTGAAATTTTTTACCAAAACTTACAAATACAGGACAAAAGTTTATGTTATCCTTTTCGAAAAAAAACTTGATATCTTCGTCTGTGGGTCCTTCAACATCAAGGAAAAGACATTTTAAATGAAATCGAAAGGATAAAATTAAAAGGTCAAAAAAAACCGTGAACTAACCCTCGTTGATTTTTTCTTCGAGATTTTTACGTTGAAATTTTGACCAAGACTTACAAATACACGACAAAAGTTTATGTTATCCTTATCGAAAAAAAATTTGATATCTTCGTCTGTGGGTCCTTCAACATCAAGGAAAAGACATTTTAAATGAAATCGAAAGGATAAAATTAAAAGGTCAAAAAAAACCGTGAACTAACCATCGTTGATTTTTTCTTCGAGATTTTTTCTTCGAGATTTTTTCGTTGAAATTTTGACCAAAACTTACAAATACAGGACAAAAGTTTATGTTATCCTTTTCGAAAAAAAACTTTATATCTTCGTCTGTGGGTCCTTCAACATCAAGGAAAAGACATTTTAAATGAAATCGAAACGATAAAATTCAAAGGTCAAAAAAAACCGTGAACTAACCATCGTTGATTTTTTCTTCGAGATTTTTTCGTTGAAATTTTGACCAAAACTTACAAATACAGGACAAAAGTTTATGTTATCCTTTTCGAAAAAAAACTTGATATCTTTGTCTGTGGGTCCTTCAACATCAAGGAAAAGACATTGTAAATGAAATCGAAAGGATAAAATTAAAAGGTCAAAAAAAACCGTGAACTAACCATCGTTAATTTTTTCTTCGAGATTTTTTCGTTGAAATTTTGACCAAAACTTACAAATACAGGACAAAAGTTTATGTTATCCTTATCGAAAAAAAACTTGATATCTTCGTCTGTGGGTCCTTCAACATCAAGGAAAAGACATTTTAAATGAAATCGAAACGATAAAATTAAAAGGTCAAAAAAACCGTGAACTAACCATCGTTGATTTTTTCTTCGAGATTTTTTCGTTGAAATTTTGACCAAAACTTACAAATACAGGACAAAAGTTTATGTTATCCTTATCGAAAAAAAACTTGATATCTTCGTCTGTTAGTCCTTCAACATCAAGGAAAAGACATTTTAAATGAAATCGAAAGGATAAAATTAAAAGGTCAAAAAAAACCGTGAACTAACCATCGTTGATTTTTTCTTCGAGATTTTTTCGTTGAAATTTTGACCAAAACTTACAAATACAGGACAAAAGTTTATGTTATCCTTTTCGAAAAAAAACTTGATATCTTCGTCTGTGGGTCCTTCAACATCAAGGAAAAGACATTTTAAATGAAATCGAAAGGATAAAATTAAAAGGTCAAAAAAAACCGTGAACTAACCCTCGTTGATTTTTTCTTCGAGATTTTTACGTTGAAATTTTGACCAAGACTTACAAATACACGACAAAAGTTTATGTTATCCTTATCGAAAAAAAATTTGATATCTTCGTCTGTGGGTCCTTCAACATCAAGGAAAAGACATTTTAAATGAAATCGAAACGATAAAATTAAAAGGTCAAAAAAAACCGTGAACTAACCGTCGTTGATTTTTTCTTTGAGATTTTTTCGTTGAAATTTTGACCAAAACTTACAAATACAGGACAAAAGTATATGTTATCCTTTTCGAAAAAAAACTTTATATCTTCGTCTGTGGGTCCTTCAACATCAAGGAAAAGACATTTTAAATGAAATCGAAAGGATAAAATTAAAAGGTCAAAAAAAACCGTGAACTAACCATCGTTGATTTTTTCTTCGAGATTTTTTCGTTGAAATTTTGACCAAAACTTACAAATACAGGACAAAAGTTTATGTTATCCTTTTCGAAAAAAAACTTTATATCTTCGTCTGTGGGTCCTTCAACATCAAGGAAAAGACATTTTAAATGAAATCGAAAGGATAAAATTAAAAGGCCAAAAAAAACCGTGAACTAACCATCTTTGATTTTTTCTTCGAGATTTTTTCGTTGAAATTTTGACCAAAACTTACAAGTACAGGACAAAAGTTTATGTTAACCTTTTCGAAAAAAAACCTTGATATCTTCGTCTGTGGGTCCTTCAACATCAAGGAAAAGACATTTTAAATGAAATCGAAAGGATAAAATTAAAAGGTCAAAAAAAACCGTGAACTAACCATCGTTGATTTTTTCTTCGAGATTTTTTCCTTGAAATTTTGACCAAAACTTACAAATACAGGACAAAAGTTTATGTTATCCTTTTCGAAAAAAAACTTTATATCTTCGTCTGTGGGTCCTTCAACATCAAGGAAAAGACATTTTAAATGAAATCGAAAGGATAAAATTAAAAGGTCAAAAAAAACCGTGAACTAACCATCGTTGATTTTTTCTTCGAGATTTTTTCGTTGAAATTTTGACCAAAACTTACAAATACAGGACAAAAGTTTATGTTATCCTTTTCGAAAAAAAACTTTATATCTTCGTCTGTGGGTCCTTCAACATCAAGGAAAAGACATTTTAAATGAAATCAAAAGGATAAAATTAAAAGGTCAAAAAAAACCGTGAACTAACCATCGTTGATTTTTTCTTCGAGATTTTTTCGTTGAAATTTTGACCAAAACTTACAAATACAGGACAAAAGTTTATGTTATCCTTTTCGAAAAAAAACTTGATATCTTCGTCTGTGGGTCCTTCAACATCAAGGAAAAGATATTTTAAATAAAATCGAAAGGATAAAATTAAAAGGTCAAAAAAAACCGTGAACTAACCATCGTTGATTTTTTCTTCGAGATTATTTCGTTGAAATTTTGACCAAAACTTACAAATACAGGACAAAAGTATATGTTATCCTTTTCGAAAAAAAACTTTATATCTTCGTCTGTGGGTCCTTCAACATCAAGGAAAAGACATTTTAAATGAAATCGAAAGGATAAAATTAAAAGGTCAAAAAAAACCGTGAACTAACCCTCGTTGATTTTTTCTTCGAGATTTTTACGTTGAAATTTTGACCAAGACTTACAATTACACGACAAAAGTTTATGTTATCCTTATCGAAAAAAAATTTGATATCTTCGTCTGTGGGTCCTTCAACATCAAGGAAAAGACATTTTAAATGAAATCGAAACGATAAAATTAAAAGGTCAAAAAAAACCGTGAACTAACCGTCGTTGATTTTTTCTTTGAGATTTTTTCGTTGAAATTTTGACCAAAACTTACAAATACAGGACAAAAGTTTATGTTATCCTTTTCGAAAAAAAACTTGATATCTTCGTCTGTGGGTCCTTCAACATCAAGGAAAAGATATTTTAAATAAAATCGAAAGGATAAAATTAAAAGGTCAAAAAAAACCGTGAACTAACCATCGTTGATTTTTTCTTCGAGATTATTTCGTTGAAATTTTGACCAAAACTTACAAATACAGGACAAAAGTATATGTTAACCTTTTCGAAAAAAAACTTTATATCTTCGTCTGTGGGTCCTTCAACATCAAGGAAAAGACATTTTAAATGAAATCGAAAGGATAAAATTAAAAGGTCAAAAAAAACCGTGAACTAACCTTCGTTGATTTTTTCTTCGAGATTTTTTCGTTGAAATTTTGACCAAAACTTACAAATACAGGACAAAAGTTTATGTTATCCTTATCGAAAAAAAAATTGATATCTTCGTCTGTGGGTCCTTCAACATCAAGGAAAAGAAATTTTAAATGAAATCGAAAAAATAAAATTAAAAGGTCAAAAAAAACCGTGAACTAACCATCGTTGATTTTTTCTTCGAGATTTTTTCGTTGAAATTTTGACCAAAACTTACAAATACAGGACAAAAGTATATGTTATCCTTTTCGAAAAAAAACTTGATATCTTCGTCTGTGGGTCCTTCAACATCAAGGAAAAGACATTTTAAATGAAATCGAAAGGATAAAATTAAAAGGTCAAAAAAAACCGTGAACTAACCATCGTTGATTTTTTCTTCGAGATTTTTTCGTTGAAATTTTGACCAAAACTTACAAATACAGGACAAAAGTATATGTTATCCTTTTCGAAAAAAAACTTGATATCTTCGTCTGTGGGTCCTTCAACATCAAGGAAAAGATATTTTAAATAAAATCGAAAGGATAAAATTAAAAGGTCAAAAAAAACCGTGAACTAACCATCGTTGATTTTTTCTTCGAGATTATTTCGTTGAAATTTTGACCAAAACTTACAAATACAGGACAAAAGTATATGTTATCCTTTTCGAAAAAAAACTTTATATCTTCGTCTGTGGGTCCTTCAACATCAAGGAAAAGACATTTTAAATGAAATCGAAAGGATAAAATTAAAAGGTCAAAAAAAACCGTGAACTAACCTTCGTTGATTTTTTCTTCGAGATTTTTTCGTTGAAATTTTGACCAAAACTTACAAATACAGGACAAAAGAATATGTTATCCTTTTCGAAAAAAAACTTGATATCTTCGTCTGTGGGTCCTTCAACATCAAGGAAAAGATATTTTAAATAAAATCGAAAGGATAAAATTAAAAGGTCAAAAAAAACCGTGAACTAACCATCGTTGATTTTTTCTTCGAGATTTTTTCGTTGAAATTTTGACCAAAACTTACAAATACAGGACAAAAGTTTATGTTATCCTTTTCGAAAAAAAACTTGATATCTTCGTCTGTGGGTCCTTCAACATCAAGGAAAAGACATTTTAAATGAAATCGAAAGGATAAAATTAAAAGGTCAAAAAAAACCGTGAACTAACCATCGTTGATTTTTTCTTCGAGATTTTTTCGTTGAAATTTTGACCAAAACTTACAAATACAGGACAAAAGTTTATGTTATCCTTTTCGAAAAAAAACTTGATATCTTCGTCTGTGGGTCCTTCAACATCAAGGAAAAGACATTTTAAATGAAATCGAAAGGATAAAATTAAAAGGTCAAAAAAACCGTGAACTAACCCTCGTTGATTTTTTCTTCGAGATTTTTTCGTTGAAATTTTGACCAAAACTTACAAATACAGGACAAAAGTATATGTTATCCTTTTCGAAAAAAAACTTTATATCTTCGTCTGTGGGTCCTTCAACATCAAGGAAAAGACATTTTAAATGAAATCGAAAGGATAAAATTAAAAGGTCAAAAAAAACCGTGAACTAACCATCGTTGATTTTTTCTTCGAGATTTTTTCGTTGAAATTTTGACCAAAACTTACAAATACAGGACAAAAGTATATGTTATCCTTTTCGAAAAAAAACTTTATATCTTCGTCTGTGGGTCCTTCAACATCAAGGAAAAGACATTTTAAATGAAATCGAAAGGATAAAATTAAAAGGTCAAAAAAAACCGTGAACTAACCATCGTTGATTTTTTCTTCGAGATTTTTTCGTTGAAATTTTGACCAAAACTTACAAATACAGGACAAAAGTATATGTTATCCTTTTCGAAAAAAAACTTGATATCTTCGTCTGTGGGTCCTTCAACATCAAGGAAAAGATATTTTAAATAAAATCGAAAGGATAAAATTAAAAGGTCAAAAAAAACCGTGAACTAACCATCGTTGATTTTTTCTTCGAGATTTTTTCGTTGAAATTTTGACCAAAACTTACAAATACAGGACAAAAGTTTATGTTATCCTTTTCGAAAAAAAACTTGATATCTTCGTCTGTGGGTCCTTCAACATCAAGGAAAAGACATTTTAAATGAAATCGAAAGGATAAAATTAAAAGGTCAAAAAAAACCGTGAACTAACCATCGTTGATTTTTTCTTCGAGATTTTTTCGTTGAAATTTTGACCAAAACTTACAAATACAGGACAAAAGTATATGTTATCCTTTTCGAAAAAAAACTTGATATCTTCGTCTGTGGGTCTTTCAACATCAAGGAAAAGACATTTTAAATGAAATCGAAAGGATAAAATTAAAAGGTCAAAAAAAACCGTGAACTAACCTTCGTTGATTTTTTCTTCGAGATTTTTTCGTTGAAATTTTGACCAAAACTTACAAATACAGGACAAAAGTTTATGTTATCCTTATCGAAAAAAAACTTGATATCTTCGTCTGTGGGTCCTTCAACATCAAGGAAAAGATATTTTAAATAAAATCGAAAGGATAAAATTAAAAGGTCAAAAAAAACCGTGAACTAACCATCGTTGATTTTTTCTTCGAGATTATTTCGTTGAAATTTTGACCAAAACTTACAAATACAGGACAAAAGTATATGTTATCCTTTTCGAAAAAAAACTTTATATCTTCGTCTGTGGGTCCTTCAACATCAAGGAAAAGACATTTTAAATGAAATCGAAAGGATAAAATTAAAAGGTCAAAAAAAACCGTGAACTAACCTTCGTTGATTTTTTCTTCGAGATTTTTTCGTTGAAATTTTGACCAAAACTTACAAATACAGGACAAAAGTTTATGTTATCCTTATCGAAAAAAAACTTGATATCTTCGTCTGTGGGTCCTTCAACATCAAGGAAAAGAAATTTTAAATGAAATCGAAAAAATAAAATTAAAAGGTCAAAAAAAACCATGAACTAACCATCGTTGATTTTTTCTTCGAGATTTTTTCGTTGAAATTTTGACCAAAACTTACAAATACAGGACAAAAGTATATGTTATCCTTTTCGAAAAAAAACTTGATATCTTCGTCTGTGGGTCCTTCAACATCAAGGAAAAGACATTTTAAATGAAATCGAAAGGATAAAATTAAAAGGTCAAAAAAAACCGTGAACTAACCATCGTTGATTTTTTCTTCGAGATTTTTTCGTTGAAATTTTGACCAAAACTTACAAATACAGGACAAAAGTATATGTTATCCTTTTCGAAAAAAAACTTGATATCTTCGTCTGTGGGTCCTTCAACATCAAGGAAAAGATATTTTAAATAAAATCGAAAGGATAAAATTAAAAGGTCAAAAAAAACCGTGAACTAACCATCGTTGATTTTTTCTTCGAGATTATTTCGTTGAAATTTTGACCAAAACTTACAAATACAGGACAAAAGTATATGTTATCCTTTTCGAAAAAAAACTTTATATCTTCGTCTGTGGGTCCTTCAACATCAAGGAAAAGACATTTTAAATGAAATCGAAAGGATAAAATTAAAAGGTCAAAAAAAACCGTGAACTAACCTTCGTTGATTTTTTCTTCGAGATTTTTTCGTTGAAATTTTGACCAAAACTTACAAATACAGGACAAAAGTTTATGTTATCCTTATCGAAAAAAAACTTGATATCTTCGTCTGTGGGTCCTTCAACATCAAGGAAAAGAAATTTTAAATGAAATCGAAAAAATAAAATTAAAAGGTCAAAAAAAACTGTGAACTAACCATCGTTGATTTTTTCTACGAGATTTTTTCGTTGAAATTTTGACCAAAACTTACAAATACAGGACAAAAGTATATGTTATCCTTTTCGAAAAAAAACTTGATATCTTCGTCTGTGGGTCCTTCAACATCAAGGAAAAGACATTTTAAATGAAATCGAAAGGATAAAATTAAAAGGTCAAAAAAAACCGTGAACTAACCATCGTTGATTTTTTCTTCGAGATTTTTTCGTTGAAATTTTGACCAAAACTTACAAATACAGGACAAAAGTTTATGTTATCCTTTGCGAAAAAAAGCTTGATATCTTCGTCTGTGGGTCCTTCAACATCAAGGAAAAGACATTTTAAATGAAATCGAAAGGATTAAATTAAAAGGTCAAAAAAAACCGTGAACTAACCCTCGTTGATTTTTTCTTCGAGATTTTTACGTTGAAATTTTGACCAAGACTTACAAATACAGGACAAAAGTTTATGTTATCCTTATCGAAAAAAAATTTGATATCTTCGTCTGTGGGTCCTTCAACATCAAGGAAAAGACATTTTAAATGAAATCGAAACGATAAAATTAAAAGGTCAAAAAAAACCGTGAACTAACCATCGTTGATTTTTTCTTCGAGATTTTTTCGTTGAAATTTTGACCAAAACTTACAAATACAGGACAAAAGTTTATGTTATCCTTATCGAAATAAAACTTGATATCTTCGTCTGTGGGTCCTTCAACATCAAGGAAAAGACATTTTAAATGAAATCGAAAGGATAAAATTAAAAGGTCAAAAAAAACCGTGAACTAACCATCGTTGATTTTTTCTTCGAGATTTTTTCGTTGAAATTTTGACCAAAACTTACAAATACAGGACAAAAGTATATGTTATCCTTTTCGAAAAAAAACTTTATATCTTCGTCTGTGGGTCCTTCAACATCAAGGAAAAGTTATTTTAAATGAAATCGAAAGGATAAAATTAAAAGGTCAAAAAAAACCGTGAACTAACCATCGTTGATTTTTTCTTCGAGATTTTTTCGTTGAAATTTTGACCAAAACTTACAAATACAGGACAAAAGTATATGTTATCCTTTTCGAAAAAAAACTTGATATCTTCGTCTGTGGGTCCTTCAACATCAAGGAAAAGACATTTTAAATGAAATCGAAAGGATTAAATTAAAAGGTCAAAAAAAACCGTGAACTAACCCTCGTTGATTTTTTCTTCGAGATTTTTACGTTGAAATTTTGACCAAGACTTACAAATACAGGACAAAAGTTTATGTTATCCTTATCGAAATAAAATTTGATATCTTCGTCTGTGGGTCCTTCAACATCAAGGAAAAGACATTTTAAATGAAATCGAAACGATAAAATTAAAAGGTCAAAAAAAACCGTGAACTAACCATCGTTGATTTTTTCTTCGAGATTTTTTCGTTGAAATTTTGACCAAAACTTACAAATACAGGACAAAAGTTTATGTTATCCTTATCGAAATAAAACTTGATATCTTCGTCTGTGGGTCCTTCAACATCAAGGAAAAGACATTTTAAATGAAATCGAAAGGATAAAATTAAAAGGTCAAAAAAAACCGTGAACTAACCATCGTTGATTTTTTCTTCGAGATTTTTTCGTTGAAATTTTGACCAAAACTTACAAATACAGGACAAAAGTATATGTTATCCTTTTCGAAAAAAAACTTTATATCTTCGTCTGTGGGTCCTTCAACATCAAGGAAAAGTTATTTTAAATGAAATCGAAAGGATAAAATTAAAAGGTCAAAAAAAACCGTGAACTAACCATCGTTGATTTTTTCTTCGAGATTTTTTCGTTGAAATTTTGACCAAAACTTACAAATACAGGACAAAAGTATATGTTATCCTTTTTGAAAAAAAACTTGATATCTTCGTCTGTGGGTCCTTCAACATCAAGGAAAAGACATTTTAAATGAAATCAAAAGAATAAAATTAAAAGGTCAAAAAAAACCGTGAACTAACCATCGTTGATTTTTTCTTCGAGATTTTTTCGTTGAAATTTTGACCAAAACTTACAAATACAGGACAAAAGTATATGTTATCCTTTTCGAAAAAAAACTTTATATCTTCGTCTGTGGGTCCTTCAACATCAAGGAAAAGTTATTTTAAATGAAATCGAAAGGATAAAATTAAAAGGTCAAAAAAAACCGTGAACTAACCATCGTTGATTTTTTCTTCGAGATTTTTTCGTTGAAATTTTGACCAAAACTTACAAATACAGGACAAAAGTATATGTTATCCTTTTTGAAAAAAAACTTGATATCTTCGTCTGTGGGTCCTTCAACATCAAGGAAAAGACATTTTAAATGAAATCGAAAGGATAAAATTAAAAGGTCAAAAAAAACCGTGAACTAACCATCGTTGATTTTTTCTTCGAGATTTTTTCGTTGAAATTTTGACCAAAACTTACAAATACAGGACAAAAGTATATGTTATCCTTTTCGAAAAAAAACTTTATATCTTCGTCTGTGGGTCCTTCAACATCAAGGAAAAGTTATTTTAAATGAAATCGAAAGGATAAAATTAAAAGGTCAAAAAAAACCGTGAACTAACCATCGTTGATTTTTTCTTCGAGATTTTTTCGTTGAAATTTTGACCAAAACTTACAAATACAGGACAAAAGTATATGTTATCCTTTTTGAAAAAAAACTTGATATCTTCGTCTGTGGGTCCTTCAACATCAAGGAAAAGACATTTTAAATGAAATCAAAAGGATAAAATTAAAAGGTCAAAAAAAACCGTGAACTAACCATCGTTGATTTTTTCTTCGAGATTTTTTCGTTGAAATTTTGACCAAAACTTACAAATACAGGACAAAAGTTTATGTTATCCTTTTCGAAAAAAAACTTGATATCTTCGTCTGTGTGTCCTTCAACATCAAGGAAAAGACATTTTAAATGAAATCGAAAGGATAAAATTAAAAGGTCAAAAAAAACCGTGAACTAACCATCGTTGATTTTTTCTTCGAGATTTTTTCGTTGAAATTTTGACCAAAACTTACAAATACAGGACAAAAGTTTATGTTATTCTTTTCGAAAAAAAACTTTATATCTTTGTCTGTGGGTCCTTCAACATCAAGGAAAAGACATTGTAAATGAAATCGAAAGGATAAAATTAAAAGGTCAAAAAAAACCGTGAACTAACCTTCGTTGATTTTTTCTTCGAGATTTTTTCGTTGAAATTTTGACCAAAACTTACAAATACAGGACAAAAGTTTATGTTATCCTTATCGAAAAAAAACTTGATATCTTCGTCTGTGGGTCCTTCAACATCAAGGAAAAGAAATTTTAAATGAAATCGAAAAAATAAAATTAAAAGGTCAAAAAAAACCGTGAACTAACCATCGTTGATTTTTTCTTCGAGATTTTTTCGTTGAAATTTTGACCAAAACTTACAAATACAGGACAAAAGTATATGTTATCCTTTTCGAAAAAAAACTTGATATCTTCGTCTGTGGGTCCTTCAACATCAAGGAAAAGACATTTTAAATGAAATCGAAAGGATAAAATTAAAAGGTCAAAAAAAACCGTGAACTAACCATCGTTGATTTTTTCTTCGAGATTTTTTCGTTGAAATTTTGACCAAAACTTACAAATACAGGACAAAAGTATATGTTATCCTTTTCGAAAAAAAACTTGATATCTTCGTCTGTGGGTCCTTCAACATCAAGGAAAAGATATTTTAAATAAAATCGAAAGGATAAAATTAAAAGGTCAAAAAAAACCGTGAACTAACCATCGTTGATTTTTTCTTCGAGATTATTTCGTTGAAATTTTGACCAAAACTTACAAATACAGGACAAAAGTATATGTTATCCTTTTCGAAAAAAAACTTTATATCTTCGTCTGTGGGTCCTTCAACATCAAGGAAAAGACATTTTAAATGAAATCGAAAGGATAAAATTAAAAGGTCAAAAAAAACCGTGAACTAACCTTCGTTGATTTTTTCTTCGAGATTTTTTCGTTGAAATTTTGACCAAAACTTACAAATACAGGACAAAAGTTTATGTTATCCTTATCGAAAAAAAACTTGATATCTTCGTCTGTGGGTCCTTCAACATCAAGGAAAAGAAATTTTAAATGAAATCGAAAAAATAAAATTAAAAGGTCAAAAAAAACCGTGAACTAACCATCGTTGATTTTTTCTTCGAGATTTTTTCGTTGAAATTTTGACCAAAACTTACAAATACAGGACAAAAGTATATGTTATCCTTTTCGAAAAAAAACTTGATATCTTCGTCTGTGGGTCCTTCAACATCAAGGAAAAGACATTTTAAATGAAATCGAAAGGATAAAATTAAAAGGTCAAAAAAAACCGTGAACTAACCATCGTTGATTTTTTCTTCGAGATTTTTTTGTTGAAATTTTGACCAAAACTTACAAATACAGGACAAAAGTTTATGTTATCCTTTGCGAAAAAAAGCTTGATATCTTCGTCTGTGGGTCCTTCAACATCAAGGAAAAGACATTTTAAATGAAATCGAAAGGATTAAATTAAAAGGTCAAAAAAAACCGTGAACTAACCCTCGTTGATTTTTTCTTCGAGATTTTTACGTTGAAATTTTGACCAAGACTTACAAATACAGGACAAAAGTTTATGTTATCCTTATCGAAAAAAAATTTGATATCTTCGTCTGTGGGTCCTTCAACATCAAGGAAAAGACATTTTAAATGAAATCGAAACGATAAAATTAAAAGGTCAAAAAAAACCGTGAACTAACCATCGTTGATTTTTTCTTCGAGATTTTTTCGTTGAAATTTTGACCAAAACTTACAAATACAGGACAAAAGTTTATGTTATCCTTATCGAAATAAAACTTGATATCTTCGTCTGTGGGTCCTTCAACATCAAGGAAAAGACATTTTAAATGAAATTGAAAGGATAAAATTAAAAGGTCAAAAAAAACCGTGAACTAACCATCGTTGATTTTTTCTTCGAGATTTTTTCGTTGAAATTTTGACCAAAACTTACAAATACAGGACAAAAGTATATGTTATCCTTTTTGAAAAAAAACTTGATATCTTCGTCTGTGGGTCCTTCAACATCAAGGAAAAGACATTTTAAATGAAATCGAAAGGATAAAATTAAAAGGTCAAAAAAAACCGTGAACTAACCATCGTTGATTTTTTCTTCGAGATTTTTTCGTTGAAATTTTGACCAAAACTTACAAATACAGGACAAAAGTATATGTTATCCTTTTCGAAAAAAAACTTTATATCTTCGTCTGTGGGTCCTTCAACATCAAGGAAAAGTTATTTTAAATGAAATCGAAAGGATAAAATTAAAAGGTCAAAAAAAACCGTGAACTAACCATCGTTGATTTTTTCTTCGAGATTTTTTCGTTGAAATTTTGACCAAAACTTACAAATACAGGACAAAAGTATATGTTATCCTTTTTGAAAAAAAACTTGATATCTTCGTCTGTGGGTCCTTCAACATCAAGGAAAAGACATTTTAAATGAAATCAAAAGGATAAAATTAAAAGGTCAAAAAAAACCGTGAACTAACCATCGTTGATTTTTTCTTCGAGATTTTTTCGTTGAAATTTTGACCAAAACTTACAAATACAGGACAAAAGTTTATGTTATCCTTTTCGAAAAAAAACTTGATATCTTCGTCTGTGTGTCCTTCAACATCAAGGAAAAGACATTTTAAATGAAATCGAAAGGATAAAATTAAAAGGTCAAAAAAAACCGTGAACTAACCATCGTTGATTTTTTCTTCGAGATTTTTTCGTTGAAATTTTGACCAAAACTTACAAATACAGGACAAAAGTTTATGTTATTCTTTTCGAAAAAAAACTTTATATCTTTGTCTGTGGGTCCTTCAACATCAAGGAAAAGACATTTCAAATGAAATCGAAAGGATAAAATTAAAAGGTCAAAAAAAACCGTGAACTAACCATCGTTGATTTTTTCTTCGAGATTTTTTCGTTGAAATTTTGACCAAAACTTACAAATACAGGACAAAAGTTTATGTTATCCTTTTCGAAAAAAAACTTGAAATCTTCGTCTGTGGGTCCTTCAACATCAAGGAAAAGACATTTTAAATGAAATCGAAAGGATAAAATTAAAAGGTCAAAAAAAACCGTGAACTAACCATCGTTGATTTTTTCTTCGAGATTTTTTCGTTGAAATTTTGACCAAAACTTACAAATACAGGACAAAAGTATATGTTATCCTTTTCGAAAAAAAACTTTATATCTTCGTCTGTGGGTCCTTCAACATCAAGGAAAAGACATTTTAAATGAAATCAAAAGGATAAAATTAAAAGGTCAAAAAAAACCGTGAACTAACCATCGTTGATTTTTTCTTCGAGATTTTTTCGTTGAAATTTTGACCAAAACTTACAAATACAGGACAAAAGTATATGTTATCCTTTTTGAAAAAAAACTTGATATCTTCGTCTGTGGGTCCTTCAACATCAAGGAAAAGACATTTTAAATGAAATCAAAAGGATAAAATTAAAAGGTCAAAAAAAACCGTGAACTAACCATCGTTGATTTTTTCTTCGAGATTTTTTCGTTGAAATTTTGACCAAAACTTACAAATACAGGACAAAAGTTTATGTTATCCTTTTCGAAAAAAAACTTGATATCTTCGTCTGTGTGTCCTTCAACATCAAGGAAAAGACATTTTAAATGAAATCGAAAGGATAAAATTAAAAGGTCAAAAAAAACCGTGAACTAACCATCGTTGATTTTTTCTTCGAGATTTTTTCGTTGAAATTTTGACCAAAACTTACAAATACAGGACAAAAGTTTATGTTATTCTTTTCGAAAAAAAACTTTATATCTTTGTCTGTGGGTCCTTCAACATCAAGGAAAAGACATTTCAAATGAAATCGAAAGGATAAAATTAAAAGGTCAAAAAAAACCGTGAACTAACCATCGTTGATTTTTTCTTCGAGATTTTTTCGTTGAAATTTTGACCAAAACTTACAAATACAGGACAAAAGTTTATGTTATCCTTTTCGAAAAAAAACTTGAAATCTTCGTCTGTGGGTCCTTCAACATCAAGGAAAAGACATTTTAAATGAAATCGAAAGGATAAAATTAAAAGGTCAAAAAAAACCGTGAACTAACCATCGTTGATTTTTTCTTCGAGATTTTTTCGTTGAAATTTTGACCAAAACTTACAAATACAGGACAAAAGTATATGTTATCCTTTTTGAAAAAAAACTTGATATCTTCGTCTGTGGGTCCTTCAACATCAAGGAAAAGACATTTTAAATGAAATCGAAAGGATAAAATTAAAAGGTCAAAAAAAACCGTGAACTAACCATCGTTGATTTTTTCTTCGAGATTTTTTCGTTGAAATTTTGACCAAAACTTACAAATACAGGACAAAAGTATATGTTATCCTTTTCGAAAAAAAACTTTATATCTTCGTCTGTGGGTCCTTCAACATCAAGGAAAAGTTATTTTAAATGAAATCGAAAGGATAAAATTAAAAGGTCAAAAAAAACCGTGAACTAACCATCGTTGATTTTTTCTTCGAGATTTTTTCGTTGAAATTTTGACCAAAACTTACAAATACAGGACAAAAGTATATGTTATCCTTTTCGAAAAAAAACTTGATATCTTCGTCTGTGGGTCCTTCAACATCAAGGAAAAGACATTTTAAATGAAATCAAAAGGATAAAATTAAAAGGTCAAAAAAAACCGTGAACTAACCATCGTTGATTTTTTCTTCGAGATTTTTCCGTTGAAATTTTGACCAAAACTTACAAATACAGGACAAAAGTTTATGTTATCCTTTTCGAAAAAAAACTTGATATCTTCGTCTGTGTGTCCTTCAACATCAAGGAAAAGACATTTTAAATGAAATCGAAAGGATAAAATTAAAAGGTCAAAAAAAACCGTGAACTAACCATCGTTGATTTTTTCTTCGAGATTTTTTCGTTGAAATTTTGACCAAAACTTACAAATACAGGACAAAAGTTTATGTTATTCTTTTCGAAAAAAAACTTTATATCTTTGTCTGTGGGTCCTTCAACATCAAGGAAAAGACATTGTAAATGAAATCGAAAGGATAAAATTAAAAGGTCAAAAAAAACCGTGAACTAACCATCGTTGATTTTTTCTTCGAGATTTTTTCGTTGAAATTTTGACCAAAACTTACAAATACAGGACAAAAGTTTATGTTATCCTTTTCGAAAAAAAACTTGATATCTTCGTCTGTGGGTCCTAACACATCAAGGAAAAGACATTTTAAATGAAATCGAAAGGATAAAATTAAAAGGTCAAAAAAAACCGTGAACTAACCATCGTTGATTTTTTCTTCGAGATTTTTTCGTTGAAATTTTGACCAAAACTTACAAATACAGGACAAAAGTTTATGTTATCCTTTTCGAAAAAAAACTTGAAATCTTCGTCTGTGGGTCCTTCAACATCAAGGAAAAGACATTTTAAATGAAATCGAATAGATAAAATTAAAAGGTCAAAAAAAACCGTGAACTAACCATCATTGATTTTTTCTTCGAGATTTTTTCGTTGAAATTTTGACCAAAACTTACAAATACAGGACAAAAGTTTATGTTATCCTTTTCGAAATAAAACTTGATATCTTCGTCTGTGGGTCCTTCAACATCAAGGAAAAGATATTTTAAATGAAATCGAAAGGATAAAATTAAAAGGTCAAAAAAAACCGTGAACTAACCATCGTTGATTTTTTCTTCGAGATTTTTTCGTTGAAATTTTGACCAAAACTTACAAATACAGGACAAAAGTTTATGTTATCCTTTTCGAAAAAAAACTTGATATCTTCGTCTGTGGGTCCTTCAACATCAAGGAAAAGACATTTTAAATGAAATCGAAAGGATAAAATTAAAAGGTCAAAAAAAACCGTGAACTAACCATCGTTGATTTTTTCTTCGAGATTTTTTCGTTGAAATTTTGACCAAAACTTACAAATACAGGACAAAAGTTTATGTTATTCTTTTCGAAAAAAAACTTTATATCTTTGTCTGTGGGTCCTTCAACATCAAGGAAAAGACATTGTAAATGAAATCGAAAGGATAAAATTAAAAGGTCAAAAAAAACCGTGAACTAACCATCGTTGATTTTTTCTTCGAGATTTTTCCGTTGAAATTTTGACCAAAACTTACAAATACAGGACAAAAGTTTATGTTATCCTTTTCGAAAAAAAACTTGATATCTTTGTCTGTGTGTCCTTCAACATCAAGGAAAAGACATTTTAAATGAAATCGAAAGGATAAAATTAAAAGGTCAAAAAAAACCGTGAACTAACCATCGTTGATTTTTTCTTCGAGATTTTTTCGTTGAAATTTTGACCAAAACTTACAAATACAGGACAAAAGTTTATGTTATCCTTTTCGAAAAAAAACTTGATATCTACGTCTGTGGGTCCTTCAACATCAAGGAAAAGACATTTTAAATGAAATCGAAAGGATAAAATTAAAAGGTCAAAAAAAACCGTGAACTAACCATCGTTGATTTTTTCTTCGAGATTTTTTCGTTGAAATTTTGACCAAAACTTACAAATACAGGACAAAAGTTTATGTTTTTCTTTTCGAAAAAAAACTTGATATCTTCGTCTGTGGGTCCTTCAACATCAAGGAAAAGACATTGTAAATGAAATCGAAAGGATAAAATTAAAAGGTCAAAAGAAACCGTGAACTAACCATCGTTGATTTTTTCTTCGAGATTTTTTCGTTGAAATTTTGACCAAAACTTACAAATACAGGACAAAAGTTTATGTTATCCTTTTCAAAAAAAAACTTGATATCTTCGTCTGTGGGTCCTTACACATCAAGGAAAAGACATTTTTAATGAAATCGAAAGGATAAAATTAAAAGGTCAAAAAAAACCGTGAACTAACCATCGTTGATTTTTTCTTCGAGATTTTTTCGTTGAAATTTTGACCAAAACTTACAAATACAGGACAAAAGTTTATGTTATCCTTTTCAAAAAAAAACCTGATATCTTCGTCTGTGGGTCCTTACACATCAAGGAAAAGACATTTTAAATGAAATCGAAAGGATAAAATTAAAAGGTCAAAAAAAACCGTGAACTAACCATCGTTGATTTTTTCTTCGAGATTTTTTCGTTGAAATTTTGACCAAAACTTACAAATACAGGACAAAAGTTTATGTTATCCTTTTCGAAAAAAAACTTGATATCTTCGTCTGTGGGTCCTAACACATCAAGGAAAAGACATTTTAAATGAAATCGAAAGGATAAAATTAAAAGGTCAAAAAAAACCGTGAACTAACCATCGTTGATTTTTTCTTCGAGATTTTTTCGTTGAAATTTTGACCAAAACTTACAAATACAGGACAAAAGTTTATGTTTTTCTTTTCGAAAAAAAACTTTATATCTTTGTCTGTGGGTCCTTCAACATCAAGGAAAAGACATTGTAAATGAAATCGAAAGGATAAAATTAAAAGGTCAAAAGAAACCGTGAACTAACCATCGTTGATTTTTTCTTCGAGATTTTTTCGTTGAAATTTTGACCAAAACTTACAAATACAGGACAAAAGTTTATGTTATCCTTTTCAAAAAAAAACTTGATATCTTCGTCTGTGGGTCCTTACACATCAAGGAAAAGACATTTTTAATGAAATCGAAAGGATAAAATTAAAAGGTCAAAAAAAACCGTGAACTAACCATCGTTGATTTTTTCTTCGAGATTTTTTCGTTGAAATTTTGACCAAAACTTACAAATACAGGACAAAAGTTTATGTTATCCTTTTCAAAAAAAAACCTGATATCTTCGTCTGTGGGTCCTTACACATCAAGGAAAAGACATTTTAAATGAAATCGAAAGGATAAAATTAAAAGGTCAAAAAAAACCGTGAACTAACCATCGTTGATTTTTTCTTCGAGATTTTTTCGTTGAAATTTTGACAAAAACTTACAAATACAGGACAAAAGTTTATGTTATCCTTTTCAAAAAAAAACCTGATATCTTCGTCTGTGGGTCCTTACACATCAAGGAAAAGACATTTTAAATGAAATCGAAAGGATAAAATTAAAAGGTCAAAAAAAACCGTGAACTAACCATCGTTGATTTTTTCTTCGAGATTTTTTCGTTGAAATTTTGACCAAAACTTACAAATACAGGACAAAAGTTTATGTTATCCTTTTCGAAAAAAAACTTTATATCTTCGTCTGTGGGTCCTTCAACATCAAGGAAAAGACATTTTAAATGAAATCGAAAGGATAAAATTAAAAGGTCAAAAAAAACCGTGAACTAACCATCGTTGATTTTTTCTTCGAGATTTTTTCGTTGAAATTTTGACCAAAACTTACAAATACAGGACAAAAGTTTATGTTATCCTTTTCGAAAAAAAACTTTATATCTTCGTCTGTGGGTCCTTCAACATCAAGGAAAAGACATTTTAAATGAAATCGAAAGGATAAAATTAAAAGGTCAAAAAAAACCGTGAACTAACCATCGTTGATTTTTTCTTCGAGATTTTTTCGTTGAAATTTTGACCAAAACTTACAAATACAGGACAAAAGTTTATGTTTTTCTTTTCGAAAAAAAACTTTATATCTTCGTCTGTGGGTCCTTCAACATCAAGGAAAAGACATTTTTATGAAATCGAAACGATAAAATTAAAAGGTCAAAAAAAACCGTGAACTAACCATCGTTGATTTTTTCTTCGAGATTTTTTCGTTGAAATTTTGACCAAAACTTACAAATACAGGACAAAAGTTTATGTTATCCTTTTCAAAAAAAAACCTGATATCTTCGTCTGTGGGTCCTTACACATCAAGGAAAAGACATTTTAAATGAAATCGAAAGGATAAAATTAAAAGGTCAAAAAAAACCGTGAACTAACCATCGTTGATTTTTTCTTCGAGATTTTTTCGTTGAAATTTTGACCAAAACTTACAAACACAGGACAAAAGTTTATGTTATCCTTTTCGAAATAAAACTTGATATCTTCGTCTGTGGGTCCTTCAACATCAAGGAAAAGACATTTTAAATGAAATCAAAAGGATAAAATTAAAAGGTCAAAAAAAACCGTGAACTAACCATCGTTGATTTTTTCTTCGAGATTTTTTCGTTGAAATTTTGACCAAAACTTACAAATACAGGACAAAAGTTTATGTTATCCTTTTCGAAAAAAAACTTGATATCTTCGTCTGTGGGTCCTTCAACATCAAGGAAAAGACATTTTAAATGAAATCGAAAGGATAAAATTAAAAGGTCAAAAAAAAACCGTGAACTAACCATCGTTGATTTTTTCTTCGAGATTTTTTCGTTGAAATTTTGACCAAAACTTACAAATACAGGACAAAAGTTTATGTTATCCTTTTCGAAATAAAACTTGATGTCTTCGTCTGTGGGTCCTTCAACATCAAGGAAAAGACATTTTAAATGAAATCGAAAGGATGAAATTAAAAGGTCAAAAAAAACCGTGAACTAACCATCGTTGATTTTTTCTTCGAGATTTTTTCGTTGAAATTTTGACCAAAACTTACAAATACAGGACAAAAGTTTATGTTATCCTTTTCGAAAAAAAACTTGATATCTTCGTCTGTGGGTCCTTCAACATCAAGGAAAAGACATTTTAAATGAAATCGAAAGGATAAAATTAAAAGGTCAAAAAAAACCGTGAACTAACCATCATTGATTTTTTCTTCGAGATTTTTTCGTTGAAATTTTGACCAAAACTTACAAATACAGGACAAAAGTTTATGTTATCCTTTTCGAAATAAAACTTGATATCTTCGTCTGTGGGTCCTTCAACATCAAGGAAAAGATATTTTAAATGAAATCGAAAGGATAAAATTAAAAGGTCAAAAAAAACCGTGAACTAACCATCGTTGATTTTTTCTTCGAGATTTTTTCGTTGAAATTTTGACCAAAACTTACAAATACAGGACAAAAGTTTATGTTATCCTTTTCGAAAAAAAACTTGATATCTTCGTCTGTGGGTCCTTCAACATCAAGGAAAAGACATTTTAAATGAAATCGAAAGGATAAAATTAAAAGGTCAAAAAAAACCGTGAACTAACCATCGTTGATTTTTTCTTCGAGATTTTTTCGTTGAAATTTTGACCAAAACTTACAAATACAGGACAAAAGTTTATGTTTTTCTTTTCGAAAAAAAACTTGATATCTTCGTCTGTGGGTCCTTCAACATCAAGGAAAAGACATTGTAAATGAAATCGAAAGGATAAAATTAAAAGGTCAAAAGAAACCGTGAACTAACCATCGTTGATTTTTTCTTCGAGATTTTTTCGTTGAAATTTTGACCAAAACTTACAAATACAGGACAAAAGTTTATGTTATCCTTTTCAAAAAAAAACTTGATATCTTCGTCTGTGGGTCCTTACACATCAAGGAAAAGACATTTTTAATGAAATCGAAAGGATAAAATTAAAAGGTCAAAAAAAACCGTGAACTAACCATCGTTGATTTTTTCTTCGAGATTTTTTCGTTGAAATTTTGACCAAAACTTACAAATACAGGACAAAAGTTTATGTTATCCTTTTCGAAATAAAACTTGATATCTTCGTCTGTGGGTCCTAACACATCAAGGAAAAGACATTTTAAATGAAATCGAAAGGATAAAATTAAAAGGTCAAAAAAAACCGTGAACTAACCATCGTTGATTTTTTCTTCGAGATTTTTTCGTTGAAATTTTGACCAAAACTTACAAATACAGGACAAAAGTTTATGTTATCCTTTTCAAAAAAAAACCTGATATCTTCGTCTGTGGGTCCTTACACATCAAGGAAAAGACATTTTAAATGAAATCGAAAGGATAAAATTAAAAGGTCAAAAAAAACCGTGAACTAACCATCGTTGATTTTTTCTTCGAGATTTTTTCGTTGAAATTTTGACCAAAACTTACAAATACAGGACAAAAGTTTATGTTATCCTTTTCAAAAAAAAACCTGATATCTTCGTCTGTGGGTCCTTACACATCAAGGAAAAGACATTTTAAATGAAATCGAAAGGATAAAATTAAAAGGTCAAAAAAAACCGTGAACTAACCATCGTTGATTTTTTCTTCGAGATTTTTTCGTTGAAATTTTGACCAAAACTTACAAATACAGGACAAAAGTTTATGTTATCCTTTTCGAAAAAAAACTTGATATCTTCGTCTGTGGGTCCTAACACATCAAGGAAAAGACATTTTAAATGAAATCGAAAGGATAAAATTAAAAGGTCAAAAAAAACCGTGAACTAACCATCGTTGATTTTTTCTTCGAGATTTTTTCGTTGAAATTTTGACCAAAACTTACAAATACAGGACAAAAGTTTATGTTTTTCTTTTCGAAAAAAAACTTTATATCTTTGTCTGTGGGTCCTTCAACATCAAGGAAAAGACATTGTAAATGAAATCGAAAGGATAAAATTAAAAGGTCAAAAGAAACCGTGAACTAACCATCGTTGATTTTTTCTTCGAGATTTTTTCGTTGAAATTTTGACCAAAACTTACAAATACAGTACAAAAGTTTATGTTATCCTTTTCAAAAAAAAACTTGATATCTTCGTCTGTGGGTCCTTACACATCAAGGAAAAGACATTTTTAATGAAATCGAAAGGATAAAATTAAAAGGTCAAAAAAAACCGTGAACTAACCATCGTTGATTTTTTCTTCGAGATTTTTTCGTTGAAATTTTGACCAAAACTTACAAATACAGGACAAAAGTTTATGTTATCCTTTTCAAAAAAAAACCTGATATCTTCGTCTGTGGGTCCTTACACATCAAGGAAAAGACATTTTAAATGAAATCGAAAGGATAAAATTAAAAGGTCAAAAAAAACCGTGAACTAACCATCGTTGATTTTTTCTTCGAGATTTTTTCGTTGAAATTTTGACAAAAACTTACAAATACAGGACAAAAGTTTATGTTATCCTTTTCAAAAAAAAACCTGATATCTTCGTCTGTGGGTCCTTACACATCAAGGAAAAGACATTTTAAATGAAATCGAAAGGATAAAATTAAAAGGTCAAAAAAAACCGTGAACTAACCATCGTTGATTTTTTCTTCGAGATTTTTTCGTTGAAATTTTGACCAAAACTTACAAATACAGGACAAAAGTTTATGTTATCCTTTTCGAAAAAAAACTTTATATCTTCGTCTGTGGGTCCTTCAACATCAAGGAAAAGACATTTTAAATGAAATCGAAAGGATAAAATTAAAAGGTCAAAAAAAACCGTGAACTAACCATCGTTGATTTTTTCTTCGAGATTTTTTCGTTGAAATTTTGACCAAAACTTACAAATACAGGACAAAAGTTTATGTTATCCTTTTCGAAAAAAAACTTTATATCTTCGTCTGTGGGTCCTTCAACATCAAGGAAAAGACATTTTAAATGAAATCGAAAGGATAAAATTAAAAGGTCAAAAAAAACCGTGAACTAACCATCGTTGATTTTTTCTTCGAGATTTTTTCGTTGAAATTTTGACCAAAACTTACAAATACAGGACAAAAGTTTATGTTTTTCTTTTCGAAAAAAAACTTTATATCTTCGTCTGTGGGTCCTTCAACATCAAGGAAAAGACATTTTTATGAAATCGAAACGATAAAATTAAAAGGTCAAAAAAAACCGTGAACTAACCATCGTTGATTTTTTCTTCGAGATTTTTTCGTTGAAATTTTGACCAAAACTTACAAATACAGGACAAAAGTTTATGTTATCCTTTTCAAAAAAAAACCTGATATCTTCGTCTGTGGGTCCTTACACATCAAGGAAAAGACATTTTAAATGAAATCGAAAGGATAAAATTAAAAGGTCAAAAAAAACCGTGAACTAACCATCGTTGATTTTTTCTTCGAGATTTTTTCGTTGAAATTTTGACCAAAACTTACAAACACAGGACAAAAGTTTATGTTATCCTTTTCGAAATAAAACTTGATATCTTCGTCTGTGGGTCCTTCAACATCAAGGAAAAGACATTTTAAATGAAATCAAAAGGATAAAATTAAAAGGTCAAAAAAAACCGTGAACTAACCATCGTTGATTTTTTCTTCGAGATTTTTTCGTTGAAATTTTGACCAAAACTTACAAATACAGGACAAAAGTTTATGTTATCCTTTTCGAAAAAAAACTTGATATCTTCGTCTGTGGGTCCTTCAACATCAAGGAAAAGACATTTTAAATGAAATCGAAAGGATAAAATTAAAAGGTCAAAAAAAAACCGTGAACTAACCATCGTTGATTTTTTCTTCGAGATTTTTTCGTTGAAATTTTGACCAAAACTTACAAATACAGGACAAAAGTTTATGTTATCCTTTTCGAAATAAAACTTGATGTCTTCGTCTGTGGGTCCTTCAACATCAAGGAAAAGACATTTTAAATGAAATCGAAAGGATGAAATTAAAAGGTCAAAAAAAACCGTGAACTAACCATCGTTGATTTTTTCTTCGAGATTTTTTCGTTGAAATTTTGACCAAAACTTACAAATACAGGACAAAAGTTTATGTTATCCTTTTCGAAAAAAAACTTGATATCTTCGTCTGTGGGTCCTTCAACATCAAGGAAAAGACATTTTAAATGAAATCGAAAGGATAAAATTAAAAGGTCAAAAAAAACCGTGAACTAACCATCGTTGATTTTTTCTTTGAGATTTTTTCGTTGAAATTTTGACCAAAACTTACAAATACAGGACAAAAGTTTATGTTATCCTTTTCGAAAAAAAACTTGATATCTTCGTCTGTGGGTCCTTCAACATCAAGGAAAAGACATTTTAAATGAAATCGAAAGGATAAAATTAAAAGGTCAAAAAAAACCGTGAACTAACCATCGTTGATTTTTTCTTCGAGATTTTTTCGTTGAAATTTTGACCAAAACTTACAAATACAGGACAAAAGTTTATGTTTTTCTTTTCGAAAAAAAACTTGATATCTTCGTCTGTGGGTCCTTCAACATCAAGGAAAAGACATTGTAAATGAAATCGAAAGGATAAAATTAAAAGGTCAAAAGAAACCGTGAACTAACCATCGTTGATTTTTTCTTCGAGATTTTTTCGTTGAAATTTTGACCAAAACTTACAAATACAGGACAAAAGTTTATGTTATCCTTTTCAAAAAAAAACTTGATATCTTCGTCTGTGGGTCCTTACACATCAAGGAAAAGACATTTTTAATGAAATCGAAAGGATAAAATTAAAAGGTCAAAAAAAACCGTGAACTAACCATCGTTGATTTTTTCTTCGAGATTTTTTCGTTGAAATTTTGACCAAAACTTACAAATACAGGACAAAAGTTTATGTTATCCTTTTCAAAAAAAAACCTGATATCTTCGTCTGTGGGTCCTTACACATCAAGGAAAAGACATTTTAAATGAAATCGAAAGGATAAAATTAAAAGGTCAAAAAAAACCGTGAACTAACCATTGTTGATTTTTTCTTCGAGATTTTTTCGTTGAAATTTTGACCAAAACTTACAAATACAGGACAAAAGTTTATGTTATCCTTTTCGAAATAAAACTTGATATCTTCGTCTGTGGGTCCTAACACATCAAGGAAAAGACATTTTAAATGAAATCGAAAGGATAAAATTAAAAGGTCAAAAAAAACCGTGAACTAACCATCGTTGATTTTTTCTTCGAGATTTTTTCGTTGAAATTTTGACCAAAACTTACAAATACAGGACAAAAGTTTATGTTTTTCTTTTCGAAAAAAAACTTTATATCTTTGTCTGTGGGTCCTTCAACATCAAGGAAAAGACATTGTAAATGAAATCGAAAGGATAAAATTAAAAGGTCAAAAGAAACCGTGAACTAACCATCGTTGATTTTTTCTTCGAGATTTTTTCGTTGAAATTTTGACCAAAACTTACAAATACAGGACAAAAGTTTATGTTATCCTTTTCAAAAAAAAACTTTATATCTTCGTCTGTGGGTCCTTCAACATCAAGGAAAAGACATTTTAAATGAAATCGAAAGGAT
The DNA here is from genome assembly GCA_958496155.1 of Sisyra nigra. NCBI lineage: Eukaryota > Metazoa > Arthropoda > Insecta > Neuroptera > Sisyridae > Sisyra > Sisyra nigra. Next base: position 56,142,226 of record OY292314.1, read on the forward strand.
AAAATTAAAAGGTCAAAAAAAACCGTGAACTAACCATCGTTGATTTTTTCTTCGAGATTTTTTCGTTGAAATTTTGACCAAAACTTACAAATACAGGACAAAAGTTTATGTTATCCTTTTCGAAAAAAAACTTTATATCTTCGTCTGTGGGTCCTTCAACATCAAGGAAAAGACATTTTAAATGAAATCGAAAGGATAAAATTAAAAGGTCAAAAAAAACCGTGAACTAACCATCGTTGATTTTTTCTTCGAGATTTTTTCGTTGAAATTTTGACCAAAACTTACAAATACAGGACAAAAGTTTATGTTTTTCTTTTCGAAAAAAAACTTTATATCTTCGTCTGTGGGTCCTTCAACATCAAGGAAAAGACATTTTTATGAAATCGAAACGATAAAATTAAAAGGTCAAAAAAAACCGTGAACTAACCATCGTTGATTTTTTCTTCGAGATTTTTTCGTTGAAATTTTGACCAAAACTTACAAATACAGGACAAAAGTTTATGTTATCCTTTTCAAAAAAAAACCTGATATCTTCGTCTGTGGGTCCTTACACATCAAGGAAAAGACATTTTAAATGAAATCGAAAGGATAAAATTAAAAGGTCAAAAAAAACCGTGAACTAACCATCGTTGATTTTTTCTTCGAGATTTTTTCGTTGAAATTTTGACCAAAACTTACAAACACAGGACAAAAGTTTATGTTATCCTTTTCGAAATAAAACTTGATATCTTCGTCTGTGGGTCCTTCAACATCAAGGAAAAGACATTTTAAATGAAATCAAAAGGATAAAATTAAAAGGTCAAAAAAAACCGTGAACTAACCATCGTTGATTTTTTCTTCGAGATTTTTTCGTTGAAATGTTGACCAAAACTTACAAATACAGGACAAAAGTTTATGTTATCCTTTTCGAAATAAAACTTGATATCTTCGTCTGTGGGTCCTTCAACATCAAGGAAAAGACATTTTAAATGAAATCGAAAGGATAAAATTAAAAGGTCAAAAAAAACCGTGAACTAACCATCGTTGATTTTTTCTTCGAGATTTTTTCGTTGAAATTTTGACCAAAACTTACAAATACAGGACAAAAGTTTATGTTATCCTTTTCGAAATAAAACTTGATGTCTTCGTCTGTGGGTCCTTCAACATCAAGGAAAAGACATTTTAAATGAAATCGAAAGGATGAAATTAAAAGGTCAAAAAAAACCGTGAACTAACCATCGTTGATTTTTTCTTCGAGATTTTTTCGTTGAAATTTTGACCAAAACTTACAAATACAGGACAAAAGTTTATGTTATCCTTTTCGAAAAAAAACTTGATATCTTCGTCTGTGGGTCCTTCAACATCAAGGAAAAGACATTTTAAATGAAATCGAAAGGATAAAATTAAAAGGTCAAAAAAAACCGTGAACTAACCATCATTGATTTTTTCTTCGAGATTTTTTCGTTGAAATTTTGACCAAAACTTACAAATACAGGACAAAAGTTTATGTTATCCTTTTCGAAATAAAACTTGATATCTTCGTCTGTGGGTCCTTCAACATCAAGGAAAAGATATTTTAAATGAAATCGAAAGGATAAAATTAAAAGGTCAAAAAAAACCGTGAACTAACCATCGTTGATTTTTTCTTCGAGATTTTTTCGTTGAAATTTTGACCAAAACTTACAAATACAGGACAAAAGTTTATGTTATCCTTTTCGAAAAAAAACTTGATATCTTCGTCTGTGGGTCCTTCAACATCAAGGAAAAGACATTTTAAATGAAATCGAAAGGATAAAATTAAAAGGTCAAAAAAAACCGTGAACTAACCATCGTTGATTTTTTCTTCGAGATTTTTTCGTTGAAATTTTGACCAAAACTTACAAATACAGGACAAAAGTTTATGTTTTTCTTTTCGAAAAAAAACTTGATATCTTCGTCTGTGGGTCCTTCAACATCAAGGAAAAGACATTGTAAATGAAATCGAAAGGATAAAATTAAAAGGTCAAAAGAAACCGTGAACTAACCATCGTTGATTTTTTCTTCGAGATTTTTTCGTTGAAATTTTGACCAAAACTTACAAATACAGGACAAAAGTTTATGTTATCCTTTTCAAAAAAAAACTTGATATCTTCGTCTGTGGGTCCTTACACATCAAGGAAAAGACATTTTTAATGAAATCGAAAGGATAAAATTAAAAGGTCAAAAAAAACCGTGAACTAACCATCGTTGATTTTTTCTTCGAGATTTTTTCGTTGAAATTTTGACCAAAACTTACAAATACAGGACAAAAGTTTATGTTTTTCTTTTCGAAAAAAAACTTTATATCTTTGTCTGTGGGTCCTTCAACATCAAGGAAAAGACATTGTAAATGAAATCGAAAGGATAAAATTAAAAGGTCAAAAGAAACCGTGAACTAACCATCGTTGATTTTTTCTTCGAGATTTTTTCGTTGAAATTTTGACCAAAACTTACAAATACAGGACAAAAGTTTATGTTATCCTTTTCAAAAAAAAACTTGATATCTTCGTCTGTGGGTCCTTACACATCAAGGAAAAGACATTTTTAATGAAATCGAAAGGATAAAATTAAAAGGTCAAAAAAAACCGTGAACTAACCATCGTTGATTTTTTCTTCGAGATTTTTTCGTTGAAATTTTGACCAAAACTTACAAATACAGGACAAAAGTTTATGTTATCCTTTTCAAAAAAAAACCTGATATCTTCGTCTGTGGGTCCTTACACATCAAGGAAAAGACATTTTAAATGAAATCGAAAGGATAAAATTAAAAGGTCAAAAAAAACCGTGAACTAACCATCGTTGATTTTTTCTTCGAGATTTTTTCGTTGAAATTTTGACCAAAACTTACAAATACAGGACAAAAGTTTATGTTTTTCTTTTCGAAAAAAAACTTTATATCTTTGTCTGTGGGTCCTTCAACATCAAGGAAAAGACATTGTAAATGAAATCGAAAGGATAAAATTAAAAGGTCAAAAGAAACCGTGAACTAACCATCGTTGATTTTTTCTTCGAGATTTTTTCGTTGAAATTTTGACCAAAACTTACAAATACAGGACAAAAGTTTATGTTATCCTTTTCAAAAAAAAACTTGATATCTTCGTCTGTGGGTCCTTACACATCAAGGAAAAGACATTTTTAATGAAATCGAAAGGATAAAATTAAAAGGTCAAAAAAAACCGTGAACTAACCATCGTTGATTTTTTCTTCGAGATTTTTTCGTTGAAATTTTGACCAAAACTTACAAATACAGGACAAAAGTTTATGTTATCCTTTTCAAAAAAAAACCTGATATCTTCGTCTGTGGGTCCTTACACATCAAGGAAAAGACATTTTAAATGAAATCGAAAGGATAAAATTAAAAGGTCAAAAAAAACCGTGAACTAACCATCGTTGATTTTTTCTTCGAGATTTTTTCGTTGAAATTTTGACAAAAACTTACAAATACAGGACAAAAGTTTATGTTATCCTTATCGAAAAAAAACTTGATATCTTCGTCTGTGGGTCCTTCAACATCAAGGAAAAGACATTTTAAATGAAATCGAAAGGATAAAATTAAAAGGTCAAAAAAAACCGTGAACTAACCATCGTTGATTTTTTCTTCGAGATTTTTTCGTTGAAATTTTGACCAAAACTTACAAATACAGGACAAAAAATTATGTTATCCTTTTCGAAAAAAAACTTTATATCTTCGTCTGTGGGTCCTTCAACATCAAGGAAAAGACATTTTAAATGAAATCGAAAGGATAAAATTAAAAGGTCAAAAAAAACCGTGAACTAACCATCGTTGATTTTTTCTTCGAGATTTTTTCGTTGAAATTTTGACCAAAACTTACAAATACAGGACAAAAGTTTATGTTATCCTTTTCGAATAAAAACTTTATATCTTCGTCTGTGGGTCCTTCAACATCAAGGAAAAGACATTTTAAATGAAATCGAAAGGATAAAATTAAAAGGTCAAAAAAAACCGTGAACTAACCATCGTTGATTTTTTCTTCGAGATTTTTTCGTTGAAATTTTGACCAAAACTTACAAATACAGGACAAAAGTTTATGTTTTTCTTTTCGAAAAAAAACTTTATATCTTCGTCTGTGGGTCCTTCAACATCAAGGAAAAGACATTTTAAATGAAATCGAAACGATAAAATTAAAAGGTCAAAAAAAACCGTGAACTAACCATCGTTGATTTTTTCTTCGAGATTTTTTCGTTGAAATTTTGACCAAAACTTACAAATACAGGACAAAAGTTTATGTTATCCTTTTCGAAATAAAACTTGATATCTTCGTCTGTGGGTCCTAACACATCAAGGAAAAGACATTTTTAATGAAATCGAAAGGATAAAATTAAAAGGTCAAAAAAAACCGTGAACTAACCATCGTTGATTTTTTCTTCGAGATTTTTTCGTTGAAATTTTGACCAAAACTTACAAATACAGGACAAAAGTTTATGTTTTTCTTTTCGAAAAAAAACTTTATATCTTTGTCTGTGGGTCCTTCAACATCAAGGAAAAGACATTGTAAATGAAATCGAAAGGATAAAATTAAAAGGTCAAAAGAAACCGTGAACTAACCATCGTTGATTTTTTCTTCGAGATTTTTTCGTTGAAATTTTGACCAAAACTTACAAATACAGGACAAAAGTTTATGTTATCCTTTTCAAAAAAAAACTTGATATCTTCGTCTGTGGGTCCTTACACATCAAGGAAAAGACATTTTTAATGAAATCGAAAGGATAAAATTAAAAGGTCAAAAAAAACCGTGAACTAACCATCGTTGATTTTTTCTTCGAGATTTTTTCGTTGAAATTTTGACCAAAACTTACAAATACAGGACAAAAGTTTATGTTATCCTTTTCAAAAAAAAACCTGATATCTTCGTCTGTGGGTCCTTACACATCAAGGAAAAGACATTTTAAATGAAATCGAAAGGATAAAATTAAAAGGTCAAAAAAAACCGTGAACTAACCATCGTTGATTTTTTCTTCGAGATTTTTTCGTTGAAATTTTGACAAAAACTTACAAATACAGGACAAAAGTTTATGTTATCCTTATCGAAAAAAAACTTGATATCTTCGTCTGTGGGTCCTTCAACATCAAGGAAAAGACATTTTAAATGAAATCGAAAGGATAAAATTAAAAGGTCAAAAAAAACCGTGAACTAACCATCGTTGATTTTTTCTTCGAGATTTTTTCGTTGAAATTTTGACCAAAACTTACAAATACAGGACAAAAAATTATGTTATCCTTTTCGAAAAAAAACTTTATATCTTCGTCTGTGGGTCCTTCAACATCAAGGAAAAGACATTTTAAATGAAATCGAAAGGATAAAATTAAAAGGTCAAAAAAAACCGTGAACTAACCATCGTTGATTTTTTCTTCGAGATTTTTTCGTTGAAATTTTGACCAAAACTTACAAATACAGGACAAAAGGTTATGTTATCCTTTTCAAAAAAAAAGCTGATATCTTCGTCTGTGGGTCCTTACACATCAAGGAAAAGACATTTTAAATGAAATCGAAAGGATAAAATTAAAAGGTCAAAAAAAACCGTGAACTAACCATCGTTGATTTTTTCTTCGAGATTTTTTCGTTGAAATTTTGACCAAAACTTACAAATACAGGACAAAAGTTTATGTTATCCTTTTCAAAAAAAAACCTGATATCTTCGTCTGTGGGTCCTTACACATCAAGGAAAAGACATTTTAAATGAAATCGAAAGGATAAAATTAAAAGGTCAAAAAAAACCGTGAACTAACCATCGTTGATTTTTTCTTCGAGATTTTTTCGTTGAAATTTTGACCAAAACTTACAAATACAGGACAAAAGTTTATGTTATCCTTTTCGAAATAAAACTTGATATCTTCGTCTGTGGGTCCTTCAACATCAAGGAAAAGACATTTTTAATGAAATCGAAAGGATAAAATTAAAAGGTCAAAAAAAACCGTGAACTAACCATCGTTGATTTTTTCTTCGAGATTTTTTCGTTGAAATTTTGACCAAAACTTACAAATACAGGACAAAAGGTTATGTTATCCTTTTCAAAAAAAAAGCTGATATCTTCGTCTGTGGGTCCTTACACATCAAGGAAAAGACATTTTAAATGAAATCGAAAGGATAAAATTAAAAGGTCAAAAAAAACCGTGAACTAACCATCGTTGATTTTTTCTTCGAGATTTTTTCGTTGAAATTTTGACCAAAACTTACAAATACAGGACAAAAGTTTATGTTATCCTTTTCGAAAAAAAACTTGATATCTTCGTCTGTGGGTCCTTCAACATCAAGGAAAAGACATTTTAAATGAAATCGAAAGGATAAAATTAAAAGGTCAAAAAAAACCGTGAACTAACCATCGTTGATTTTTTCTTCGAGATTTTTTCGTTGAAATTTTGACCAAAACTTACAAATACAGGACAAAAGTTTATGTTTTTCTTTTCGAAAAAAAACTTTATATCTTCGTCTGTGGGTCCTTCAACATCAAGGAAAAGACATTTTAAATGAAATCGAAACGATAAAATTAAAAGGTCAAAAAAAACCGTGAACTAACCATCGTTGATTTTTTCTTCGAGATTTTTTCGTTGAAATTTTGACCAAAACTTACAAATACAGGACAAAAGTTTATGTTATCCTTTTCAAAAAAAAACCTGATATCTTCGTCTGTGGGTCCTTACACATCAAGGAAAAGACATTTTAAATGAAATCGAAAGGATAAAATTAAAAGGTCAAAAAAAACCGTGAACTAACCATCGTTGATTTTTTCTTCGAGATTTTTTCGTTGAAATTTTGACCAAAACTTACAAATACAGGACAAAAGTTTATGTTATCCTTTTCGAAATAAAACTTGATATCTTCGTCTGTGGGTCCTTCAACATCAAGGAAAAGACATTTTTAATGAAATCGAAAGGATAAAATTAAAAGGTCAAAAAAAACCGTGAACTAACCATCGTTGATTTTTTCTTCGAGATTTTTTCGTTGAAATTTTGACCAAAACTTACAAATACAGGACAAAAGTTTATGTTATCCTTTTCGAAATAAAACTTGATATCTTCGTCTGTGGGTCCTTCAACATCAAGGAAAAGACATTTTAAATGAAATCGAAAGGATGAAATTAAAAGGTCAAAAAAAACCGTGAACTAACCATCGTTGATTTTTTCTTCGAGATTTTTTCGTTGAAATTTTGACCAAAACTTACAAATACAGGACAAAAGTTTTTGTAATCCTTTTCGAAATAAAACTTGATATCTTCGTCTGTGGGTCCTTCAACATCAAGGAAAAGACATTTTAAATGAAATCAAAAGGATAAAATTAAAAGGTCAAAAAAAACCGTGAACTAACCATCGTTGATTTTTTCTTCGAGATTTTTTCGTTGAAATGTTGACCAAAACTTACAAATACAGGACAAAAGTTTATGTTATCCTTTTCGAAATAAAACTTGATATCTTCGTCTGTGGGTCCTTCAACATCAAGGAAAAGACATTTTAAATGAAATCGAAAGGATAAAATTAAAAGGTCAAAAAAAACCGTGAACTAACCATCGTTGATTTTTTCTTCGAGATTTTTTCGTTGAAATTTTGACCAAAACTTACAAATACAGGACAAAAGTTTATGTTATCCTTTTCGAAAAAAAACTTGATATCTTCGTCTGTGGGTCCTTCAACATCAAGGAAAAGATATTTTAAATGAAATCGAAAGGATAAAATTAAAAGGTCAAAAAAAACCGTGAACTAACCATCGTTGATTTTTTCTTCGAGATTTTTTTGTTGAAATTTTGACCAAAACTTACAAATACAGGACAAAAGTATATATTATCCTTTTCGAAAAAAAACTTTATATCTTCGTCTGTGGGTCCTTCAACATCAAGGAAAAGACATTTTAAATGAAATCGAAAGGATAAAATTAAAAGGTCAAAAAAAACCGTGAACTAACCATCGTTGATTTTTTCTTCGAGATTTTTTCGTTGAAATTTTGACCAAAACTTACAAATACAGGACAAAAGTTTATGTTATCCTTTTCGAAAAAAAACTTGATATCTTCGTCTGTGGGTCCTTCAACATCAAGGAAAAGACATTTTAAATGAAATAGAAAGGATAAAATTAAAAGGTCAAAAAAAACCGTGAACTAACCATCGTTGATTTTTTCTTCGAGATTTTTTCGTTGAAATTTTGACCAAAACTTACAAATACAGGACAAAAGTTTATGTTATCCTTTTCAAAAAAAAACTTGATATCTTTGTCTGTGGGTCCTTCAACATCAAGGAAAAGACATTTTAAATGAAATCGAAAGGATAAAATTAAAAGGTCAAAAAAAACCGTGAACTAACCATCGTTGATTTTTTCTTCGAGATTTTTTCGTTGAAATTTTGACCAAAACTTACAAATACAGGACAAAAGTTTATGTTATCCTTTTCGAAAAAAAACTTGATATCTTTGTCTGTGGGTCCTTCAACATCAAGGAAAATACATTTTAAATGAAATCGAAAGGATAAAATTAAAAGGTCAAAAAAAACCGTGAACTAACCATCGTTGATTTTTTCTTCGAGATTTTTTCGTTGAAATTTTGACCAAAACTTACAAATACAGGACAAAAGTTTATGTTATCCTTTTCAAAAAAAAACTTGATATCTTTGTCTGTGGGTCCTTCAACATCAAGGAAAAGACATTTCAAATGAAATCGAAAGGATAAAATTAAAAGGTCAAAAAAAACCGTGAACTAACCATCGTTGATTTTTTCTTCGAGATTTTTTCGTTGAAATTTTGACCAAAACTTACAAATACAGGACAAAAGTTTATGTTATCCTTTTCGAAAAAAAACTTGATATCTTTGTCTGTGGGTCCTTCAACATCAAGGAAAATACATTTTAAATGAAATCGAAAGGATAAAATTAAAAGGTCAAAAAAAACCGTGAACTAACCATCGTTGATTTTTTCTTCGAGATTTTTTCGTTGAAATTTTGACCAAAACTTACAAATACAGGACAAAAGTTTTTGTAATCCTTTTCGAAATAAAACTTGATATCTTCGTCTGTGGGTCCTTCAACATCAAGGAAAAGACATTTTAAATGAAATCAAAAGGATAAAATTAAAAGGTCAAAAAAAACCGTGAACTAACCATCGTTGATTTTTTCTTCGAGATTTTTTCGTTGAAATTTTGACCAAAACTTACAAATACAGGACAAAAGTTTATGTTATCCTTTTCGAAATAAAACTTGATATCTTCGTCTGTGGGTCCTTCAACATCAAGGAAAAGACATTTTTAATGAAATCGAAAGGATAAAATTAAAAGGTCAAAAAAAACCGTGAACTAACCATCGTTGATTTTTTCTTCGAGATTTTTTCGTTGAAATTTTGACCAAAACTTACAAATACAGGACAAAAGTTTATGTTATCCTTTTCGAAATAAAACTTGATATCTTCGTCTGTGGGTCCTTACACATCAAGGAAAAGACATTTTTAATGAAATCGAAAGGATAAAATTAAAAGTTCAAAAAAAACCGTGAACTAACCATCGTTGATTTTTTCTTCGAGATTTTTTCGTTGAAATTTTGACCAAAACTTACAAATACAGGACAAAAGTTTATGTTATCCTTTTCAAAAAAAAACTTGATATCTTTGTCTGTGGGTCCTTCAACATCAAGGAAAAGACATTGTAAATGAAATCGAAAGGATAAAATTAAAAGGTCAAAAAAAACCGTGAACTAACCATCGTTGATTTTTTCTTCGAGATTTTTTCGTTGAAATTTTGACCAAAACTTACAAATACAGGACAAAAGTTTATGTTATCCTTTTCGAAATAAAACTTGATATCTTCGTCTGTGGGTCCTTCAACATCAAGGAAAATACATTTTAAATGAAATCGAAAGGATAAAATTAAAAGGTCAAAAAAAACCGTGAACTAACCATCGTTGATTTTTTCTTCGAGATTTTTTCGTTGAAATTTTGACCAAAACTTACAAATACAGGACAAAAGTTTTTGTAATCTTTTTCGAAATAAAACTTGATATCTTCGTCTGTGGGTCCTTCAACATCAAGGAAAAGACATTTTAAATGAAATCAAAAGGATAAAATTAAAAGGTCAAAAAAAACCGTGAACTAACCATCGTTGATTTTTTCTTCGAGATTTTTTCGTTGAAATTTTGACCAAAACTTACAAATACAGGACAAAAGTTTATGTTATCCTTTTCGAAATAAAACTTGATATCTTCGTCTGTGGGTCCTTCAACATCAAGGAAAAGACATTTTTAATGAAATCGAAAGGATAAAATTAAAAGGTCAAAAAAAACCGTGAACTAACCATCGTTGATTTTTTCTTCGAGATTTTTTCGTTGAAATTTTGACCAAAACTTACAAATACAGGACAAAAGTTTATGTTATCCTTTTCGAAATAAAACTTGTTATCTTCGTCTGTGGGTCCTTCAACATCAAGGAAAAGACATTTTTAATGAAATCGAAAGGATAAAATTAAAAGGTCAAAAAAAACCGTGAACTAACCATCGTTGATTTTTTCTTCGAGATTTTTTCGTTGAAATTTTGACCAAAACTTACAAATACAGGACAAAAGTTTATGTTATCCTTTTCAAAAAAAAACTTGATATCTTCGTCTGTGGGTCCTTACACATCAAGGAAAAGACATTTTTAATGAAATCGAAAGGATAAAATTAAAAGGTCAAAAAAAACCGTGAACTAACCATCGTTGATTTTTTCTTCGAGATTTTTTCGTTGAAATTTTGACCAAAACTTACAAATACAGGACAAAAGTTTATGTTATCCTTTTCAAAAAAAAACTTGATATCTTTGTCTGTGGGTCCTTCAACATCAAGGAAAAGACATTGTAAATGAAATCGAAAGGATAAAATTAAAAGGTCAAAAAAAACCGTGAACTAACCATCGTTGATTTTTTCTTCGAGATTTTTTCGTTGAAATTTTGACCAAAACTTACAAATACAGGACAAAAGTTTATGTTATCCTTTTCAAAAAAAAACTTGATATCTTCGTCTGTGGGTCCTTACACATCAAGGAAAAGACATTTTTAATGAAATCGAAAGGATAAAATTAAAAGGTCAAAAAAAACCGTGAACTAACCATCGTTGATTTTTTCTTCGAGATTTTTTCGTTGAAATTTTGACCAAAACTTACAAATACAGGACAAAAGTTTATGTTATCCTTTTCGAAAAAAAACTTGATATCTTTGTCTGTGGGTCCTTCAACATCAAGGAAAAGATATTTTAAACAAAATCGAAAGGATAAAATTAAAAGGTCAAAAAAACCCGTGAACTAACCATCGTTGATTTTTTCTTCGAGATTTTTTCGTTGAAATTTTGACCAAAACTTACAAATACAGGACAAAAGTTTATGTTATCCTTTTCGAAAAAAAACTTGATATCTTCGTCTGTGGGTCCTTCAACATCAAGGAAAAGACATTTTAAATAAAATCGAAAGGATAAAATTAAAAGGTCAAAAAAAACCGTGAACTAACCATCGTTGATTTTTTCTTCGAGATTTTTTCGTTGAAATTTTGACCAAAACTTACAAATACAGGACAAAAGTTTATGTTATCCTTTTCAAAAAAAAAAATTGAATTCTTCGTCTGTATCCTTTTCAAAAAAAAACTAGAAATCTTCGTCTGTAGGTCCTTCAACATCAAGGAAAAGATATTTTAAACAAAATCGAAAGTATAAAATTAAAAGGTCAAAAAAAACCGTGAACTAACCATCGTTGATTTTTTCTTCGAGATTTTTTCGTTGAAATTTTGAACAAAACTTACAAATACAGGACAAAAGTTTATGTTATCCTTTTCGAAAAAAAACTTGATATCTTCGTCTGTGGGTCCTTCAACATCAAGGAAAAGACATTTTAAATGAAATCGAAAGGATAAAATTAAAAGGTCAAAAAAAACCGTGAACTAACCATCGTTGATTTTTTCTTCGAGATTTTTTCGTTGAAATTTTGACCAAAACTTACAAATACAGGACAAAAGTTTATGTTATCCTTTTCGAAAAAAAACTTGATATCTTCGTCTGTGGGTCCTTCAACATCAAGGAAAAGATATTTTAAATGAAATCGAAAGGATAAAATTAAAAGGTCAAAAAAAACCGTGAACTAACCATCGTTGATTTTTTCTTCGAGATTTTTTTGTTGAAATTTTGACCAAAACTTACAAATACAGGACAAAAGTTTATGTTATCCTTTTCGAAAAAAAACTTGATATCTTCGTCTGTGGGTCCTTCAACATCAAGGAAAAGACATTTTAAATGAAATCGAAAGGATAAAATTAAAAGGTCAAAAAAAACCGTGAACTAACCATCGTTGATTTTTTCTTCGAGATTTTTTCGTTGAAATTTTGACCAAAACTTACAAATACAGGACAAAAGTTTATGTTATCCTTTTCGAAAAAAAACTTGATATCTTCGTCTGTGGGTCCTTCAACATCAAGGAAAAGACATTTTAAATGAAATCGAAAGGATAAAATTAAAAGGTCAAAAAAAACCGTGAACTAACCATCGTTGATTTTTTCTTCGAGATTTTTTCGTTGAAATTTTGACCAAAACTTACAAATACAGGACAAAAGTTTATGTTATCCTTTTCGAAAAAAAACTTGATATCTTCGTCTGTGGGTCCTTCAACATCAAGGAAAAGACATTTTAAATGTAATCGAAAGGATAAAATTAAAAGGTCAAAAAAAACCGTGAACTAACCATCGTTGATTTTTTCTTCGAGATTTTTTCGTTGAAATTTTGACCAAAACTTACAAATACAGGACAAAAGTTTATGTTATCCTTTTCGAAAAAAAACTTGATATCTTCGTCTGTGGGTCCTTCAACATCAAGGAAAAGATATTTTAAATGAAATCGAAAGGATAAAATTAAAAGGTCAAAAAAAACCGTGAACTAACCATCGTTGATTTTTTCTTCGAGATTTTTTTGTTGAAATTTTGACCAAAACTTACAAATACAGGACAAAAGTTTATGTTATCCTTTTCGAAAAAAAACTTGATATCTTCGTCTGTGGGTCCTTCAACATCAAGGAAAAGATATTTTAAATAAAATCGAAAGGATAAATTTAAAAGGTCAAAAAAAACCGTGAACTAACCATCGTTGATTTTTTCTTCGAGATTTTTTCGTTGAAATTTTGACCAAAACTTACAAATACAGGACAATAGTTTATGTTATCCTTTTCGAAAAAAAACTTGATATCTTCGTCTGTGGGTCCTTCAACATCAAGGAAAAGACATTTGAAATGAAATCAAAAGGATAAAATTAAAAGGTCAAAAAAAACCGTGAACTAACCATCGTTGATTTTTTCTTCGAGATTTTTTTGTTGAAATTTTGACCAAAACTTACAAATACAGGACAAAAGTTTATGTTATCCTTTTCGAAAAAAAACTTGATATCTTCGTCTGTGGGTCCTTCAACATCAAGGAAAAGATATTTTAAATAAAATCGAAAGGATAAAATTAAAAGGTCAAAAAAAACCGTGAACTAACCATCGTTGATTTTTTCTTCGAGATTTTTTCGTTGAAATTTTGACCAAAACTTACAAATACAGGACAATAGTTTATGTTATCCTTTTCGAAAAAAAACTTGATATCTTCGTCTGTGGGTCCTTCAACATCAAGGAAAAGACATTTGAAATGAAATCAAAAGGATAAAATTAAAAGGTCAAAAAAAACCGTGAACTAACCATCGTTGATTTTTTCTTCGAGATTTTTTCGTTGAAATTTTGACCAAAACTTACAAATACAGGACAAAAGTTTATGTTATCCTTTTCGAAAAAAAACTTGATATCTTCGTCTGTGGGTCCTTCAACATCAAGGAAAAGACATTTTAAATGAAATCGAAAGGATAAAATTAAAAGGTCAAAAAAAACCGTGAACTAACCATCGTTGATTTTTTCTTCGAGATTTTTTCGTTGAAATTTTGACCAAAACTTACAAATACAGGACAAAAGTTTATGTTATCCTTTTCGAAAAAAAACTTGATATCTTCGTCTGTGGGTCCTTCAACATCAAGGAAAAGACATTTTAAATGAAATCGAAAGGATAAAATTAAAAGGTCAAAAAAAACCGTGAACTAACCATCGTTGATTTTTTCTTCGAGATTTTTTCGTTGAAATTTTGACCAAAACTTACAAATACAGGACAAAAGTTTATGTTATCCTTTTCGAAAAAAAACTTGATATCTTCGTCTGTGGGTCCTTCAACATCAAGGAAAAGACATTTTAAATGAAATCGAAAGGATAAAATTAAAAGGTCAAAAAAAACCGTGAACTAACCATCGTTGATTTTTCTTCGAGATTTTTTCGTTGAAATTTTGACCAAAACTTACAAATACAGGACAAAAGTTTATGTTATCCTTTTCGAAAAAAAACTTGATATCTTCGTCTGTGGGTCCTTCAACATCAAGGAAAAGACATTTTAAATGAAATCGAAAGGATAAAATTAAAAGGTCAAAAAAAACCGTGAACTAACCATCGTTGATTTTTTCTTCGAGATTTTTTTGTTGAAATTTTGACCAAAACTTACAAATACAGGACAAAAGTTTATGTTATCCTTTTCGAAAAAAAACTTGATATCTTCGTCTGTGGGTCCTTCAACATCAAGGAAAAGATATTTTAAATAAAATCGAAAGGATAAAATTAAAAGGTCAAAAAAAACCGTGAACTAACCATCGTTGATTTTTTCTTCGAGATTTTTTCGTTGAAATTTTGACCAAAACTTACAAATACAGGACAATAGTTTATGTTATCCTTTTCGAAAAAAAACTTGATATCTTCGTCTGTGGGTCCTTCAACATCAAGGAAAAGACATTTGAAATGAAATCAAAAGGATAAAATTAAAAGGTCAAAAAAAACCGTGAACTAACCATCGTTGATTTTTTCTTCGAGATTTTTTCGTTGAAATTTTGACCAAAACTTACAAATACAGGACAAAAGTTTATGTTATCCTTTTCGAAAAAAAACTTGATATCTTCGTCTGTGGGTCCTTCAACATCAAGGAAAAGACATTTTAAATGAAATCGAAAGGATAAAATTAAAAGGTCAAAAAAAACCGTGAACTAACCATCGTTGATTTTTTCTTCGAGATTTTTTCGTTGAAATTTTGACCAAAACTTACAAATACAGGACAAAAGTTTATGTTATCCTTTTCGAAAAAAAACTTGATATCTTCGTCTGTGGGTCCTTCAACATCAAGGAAAAGACATTTTAAATGAAATCGAAAGGATAAAATTAAAAGGTCAAAAAAAACCGTGAACTAACCATCGTTGATTTTTTCTTCGAGATTTTTTCGTTGAAATTTTGACCAAAACTTACAAATACAGGACAAAAGTTTATGTTATCCTTTTCGAAAAAAAACTTGATATCTTCGTCTGTGGGTCCTTTAACATCAAGGAAAAGTAATTTTAAATGAAATCGAAAGGATAAAATTAAAAGGTCAAAAAAAACCGTGAACTAACCATCGTTGATTTTTTCTTCGAGATTTTTTTGTTGAAATTTTGACCAAAACTTACAAATACAGGACAAAAGTTTATGTTATCCTTTTCGAAAAAAAACTTGATATCTTCGTCTGTGGGTCCTTCAACATCAAGGAAAAGATATTTTAAATAAAATCGAAAGGATAAAATTAAAAGGTCAAAAAAAACCGTGAACTAACCATCGTTGATTTTTTCTTCGAGATTTTTTCGTTGAAATTTTGACCAAAACTTACAAATACAGGACAATAGTTTATGTTATCCTTTTCGAAAAAAAACTTGATATCTTCGTCTGTGGGTCCTTCAACATCAAGGAAAAGACATTTGAAATGAAATCAAAAGGATAAAATTAAAAGGTCAAAAAAAACCGTGAACTAACCATCGTTGATTTTTTCTTCGAGATTTTTTCGTTGAAATTTTGACCAAAACTTACAAATACAGGACAAAAGTTTATGTTATCCTTTTCGAAAAAAAACTTGATATCTTCGTCTGTGGGTCCTTCAACATCAAGGAAAAGACATTTTAAATGAAATCGAAAGGATAAAATTAAAAGGTCAAAAAAAACCGTGAACTAACCATCGTTGATTTTTTCTTCGAGATTTTTTCGTTGAAATTTTGACCAAAACTTACAAATACAGGACAAAAGTTTATGTTATCCTTTTCGAAAAAAAACTTGATATCTTCGTCTGTGGGTCCTTCAACATCAAGGAAAAGATATTTTAAATAAAATCGAAAGGATAAAATTAAAAGGTCAAAAAAAACCGTGAACTAACCATCGTTGATTTTTTCTTCGAGATTTTTTCGTTGAAATTTTGACCAAAACTTACAAATACAGGACAATAGTTTATGTTATCCTTTTCGAAAAAAAACTTGATATCTTCGTCTGTGGGTCCTTCAACATCAAGGAAAAGACATTTGAAATGAAATCAAAAGGATAAAATTAAAAGGTCAAAAAAAACCGTGAACTAACCATCGTTGATTTTTTCTTCGAGATTTTTTTGTTGAAATTTTGACCAAAACTTACAAATACAGGACAAAAGTTTATGTTATCCTTTTCGAAAAAAAACTTGATATCTTCGTCTGTGGGTCCTTCAACATCAAGGAAAAGATATTTTAAATAAAATCGAAAGGATAAAATTAAAAGGTCAAAAAAAACCGTGAACTAACCATCGTTGATTTTTTCTTCGAGATTTTTTCGTTGAAATTTTGACCAAAACTTACAAATACAGGACAATAGTTTATGTTATCCTTTTCGAAAAAAAACTTGATATCTTCGTCTGTGGGTCCTTCAACATCAAGGAAAAGACATTTGAAATGAAATCAAAAGGATAAAATTAAAAGGTCAAAAAAAACCGTGAACTAACCATCGTTGATTTTTTCTTCGAGATTTTTTCGTTGAAATTTTGACCAAAACTTACAAATACAGGACAAAAGTTTATGTTATCCTTTTCGAAAAAAAACTTGATATCTTCGTCTGTGGGTCCTTCAACATCAAGGAAAAGACATTTTAAATGAAATCGAAAGGATAAAATTAAAAGGTCAAAAAAAACCGTGAACTAACCATCGTTGATTTTTTCTTCGAGATTTTTTCGTTGAAATTTTGACCAAAACTTACAAATACAGGACAAAAGTTTATGTTATCCTTTTCGAAAAAAAACTTGATATCTTCGTCTGTGGGTCCTTCAACATCAAGGAAAAGACATTTTAAATGAAATCGAAAGGATAAAATTAAAAGGTCAAAAAAAACCGTGAACTAACCATCGTTGATTTTTTCTTCGAGATTTTTTCGTTGAAATTTTGACCAAAACTTACAAATACAGGACAAAAGTTTATGTTATCCTTTTCGAAAAAAAACTTGATATCTTCGTCTGTGGGTCCTTCAACATCAAGGAAAAGACATTTTAAATGAAATCGAAAGGATAAAATTAAAAGGTCAAAAAAAACCGTGAACTAACCATCGTTGATTTTTTCTTCGAGATTTTTTCGTTGAAATTTTGACCAAAACTTACAAATACAGGACAAAAGTTTATGTTATCCTTTTCGAAAAAAAACTTGATATCTTCGTCTGTGGGTCCTTCAACATCAAGGAAAAGACATTTTAAATGAAATCGAAAGGATAAAATTAAAAGGTCAAAAAAAACCGTGAACTAACCATCGTTGATTTTTCTTCGAGATTTTTTCGTTGAAATTTTGACCAAAACTTACAAATACAGGACAAAAGTTTATGTTATCCTTTTCGAAAAAAAACTTGATATCTTCGTCTGTGGGTCCTTCAACATCAAGGAAAAGACATTTTAAATGAAATCGAAAGGATAAAATTAAAAGGTCAAAAAAAACCGTGAACTAACCATCGTTGATTTTTTCTTCGAGATTTTTTTGTTGAAATTTTGACCAAAACTTACAAATACAGGACAAAAGTTTATGTTATCCTTTTCGAAAAAAAACTTGATATCTTCGTCTGTGGGTCCTTCAACATCAAGGAAAAGATATTTTAAATAAAATCGAAAGGATAAAATTAAAAGGTCAAAAAAAACCGTGAACTAACCATCGTTGATTTTTTCTTCGAGATTTTTTCGTTGAAATTTTGACCAAAACTTACAAATACAGGACAATAGTTTATGTTATCCTTTTCGAAAAAAAACTTGATATCTTCGTCTGTGGGTCCTTCAACATCAAGGAAAAGACATTTGAAATGAAATCAAAAGGATAAAATTAAAAGGTCAAAAAAAACCGTGAACTAACCATCGTTGATTTTTTCTTCGAGATTTTTTCGTTGAAATTTTGACCAAAACTTACAAATACAGGACAAAAGTTTATGTTATCCTTTTCGAAAAAAAACTTGATATCTTCGTCTGTGGGTCCTTCAACATCAAGGAAAAGACATTTTAAATGAAATCGAAAGGATAAAATTAAAAGGTCAAAAAAAACCGTGAACTAACCATCGTTGATTTTTTCTTCGAGATTTTTTCGTTGAAATTTTGACCAAAACTTACAAATACAGGACAAAAGTTTATGTTATCCTTTTCGAAAAAAAACTTGATATCTTCGTCTGTGGGTCCTTCAACATCAAGGAAAAGACATTTTAAATGAAATCGAAAGGATAAAATTAAAAGGTCAAAAAAAACCGTGAACTAACCATCGTTGATTTTTTCTTCGAGATTTTTTCGTTGAAATTTTGACCAAAACTTACAAATACAGGACAAAAGTTTATGTTATCCTTTTCGAAAAAAAACTTGATATCTTCGTCTGTGGGTCCTTCAACATCAAGGAAAAGACATTTTAAATGAAATCGAAAGGATAAAATTAAAAGGTCAAAAAAAACCGTGAACTAACCATCGTTGATTTTTTCTTCGAGATTTTTTTGTTGAAATTTTGACCAAAACTTACAAATACAGGACAAAAGTTTATGTTATCCTTTTCGAAAAAAAACTTGATATCTTCGTCTGTGGGTCCTTCAACATCAAGGAAAAGATATTTTAAATAAAATCGAAAGGATAAAATTAAAAGGTCAAAAAAAACCGTGAACTAACCATCGTTGATTTTTTCTTCGAGATTTTTTCGTTGAAATTTTGACCAAAACTTACAAATACAGGACAATAGTTTATGTTATCCTTTTCGAAAAAAAACTTGATATCTTCGTCTGTGGGTCCTTCAACATCAAGGAAAAGACATTTGAAATGAAATCAAAAGGATAAAATTAAAAGGTCAAAAAAAACCGTGAACTAACCATCGTTGATTTTTTCTTCGAGATTTTTTCGTTGAAATTTTGACCAAAACTTACAAATACAGGACAAAAGTTTATGTTATCCTTTTCGAAAAAAAACTTGATATCTTCGTCTGTGGGTCCTTCAACATCAAGGAAAAGACATTTTAAATGAAATCGAAAGGATAAAATTAAAAGGTCAAAAAAAACCGTGAACTAACCATCGTTGATTTTTTCTTCGAGATTTTTTCGTTGAAATTTTGACCAAAACTTACAAATACAGGACAAAAGTTTATGTTATCCTTTTCGAAAAAAAACTTGATATCTTCGTCTGTGGGTCCTTCAACATCAAGGAAAAGACATTTTAAATGAAATCGAAAGGATAAAATTAAAAGGTCAAAAAAAACCGTGAACTAACCATCGTTGATTTTTTCTTCGAGATTTTTTCGTTGAAATTTTGACCAAAACTTACAAATACAGGACAAAAGTTTATGTTATCCTTTTCGAAAAAAAACTTGATATCTTCGTCTGTGGGTCCTTCAACATCAAGGAAAAGACATTTTAAATGAAATCGAAAGGATAAAATTAAAAGGTCAAAAAAAACCGTGAACTAACCATCGTTGATTTTTTCTTCGAGATTTTTTCGTTGAAATTTTGACCAAAACTTACAAATACAGGACAAAAGTTTATGTTATCCTTTTCGAAAAAAAACTTGATATCTTCGTCTGTGGGTCCTTCAACATCAAGGAAAAGACATTTTAAATGAAATCGAAAGGATAAAATTAAAAGGTCAAAAAAAACCGTGAACTAACCATCGTTGATTTTTTCTTCGAGATTTTTTCGTTGAAATTTTGACCAAAACTTACAAATACAGGACAAAAGTTTATGTTATCCTTTTCGAAATAAAACTTGATATCTTCGTCTGTGGGTCCTTCAACATCAAGGAAAAGATATTTTAAATGAAATCGAAAGGATAAAATTAAAAGGTCAAAAAAAACCGTGAACTAACCATCGTTGATTTTTTCTTCGAGATTTTTTTGTTGAAATTTTGACCAAAACTTACAAATACAGGACAAAAGTTTATGTTATCCTTTTCGAAAAAAAACTTGATATCTTCGTCTGTGGGTCCTTCAACATCAAGGAAAAGATATTTTAAATAAAATCGAAAGGATAAAATTAAAAGGTCAAAAAAAACCGTGAACTAACCATCGTTGATTTTTTCTTCGAGATTTTTTCGTTGAAATTTTGACCAAAACTTACAAATACAGGACAAAAGTTTATGTTATCCTTTTCGAAAAAAAACTTGATATCTTCGTCTGTGGGTCCTTCAACATCAAGGAAAAGACATTTGAAATGAAATCAAAAGGATAAAATTAAAAGGTCAAAAAAAACCGTGAACTAACCATCGTTGATTTTTTCTTCGAGATTTTTTTGTTGAAATTTTGACCAAAACTTACAAATACAGGACAAAAGTTTATGTTATCCTTTTCGAAAAAAAACTTGATATCTTCGTCTGTGGGTCCTTCAACATCAAGGAAAAGATATTTTAAATAAAATCGAAAGGATAAAATTAAAAGGTCAAAAAAAACCGTGAACTAACCATCGTTGATTTTTTTTTCGAGATTTTTTCGTTGAAATTTTGACCAAAACTTACAAATACAGGACAATAGTTTATGTTATCCTTTTCGAAAAAAAACTTGATATCTTCGTCTGTGGGTCCTTCAACATCAAGGAAAAGACATTTTAAATGAAATCGAAAGGATAAAATTAAAAGGTCAAAAAAAACCGTGAACTAACCATCGTTGATTTTTTCTTCGAGATTTTTTCGTTGAAATTTTGACCAAAACTTACAAATACAGGACAAAAGTTTATGTTATCCTTTTCGAAAAAAAACTTGATATCTTCGTCTGTGGGTCCTTCAACATCAAGGAAAAGATATTTTAAATGAAATCGAAAGGATAAAATTAAAAGGTCAAAAAAAACCGTGAACTAACCATCGTTGATTTTTTCTTCGAGATTTTTTCGTTGAAATTTTGACCAAAACTTACAAATACAGGACAAAATTATATGTTATCCTTTTCGAAAAAAAACTTTATATCTTCGTCTGTGGGTCCTTCAACATCAAGGAAAAGACATTTTAAATGAAATCAAAAGGATAAAATTAAAAGGTCAAAAAAAACCGTGAACTAACCATCGTTGATTTTTTCTTCGAGATTTTTTTGTTGAAATTTTGACCAAAACTTACAAATACAGGACAAAAGTTTATGTTATCCTTTTCGAAAAAAAACTTGATATCTTCGTCTGTGGGTCCTTCAACATCAAGGAAAAGACATTTTAAATGAAATCGAAAGGATAAAATTAAAAGGTCAAAAAAAACCGTGTTCTAACCATCGTTGATTTTTTCTTCGAGATTTTTTCGTTGAAATTTTGAACAAAACTTACAAATACAGGACAAAAGTTTATGTTATCCTTTTCGAAAAAAAATTTGATATCTTCGTCTGTGGGTCCTTCAACATCAAGGAAAAGACATTTTAAATGAAATCGAAAGGATAAAATTAAAAGGTCAAAAAAAACCGTGAACTAACCATCGTTGATTTTTTCTTCGAGATTTTTTCGTTGAAATTTTGACCAAAACTTACAAATACAGGACAAAAGTTTATGTTATCCTTTTCGAAAAAAAACTTGATATCTTCGTCTGTGGGTCCTTCAACATCAAGGAAAAGACATTTTAAATGAAATCGAAAGGATAAAATTAAAAGGTCAAAAAAAACCGTGAACTAACCATCGTTGATTTTTTCTTCGAGATTTTTTCGTTGAAATTTTGACCAAAACTTACAAATACAGGACAAAAGTTTATGTTATCCTTTTCGAAATAAAACTTGATATCTTCGTCTGTGGGTCCTTCAACATCAAGGAAAAGACATTTTAAATGAAATCGAAAGGATAAAATTAAAAGGTCAAAAAAAACCGTGAACTAACCACCGTTGATTTTTTCTTCGAGATTTTTTCGTTGAAATTTTGACCAAAACATACAAATACAGGACAAAAGTTTATGTTATCCTTTTCGAAAAAAAACTTGATATCTTCGTCTGTGGGTCCTTCAACATCAAGGAAAAGACATTTTAAATGAAATCGAAAGGATAAAATTAAAAGGTCAAAAAAAACCGTGAACTAACCATCGTTGATTTTTTCTTCGAGATTTTTTCGTTGAAATTTTGACCAAAACTTACAAATACAGGACAAAAGTTTATGTTATCCTTTTCGAAAAAAAACTTGATATCTTCGTCTGCGGGTCCTTACACATCAAGGAAAAGACATTTTTAATGAAATCGAAAGGATAAAATTAAAAGATCAAAAAAAACCGTGAACTAACCATCGTTGATTTTTCCTTCGAGATTTTTTCGTTGAAATTTTGACCAAAACTTACAAATACAGGACAAAAGTTTATGTTATCCTTTTCAAAAAAAAAACTTGAATTCTTCGTCTGTATCCTTTTCAAAAAAAAACTAGAAATCTTCGTCTGTAGGTCCTTCAACATCAAGGAAAAGATATTTTAAACAAAATCGAAAGTATAAAATTAAAAGGTCAAAAAAAACCGTGAACTAACCATCGTTGATTTTTTCTTCGAGATTTTTTTGTTGAAATTTTGACCAGAACTTACAAATACAGGACAAAAGTTTATGTTATCCTTTCCAAAAAAAAACTAGAAATCTTCGTCTGTAGGTCCTTCAACATCAAGGAAAAGATATTTTAAACAAAATCGAAAGTATAAAATTAAAATGTCAAAAAAAACCGTGAACTAACCATCGTTGATTTTTTCTTCGAGATTTTTTCGTTGAAATTTTGACCAAAACTTACAAATACAGGACAAAAGTTTATGTTATCCTTTTCGAAAAAAAACTTGATATCTTCGTCTGTGGGTCCTTCAACATCAAGGAAAAGACATTTTAAATGAAATCGAAAGGATAAAATTAAAAGGTCAAAAAAAACCGTGAACTAACCATCGTTGATTTTTTCTTCGAGATTTTTTCGTTGAAATTTTGACCAAAACTTACAAATACAGGACAAAAGTTTATGTTATCCTTTTCAAAAAAAAAACTTGAATTCTTCGTCTGTATCCTTTTCAAAAAAAAACTAGAAATCTTCGTCTGTAGGTCCTTCAACATCAAGGAAAAGATATTTTAAACAAAATCGAAAGTATAAAATTAAAAGGTCAAAAAAAACCGTGAACTCACCATCGTTGATTTTTTCTTCGAGATTTTTTCGTTGAAATTTTGACCAAAACTTACAAATACAGGACAAAAGTTTATGTTATCCTTTTCGAAAAAAAACTTGATATCTTCGTCTGTGGGTCCTTCAACATCAAGGAAAAGATATTTTAAATGAAATCGAAAGGATAAAATTAAAAGGTCAAAAAAAACCGTGAACTAACCATCGTTGATTTTTTCTTCGGGATTTTTTCGTTGAAATTTTGACCAAAACTTACAAATACAGGACAAAAGTTTATGTTATCCTTTTCGAAAAAAAACTTGATATCTTCGTCTGTGGGTCCTTCAACATCAAGGAAAAGACATTGTAAATGAAATCGAAAGGATAAAATTAAAAGGTCAAAAAAAACCGTGAACTAACCATCGTTGATTTTTTCTTCGAGATTTTTTCGTTGAAATTTTGACCAAAACTTACAAATACAGGACAAAAGTTTATGTTATCCTTTTCGAAAAAAAACTTTATATCTTCGTCTGTGGGTCCTTCAACATCAAGGAAAAGACATTTTAAATGAAATCGAAAGGATAAAATTAAAAGGTCAAAAAAAACCGTGAACTAACCATCGTTGATTTTTTCTTCGAGATTTTTTCGTTGAAATTTTGACCAAAACTTACAAATACAGGACAAAAGTTTATGTTATCCTTTTCGAAAAAAAACTTGATATCTTCGTCTGTGGGTCCTTCAACATCAAGGAAAAGACATTTTAAATAAAATCGAAAGGATAAAATTAAAAGGTCAAAAAAAACCGTGAACTAACCATCGTTGATTTTTTCTTCGAGATTTTTTCGTTGAAATTTTGACCAAAACTTACAAATACAGGACAAAAGTTTATGTTATCCTTTTCGAAAAAAAACTTTATATCTTCGTCTGTGGGTCCTTCAACATCAAGGAAAAGACATTTTAAATGAAATCGAAAGGATAAAATTAAAAGGTCAAAAAAAACCGTGAACTAACCATCGTTGATTTTTTCTTCGAGATTTTTTCGTTGAAATTTTGACCAAAACTTACAAATACAGGACAAAAGTTTATGTTATCCTTTTCGAAAAAAAACTTGATATCTTCGTCTGTGGGTCCTTCAACATCAAGGAAAAGACATTTTAAATGAAATCGAAAGGATAAAATTAAAAGGTCAAAAAAAACCGTGAACTAACCATCGTTGATTTTTTCTTCGAGATTTTTTCGTTGAAATTTTGACCAAAACTTACAAATACAGGACAAAAGTTTATGTTATCCTTTTTGAAAAAAAACTTGATATCTTCGTCTGTGGGTCCTTCAACATCAAGGAAAAGATATTTTAAATAAAATCGAAAGGATAAAATTAAAAGGTCAAAAAAAACCGTGAACTAACCATCGTTGATTTTTTCTTCGAGATTTTTTCGTTGAAATTTTGACCAAAACTTACAAATACAGGACAAAAGTTTATGTTATCCTTTTCGAAAAAAAACTTGATATCTTCGTCTGTGGGTCCTTCAACATCAAGGAAAAGACATTTTAAATAAAATCGAAAGGATAAAATTAAAAGGTCAAAAAAAACCGTGAACTAACCATCGTTGATTTTTTCTTCGAGATTTTTTCGTTGAAATTTTGACCAAAACTTACAAATACAGGACAAAAGTTTATGTTATCCTTTTCAAAAAAAAAACTTGAATTCTTCGTCTGTGGGTCCTTCAACATCAAGGAAAAGACATTTTAAATGAAATCGAAAGGATAAAATTAAAAGGTCAAAAAAAACCGTGTTCTAACCATCGTTGATTTTTTCTTCGAGATTTTTTCGTTGAAATTTTGACCAAAACTTACAAATACAGGACAAAAGTTTATGTTATCCTTTTCGAAAAAAAACTTGATATCTTCGTCTGTGGGTCCTTCAACATCAAGGAAGTGACATTTTAAATGAAATCGAAAGGATAAAATTAAAAGGTCAAAAAAAACCGTGAACTAACCATCGTTGATTTTTTCTTCGAGATTTTTTCGTTGAAATTTTGACCAAAATTTACAAATACAGGACAAAAGTTTATGTTATCCTTTTCGAAAAAAAACTTGATATCTTCGTCTGTGGGTCCTTCAACATCAAGGAAAAGACATTTTAAATGAAATCGAAAGGATAAAATTAAAAGGTCAAAAAAAACCGTGAACTAACCATCGTTGATTTTTTCTTCGAGATTTTTGCGTTGAAATTTTGACCAAAACTTACAAATACAGGACAAAAGTTTATGTTATTCTTTCGAAAAAAAACTTGATATCTTCGTCTGTGGGTCCTTCAACATCAAGGAAAAGATATTTTAAATGAAATCGAAAGGATAAAATTAAAAGGTCAAAAAAAACCGTGAACTAACCATCGTTGATTTTTTCTTCGAGATTTTTTTGTTGAAATTTTGACCAAAACTTACAAATACAGGACAAAAGTTTATGTTATCCTTTTCGAAAAAAAACTTGATATCTTCGTCTGTGGGTCCTTCAACATCAAGGAAAAGATATTTTAAATAAAATCGAAAGGATAAAATTAAAAGGTCAAAAAAAACCGTGAACTAACCATCGTTGATTTTTTCTTCGAGATTTTTTCGTTGAAATTTTGACCAAAACTTACAAATACAGGACAAAAGTTTATGTTATCCTTTTCGAAAAAAAACTTGATATCCTCGTCTGTGGGTCCTTCAACATCAAGGAAAAGATATTTTAAATAAAATCGAAAGGATAAAATTAAAAGGTCAAAAAAAACCGTGAACTAACCATCGTTGATTTTTTCTTCGAGATTTTTTCGTTGAAATTTTGACCAAAACTTACAAATACAGGACAAAAGTTTATGTTATCCTTTTCGAAAAAAAACGTGATATCTTCGTCTGTGGGTCCTTCAACATCAAGGAAAAGATATTTTAAATGAAATCGAAAGGATAAAATTAAAATTAAAAAAAAAACCGTGAACTAACCATCGTTGATTTCTTCTTCGAGATTTTTTCGTTGAAATTTTGACCAAAACTTACAAATACAGGACAAAATTATATGTTATCCTTTTCGAAAAAAAACTTTATATCTTCGTCTGTGGGTCCTTCAACATCAAGGAAAAGACATTTTAAATTAATTCAAAAGGATAAAATTAAAAGGTCAAAAAAAACCGTGAACTAACCATCGTTGATTTTTTCTTCGAGATTTTTTTGTTGAAATTTTGACCAAAACTTACAAATACAGGACAAAAGTTTATGTTATCCTTTTCGAAAAAAAACTTGATTTCTTCGTCTGTGGGTCCTTCAACATCAAGGAAAAGACATTTTAAATGAAATCGAAAGGATAAAATTAAAAGGTCAAAAAAAACCGTGTTCTAACCATCGTTGATTTTTTCTTCGAGATTTTTTCGTTGAAATTTTGAACAAAACTTACAAATACAGGACAATAGTTTATGTTATCCTTTTCGAAAAAAAACTTGATATCTTCGTCTGTGGGTCCTTCAACATCAAGGAAAAGACATTTGAAATGAAATCAAAAGGATAAAATTAAAAGGTCAAAAAAAACCGTGAACTAACCATCGTTGATTTTTTCTTCGAGATTTTTTCGTTGAAATTTTGACCAAAACTTACAAATACAGGACAAAAGTTTATGTTATCCTTTTCGAAAAAAAACTTGATATCTTCGTCTGTGGGTCCTTCAACATCAAGGAAAAGACATTTTAAATGAAATCGAAAGGATAAAATTAAAAGGTCAAAAAAAACCGTGAACTAACCATCGTTGATTTTTTCTTCGAGATTTTTTTGTTGAAATTTTGACCAAAACTTACAAATACAGGACAAAAGTTTATGTTATCCTTTTCGAAAAAAAACTTGATATCTTCGTCTGTGGGTCCTTCAACATCAAGGAAAAGACATTTTAAATGAAATCGAAAGGATAAAATTAAAAGGTCAAAAAAAACCGTGAACTAACCATCGTTGATTTTTTCTTCGAGATTTTTTTGTTGAAATTTTGACCAAAACTTACAAATACAGGACAAAAGTTTATGTTATCCTTTTCGAAAAAAAACTTGATATCTTCATCTGTGGGTCCTTCAACATCAAGGAAAAGACATTTTAAATGAAATCAAAAGGATAAAATTAAAAGGTCAAAAAAAACCGTGAACTAACCATCGTTGATTTTTTCTTCGAGATTTTTTTGTTGAAATTTTGACCAAAACTTACAAATACAGGACAAAAGTTTATGTTATCCTTTTCGAAAAAAAACTTGATATCTTCGTCTGTGGGTCCTTCAACATCAAGGAAAAGATATTTTAAATAAAATCGAAAGGATAAAATTAAAAGGTCAAAAAAAACCGTGAACTAACCATCGTTGATTTTTTCTTCGAGATTTTTTCGTTGAAATTTTGACCAAAACTTACAAATACAGGACAAAAGTTTATGTTATCCTTTTCGAAAAAAAACTTGATATCTTCGTCTGTGGGTCCTTCAACATCAAGGAAAAGACATTTTAAATGAAATCGAAAGGATAAAATTAAAAGGTCAAAAAAAACCGTGAACTAACCATCGTTGATTTCTTCTTCGAGATTTTTTCGTTGAAATTTTGACCAAAACTTACAAATACAGGACAAAATTATATGTTATCCTTTTCGAAAAAAAACTTTATATCTTCGTCTGTGGGTCCTTCAACATCAAGGAAAAGACATTTTAAATTAATTCAAAAGGATAAAATTAAAAGGTCAAAAAAAACCGTGAACTAACCATCGTTGATTTTTTCTTCGAGATTTTTTTGTTGAAATTTTGACCAAAACTTACAAATACAGGACAAAAGTTTATGTTATCCTTTTCGAAAAAAAACTTGATTTCTTCGTCTGTGGGTCCTTCAACATCAAGGAAAAGACATTTTAAATGAAATCGAAAGGATAAAATTAAAAGGTCAAAAAAAACCGTGTTCTAACCATCGTTGATTTTTTCTTCGAGATTTTTTCGTTGAAATTTTGAACAAAACTTACAAATACAGGACAAAAGTTTATGTTATCCTTTTCGAAAAAAAACTTGATATCTTCGTCTGTGGGTCCTTCAACATCAAGGAAAAGATATTTTAAATAAAATCGAAAGGATAAAATTAAAAGGTCAAAAAAAACCGTGAACTAACCATCGTTGATTTTTTCTTCGAGATTTTTTCGTTGAAATTTTGACCAAAACTTACAAATACAGGACAAAAGTTTATGTTATCCTTTTCGAAAAAAAACTTGATATCTTCGTCTGTGGGTCCTTCAACATCAAGGAAAAGACATTTTAAATGAAATCAAAAGGATAAAATTAAAAGGTCAAAAAAAACCGTGAACTAACCATCGTTGATTTTTTCTTCGAGATTTTTTTGTTGAAATTTTGACCAAAACTTACAAATACAGGACAAAAGTTTATGTTATCCTTTTCGAAAAAAAACTTGATATCTTCGTCTGTGGGTCCTTCAACATCAAGGAAAAGACATTTTAAATGAAATCAAAAGGATAAAATTAAAAGGTCAAAAAAAACCGTGAACTAACCATCGTTGATTTTTTCTTCGAGATTTTTTTGTTGAAATTTTGACCAAAACTTACAAATACAGGACAAAAGTTTATGTTATCCTTTTCGAAAAAAAACTTGATATCTTCGTCTGTGGGTCCTTCAACATCAAGGAAAAGATATTTTAAATAAAATCGAAAGGATAAAATTAAAAGGTCAAAAAAAACCGTGAACTAACCATCGTTGATTTTTTCTTCGAGATTTTTTCGTTGAAATTTTGACCAAAACTTACAAATACAGGACAAAAGTTTATGTTATCCTTTTCGAAAAAAAACTTGATATCTTCGTCTGTGGGTCCTTCAACATCAAGGAAAAGACATTTTAAATGAAATCGAAAGGATAAAATTAAAAGGTCAAAAAAAACCGTGAACTAACCATCGTTGATTTTTTCTTCGAGATTTTTTCGTTGAAATTTTGACCAAAACTTACAAATACAGGACAAAAGTTTATGTTATCCTTTTCGAAAAAAAACTTGATATCTTCGTCTGTGGGTCCTTCAACATCAAGGAAAAGACATTTTAAATGAAATCAAAAGGATAAAATTAAAAGGTCAAAAAAAACCGTGAACTAACCATTGTTGATTTTTTCTTCGAGATTTTTTTGTTGAAATTTTGACCAAAACTTACAAATACAGGACAAAAGTTTATGTTATCCTTTTCGAAAAAAAACTTGATATCTTCGTCTGTGGGTCCTTCAACATCAAGGAAAAGATATTTTAAATAAAATCGAAAGGATAAAATTAAAAGGTCAAAAAAAAACCGTGAACTAACCATCGTTGATTTTTTCTTCGAGATTTTTTCGTTGAAATTTTGACCAAAACTTACAAATACAGGACAAAAGTTTATGTTATCCTTTTCGAAAAAAAACTTGATATCTTCGTCTGTGGGTCCTTCAACATCAAGGAAAAGACATTTTAAATAAAATCGAAAGGATAAAATTAAAAGGTCAAAAAAAACCGTGAACTAACCATCGTTGATTTCTTCTTCGAGATTTTTTCGTTGAAATTTTGACCAAAACTTACAAATACAGGACAAAATTATATGTTATCCTTTTCGAAAAAAAACTTGATATCTTCGTCTGTGGGTCCTTACACATCAAGGAAAAGACATTTTTAATGAAATCGAAAGGATAAAATTAAAAGGTCAAAAAAAACCGTGAACTAACCATCGTTGATTTTTTCTTCGAGATTTTTTCGTTGAAATATTGACCAAAACTTACAAATACAGGACAAAAGTTTATGTTATCCTTTTCAAAAAAAAAACTTGAATTCTTCGTCTGTATCCTTTTCAAAAAAAAACTAGAAATCTTCGTCTGTAGGTCCTTCAACATCAAGGAAAAGATATTTTAAACAAAATCGAAAGTATAAAATTAAAAGGTCAAAAAAAACCGTGAACTAACCATCGTTGATTTTTTCTTCGAGATTTTTTCGTTGAAATTTTGACCAAAACTTACAAATACAGGACAAAAGTTTATGTTATCCTTTTCGAAAAAAAACTTGATATCTTCGTCTGTGGGTCCTTCAACATCAAGGAAAAGACATTTTAAATAAAATCGAAAGGATAAAATTAAAAGGTCAAAAAAAACCGTGAACTAACCATCGTTGATTTTTTCTTCGAGATTTTTTCGTTGAAATTTTGACCAAAAGTTACAAATACAGGACAAAAGTTTATGTTATCCTTTTTGAAAAAAAACTTTATATCTTCGTCTGTGGGTCCTTCAACATCAAGGAAAAGATATTTTAAATAAAATCGAAAGGATAAAATTAAAAGGTCAAAAAAAACCGTGAACTAACCATCGTTGATTTTTTCTTCGAGATTTTTTTGTTGAAATTTTGACCAAAACTTACAAATACAGGACAAAAGTTTATGTTATCCTTTTCAAAAAAAAAACTTGAATTCTTCGTCTGTATCCTTTTCAAAAAAAAACTAGAAATCTTCGTCTGTAGGTCCTTCAACATCAAGGAAAAGATATTTTAAACAAAATCGAAAGTATAAAATTAAAAGGTCAAAAAAAACCGTGAACTAACCATCGTTGATTTTTTCTTCGAGATATTTTCGTTGAAATTTTGACCAAAACTTACAAATACAGGACAAAAGTTTATGTTATCCTTTTCGAAAAAAAACTTGATATCTTCGTCTGTGGGTCCTTCAACATCAAGGAAAAGACATTTTAAATAAAATCGAAAGGATAAAATTAAAAGGTCAAAAAAAACCGTGAACTAACCATCGTTGATTTTTTCTTCGAGATTTTTTCGTTGAAATTTTGACCAAAACTTACAAATACAGGACAAAAGTTTATGTTATCCTTTTTGAAAAAAAACTTTATATCTTCGTCTGTGGGTCCTTCAACATCAAGGAAAAGATATTTTAAATAAAATCGAAAGGATAAAATTAAAAGGTCAAAAAAAACCGTGAACTAACCATCGTTGATTTTTTCTTCGAGATTTTTTTGTTGAAATTTTGACCAAAACTTACAAATACAGGACAAAAGTTTATGTTATCCTTTTCAAAAAAAAAACTTGAATTCTTCGTCTGTATCCTTTTCAAAAAAAAACTAGAAATCTTCGTCTGTAGGTCCTTCAACATCAAGGAAAAGATATTTTAAACAAAATCGAAAGTATAAAATTAAAAGGTCAAAAAAAACCGTGAACTAACCATCGTTGATTTTTTCTTCGAGATTTTTTCGTTGAAATTTTGACCAAAACTTACAAATACAGGACAAAATTATATGTTATCCTTTTCGAAAAAAAACTTGATATCTTCGTCTGTGGGTCCTTCAACATCAAGGAAAAGACATTTTAAATGAAATCGAAAGGATAAAATTAAAAGGTCAAAAAAAACCGTGAACTAACCATCGTTGATTTTTTCTTCGAGATTTTTTCGTTGAAATTTTGACCAAAACTTACAAATACAGGACAAAAGTTTATGTTATCCTTTTCGAAAAAAAACTTGATATCTTCGTCTGTGGGTCCTTACACATCAAGGAAAAGACATTTTTAATGAAATCGAAAGGATAAAATTAAAAGGTCAAAAAAAACCGTGAACTAACCATCGTTGATTTTTTCTTCGAGATTTTTTTGTTGAAATTTTGACCAAAACTTACAAATACAGGACAAAAGTTTATGTTATCCTTTTCGAAAAAAAACTTGATATCTTCGTCTGTGGGTCCTTACACATCAAGGAAAAGACATTTTTAATGAAATCGAAAGGATAAAATTAAAAGGTCAAAAAAAACCGTGAACTAACCATCGTTGATTTTTTCTTCGAGATTTTTTCGTTGAAATTTTGACCAAAACTTACAAATACAGGACAAAATTATATGTTATCCTTTTCGAAAAAAAACTTGATATCTTCGTCTGTGGGTCCTTCAACATCAAGGAAAAGACATTTTTAATGAAATCGAAAGAATAAAATTAAAAGGTCAAAAAAAACCGTGAACTAACCATCGTTGATTTCTTCTTCGAGATTTTTTCGTTGAAATTTTGACCAAAACTTACAAATACAGGACAAAATTATATGTTATCCTTTTCGAAAAAAAACTTGATATCTTCGTCTGTGGGTCCTTACACATCAAGGAAAAGACATTTTTAATGAAATCGAAAGGATAAAATTAAAAGGTCAAAAAAAACAGTGAACTAACCATCGTTGATTTTTTCTTCGAGATTTTTTCGTTGAAATTTTGACCAAAACTTACAAATACAGGACAAAAGTTTATGTTATCCTTTTCAAAAAAAAAACTTGAATTCTTCGTCTGTATCCTTTTCAAAAAAAAACTAGAAATCTTCGTCTGTAGGTCCTTCAACATCAAGGAAAAGATATTTTAAACAAAATCGAAAGTATAAAATTAAAAGGTCAAAAAAAACCGTGAACTAACCATCGTTGATTTTTTCTTCGAGATTTTTTCGTTGAAATTTTGACCAAAACTTACAAATACAGGACAAAAGTTTATGTTATCCTTTTCGAAAAAAAACTTGATATCTTCGTCTGTGGGTCCTTCAACATCAAGGAAAAGACATTTTAAATGAAATCGAAAGGATAAAATTAAAAGGTCAAAAAAAACCGTGTTCTAACCATCGTTGATTTTTTCTTCGAGATTTTTTCGTTGAAATTTTGACCAAAACTTACAAATACAGGACAAAAGTTTATGTTATCCTTTTCGAAAAAAAACTTGTTTCTTCGTCTGTGGGTCCTTCAACATCAAGGAAAAGACATTTTAAATGAAATCGAAAGGATAAAATTAAAAGGTCAAAAAAAACCGTGAACTAACCATCGTTGATTTTTTCTTCGAGATTTTTTCGTTGAAAAGTTGACCAAAACTTACAAATACAGGACAAAAGTTTATGTTATCCTTTTCGAAAAAAAACTTGATATCTTCGTCTGTGGGTCCTTCAACATCAAGGAAAAGACATTTTAAATGAAATCGAAAGGATAAAATTAAAAGGTCAAAAAAAACCGTGTTCTAACCATCGTTGATTTTTTCTTCGAGATTTTTTCGTTGAAATTTTGACCAAAACTTACAAATACAGGACAAAAGTTTATGTTATCCTTTTCGAAAAAAAACTTGATATCTTCGTCTGTGGGTCCTTCAACATCAAGGAAAAGACATTTTAAATGAAATCGAAAGGATAAAATTAAAAGGTCAAAAAAAACCGTGAACTAACCATCGTTGATTTTTTCTTCGAGATTTTTTCGTTGAAATTTTGACCAAAACTTACAAATACAGGACAAAAGTTTATGTTATCCTTTTCGAAAAAAAACTTGTTTCTTCGTCTGTGGGTCCTTCAACATCAAGGAAAAGACATTTTAAATGAAATCGAAAGGATAAAATTAAAAGGTCAAAAAAAACCGTGAACTAACCATCGTTGATTTTTTCTTCGAGATTTTTTCGTTGAAATTTTGACCAAAACTTACAAATACAGGACAAAAGTTTATGTTATCCTTTTCGAAAAAAAACTTGATATCTTCGTCTGTGGGTCCTTCAACATCAAGGAAAAGACATTTTAAATGAAATCGAAAGGATAAAATTAAAAGGTCAAAAAAAACCGTGAACTAACCATCGTTGATTTTTTCTTCGAGATTTATTCGTTGAAATTTTGACCAAAACTTACAAATACAGGACAAAAGTTTATGTTATCCTTTTCGAAAAAAAACTTTATATCTTCGTCTGTGGGTCCTTCAACATCAAGGAAAAGATATTTTAAATAAAATCGAAAGGATAAAATTAAAAGGTCAAAAAAAACCGTGAACTAACCATCGTTGATTTTTTCTTCGAGATTTTTTCGTTGAAATTTTGACCAAAACTTACAAATACAGGACAAAAGTTTATGTTATCCTTTTCGAAAAAAAACTTGATATCTTCGTCTGTGGGTCCTTCAACATCAAGGAAAAGACATTTTAAATGAAATCGAAAGGATAAAATTAAAAGGTCAAAAAAAACCGTGTTCTAACCATCGTTGATTTTTTCTTCGAGATTTTTTCGTTGAAATTTTGACCAAAACTTACAAATACAGGACAAAAGTTTATGTTATCCTTTTCGAAAAAAAACTTGATATCTTCGTCTGTGGGTCCTTCAACATCAAGGAAAAGACATTTTAAATGAAATCGAAAGGATAAAATTAAAAGGTCAAAAAAAACCGTGAACTAACCATCGTTGATTTTTTCTTCGAGATTTTTTCGTTGAAATTTTGACCAAAACTTACAAATACAGGACAAAAGTTTATGTTATCCTTTTCGAAAAAAAACTTGATATCTTCGTCTGTGGGTCCTTCAACATCAAGGAAAAGACATTTTAAATGAAATCGAAAGGATAAAATTAAAAGGTCAAAAAAAACCGTGAACTAACCATCGTTGATTTTTTCTTCGAGATTTTTTCGTTGAAAAGTTGACCAAAACTTACAAATACAGGACAAAAGTTTATGTTATCCTTTTCGAAAAAAAACTTGATATCTTCGTCTGTGGGTCCTTCAACATCAAGGAAAAGACATTTTAAATGAAATCGAAAGGATAAAATTAAAAGGTCAAAAAAAACCGTGTTCTAACCATCGTTGATTTTTTCTTCGAGATTTTTTCGTTGAAATTTTGACCAAAACTTACAAATACAGGACAAAAGTTTATGTTATCCTTTTCGAAAAAAAACTTGATATCTTCGTCTGTGGGTCCTTCAACATCAAGGAAAAGACATTTTAAATGAAATCGAAAGGATAAAATTAAAAGGTCAAAAAAAACCGTGAACTAACCATCGTTGATTTTTTCTTCGAGATTTTTTCGTTGAAATTTTGACCAAAACTTACAAATACAGGACAAAAGTTTATGTTATCCTTTTCGAAAAAAAACTTGATATCTTCGTCTGTGGGTCCTTCAACATCAAGGAAAAGACATTTTAAATGAAATCGAAAGGATAAAATTAAAAGGTCAAAAAAAACCGTGAACTAACCATCGTTGATTTTTTCTTCGAGATTTTTTCGTTGAAATTTTGACCAAAACTTACAAATACAGGACAAAATTATATGTTATCCTTTTCGAAAAAAAACTTGATATCTTCGTCTGTGGGTCCTTCAACATCAAGGAAAAGACATTTTAAATTAAATCAAAAGGATAAAATTAAAAGGTCAAAAAAAACCGTGAAATAACCATCGTTGATTTTTTCTTCGAGATTTTTTTGTTGAAATTTTGACCAAAACTTACAAATACAGGACAAAAGTTTATGTTATCCTTTTCGAAAAAAAACTTGATATCTTCGTCTGTGGGTCCTTCAACATCAAGGAAAAGACATTTTAAATGAAATCGAAAGGATAAAATTAAAAGGTCAAAAAAAACCGTGTTCTAACCATCGTTGATTTTTTCTTCGAGATTTTTTCGTTGAAATTTTGACCAAAACTTACAAATACAGGACAAAAGTTTATGTTATCCTTTTCGAAAAAAAACTTGATATCTTCGTCTGTGGGTCCTTCAACATCAAGGAAAAGACATTTTAAATGAAATCGAAAGGATAAAATTAAAAGGTCAAAAAAAACCGTGTTCTAACCATCGTTGATTTTTTCTTCGAGATTTTTTCGTTGAAATTTTGACCAAAACTTACAAATACAGGACAAAAGTTTATGTTATCCTTTTCGAAAAAAAACTTGATATCTTCGTCTGTGGGTCCTTCAACATCAAGGAAAAGACATTTTAAATGAAATCGAAAGGATAAAATTAAAAGGTCAAAAAAAACCGTGAACTAACCATCGTTGATTTTTTCTTCGAGATTTTTTCGTTGAAATTTTGACCAAAACTTACAAATACAGGACAAAAGTTTATGTTATCCTTTTCGAAAAAAAACTTGATATCTTCGTCTGTGGGTCCTTCAACATCAAGGAAAAGACATTTTAAATGAAATCGAAAGGATAAAATTAAAAGGTCAAAAAAAACCGTGAACTAACCATCGTTGATTTTTTCTTCGAGATTTTTTCGTTGAAATTTTGACCAAAACTTACAAATACAGGACAAAATTATATGTTATCCTTTTCGAAAAAAAACTTGATATCTTCGTCTGTGGGTCCTTCAACATCAAGGAAAAGACATTTTAAATTAAATCAAAAGGATAAAATTAAAAGGTCAAAAAAAACCGTGAAATAACCATCGTTGATTTTTTCTTCGAGATTTTTTTGTTGAAATTTTGACCAAAACTTACAAATACAGGACAAAAGTTTATGTTATCCTTTTCGAAAAAAAACTTGATATCTTCGTCTGTGGGTCCTTCAACATCAAGGAAAAGACATTTTAAATGAAATCGAAAGGATAAAATTAAAAGGTCAAAAAAAACCGTGTTCTAACCATCGTTGATTTTTTCTTCGAGATTTTTTCGTTGAAATTTTGACCAAAACTTACAAATACAGGACAAAAGTTTATGTTATCCTTTTCGAAAAAAAACTTGATATCTTCGTCTGTGGGTCCTTCAACATCAAGGAAAAGACATTTTAAATGAAATCGAAAGGATAAAATTAAAAGGTCAAAAAAAACCGTGAACTAACCATCGTTGATTTTTTCTTCGAGATTTTTTCGTTGAAATTTTGACCAAAACTTACAAATACAGGACAAAAGTTTATGTTATCCTTTTCGAAAAAAAACTTGATATCTTCGTCTGTGGGTCCTTCAACATCAAGGAAAAGACATTTTAAATGAAATCGAAAGGATAAAATTAAAAGGTCAAAAAAAACCGTGAACTAACCATCGTTGATTTTTTCTTCGAGATTTTTTCGTTGAAAAGTTGACCAAAACTTACAAATACAGGACAAAAGTTTATGTTATCCTTTTCGAAAAAAAACTTGATATCTTCGTCTGTGGGTCCTTCAACATCAAGGAAAAGACATTTTAAATGAAATCGAAAGGATAAAATTAAAAGGTCAAAAAAAACCGTGTTCTAACCATCGTTGATTTTTTCTTCGAGATTTTTTCGTTGAAATTTTGACCAAAACTTACAAATACAGGACAAAAGTTTATGTTATCCTTTTCGAAAAAAAACTTGATATCTTCGTCTGTGGGTCCTTCAACATCAAGGAAAAGACATTTTAAATGAAATCGAAAGGATAAAATTAAAAGGTCAAAAAAAACCGTGAACTAACCATCGTTGATTTTTTCTTCGAGATTTTTTCGTTGAAATTTTGACCAAAACTTACAAATACAGGACAAAAGTTTATGTTATCCTTTTCGAAAAAAAACTTGATATCTTCGTCTGTGGGTCCTTCAACATCAAGGAAAAGACATTTTAAATGAAATCGAAAGGATAAAATTAAAAGGTCAAAAAAAACCGTGAACTAACCATCGTTGATTTTTTCTTCGAGATTTTTTCGTTGAAATTTTGACCAAAACTTACAAATACAGGACAAAATTATATGTTATCCTTTTCGAAAAAAAACTTGATATCTTCGTCTGTGGGTCCTTCAACATCAAGGAAAAGACATTTTAAATTAAATCAAAAGGATAAAATTAAAAGGTCAAAAAAAACCGTGAAATAACCATCGTTGATTTTTTCTTCGAGATTTTTTTGTTGAAATTTTGACCAAAACTTACAAATACAGGACAAAAGTTTATGTTATCCTTTTCGAAAAAAAACTTGATATCTTCGTCTGTGGGTCCTTCAACATCAAGGAAAAGACATTTTAAATGAAATCGAAAGGATAAAATTAAAAGGTCAAAAAAAACCGTGAACTAACCATCGTTGATTTTTTCTTCGAGATTTTTTCGTTGAAATTTTGACCAAAACTTACAAATACAGGACAAAAGTTTATGTTATCCTTTTCGAAAAAAAACTTGATATCTTCGTCTGTGGGTCCTTCAACATCAAGGAAAAGACATTTTAAATGAAATCGAAAGGATAAAATTAAAAGGTCAAAAAAAACCGTGAACTAACCATCGTTGATTTTTTCTTCGAGATTTATTCGTTGAAATTTTGACCAAAACTTACAAATACAGGACAAAAGTTTATGTTATCCTTTTCGAAAAAAAACTTTATATCTTCGTCTGTGGGTCCTTCAACATCAAGGAAAAGATATTTTAAATAAAATCGAAAGGATAAAATTAAAAGGTCAAAAAAAACCGTGAACTAACCATCGTTGATTTTTTCTTCGAGATTTTTTCGTTGAAATTTTGACCAAAACTTACAAATACAGGACAAAAGTTTATGTTATCCTTTTCGAAAAAAAACTTGATATCTTCGTCTGTGGGTCCTTCAACATCAAGGAAAAGACATTTTAAATGAAATCGAAAGGATAAAATTAAAAGGTCAAAAAAAACCGTGTTCTAACCATCGTTGATTTTTTCTTCGAGATTTTTTCGTTGAAATTTTGACCAAAACTTACAAATACAGGACAAAAGTTTATGTTATCCTTTTCGAAAAAAAACTTTATATCTTCGTCTGTGGGTCCTTCAACATCAAGGAAAAGACATTTTAAATGAAATCGAAAGGATAAAATTAAAAGGTCAAAAAAAACCGTGAACTAACCATCGTTGATTTTTTCTTCGAGATTTTTTCGTTGAAATTTTGACCAAAACTTACAAATACAGGACAAAAGTTTATGTTATCCTTTTCGAAAAAAAACTTGATATCTTCGTCTGTGGGTCCTTCAACATCAAGGAAAAGACATTTTAAATGAAATCGAAAGGATAAAATTAAAAGGTCAAAAAAAACCGTGAACTAACCATCGTTGATTTTTTCTTCGAGATTTTTTCGTTGAAAAGTTGACCAAAACTTACAAATACAGGACAAAAGTTTATGTTATCCTTTTCGAAAAAAAACTTGATATCTTCGTCTGTGGGTCCTTCAACATCAAGGAAAAGACATTTTAAATGAAATCGAAAGGATAAAATTAAAAGGTCAAAAAAAACCGTGTTCTAACCATCGTTGATTTTTTCTTCGAGATTTTTTCGTTGAAATTTTGACCAAAACTTACAAATACAGGACAAAAGTTTATGTTATCCTTTTCGAAAAAAAACTTGATATCTTCGTCTGTGGGTCCTTCAACATCAAGGAAAAGACATTTTAAATGAAATCGAAAGGATAAAATTAAAAGGTCAAAAAAA
This sequence comes from Sisyra nigra, assembly GCA_958496155.1. Classification (NCBI taxonomy): domain Eukaryota; kingdom Metazoa; phylum Arthropoda; class Insecta; order Neuroptera; family Sisyridae; genus Sisyra; species Sisyra nigra. The sequence goes on from OY292314.1 coordinate 56,181,705, forward strand.
ACCGTGAACTAACCATCGTTGATTTTTTCTTCGAGATTTTTTCGTTGAAATTTTGACCAAAACTTACAAATACAGGACAAAATTATATGTTATCCTTTTCGAAAAAAAACTTGATATCTTCGTCTGTGGGTCCTTCAACATCAAGGAAAAGACATTTTAAATTAAATCAAAAGGATAAAATTAAAAGGTCAAAAAAAACCGTGAAATAACCATCGTTGATTTTTTCTTCGAGATTTTTTTGTTGAAATTTTGACCAAAACTTACAAATACAGGACAAAAGTTTATGTTATCCTTTTCGAAAAAAAACTTGATATCTTCGTCTGTGGGTCCTTCAACATCAAGGAAAAGACATTTTAAATGAAATCGAAAGGATAAAATTAAAATGTCAAAAAAAACCGTGTTCTAACCATCGTTGATTTTTTCTTCGAGATTTTTTCGTTGAAATTTTGAACAAAACTTACAAATACAGGACAAAAGTTTATGTTATCCTTTTCGAAAAAAAACTTGATATCTTCGTCTGTGGGTCCTTCAACATCAAGGAAAAGACATTTTAAATGAAATCGAAAGGATAAAATTAAAAGGTCAAAAAAAACCGTGAACTAACCATCGTTGATTTTTTCTTCGAGATTTTTTTGTTGAAATTTGACCAAAACTTACAAATACAGGACAAAAGTTTATGTTATCCTTTTCGAAAAAAAACTTGATATCTTCGTCTGTGGGTCCTTACACATCAAGGAAAAGACATTTTTAATGAAATCGAAAGGATAAAATTAAAAGGTCAAAAAAAACCGTGAACTAACCATCGTTGATTTTTTCTTCGAGATTTTTTCGTTGAAATTTTGACCAAAACTTACAAATACAGGACAAAAGTTTATGTTATCCTTTTCAAAAAAAAACTAGAAATCTTCGTCTGTAGGTCCTTCAACATCAAGGAAAAGATATTTTAAACAAAATCGAAAGGATAAAATTAAAAGGTCAAAAAAAACCGTGAACTAACCATCGTTGATTTTTTCTTCGAGATTTTTTCGTTGAAATTTTGACCAAAACTTACAAATACAGGACAAAAGTTTATGTTATCCTTTTCGAAAAAAAACTTGATATCTTCGTCTGTGGGTCCTTCAACATCAAGGAAAAGACATTTTAAATGAAATCGAAAGGATAAAATTAAAAGGTCAAAAAAAACCGTGAACTAACCATCGTTGATTTTTTCTTCGAGATTTTTTCGTTGAAATTTTGACCAAAACTTACAAATACAGTACAAAAGTTTATGTTATCCTTTTCGAAAAAAAACTTGATATCTTCGTCTGTGGGTCCTTACACATCAAGGAAAAGACATTTTTAATGAAATCGAAAGGATAAAATTAAAAGGTCAAAAAAAACCGTGAACTAACCATCGTTGATTTTTTCTTCGAGATTTTTTCGTTGAAATTTTGACCAAAACTTACAAATACAGGACAAAAGTTTATGTTATCCTTTTCAAAAAAAAAACTTGAATTCTTCGTCTGTATCCTTTTCAAAAAAAAACTAGAAATCTTCGTCTGTAGGTCCTTCAACATCAAGGAAAAGATATTTTAAACAAAATCGAAAGTATAAAATTAAAAGGTCAAAAAAAACCGTGAACTAACCATCGTTGATTTTTTCTTCGAGATTTTTTTGTTGAAATTTTGACCAAAACTTACAAATACAGGACAAAAGTTTATGTTATCCTTTTCAAAAAAAAACTAGAAATCTTCGTCTGTAGGTCCTTCAACATCAAGGAAAAGATATTTTAAACAAAATCGAAAGGATAAAATTAAAAGGTCAAAAAAAACCGTGAACTAACCATCGTTGATTTTTTCTTCGAGATTTTTTCGTTGAAATTTTGACCAAAACTTACAAATACAGGACAAAAGTTTATGTTATCCTTTTCGAAAAAAAACTTGATATCTTCGTCTGTGGGTCCTTCAACATCAAGGAAAAGACATTTTAAATGAAATCGAAAGGATAAAATTAAAAGGTCAAAAAAAACCGTGAACTAACCATCGTTGATTTTTTCTTCGAGATTTTTTCGTTGAAATTTTGACCAAAACTTACAAATACAGTACAAAAGTTTATGTTATCCTTTTCGAAAAAAAACTTGATATCTTCGTCTGTGGGTCCTTACACATCAAGGAAAAGACATTTTTAATGAAATCGAAAGGATAAAATTAAAAGGTCAAAAAAAACCGTGAACTAACCATCGTTGATTTTTTCTTCGAGATTTTTTCGTTGAAATTTTGACCAAAACTTACAAATACAGGACAAAAGTTTATGTTATCCTTTTCAAAAAAAAAACTTGAATTCTTCGTCTGTATCCTTTTCAAAAAAAAACTAGAAATCTTCGTCTGTAGGTCCTTCAACATCAAGGAAAAGATATTTTAAACAAAATCGAAAGTATAAAATTAAAAGGTCAAAAAAAACCGTGAACTAACCATCGTTGATTTTTTCTTCGAGATTTTTTCGTTGAAATTTTGACCAAAACTTACAAATACAGGACAAAAGTTTATGTTATCCTTTTCGAAAAAAAACTTGATATCTTCGTCTGTGGGTCCTTCAACATCAAGGAAAAGACATTTTAAATGAAATCGAAAGGATAAAATTAAAAGGTCAAAAAAAACCGTGAACTAACCATCGTTGATTTTTTCTTCGAGATTTTTTCGTTGAAATTTTGACCAAAACTTACAAATACAGTACAAAAGTTTATGTTATCCTTTTCGAAAAAAAACTTGATATCTTCGTCTGTGGGTCCTTACACATCAAGGAAAAGACATTTTTAATGAAATCGAAAGGATAAAATTAAAAGGTCAAAAAAAACCGTGAACTAACCATCGTTGATTTTTTCTTCGAGATTTTTTCGTTGAAATTTTGACCAAAACTTACAAATACAGGACAAAAGTTTATGTTATCCTTTTCAAAAAAAAAACTTGAATTCTTCGTCTGTATCCTTTTCAAAAAAAAACTAGAAATCTTCGTCTGTAGGTCCTTCAACATCAAGGAAAAGATATTTTAAACAAAATCGAAAGTATAAAATTAAAAGGTCAAAAAAAACCGTGAACTAACCATCGTTGATTTTTTCTTCGAGATTTTTTTGTTGAAATTTTGACCAAAACTTACAAATACAGGACAAAAGTTTATGTTATCCTTTTCAAAAAAAAACTAGAAATCTTCGTCTGTAGGTCCTTCAACATCAAGGAAAAGATATTTTAAACAAAATCGAAAGGATAAAATTAAAAGGTCAAAAAAAACCGTGAACTAACCATCGTTGATTTTTTCTTCGAGATTTTTTCGTTGAAATTTTGACCAAAACTTACAAATACAGGACAAAAGTTTATGTTATCCTTTTCAAAAAAAAAACTTGAATTCTTCGTCTGTATCCTTTTCAAAAAAAAACTAGAAATCTTCGTCTGTAGGTCCTTCAACATCAAGGAAAAGATATTTTAAACAAAATCGAAAGTATAAAATTAAAAGGTCAAAAAAAACCGTGAACTAACCATCGTTGATTTTTTCTTCGAGATTTTTTTGTTGAAATTTTGACCAAAACTTACAAATACAGGACAAAAGTTTATGTTATCCTTTTCAAAAAAAAACTAGAAATCTTCGTCTGTAGGTCCTTCAACATCAAGGAAAAGATATTTTAAACAAAATCGAAAGGATAAAATTAAAAGGTCAAAAAAAACCGTGAACTAACCATCGTTGATTTTTTCTTCGAGATTTTTTCGTTGAAATTTTGACCAAAACTTACAAATACAGTACAAAAGTTTATGTTATCCTTTTCGAAAAAAAACTTGATATCTTCGTCTGTGGGTCCTTACACATCAAGGAAAAGACATTTTTAATGAAATCGAAAGGATAAAATTAAAAGGTCAAAAAAAACCGTGAACTAACCATCGTTGATTTTTTCTTCGAGATTTTTTCGTTGAAATTTTGACCAAAACTTACAAATACAGGACAAAAGTTTATGTTATCCTTTTCAAAAAAAAAACTTGAATTCTTCGTCTGTATCCTTTTCAAAAAAAAACTAGAAATCTTCGTCTGTAGGTCCTTCAACATCAAGGAAAAGATATTTTAAACAAAATCGAAAGTATAAAATTAAAAGGTCAAAAAAAACCGTGAACTAACCATCGTTGATTTTTTCTTCGAGATTTTTTTGTTGAAATTTTGACCAAAACTTACAAATACAGGACAAAAGTTTATGTTATCCTTTTCAAAAAAAAACTAGAAATCTTCGTCTGTAGGTCCTTCAACATCAAGGAAAAGATATTTTAAACAAAATCGAAAGGATAAAATTAAAAGGTCAAAAAAAACCGTGAACTAACCATCGTTGATTTTTTCTTCGAGATTTTTTCGTTGAAATTTTGACCAAAACTTACAAATACAGGACAAAAGTTTATGTTATCCTTTTCAAAAAAAAAACTTGAATTCTTCGTCTGTATCCTTTTCAAAAAAAAACTAGAAATCTTCGTCTGTAGGTCCTTCAACATCAAGGAAAAGATATTTTAAACAAAATCGAAAGTATAAAATTAAAAGGTCAAAAAAAACCGTGAACTAACCATCGTTGATTTTTTCTTCGAGATTTTTTCGTTGAAATTTTGACCAAAACTTACAAATACAGGACAAAAGTTTATGTTATCCTTTTCGAAAAAAAACTTGATATCTTCGTCTGTGGGTCCTTCAACATCAAGGAAAAGACATTTTAAATGAAATCGAAAGGATAAAATTAAAAGGTCAAAAAAAACCGTGAACTAACCATCGTTGATTTTTTCTTCGAGATTTTTTCGTTGAAATTTTGACCAAAACTTACAAATACAGTACAAAAGTTTATGTTATCCTTTTCGAAAAAAAACTTGATATCTTCGTCTGTGGGTCCTTACACATCAAGGAAAAGACATTTTTAATGAAATCGAAAGGATAAAATTAAAAGGTCAAAAAAAACCGTGAACTAACCATCGTTGATTTTTTCTTCGAGATTTTTTCGTTGAAATTTTGACCAAAACTTACAAATACAGGACAAAAGTTTATGTTATCCTTTTCAAAAAAAAAACTTGAATTCTTCGTCTGTATCCTTTTCAAAAAAAAACTAGAAATCTTCGTCTGTAAGTCCTTCAACATCAAGGAAAAGATATTTTAAACAAAATCGAAAGGATAAAATTAAAAGGTCAAAAAAAACCGTGAACTAACCATCGTTGATTTTTTCTTCGAGATTTTTTCGTTGAAATTTTGACCAAAACTTACAAATACAGGACAAAAGTTTATGTTATCCTTTTCGAAAAAAAACTTGATATCTTCGTCTGTGGGTCCTTCAACATCAAGGAAAAGACATTTTTAATGAAATCGAAAGGATAAAATTAAAAGGTCAAAAAAAACCGTGAACTAACCATCGTTGATTTTTTCTTCGAGATTTTTTCGTTGAAATTTTGACCAAAACTTACAAATACAGTACAAAAGTTTATGTTATCCTTTTCGAAAAAAAACTTGATATCTTCGTCTGTGGGTCCTTACACATCAAGGAAAAGACATTTTTAATGAAATCGAAAGGATAAAATTAAAAGGTCAAAAAAAACCGTGAACTAACCATCGTTGATTTTTTCTTCGAGATTTTTTCGTTGAAATTTTGACCAAAACTTACAAATACAGGACAAAAGTTTATGTTATTCTTTTCAAAAAAAAAACTTGAATTCTTCGTCTGTATCCTTTTCAAAAAAAAACTAGAAATCTTCGTCTGTAAGTCCTTCAACATCAAGGAAAAGATATTTTAAACAAAATCGAAAGTATAAAATTAAAAGGTCAAAAAAAACCGTGAACTAACCATCGTTGATTTTTTCTTCGAGATTTTTTCGTTGAAATTTTGACCAAAACTTACAAATACAGGACAAAAGTTTATGTTATCCTTTTCGAAAAAAAACTTGATATCTTCGTCTGTGGGTCCTTCAACATCAAGGAAAAGACATTTTAAATGAAATCGAAAGGATAAAATTAAAAGGTCAAAAAAAACCGTGAACTAACCATCGTTGATTTTTTCTTCGAGATTTTTTCGTTGAAATTTTGACCAAAACTTACAAATACAGTACAAAAGTTTATGTTATCCTTTTCGAAAAAAAACTTGATATCTTCGTCTGTGGGTCCTTACACATCAAGGAAAAGACATTTTTAATGAAATCGAAAGGATAAAATTAAAAGGTCAAAAAAAACCGTGAACTAACCATCGTTGATTTTTTCTTCGAGATTTTTTCGTTGAAATTTTGACCAAAACTTACAAATACAGGACAAAAGTTTATGTTATCCTTTTCAAAAAAAAAACTTGAATTCTTCGTCTGTATCCTTTTCAAAAAAAAACTAGAAATCTTCGTCTGTAGGTCCTTCAACATCAAGGAAAAGATATTTTAAACAAAATCGAAAGTATAAAATTAAAAGGTCAAAAAAAACCGTGAACTAACCATCGTTGATTTTTTCTTCGAGATTTTTTCGTTGAAATTTTGACCAAAACTTACAAATACAGGACAAAAGTTTATGTTATCCTTTTCGAAAAAAAACTTGATATCTTCGTCTGTGGGTCCTTCAACATCAAGGAAAAGACATTTTAAATGAAATCGAAAGGATAAAATTAAAAGGTCAAAAAAAACCGTGAACTAACCATCGTTGATTTTTTCTTCGAGATTTTTTCGTTGAAATTTTGACCAAAACTTACAAATACAGTACAAAAGTTTATGTTATCCTTTTCGAAAAAAAACTTGATATCTTCGTCTGTGGGTCCTTACACATCAAGGAAAAGACATTTTTAATGAAATCGAAAGGATAAAATTAAAAGGTCAAAAAAAACCGTGAACTAACCATCGTTGATTTTTTCTTCGAGATTTTTTCGTTGAAATTTTGACCAAAACTTACAAATACAGGACAAAAGTTTATGTTATCCTTTTCAAAAAAAAAACTTGAATTCTTGGTCTGTATCCTTTTCAAAAAAAAACTAGAAATCTTCGTCTGTAGGTCCTTCAACATCAAGGAAAAGATATTTTAAACAAAATCGAAAGTATAAAATTAAAAGGTCAAAAAAAACCGTGAACTAACCATCGTTGATTTTTTCTTCGAGATTTTTTTGTTGAAATTTTGACCAAAACTTACAAATACAGGACAAAAGTTTATGTTATCCTTTTCAAAAAAAAACTAGAAATCTTCGTCTGTAGGTCCTTCAACATCAAGGAAAAGATATTTTAAACAAAATCGAAAGGATAAAATTAAAAGGTCAAAAAAAACCGTGAACTAACCATCGTTGATTTTTTCTTCGAGATTTTTTCGTTGAAATTTTGACCAAAACTTACAAATACAGGACAAAAGTTTATGTTATCCTTTTCAAAAAAAAAACTTGAATTCTTCGTCTGTATCCTTTTCAAAAAAAAACTAGAAATCTTCGTCTGTAGGTCCTTCAACATCAAGGAAAAGATATTTTAAACAAAATCGAAAGTATAAAATTAAAAGGTCAAAAAAAACCGTGAACTAACCATCGTTGATTTTTTCTTCGAGATTTTTTCGTTGAAATTTTGACCAAAACTTACAAATACAGGACAAAAGTTTATGTTATCCTTTTCGAAAAAAAACTTGATATCTTCGTCTGTGGGTCCTTCAACATCAAGGAAAAGACATTTTAAATGAAATCGAAAGGATAAAATTAAAAGGTCAAAAAAAACCGTGAACTAACCATCGTTGATTTTTTCTTCGAGATTTTTTCGTTGAAATTTTGACCAAAACTTACAAATACAGGACAAAAGTTTATGTTATCCTTTTCGAAAAAAAACTTGATATCTTCGTCTGTGGGTCCTTCAACATCAAGGAAAAGACATTTTAAATGAAATCGAAAGGATAAAATTAAAAGGTCAAAAAAAACCGTGAACTAACCATCGTTGATTTTTTCTTCGAGATTTTTTCGTTGAAATTTTGACCAAAACTTACAAATACAGGACAAAAGTTTATGTTATCCTTTTCGAAAAAAAACTTTATATCTTCGTCTGTGGGTCCTTCAACATCAAGGAAAAGACATTTTAAATGAAATCGAAAGGATAAAATTAAAAGGTCAAAAAAAACCGTGAACTAACCATCGTTGATTTTTTCTTCGAGATTTTTTCGTTGAAATTTTGACCAAAACTTACAAATACAGTACAAAAGTTTATGTTATCCTTTTCGAAAAAAAACTTGATATCTTCGTCTGTGGGTCCTTACACATCAAGGAAAAGACATTTTAAATAAAATCGAAAGGATAAAATTAAAAGGTCAAAAAAAACTGTGAACTAACCATCGTTGATTTTTTCTTCGAGATTTTTTTGTTGAAATTTTGACCAAAACTTACAAATACAGGACAAAAGTTTTATGTTATCCTTTTCGAAAAAAAACTTGATATCTTCGTCTGTGGGTCCTTCAACATCAAGGAAAAGATATTTTAAATAAAATCGAAAGGATAAAATTAAAAGGTCAAAAAAAACCGTGAACTAACCATCGTTGATTTTTTCTTCGAGATTTTTTCGTTGAAATTTTGACCAAAACTTACAAATACAGGACAAAAGTTTATGTTATCCTTTTCGAAAAAAAACTTGATATCTTCGTCTGTGGGTCCTTCAACATCAAGGAAAAGACATTTTAAATGAAATCGAAAGGATAAAATTAAAAGGTCAAAAAAAACCGTGAACTAACCATCGTTGATTTTTTCTTCGAGATTTTTTCGTTGAAATTTTGACCAAAACTTACAAATACAGGACAAAAGTTTATGTTATCCTTTTCAAAAAAAAAACTTGAATTCTTCGTCTGTATCCTTTTCAAAAAAAAACTAGAAATCTTCGTCTGTAGGTCCTTCAACATCAAGGAAAAGATATTTTAAACAAAATCGAAAGGATAAAATTAAAAGGTCAAAAAAAACCGTGAACTAACCATCGTTGATTTTTTCCTTTAGATTTTTTCGTTGAAATTTTGACCAAAACTTACAAATACAGGACAAAAGTTTATGTTATCCTTTTCAAAAAAAAAACTTGAATTCTTCGTCTGTATCCTTTTCAAAAAAAAACTAGAAATCTTCGTCTGTAGGTCCTTCAACATCAAGGAAAAGATATTTTAAACAAAATCGAAAGGATAAAATTAAAAGGTCAAAAAAAACCGTGAACTAACCATCGTTGATTTTTTCTTCGAGATTTTTTCGTTGAAATTTTGACCAAAACTTACAAATACAGGACAAAAGTTTATGTTATCCTTTTCGAAAAAAAACTTTATATCTTCGTCTGTGGGTCCTTCAACATCAAGGAAAAGACATTTTAAATGAAATCGAAAGGATAAAATTAAAAGGTCAAAAAAAACCGTGAACTAACCATCGTTGATTTTTTCTTCGAGATTTTTTCGTTGAAATTTTGACCAAAACTTACAAATACAGTACAAAAGTTTATGTTATCCTTTTCGAAAAAAAACTTGATATCTTCGTCTGTGGGTCCTTACACATCAAGGAAAAGACATTTTAAATAAAATCGAAAGGATAAAATTAAAAGGTCAAAAAAAACTGTGAACTAACCATCGTTGATTTTTTCTTCGAGATTTTTTTGTTGAAATTTTGACCAAAACTTACAAATACAGGACAAAAGTTTTATGTTATCCTTTTCGAAAAAAAACTTGATATCTTCGTCTGTGGGTCCTTCAACATCAAGGAAAAGATATTTTAAATAAAATCGAAAGGATAAAATTAAAAGGTCAAAAAAAACCGTGAACTAACCATCGTTGATTTTTTCTTCGAGATTTTTTCGTTGAAATTTTGACCAAAACTTACAAATACAGGACAAAAGTTTATGTTATCCTTTTCGAAAAAAAACTTGATATCTTCGTCTGTGGGTCCTTCAACATCAAGGAAAAGACATTTTTAATGAAATCGAAAGGATAAAATTAAAAGGTCAAAAAAAACCGTGAACTAACCATCGTTGATTTTTTCTTCGAGATTTTTTCGTTGAAATTTTGACCAAAACTTACAAATACAGTACAAAAGTTTATGTTATCCTTTTCGAAAAAAAACTTGATATCTTCGTCTGTGGGTCCTTACACATCAAGGAAAAGACATTTTTAATGAAATCGAAAGGATAAAATTAAAAGGTCAAAAAAAACCGTGAACTAACCATCGTTGATTTTTTCTTCGAGATTTTTTCGTTGAAATTTTGACCAAAACTTACAAATACAGGACAAAAGTTTATGTTATCCTTTTCAAAAAAAAAACTTGAATTCTTCGTCTGTATCCTTTTCAAAAAAAAACTAGAAATCTTCGTCTGTAAGTCCTTCAACATCAAGGAAAAGATATTTTAAACAAAATCGAAAGTATAAAATTAAAAGGTCAAAAAAAACCGTGAACTAACCATCGTTGATTTTTTCTTCGAGATTTTTTCGTTGAAATTTTGACCAAAACTTACAAATACAGGACAAAAGTTTATGTTATCCTTTTCGAAAAAAAACTTGATATCTTCGTCTGTGGGTCCTTCAACATCAAGGAAAAGACATTTTAAATGAAATCGAAAGGATAAAATTAAAAGGTCAAAAAAAACCGTGAACTAACCATCGTTGATTTTTTCTTCGAGATTTTTTCGTTGAAATTTTGACCAAAACTTACAAATACAGTACAAAAGTTTATGTTATCCTTTTCGAAAAAAAACTTGATATCTTCGTCTGTGGGTCCTTACACATCAAGGAAAAGACATTTTTAATGAAATCGAAAGGATAAAATTAAAAGGTCAAAAAAAACCGTGAACTAACCATCGTTGATTTTTTCTTCGAGATTTTTTCGTTGAAATTTTGACCAAAACTTACAAATACAGGACAAAAGTTTATGTTATCCTTTTCAAAAAAAAAACTTGAATTCTTCGTCTGTATCCTTTTCAAAAAAAAACTAGAAATCTTCGTCTGTAGGTCCTTCAACATCAAGGAAAAGGTATTTTAAACAAAATCGAAAGTATAAAATTAAAAGGTCAAAAAAAACCGTGAACTAACCATCGTTGATTTTTTCTTCGAGATTTTTTCGTTGAAATTTTGACCAAAACTTACAAATACAGGACAAAAGTTTATGTTATCCTTTTCGAAAAAAAACTTGATATCTTCGTCTGTGGGTCCTTCAACATCAAGGAAAAGACATTTTAAATGAAATCGAAAGGATAAAATTAAAAGGTCAAAAAAAACCGTGAACTAACCATCGTTGATTTTTTCTTCGAGATTTTTTCGTTGAAATTTTGACCAAAACTTACAAATACAGTACAAAAGTTTATGTTATCCTTTTCGAAAAAAAACTTGATATCTTCGTCTGTGGGTCCTTACACATCAAGGAAAAGACATTTTTAATGAAATCGAAAGGATAAAATTAAAAGGTCAAAAAAAACCGTGAACTAACCATCGTTGATTTTTTCTTCGAGATTTTTTCGTTGAAATTTTGACCAAAACTTACAAATACAGGACAAAAGTTTATGTTATCCTTTTCAAAAAAAAAACTTGAATTCTTCGTCTGTATCCTTTTCAAAAAAAAACTAGAAATCTTCGTCTGTAGGTCCTTCAACATCAAGGAAAAGATATTTTAAACAAAATCGAAAGTATAAAATTAAAAGGTCAAAAAAAACCGTGAACTAACCATCGTTGATTTTTTCTTCGAGATTTTTTTGTTGAAATTTTGACCAAAACTTACAAATACAGGACAAAAGTTTATGTTATCCTTTTCAAAAAAAAACTAGAAATCTTCGTCTGTAGGTCCTTCAACATCAAGGAAAAGATATTTTAAACAAAATCGAAAGGATAAAATTAAAAGGTCAAAAAAAACCGTGAACTAACCATCGTTGATTTTTTCTTCGAGATTTTTTCGTTGAAATTTTGACCAAAACTTACAAATACAGGACAAAAGTTTATGTTATCCTTTTCAAAAAAAAAACTTGAATTCTTCGTCTGTATCCTTTTCAAAAAAAAACTAGAAATCTTCGTCTGTAGGTCCTTCAACATCAAGGAAAAGATATTTTAAACAAAATCGAAAGTATAAAATTAAAAGGTCAAAAAAAACCGTGAACTAACCATCGTTGATTTTTTCTTCGAGATTTTTTCGTTGAAATTTTGACCAAAACTTACAAATACAGGACAAAAGTTTATGTTATCCTTTTCGAAAAAAAACTTGATATCTTCGTCTGTGGGTCCTTCAACATCAAGGAAAAGACATTTTAAATGAAATCGAAAGGATAAAATTAAAAGGTCAAAAAAAACCGTGAACTAACCATCGTTGATTTTTTCTTCGAGATTTTTTCGTTGAAATTTTGACCAAAACTTACAAATACAGGACAAAAGTTTATGTTATCCTTTTCGAAAAAAAACTTGATATCTTCGTCTGTGGGTCCTTCAACATCAAGGAAAAGACATTTTAAATGAAATCGAAAGGATAAAATTAAAAGGTCAAAAAAAACCGTGAACTAACCATCGTTGATTTTTTCTTCGAGATTTTTTCGTTGAAATTTTGACCAAAACTTACAAATACAGGACAAAAGTTTATGTTATCCTTTTCGAAAAAAAACTTTATATCTTCGTCTGTGGGTCCTTCAACATCAAGGAAAAGACATTTTAAATGAAATCGAAAGGATAAAATTAAAAGGTCAAAAAAAACCGTGAACTAACCATCGTTGATTTTTTCTTCGAGATTTTTTCGTTGAAATTTTGACCAAAACTTACAAATACAGTACAAAAGTTTATGTTATCCTTTTCGAAAAAAAACTTGATATCTTCGTCTGTGGGTCCTTACACATCAAGGAAAAGACATTTTAAATAAAATCGAAAGGATAAAATTAAAAGGTCAAAAAAAACTGTGAACTAACCATCGTTGATTTTTTCTTCGAGATTTTTTTGTTGAAATTTTGACCAAAACTTACAAATACAGGACAAAAGTTTTATGTTATCCTTTTCGAAAAAAAACTTGATATCTTCGTCTGTGGGTCCTTCAACATCAAGGAAAAGATATTTTAAATAAAATCGAAAGGATAAAATTAAAAGGTCAAAAAAAACCGTGAACTAACCATCGTTGATTTTTTCTTCGAGATTTTTTCGTTGAAATTTTGACCAAAACTTACAAATACAGGACAAAAGTTTATGTTATCCTTTTCGAAAAAAAACTTGATATCTTCGTCTGTGGGTCCTTCAACATCAAGGAAAAGACATTTTAAATGAAATCGAAAGGATAAAATTAAAAGGTCAAAAAAAACCGTGAACTAACCATCGTTGATTTTTTCTTCGAGATTTTTTCGTTGAAATTTTGACCAAAACTTACAAATACAGGACAAAAGTTTATGTTATCCTTTTCAAAAAAAAAACTTGAATTCTTCGTCTGTATCCTTTTCAAAAAAAAACTAGAAATCTTCGTCTGTAGGTCCTTCAACATCAAGGAAAAGATATTTTAAACAAAATCGAAAGGATAAAATTAAAAGGTCAAAAAAAACCGTGAACTAACCATCGTTGATTTTTTCCTTTAGATTTTTTCGTTGAAATTTTGACCAAAACTTACAAATACAGGACAAAAGTTTATGTTATCCTTTTCAAAAAAAAAACTTGAATTCTTCGTCTGTATCCTTTTCAAAAAAAAACTAGAAATCTTCGTCTGTAGGTCCTTCAACATCAAGGAAAAGATATTTTAAACAAAATCGAAAGTATAAAATTAAAAGGTCAAAAAAAACCGTGAACTAACCATCGTTGATTTTTTCTTCGGGATATTTCGTTGAAATTTTGACCAAAACTTACAAATACAGGACAAAAGTTTAAATTATCCTTTTCGAAAAAAAACTTGAAATCTTCGTCTGTGGGTCCTTCAACATCAAGGAGAAGATATTTTAACGAAATCGAAAGGATAAAATTTAAAGGTATATTAACTAAAGTAATATAATTAATTAACCATTTCTCAAGATATAAATTTACGTAGAGCGCTTATAAAATAAATAATTTAGAGTAAATGAATCAATTTTTTAAATAAAATTCGACACCTACATAAGTGCATGGAATGGTAAGTAATTGATTATTTAGCGTCCAAAAACCCATTGCGTATCAAAGATTATGAATTTTAGAACATATACTACAATTTCGGAAAATCTTTCAAAAACAGTGTAAATTTTCAAAATAAAATTGGATGTTATTCAAACAAATTATACAGTCAGCTTCGCACAGACAATCATTATACATAAATGTAGTTTAGGTTGTCTATGCAAATCAAACAACGCTCAATAAAAATTTGTAAAAATTACAATTAGCTCGGTGAGAACGAAACATTTTAAAAATCGCCAACGACAACTTTTCCGATCTTATTCTCGACTATCTGTATTTTGAGTTTTATTCGATTTTGCAATTGTAAAGCCTCGACTGAACTTTTTCTTGGAATAAATTAGAAGGCGTATTAATACATTGAAATTATATGGAGAATAAAACAAAGCTTTATTTAAGAGTTTCAACACATTTTTCTCAGTTCTCTTATAGCCTAGTTGATAGAGACGTCGGCAGCCAAGCAGTGGACCCCGGTTCGAATCCAGCACCTGACCCGAAATATTTTCTAATGTTAATGTATTTCTATTTGTATTACAGCATGAATTTTCATATAATACTTAATGTTCATTTGAATTTTCCAGTTATCCTTCGATCGTTCAAGTCCTTCGTGATTTGAACGATCAATGGATTGAAGTTAGGTTTTTTCTTTTGTCACATTATAGGAATGGATTTTATTCACGAGTTTTGTTTTTTATTCAATTAAGAGTGTTTAAATAGATTTCTTTTTAAATAAAAATTCTGTCGGAAAATTTAATGGTCAATTTTCCAATTTTCACTTTTGAGAAGTCGAGGTTTGAATCGTGCTTTAATTTTCAGCAGATCCCCAAATAGCGATTTGGAATTATATATTTTTTTGATGAGGCGCCGCATCAAAACCACACGAAAACTGAGAAATTCCTCTAAAAGTGGCAAAAATGGCAATGTTTGCACCTTTAACGTTAAATATCTCGTTAAATATCGATTATACGTTAACGATCGTATCTTTATTGGAATCAGCGTGCATTACTCTATCGATGGACACCAAGAAAGTTTCGGAAAAGCTTAAGAGGAAAAGTTTAATTTTTCGATTTTTTCGATTTTTCGAATCAACGATCAAATCACCATAGAAAAAAGTTAAAATTTTATGGACGAATTTTTTAATGAAACTTTGTAATAGATTTTGGGGAATATTGAAAATAAGGTAACTTGAACATTTCTCGATTTTTCAAAAAAATCCCCGAACTTTAGTTCCTATTATTCATATACTATTCATACACATGGATAAAATATTAGAAATGTTCATTTTTTACACTTTATGGGTTGTTTCAAATATCTTTTTAACTAAAATAAATACACTACATTAATTAGCATAATTATTTTTATAAATCATAAATATTCTTTTAAATAATCTTAAATGATAACTTACATTCCTATAACATTATTTTATAATACTTTATGTGTACTTCTGAAGATCAAAAACTACAAATATTTCGGAAAAGAGGAATATCTGAAAATAAAAATAGGGATGGTTCTCGTAATAAGAGAAAATATTTCAACAAATTAAATATTTATTAAACTTTAATATCGTACACATAAAGTATTATAGAATAATGTTATAGAAATTTAAATTCTCATTTAAAATTAATTAAGAGAATAATTATGATTTATAAAAATAAATAATTATAATAAATAAAATATTTATAAAAATAATTATGCTAATTAATGTATTTTATTAATTTTACTTAAAACGATATTTGAAAAAACTTATAAAGTATAAACAAAGAACATATCCATTATTTTATCCATGTGTATGAATAGTATAAAAATTATAAAAATGTATAATAGTGTAATTTTTTGAAAAAATCGAAAAATTTTAAAGTTGCTGTTTTTTATTGCAAATTTATTGGAAATATATCCCCAATATTCCCCAAAATCTGATAAAAAAACCTTTTCCGCTTTCAGCATATTTAAGTTTACATAATTAAAAAATTCGTTCATAAAATTTTAACTATTTTCTGTGGTGTTTGTTGATTCGAAAAATTGAAAAATTAAAATCTTCCCCTTAAGCTTACCCGAAACTTTTTTGGTGTCCATCGATAGAGTAATTCACGCTGATTTCAATGATGCTACGATCGTTAACGTACAATCGATATTTAACGAGATATTCAACGTTAAAGGTGCAAACATTGCCAATTTTGCCACTTTTAGAGGAATTTTTCAGATTTTTGTGTGGTATTGATGCGGCGCAAAAATTTTAAAAACTGCAAATGAAAATTTAGGGATCAGCTGGAAATTAAAGCACGAATCAAACCTCGCGTTTCCAAATATGAAAATGGAATGAAAATTGGAAAATTGCCCATTAAATTTTCCGACAAATTTTTATTTAATCAAATTACTAAGATCCAATGATAAAATCAATTGTCATAACGAGAAAAAAGAAAAAGTGTACTACACCAACCAACCCATCGACTGTTCAAGCCACGAAAGACTTTAACGATCGAAGGATAACTGAAAAATTCAAATGAACATTAATATATGAAAAATCATGTTGTAATACATAGAGAAATGCATTAACATAGAAATAAAATCTGCGGATGATGGAATCGAACCCTGGGTCCACTGCTTAGCTGTCGACGTTTCTATCACCTAGGCTATAAAAGAACTGAGAAAAGTTCGTTGAAACTTCTATATAAAGTGTCGTTCTATTCTCCATATAAATATCGAAATTTAGCTGCAAAATGTGCCAATTCATTCGATAAACGAATTTAAAAAAATGTTCTACACACATAAGTAAGTTAGGTTGCCTACACGTCACCATCAACATTTTAGGAATTTTTTTAAATTAATTCTTTTCAAAAAATATTCTGATCTCTTTGTTATGTAACTGTCCTCGATCGCGATTATCAAAATAAAATACCGTATTTGCCGGACGATAAGACCACCTTTTTCCTCTGAAACTTTGACCTAAAATCAGATTGCGTCTTATAGTCCGATAATATAATAAAAATAATAATAAGGTGTCAGTGCGTCTTATCGTTGAAACAATGCTTTATGTTAAAAATGTTTAGATTAATATTGGGATGCGTCTTATGGTCCGATGCGTCTTATCCAGCAAATAATTAAAAAAATAAAATTTGGTCTATTATCGTTACAAATTTTTTCAAAATTTTTTATCTGCAAAATTTTATTTTTAAAATTTTTCAATCAATTTTCGATTTCTCCAATCAATAAGAACTTTTCTTATGTGTGTAAATTGCATGTAAAAAAGTAAATTCCAACCACCTGTAAATGAAGCACATAAAAACGCTGTCGAAAAAAAATTAAAATCCATTACATTGATCCATTTTTTGTTTTTTTCTAACTTAAACTTCAATCAATCCTTAATTATACTCTTATCGTCTAATTCGATAAAAATACCGAGATAATAAATTTTATCATTAACAAAATTCGTATATATAAATGTTCTCAGATTTATTTAAGTTAATTGTATTAAAAAATGGCTTTTAATTGCATTAAAATTTCTTTCGTACTGCTAACTTTGTTGGCGACGTTCACTCAAATCAAATCGGATGATTATTGTTTCGCCAATGATCTCAATCCGTACATCCAATATGGTCCTATCACGGCCTACGAATTCGTTCATGGAAACATTTACGCCAAAGATAATAATTTAAATGGTAACGTTTACTTTTTTTTTTAATTTTTTTTTTCGTTTTACTAATATTAGGATATTTCCCTTTATCACCGCGACCAATGGGGTCTATTGTGATGCAATCCTCTGTATTTACTAGGGAGGAATCCAGCTTTTAAAGAAAGCCAGCACCTGCCTAGGGGCTTCTTTTAAAAGCTGCCTCACATGGGCACAGTAAATGCTCTGCCGTTTATACCGCTTTCCAGCAGAGACAACATGAAGGGTGTTGACCTTTTAAAGACCCCCCTCCCTACAGTGGTCTGCCTGATATGCAGACCTTGTATGGTTGGTCAAAGTTGTATATTTCATCAGAACTTTGTCCGATGTCATTTGAAGCACTCGCTTTTATAAGGTCCTTTAGGTCCCCCGACTTGAACTTTGCTTCTGCATTTAATCCTAGAACAAAGACCATAGCCTCCTTTTTTACATGAAGATGCAAAGGAAGGAGATTCAGTACTGCAGAGGGACAGGTGCTCATAACACCTGTTATACCCATCGTTTCATAGCACTGTATCTTGCCCAACAGGACCTGGATTTTTCTTTCCTTTGTAAACATTTACGAGTTTTGATAGTAATTAATACGATTTTAGAACTTTGCACCCCCGTTCAATTTTGGAGTGCCAATCGTCATGGCACCCGTTTACCGGTGGGGAACCAAATAGGTGTGATGAAAAGCAACGGACAACGTTTACAAAATTTAATCATCAACAATTACGAGGTGAGTTTTAAACTATTATCAACATTTCCATGGAATGTTTCCTCGTTTATAAACTTTGATAAAATTCAATTAATTTAAATATGTTATCAAATTGAATATTTCCTGTCAATATATAGACAGAAATAGTTTGAATTATCGCAGTTATTTCCCTGATACTAAGCCATAAAGTAATAATAGTGCATTATTTCAAATGTGTCGATTTGTCTACGAACTGATTGTTTTCTTGGCTATTTTAACGCGAAATCAAGGGCTTGAGACTGATTATTGTTTGGCTAATGATCCGAGTCCATCGATATTGTTTAGTGCTATCACCGCGTATGAATTGATTCATGGTAATATATCAAACAATATGAAATGCACTCCGGTGCAATTCTGGAGTGCAAATCGTCACGGGACGCGTTTACCTACCATCATTCAAATCATTGAAATGAAACATTTGGGATTGTATTTACAAAGGGAAATACTTAACAATTACAAGGTGTGACTGTGTAGGCAACCCGTTGTACTGTTGTGTATATGACTGTTCTATATACAAAACAATTTTAGGTTATTGAAATATTTTTTTTTATAGCAGAAGCATTCAAATCCGGAAAATGGAAGTCTTTGTGATGCTGATTTGGAAAATCTCAAGGCCTGGACGTGGAATGACAACATAACCATTGCTCATAGTTTGTGGTTGACCCAACAAGGATTTATGGATTTGGAAAATATTGGGGCACGATATAAATCGTCGTTTCCCAGTCTCTTTGATACGCCGTACAATCTTGAAGATTATCAAGTAATTATTGCGACTTTTCTTATTTTAATTTTTCCATTTGACTCGGATGGCTACCCGTGACTTGAATTCCAAATTAAAAACAAATCTTACCATAATCTATATCCAACAATAAGCCAAATTTCATCCAGGAGTAAAAACAATTCATAAATACATCCTTACAAAAGTTTATAATATTAATGAGATGATTTTTTTAAGTTTTACTACAGTGACGTGGAACGTCTCAGAGAAAGCATGGAAGGTTTTATGACCGGAGTGTTTGGCCAAACTGAAGACCCTTCGGGACAAATCGATAACAACACCTACGTTGGGGTGAGTCTATAAAAATTATTTTAAAGAAGTAAATTTTAATCGATTTTTATTTAGCCATACGATGACTGTGCAGAGTATCAAGTTAATAACATGAATGTTGAACTTCCAACTTCAGAAAAGAGTAAATTTACTCGTACACCTGAATATCGGCAAGTTGTTAAAGATATAAGTCGTCGATTGGGTTTTTCTACGAGCAAATTAACTCAAGTTGATATTGAAACCATGTATAATCTTTGTCGGTATGAAAAAGCTTGGAACCCCCATGAGCTTTCACCGTGGTGTGCCGCTTTCACACCCGACCAACTTCCAATCTTAGAATATGATTACGATTTGGATGGTTATTATAAAACCGGCTACGGATATAAATATTCAGAAAATTTCGGGTGTCTTTATATTGGATATTTATTGGACTCCTTCCAACGCGTCGCCAATAGTACCGAAGGACAACCCAAGGTGGTCGCCTATTTCACGCATGCAGAAATGGTGCAAATGTTTATGGTGGCTTTAGGCGTCAACAAAGACCCCTACGTTCTCAAAGCCGACAACTACGACGAGGCTCAAGACCGTAATTGGAGGACCTCCTTAATCAGCCCGTTTGCTACAAATCTTGTCAGCATTTTCTATAAGTAAGCCACGTGAATTTTAAAAGGTAAAAATAGGAATTTTATTAATTGACATTTTTAGTTGTCCCGATGGAAGTCATCCACTGTTATTTTATTTGAACGAGAAACGGCTGCAAATCGATGGATGTGACAATGGAATTTGTGATTGGGATTATTTTTATAATACGTATGTTGCGAAGGCTAATGATTGCCATCAAAACTTTTGTTTGTAAAAATGTTTTCAAATAAAGGTCCTTTTGAAAATTTTAAATTTGTACATTTTTTTAGGGATTTTTTTTTTTAGAGTGTTGGCCACTCTTGTTTGACGTATTTGGCTCACTTCACTTAAATGACACCATTTTGTGTTTTTTAATTTTGCAACTTTTTGGATTCTTTTCAAGTTTATAGATAGGAGATATTAATCCTTATTTTTTTTAGTTAGATGAAAACTAATTACTAATTTTACATAATTATCATCCTAGTCAGGAAGTTTTGTAAGTAACCGTTACGTAACATTCTTTTTATAGTGAAAATGTAGACTCTTAAAATTTAAAGGCAAAAACCAAATGAAAATAATTTTAAAAACCTTTAAAAAGTCCTTTTTTTCGTTTTATTAACTACTAGGGTCATTAGTGACGGTCAAATCCGAAAACCCAGAAAAAAATTTTGGGCTTTCATTGGGATTCGAACCTAGGAACACTAGGGCAACTCCCTAGTCAACCACGCCACTAAGTGGCCTTCTAAAAAACTTTAATTGGGTATAGGGGAAAGGTGTACAAGATGATCCCTCTAAGCAAGAATTGAAATAAAATATACATATTTCCCTATAAAACAAACTTGATAGCATTTACTACTTTCATATTTGTTTATCTAATATTTATCATACTCAAAATTTCTAATTAATTCAGTTTACATAATAATATATACATATTTTTAAAACTCTACAAAGTAATCAACTTATACACCCGGGTGGCTAAGATGATCCCTATGGTTGGGGTAAGATGATTCCAATGATCATCTTACCCCAATGTCGAGCAACCTTTTATTTTTTCAAGAATAAAGTTAGTAAAAGCGAAAATCAAGACTATAAAACGTCTTTAAGATAATTTTTGTAATTCAACATAACATATACTCAGGTTTATAACTCAACAAAATAAACTCTAAAAAAAACTTATCCAGTCTTCTGAGTAGTGGTTTCATTATGCAACTTTTCTTAAAAGTGTAATCGCTTTTTGGCCGGTTTTGTGCTACACATTTCACAAATAAATGGATTTGTATCATTGCTATCAATTTCGGCACAAGCTTCATGCCGCCATTTTCCACAAGCACAACACTTGATCCACCCTCCACCCTTGATATCACCGGAAAACTTTTCCGTGTAATAAAGGCATTCTGTATCATCTTCCTCAGATGACTCAGACGAGAAATATGATGTTTTCTTAAACTTAATGTATGTAAGTTCATAAAAATCCTGGGGATCATCTTGCCCCAAGTGCAACTTTTTTATTCAAAGTTAATTAACATAACCCATAGTCACGCCGCTATTTCCAAATAACCCAAAAATCAAAATTAGGCGTATTAAAAAGTCACAAACACAAGAATCATTGCGCTTACTAGTTTTTAATAGAAGTAATGTAAAATTGAATTCAATCTTTCCTTATATTAACTGAGCACAATTTAAATTTTTTTTTCTGTAAAATCCAACACGCTGGTTATGCTGTATTTGCAAATGAACAGTGGCGGGGAGGTATTCGAGGCTATGTTTTGTCAAAAATTCAACTAGACAGCGTCAGCTGTTTGGGCGCAATCGAAAAGGATCATCCTACCCAATGGGATCATCTTGTACACCTTTCCCTTATGTACCTATTATAAAAGTAAGGAAAAGTAAACATTGTTAGGTAGCTATGGAAAATTTTAATTAGTAAAGACTCACACCTAATGAATAAATTAATGAAATTAATGAAATCATCTGGTGGTAAATGGAAGAGACCAAAATTTTTTTAACCAATTAATAGGAGGGAAATTCGCCTATAGGATGCCTTCTCATGTGAAGGTTTGTCGAGACGTTCAAATCATAATCACTTCCGCAACTTTCTATTGTCTTGGTACATATTTCAATTTGAAGCAGCAATTGTTAATGTGGGTAGCTTTTTTAACCCCTTTTGAGGCAGCTCACCTACCATATGACAAATGTAATTCCCCTGACGTAGAAAATTGAACAACAACGGGGATATTTCCATTTCTCCTGACACACATTGGCCATAATAAAAAAAATAAAAGCTGTCATTCGATGACTTATTGTTTCGCTCTTCCATTGTTGCGAATGTTCATCGCACATTTTACCTACAGTGGGAGCCACCCACATCATCTTGCAAATTTTAATGGGAAAGTAAGCAATGTGCAGGCATATCCTATTGTAGGTAATGGATTTTTATTTTTTATTATCAGAATCCTTATCACAATACTTCAATTAAGTCTAGCCATAATGAAATTTATGAGATAAATTTGGAACAAAGACCAGACAAGATCAAGTAAAAATTCAGGTGGTAAGTAAATTGAAACTTAAAATTAAATAATTTATATCAACCTACCTCTTTTAACACGACCAAAAGTATTATCTATGATATAAGAATTAAATTTAATATCACTTTTAAATTGATTTGATGAAAATTATCAATTTCAGGATGACATTATCTTAATACTAAGTATAAAATTTCAATACCTAATTGATATCAGCAAAAAAATTGCTTAATTTCAATATGATTGTAGAAAAATACGCAGAAGAAATATTAAAATTTAAGTTTGAGCCACTTATAAAATATTTGTTGAATGATAAGATATGAGGAATTTTATCATTGACTCAGATATATTGCATTGAACTGCGCCAATATCGATTGAATTTTAACCAATAATGGCCTCGTCGAGCCAAAAAAATGACTCGGATGATTTTGTGGAAAGTGATGCTGTGCGGTTTCAAAGCAGTGTTCATCAATCGTTAGAAAATCAATTTTCCGATTTACAACTGAACAGTGCCAGTCGTAGTGACGAATTTTTCGAGCGAGACACCGAATCGCAGGGTCAGAATCCGGTCGCTGAATCATCCGAATTTTTCCAGGAAGTGTCCGAGTGCATCACCAAAGTGGTCCAGCACGGCTCCATCTCGTGCGGGGATGTGTTTGTGAAAAATTCCGACCAGGTCCATATCGGAAATGTCACCTACATTTCCGGTCCTGTCTATCTAAATCAATCTGTTACAAAAGTGGAACAAAGAACTGACATTAAGCAGCTTTTCGTTAATGTAAAACCAGGTGCCATTTATTATAATTGAGTTAATTTTTTTTTCTAATTAATCTTTTTGTAGAATTATCAAAATTGTTGAAGATCATTGATCGACGAGCATGGCTTGCACAACCTTCAATCGAGCCGTTGAGTCCCTTGAAAAGTCCAGCTAAATACGTGATTATTTGTAAGGAACATTTACCAAGTTAAATCATACATTTTAAGGGTTGTTTTTTAAGGTCATACAGCAACTGAATCGAGTCATACACAAGCCGAAAATGTTTATACCGTTCGTACGATTCAAACATATCACGTTGAAAGCCGCCACTGGCATGATATAGGATACAATTTCATGGTGGGATGTGATGGAAATGTTTACGAAGGTCGTGGATGGAACCGGATCGGGGCCTACGCCTACGGTTATAACTCC
Source organism: Sisyra nigra (assembly GCA_958496155.1). Classification (NCBI taxonomy): domain Eukaryota; kingdom Metazoa; phylum Arthropoda; class Insecta; order Neuroptera; family Sisyridae; genus Sisyra; species Sisyra nigra. The sequence goes on from OY292314.1 coordinate 56,205,558, forward strand.
TGTTCTGTAGGCATCGCTTTCATCGGCTTTTTTCTCAATACACTCCCAGATCCTTGTGCATTGAACGCGTGTAAACTTCTAATCGAAAAAGGAGTTTCACTGGGAGTAATCGATCCTAATTATCATCTGGTCGGACATTGCCAGGTGGCGGCATTTGAAAGTCCAGGAAAACGGTTGTATGAGGAAATAAAAACATGGCCTCATTGGACGGAAAACTTGACGACTGAAACTTAAAAACTTTTTTATACATAAATAAATTTTTACTTAATTTAAACGATATAAAGAGAATGTAAATATTCGACCATTAATCAATTAGTTAAACTTTCACTTACGATATATATGAGTAAATGTTTAATTTCGATGGGAGATAAAAACTTTCAAAAACCGATTTATGCGATGGTGATTTTAAATACTAGTTGCAAATTTATAAAAATTTATATCAAAAAATCTGTTTTCTAATTTCATTTCTTGTCTTATTATACTAATTGTAAATATATTCAAATAATTTTATTAATAAAAATTTTTAAGATTGAAAGCTTCTCCCATGGGCCTTTTGGGATTAGTGCTGTAAGTATTAAATGCAGTTCATTCCTAAGGGAGTTAAAAAATAAGAGGTTGCAATTCATTTTTTGTCTGCTTAATGCATTTCTGCGTTTATTTTGTATGGATCAAATGAAAAATTGATGAATTTATCAACATTTTTAAATAAAATTTGACATTTGACAAGGGTGATTTAGTTGTCTTTATCTTGACCAATCATTTTCAATTTGGTTGTCTCACTTGGAAAATGGCATGGTTACGAACGGTTACGAACCATCAAAAATTTTCCATTGAACCTTGCAGAAAAGCTTTGACCTCGAAGACTTTTTTTGAACTTGATGTGCTTTCAATGTATTAAAAATTTGAAAACTTACTCAAGAATACTAGTTGGACAATTTTATTTGGATTTTTTCCTTGTGTCATTCATTTATAATAGAGATTTTTTTTTTGCTAAAAAAGTTGGCATCATTTGTATAAACGGTATGGCGGGAATTTTCAACTCTAAGTCTATAACTAAGCTGTTTCTCTCATTAAGTTTCTATCATCTTTACTCATTTACCAAAAACTAGCTGATACCCGCTCGCTTTGCTGAGAGTACCTATCTAAATTTAATTGATTCCCTACCTTCACAACGCAATTTAAAAATTAATTTATTTTAACAGAAAAAGATGATAGGTCCATTCAGACTTTTGATCGAAAATAAGTTCATCAAAATCCTTAAAACTACTTTTCTAAGAAGAGATATTAGCTATCTTACAGGCTCATTACAATTTTAAATATAAAATGTTCCTTTAGACTTGAAAATTTTACATTTCAAATATCATTTATAACCGTTCAGCTATTTTAGTAGAATAGATTTGTAGCTATCCTACAGGAACCGTGCCTTTTTTTAGGATAAATAGAATTCAATACGTTAAGATCTGAGGTATCTTTAAACAAAATTTCATTAAAATTAGTTCCGTTAAGTAATTGTTAACTATTTAAAAATTTAGTATATTTTAATACGTTTATTTTTTATTAATATCCTCGACAATGAACAACAAAGAAATTCAAATCAATTTAAAAAAATTCATTATTAATTTTACCGGGTGTTAATTGAAATTCATAATATTTATTTTCCAGTAAAGTTTGTCAATTTTTTTATTTAAACTTTGTAGAGATTTCTTTCGTAACTATATAAAATTGGTTAGGCCTTCTTGAGGAAAATGGGTTGGAATGCTTTTTCACGAACTTTACCGAAAATACACGGCTCATGAAGGATTCAATTGTTATGCTATCTTGGTGCTTATGCTATCGGTGATCAACCGTACACTTTTAAAAGTACTTGTACCTTATATACCTTAAATTGGTGTAAAATTTTTCGAGTTTTTGTCCTAAATAAGGACCAACATAACATTTTTATATTTATAAGAAAAAGATACCAATAAAACAGCCACTACGTACGACGTACAGTATCAAGTCGCTTTGCCAACGCTTTTTAAATCTGTGATATCTTCTAAGATATCCATTTTTATGAAATGCTGTAAAGGAAAATTTTGATCTACATGAAATGCACAAAGTATCTCAGGTATTAAATTGGATAAAGAATAATAAGGTATTGTTTAAAACAGCTTGGTAAATAACCATTTTTTTTTAAATCCGTAATAGATAAAAATGGTTCCTGTGGGTTATCCTTAGGAGATAGACATATATCATCGGGGACTTTTTTATCAATCTTTTTAAGATACACGATTTCGCCGAATATTAATTTGATCTATCTCATAAGGTTTAGCCAGCGTTTGTAATGTAAGTGTACAAAAATATTTTTGTTATGACATCACATTACAAATTTTTGAATTTTTCGATTTTTATCTACTATAATATGCAGGTATTATACCTACAAACCTTCCTCTTGAATCACTCTATCAATTGGTGAAAATTGCATTAAAATCCGTTTAGTAGTTTAAAAGATCTAAGAGAACAGACAGCAAGAGCGACTTTGTTTTATACTATGTAAAGATAGTAGACGGTAATAAGCTCTAAACCCATAAAGCTTTAAAGAAAAGCACAACTTATAATTTTTTCATACCACCTTCAACTATAAAACTTTGATGGCCCCCAACAATTAAACCATGTGAATTTGCATATCAAAAATTATCCAAGACCATTTTCAATGACCAATTCAATTATTTACAAATATCCAAAACTTTTCCTTAAATAGTTTCTCCTTGTTAGCCCTAATTTGACGTCACTTCACGATTAAAATCGATCCACTTCAACTGTTAAAAGAGGCCTTAATCGTTTTATAACACGTCAATGCATTAGAAGAATTTCATCTTAAGAGATTTCCTCTTTGCATGTTAAAAACCTTTTTTTTTTTTTTCAAATACTCGAGGTCATTGACTTTGCAATTTTTTTTGAAAATCTTTACCAAAATTTTTTTTTTTTTTTTTTAATTGAAAGAAGTAAAAATTTATTTCGATCAAGTGATTTCTCTTCGTTTTGGCGAATCGCTAAAACCAGTTAATATCGCGGATGAACCCCACTAAACGACCAGCAAGCATCGAGCACCTTATAAAGTGCATAGATCATATCAGTGCAGTTTCAATGCACTTCTCGTCGACAATGTTTCGTGCAACAATCATATTTGCGCTGATCACCACACACGCAGTGCTTGCACTTCCGATTGACGTGGCCAAGAATACGACGGAACCTTCGAAGGGTGCACCGCATAATTGGTCACCTGGTGCGGGTGACTACGATCCGAGCTCATCCTGTGAACTGTGTGACAACTTTGAAATTCACGACCAACGTCAGAATGGGACTGAAAATTATCGGGTCAATGTGGATGGGGTCGTTTTTATAATTGCACCCCCCGATGCCTTAGCCTCGGTCGCTGGAGATATTTTCCATGAGAATCAACCGACCAGCTCCGAATCTTCCGCGTCAGAAACATTCGATCCTGTTGTTGAAGACTTATCGTATCCGATCTACGTGAGTAAACCTTCAGTACCACTAAGTGAATCGCAACCCATGTCAAATTCCACGAAAAGTGGGCGAGACCAAAAAACCAAGTAAGACGGAGAAAAAAAAATCTTCATTTAATCCTTAAATTAATCTTAATTCCTTTTAATTGTAGATCAAACAACGATCGCTTGATCAACTTGTTGCTACCATTCTTGAGTAAAGGACCTGGAACATATACAACCTCGTTGGGAAGCAGTGGTGGCGTAAAAAATTCACAGGCCATCGTTAAAGTTGTCACAGAATAAAAATACAAATAAATAATAATTTATTAAATAATTGAGTTTAATTAATTGACATAACACCAAGAGTATTGATGGAAATAGTCCTCAAGTTATCACAATATTAAATAAATGGTTCCAGTCTTGGCTAATTGAATTGGCAGATTCCTTGCTCGTCCCGTTTCCTTCCCGGACCGCATTGCTCCTGTGAGCCGAGCAACGTCAGATTTTCAGGTGCTCCGCTTTCTCGTGCTTTCTGATCTTGGAAAAGTTGAACGTTAATATTTGGGTTAATTAGTTAACTACTTATGTGAATGTATACCTGAAATTTTGATTGGAATTGCAACGATTGGTTCGGGTTCTAGTTGTTTCAAGTCGATTTCCTTGATTAGTGGGGTGATTAAAAGTTCTTCGTCCTTGCTTGTGATTTTGGGTTTTTCCAGTTTGGTTTTTGCATGGGTGATGTCGACATGGTATGGAGCCGCTGATTTGGATTCGATGAAATGTTTCATTTCCTGTTCGATTTCTTCGGAGGAGTCGTCGTCGTGGTCGAGGTCGAGGTCTTCGATAACGGGAGCCGGACGTCGATGGTGTGTCTTGGACGGATACTTTTTGTGGGACTTGGATGGAACGGTACGTCGCAACAGGTCCATCAGGTTGAGGCCGGAGGCCGACGAAGAGGGAAAAATCAGCACGACAATGTTCTCAAGCTCCGCTTGCACGTTCACTTCGCCGTCCTGTCGCTGGTCGTATTTGACCGGCGCGGCGGAAATTGTTGTGGCCGCGATTGTTGCGAGTGCGATCCACACGAGAGCCATGCCGACGAGATTATGAGCGATGTGCACGGAATAGTTTTCTTTTAAAACGGACTGGGCTCGCGAGTTAAGTCAATGTTGTCCAAGTCGATCTCTTCATTTTTTTTTTTATGTGTACTGACCATATTTACCGCTGCTCGGCCTAAATTGCGCCAATGTCCATCACTCGGTTTTGTTTGTAAACATTTGATCTCTCGTCTCTCGTGGTCTGTTTGGAACGATGAGAAAAGGATGTCGAATTAACGGATATCTTCTTGATTTGAAACGGGATATTAACAAATTAATCGAGTTTTTCTTTGAAAACACTTTTTTGTAAATCTTTTCACTTAATTATATGAGATCATAAAAAAATTGTTTTTTCAAGTTTTAAACTATGCTTTGATAGTAAAACCTATATGGACATATCATCAGAGAGACCTTTGAAAATATTTAAGTCTTGCAATTTTCAACCAATAAAAGTGTTTGCTTTTGCTTAGCAACCAATCAAACACAAAGGAAATCATGGATTGTTTGATCAAAATTTAATAATTTTATCCAAAAATCAATGAAAAGCTCTTTTCTAATTATTAGAAATACAGGTGAGGGTTCACCCCCCCCACATCTGAGAGATACTTGAAAATTTGTGAGATTTACAACCAATAAAGTAACTTTTAACTACCTATTGGCGCAGTGGTTAGAGCCGTAGTTCTCTCCACTTCATGCGTCCAGTGGTACGGGTTCGATTCCCGTTGAATCCTAGACTTAAGATCTTTGTGTTTAGACAGTCGTGATATGACCTTAGATGTTAGAGCGACTTAAAACACCCCAAAAAAAAGTAACTTTTATTTTAACCAATCAAATAGTTTTTTTCCGTTAGCAGAAAACCAGGTTAGAGATCGTTCCCCCCGTATTGCAGTCTTAGGCTTATTGTACTCCTGTTCTGCTCGTGTATCCCTGCTAGTCAAGAACTCTTGCCTATTCCAGGTTCAGCATTCTGACTAGCAGAAGTAGTCCTTGTACTTACACTGTACAAAAAGCGGTGTTAAAATGGACTCGTTTTAACACCGCTGTGTAACACCGGTGGATTAACACCGGTGCTCCCACAATGCTCTTTTGCAGTGTTGAAAATTCAGTGTTGAAGTTTTTAATCTTCATTTTATATATTTTTTTAAATTATTTGTTTCTAATTGTTAAACATAAAGCGTTTAATTATAAAAATTATCTTAGTTAAAATGTATTCAACACCGGACAATTTATGACACCGTTTTAACACCGCTAACGGTGTTACTGTCACACCGGTTTCGGTGTTGAATTTAACACCGGAAATTTTCACACCGTACACCGCATGGATTTACACCGGTTTTATTTTTACAGTGTAGCTTTTTGCTTTGTGCCTGTTTGGGTGTCATTTATCTATCCCATATAGGTGTCGCCACTTTGTGAGGACTTTGCAGTCAAAAATGACATGGGTCGCGTTTTCCTCCCCATCCCCACACAAGGTCATTAGATACATAAGGTATGCTCACTTGACTAGGCGGCGTTTTTTTGATCTCTGAAAATGACGTCAACGGCTTGCTGTTTCTGACAGGAGCCAGTAGAGGCGTTAAAGGCCATTGGCTATTGTTGATTTGTGAGGGATTTCAACTGGTGACTGCATTTGGTTGGCACTACCATATTTAATAAAATATGCTTTTTATTTAGGTTACTAACAATTAATATAATGAAACTGTTTTTTTGTGAAAGGAAGTCCACCTTCTTAAACTAGATAAATCTGGTAAGATTACAAAAGAAAATGAATATAAACAATATTGTTAAAAAAAATTAAAGTTTTATTTTGAACTTTAACTGAGCAAAATGAAACGAAATGAAATTTCAAACTATAGAGCGCAATAAGAACGATAAGAACCAATTATAGCAGCTATCTAATGGATTCCAACGCCTCTACTGGCTTCTGTCAGAAACCACAAGCCAGTGACGTCAATGCAAGTTAATAACCTTGAAAGTGAGCACCCCTTGATCCCCACACAATCTGCAATTGAGGCCTCGTTGAGACACTCCAATAGTCTGCAGATGCTTTCTCAGTTCACAGTGTCCGGTTATCAGTCCCGTTACTGTCCTGAGTTGGTTTCTTCCCAGCCGTAATACCTCAGCGGTGAGCGAGGGGTAAATTCACCATCATTCTTTTGCTGACTTTCCGACCGGACGTCTCTATCCGGTATTTATTTTGCTGTTGTCTCAGCCAACTTTTCATCACCTTTTTGACAGCAGATTTGATGATCCTTACTGCAGACTCCAAGCCCACGAGTAGGGTCATCGAACTAGCCCTTACGCAAGCATCAGCTTCTTCATTGCCCTCAACTCCTTATTGCTCCGGCACCCAATCAAATTTGACTCGATTGTGCTTTGTCAAGTCCTCAAGAAGTTGACGACACTCCACCACCGATTTAGAGCTGATCATTGTGTTGGCGAATTTTAGCAATAGCTTTAAGCGCTGCCTGACTGTCAGAGAGGATCTGTATGTTCCTATTTCGGTAGGCCATATCCAAGTTTTCTCTGGCACGTATGGCAATGGCCGTGATCTCCGCCTGAAAAATAGTGGTCGAGTCCCCAAGCGGCACTGAGATGCTCCTTTTTGTACCCCCCCCCCACTCCCGTGCCAAATCCTCCGTCCATAACCAATCTATCCGTGAACCACATCAGTTCATCATTTGGTTCTTTATTTTCCCCCATGTTAGGCTTTAAAAGTTACCGTGTAGGAGCGCTTGAATCTGTAAATCAAACATTAAGCAAGCCATAGATTACTATGGATTCATCAAGTCAAGTATCTGAACGTTTTTTGACTTTGAAATTAAATAACTTGCTTGTTATTTATTAGGTTCAATGCTTGACTTGATTTCAAATATTAATTTTTGACACGAGTTTGACCTGATTTTAAGCCTTATTTGAGTAGTAGGTAATCCCTCGTTCCAATTCTGAGATAAAAATAATAACAAGACTTGGATATCAAGCTGTAACTTAAGATGATTCCAAAAGCTACATAAGGAGTAAAACTTCATTAAAAGAAAGCTACTTTTGAAAAATCAGAGTGGCTCTGCAAAAATTTATTGTTTTATGATTTTCAACCAATCATAACTCTTGGCTTTGTCTGCTGACCAATCAAACACAAAGCAAGTCATAGCTTACTAGAGATGCATCACGTCAAATATCTGGACATTTTTGCAATGAATTAAAAGGTTTGATATTTAAACTTGACAATAAAATAACTTGGAAATTCAATGCTTAACTTGATTTTAGTCAAATTTTAGTCAAGTAGTAAGACCCAACAAGCTTTACAAGCTTGTATCGGGCATACTATCCACTTTACGCAAATTAGTTACTGAACATTTTTTATGTAAAATGCTTCGTTCTACAACTTATATTTGAAACTTTTTCACGATTTGTGAGCCTAATTTTTTAGCTGTTTCTTAGGAATGACCATCTTTATGTTGTATCAAAATATCAGCCCTCCCGGACGAATGTCGATTTAAAGAGTTATTTGACTGGACTTTACATCTGGGATAAAAAAAATCACTTTTGGTAAGATTATTTTGGCAACAAAAAAAATTGAAAATACAGAAAACTTGAGGCATGTTTTATTGAAGTCTTACATAAAACATTATATAATACTGTTACTTAGATTAATAGTTAATTTACGTTCAAAAGGAAAGCTTCTTCATGACCAAGTTCACCACCAATTTTTGTCTCTCTTTGACGGGTTATACCTAAAATGTTTAAATCAAGATTTATTTATTGCTTAATTTTTTAAGTAAAAACTTACACTTGGTAATTGGGGATGTTATTGCGTCGTCGTAGTCGACGACATCGTCCACGTTTATCGCGTTTAAAACCCGATGCACATCGTCGTGGTTGGTGTCCTTCCACCTGTTGATTATTATTACCAGGTTGATGAGCAAATTTATCGAAACCCATCAAACTTGAAAGTAACGAGAAATGTTCAGGGATCACAATCACGTTTTGATTGGGTCCATCGTTGGTCGTATTGTTCACGTCCGCCGACGAAGAAGTGATTTGGGTCGTATTCGAGTTCACCGTTATTGCATTATCGGTATCATTCAAACTTGTGTCATTCAAAGTCATTGTTATATTTTTAATGCTCGTTATGTTTCCGTTTAACACGACCGGCTTTATCACGACAATTGTCTCATTATTAGGATGTAAACTTTCCACTTTTGTTACATTAGGTGTTGACGTTGAAGATGTGGTCTCATTAATTGGTGGATTTAATTTAGGTGTTGTCACTTGAGGTTTTTGGGTCGATGAGCTTAAATTTGGTGGCACGGTGAACATTGGTAAGACCGGTTTCATCGTTAAATCGGCATAGTCGTAATTATAATCGTAATCCTTAAAATGTAACAATTAATTTTTTTTTTTTTAGAGATCAAAGGACTTACTCCAAAATTTCCGACGTCGTCAAACATTGTTATCAGTTGAACTCCTTTTAGTTTCAGCCGCACATTGTAGCTGCCGGTTTGTTTTTGGTCGTAATACGGTTCGGATGACTTTTTTGACTTGGGTGCCGTTTGAACGGCAACAATGCAAACGGCCGCGACAATAACGATACGAATCATGTCGAGCATGGTCATATTTTTGGGAAAATGTATATGAATGGAGTTCGACGTGAGGCTTAAATGGAATTGGGATGACAACAAACGAAGTGATCGAGAAGCAAGAAAGTGAAGTGGTGAAGATAATATTATGGTTCTCTCTCGTTGACTTCTTGGCCCGAGTCAAGTGAACCGAGTTCGATGTCCTCGCATTCGAAGTTCAGACGGGTTTCAATATTAAATAATCGTAAAATTTATTTATATACACTTTTTTTGATACTGTTCTTATAACGGTTTTGATCTTTTTTATTTAAATTTATATTAACATGCAATGGGATTTCAGTGGCAGTGTAACATTTATCGTATACGAGATGGAATTAAACGAAGAACACGAGGAAGGAATGGAGAGGAAATCAATTTAATTGAACTCATAATATATTGTCGATGGGCCAAGTGAAAAATTGTTGAGTCACGAAATGATCGAAAACTTTTTTAATGTATTTTCAACCTCTTTATTTGTATATCAAAACGTTGGGGTTACCCGTGATTTCGATCACGTAAAATTTAACAAAATAATTGACTGTCTTTGAGGAACTACAAAATCATCTTACTATACGAATACATTTTCGAGAATTTCATTGCAAAAATCAAACACAAAATACATCAGATCCGGGGCTGCCAAGCTATTTTAAGTAGAGAGCCATTTTCATTTAAATAATTTTTTTAAAATTTACCAAGAGCCGCAAGGATTTTTTTTTACTTTTAAAGATGTGCATGTTGTTTAACATCTGTACTATGTACCTACCAGTGGCGTGCGGTGACTTTTGAAACAGGGCATGCGGTTAGAAGTGGGGGGGGGGTATAAGAACCAGCCCCCTACAACTCCATGTTACAAAAATGTGACCATTTTTACTGGATTGCATTCACTAGTTGCGCATTAGTTGCTCACGAGTTGAACGAAGACCACAAAGACTGACGAAGACCGAAGACTTTTACGGAAGTCGGAGGTTAGAAATAATTTTTTTTTAAACGTCAGGCAAGTTATTAAAATGAAACGTTTTTAAATGTTTTCATTATTATTGTTATTATATGAGAATAATTATGATAAGTATTTTTATATAATAATTATAATAACTCTGATAAGTTTAAGTGGTAGGGGGCTGTTTGAGACGTATGACTCTTATAACGACACCGATTTCCGTAGAAATCGGTCACGTTTTTTTAGCCTTTCTCGTATCTAAGTGACAGGGGGCTGATAAGAACCACATTTTTAAAATTTATTTTTTTATTTGATAAACGTTGTGTTATAAGTATTTTTTTTTAAATTAGACTTATTCGACGCTCCTTCTTACAAAAATCATCAACAACCGCATCATATAATGTATTTAAAAACCACGAAAACAGTTCTTATCTTAAAGAACCAGAACATTTGTATGGCTTTTGGGTCAATAATTCAAAATAACTCACGAAAAGTATCAGTAACAATTAAAGTCACTGTTTAGATTCAAAACGGAAAACGCATCTGCTGGCTGTTAATTGCCTATGTGTAATGCCGAGAGAGATAGTATTCGACCGTACTAGTGCGCATGCGCGACCAATTCGAAGCAAAGAATCGCATGCTACTGTCGCTAACGCATTCATTCGGCTTTTGCCGTTCATTTGATTTGGTAAACTATGCCAATTTTATGAGCGATACCTTTCATTATTACGTAAATTAAAAAACTTATAAATGATAAAAAAATATCATTTTTAGAATGATTTTACAAATGCAATTGCGTAAATTAAAAATTAAATGAATAAATCATAAAAAAATATTCAATTTTTAAAATCGTCTTACAATCCATCGGCATGCGCCGCATCTACAGCACGTATGGACCGCACGCCTCTGGTACCTACCTAGATCCAAAAATTGTTAAGAATGAGGCTTCTGTTGCTTTATAAGTAACCAATTACATACCAAATATAGACCGCTTAGCGTCGCAATTTATACAAAAAAAAAAAAAAAAAGATTTCATACTGGACAACAGTAGAAAAAATATTGTGGCCCTTACTAATTTAAGTAAACTTTTATGTATTGTTTTAATTTTAATATTTTTTATTTTCGTTGTTTTATTCTTATTATGTTTTGTTTAATTTAATTTTTGATATTGAAGAATATATCTGATACTTTTGTTTTCTTTTGATTAAATATACTTAATTTTTTTACATACATTTTTACTTTCTTTAACTACTATATAGAATAGTTAAGGAAGTATTGTAATCGGGTCGAATTTTCGAATTCGAGTTTTCACCGGAAATACATGTTTTGAGGTCCCCCTGAGTCCAAAAAAGTGGTTTTTAGAAACATGTCTGTGTGTGTGTGTGTGTGACAGCCATATCGTATCGAAAGCTTTATATTTAAATTTCACCAAACTTGGAATTTGACCTCCATATTAAAATCGGTTAAGCGAAAACTCCATTTCATTCTAGGAGTTTTTGAACTTTTTCAATTTTTTTCGAAAACGGCTCCAACGACTTTCTTTAAACTTTCTATAGTTCTTAGACTCATTAGTGGCTATAACTTTTACTTGAAACTTTTTCCTGGGAAAATTCGGATAAGGACGGTTTTGGGGTGAAGGTTGAGAATTCGTATATGTTATAGGTTGTATGCATATAGTTCTGTTTATATGTATTGTTATAAAGAGCTTATATTTCTTTTAACCAACAGCGAGTTTCATAAATTAAAGTAAAAGAAAGTACTGTGACGCCTCGCAGCAAATATTTAGTACCAATTTTCAGGCCTTAATAGTTTAATATTTTAGCAATTATCAGGTGAAAAGACCAGTTTTATATTTAAACAATTTATTTTCTTTTTATTTCTTTCTAGTATTGTTAAATTTATATTCAAATTATATTTTTATTATATTTATAAAAATAGTTTAACTATAATTTAGACATATAAAATTAGTGAATAATAAAAAACTGGTATTTTCACCTGATACTTGTTTAAAATATAAATTTTTAATTACCTAAATATATGTCAGGTTTCATCCCTCATTTTTTATATTGCTATGGTTACTTGTTTATTAATATTCATTATGATTCTACACTTTAATTTTGGGAACTGGCATTTATAATTATTAACATTAAATGTCGTTTCTTTATTCATAGGTAAAATTTTATAAATAATATGTAAAAAGTTTTAAAAAATTATAAATAAAAAACTTTATTCATAGAGAAACACAGTGGTGTCAATAATTTATTTGTCAGACTTCGTATACAAGACAATATTATAAAACGATATTTTGTTAAGCATGTCAAAAATAAAAAAATTAAGATTCGGCTTTACAATCAGAAGAACTACAGACGGAAAAACAGATATTATGTGCATAACGTCTGTAGGAACACCCGACAATCGCACCTTCCACATACCAGATGAATATCAGCCAGCAACGTTGCACACTGTGCTCACAGAAACTAAAGCGTATTCCAAAATAAAAAAACTCAATAGAAAAAATAAATGAAACCAGAAAAGTTTGGATAAGTTTAACGGAAGAATTAGCTAAAGTTTACTTAGATGAGGACGAAAACGTGCAGTTCGAGGACTTTTTCCTGGAAGAAATCACTTCAAATACTGAAAATAGCTTCGAAGGAACGCTGATAAAAATACTGAAAAAATTAACGGAAAATTCAACAAAAGCTAATAACAAAATAACCGAACCAGAAAAACGTAAAAAGAAAAAATCTAAGAAAGAAAAATCCTATGAGGAAGCAGAAAATGTTGAACCCGAAGTCTTTAATACAGGAGAACATTCACAATTAGACGACAACGAATATGTTTTAAGAAAAAATAAGGAAAAATTGATTGAATTCAATTCTGAACCCGAAATTATTCCTAATTTAGAAGAGGATTCACAAAATTTAAATGAAGAAAAAAAAAAGTAAAAAGAAAAGAAAACATGAAGAAAATATAGAAGATCATAATGAAAATTTAACAGTTGTTGCTACAGAAGAAAAGCTAGAAGACAACAATGAAATTGTTGGCATTAAGAAGAGTAAGAAAAAGAAAAAAAATAAAGAAAAACTTATTGAAAATGAATTATCTTTTGACGATAGTAACGTGATCTCCAAGGAGAAAAAAGGAAAAACGAAGAAGATGAAAGACATTTTTGAAATAAATGAAGAAATGGTAAAATCTGATAGCGGAGAAAATATTCCAAATGAAATAGAGCCTGTACAGAGGTCGAAAAAGAAAAAACTAGATGAACTGAAAATTGGATCCTATAAAATTTACGAAGAGTTATCAAAATTAATTTACAGAGTTGACACGGGCCACAACAAGACGGGATCAAAACTTTTGCACATCTCTAAACTACTTCCAGCCCTAACAACTGCAAAAAAAAAAAAAAAAATTATCTTGTGAAAATATTTTACAAATATTTTTTCCTAGGAGGGGTGATGTAAGGTTTCATCCCTCATTTTTTATATTGCTATGGTTACTTGTTTATTAATATTCATTATGATTCTACACTTTAATTTTGGGAACTGGCATTTATAATTATTAACATTAAATGTCGTTTCTTTATTCATAGGTAAGATTTTATAAATAATATGTAAATAGTTTTAAGAAATTATAAATAAAAAACTTTATTCATAGAGAAACACAGTGGTGTCAATAATTTATTTGTCAGACTCCGTATACAAGACAATATTATATATAAATAAAAAGTTTATAAAAAAAACTTTAAAAAATAATTATTTAAATGAAATAAATAAAAATTAATATAAAAACGAATAGATAGAAGTACCTACATATTAATTTCTTACATTTCCATACTATTTTATTTTTATGGAATAGATTCGGCACGCCGAAATAATGGTTTGAGGAAAATCATCTTTTTTAGCACGATACCTAAAATTTAATTGCGACCACTGATCTAGTCGCATGTGGCACGCAAGTCGCCGGTTGCCGAAATTTTGATTAAATTTAGTTGCTATTAAACTTGGAACTTTCCAAGGTAAATTGGAAAATTCCTAATTTTGAAAGTCAATTTTGTGTTACACAAAAAAATTTCGATAATTGAGAGCATTTGATGTTATCATTTGCCGTTTCTACGTCGAGTTTAACTTTTTTTTTTGGTGTTTTAAGTCGCTTTAACAGCTTAGGTCATATCACAACTGTCTAAACACAGAACATTTTTGTTGGTCAATTTTAATCTTAGGTCTATGATCTTAAGTCTAGGATTCAACGGGAATCGAACCCGTACTACTTGACGCATAAAGTGGAGAGAACTACTGCTCTAGCCACTGCGCCAATAGGTGGCCTGAGTTTAACTTTGAATTTTTACACACAAAATTGTCGAAAGGAATTGAATGAAAATGAATCGTTTTCTTTGAAGATGGTGTAAGTTTTAAAATCAATCAATTATGTATTGGTTATAAGACTTCACTTCTTTGCTGTAATATTCAAAGTTAGAACTTTTCATAATCTAATGCAATTTTGCGTTTAATTTAGAACTTGAAATGGTCGATGGCTTAGTAGTTGATGGAAACCATGTTGATCATAGGCTACTTTTAACAATTGCAATTTTTTATTAATATGGGTTTCTATGGAAACTTGTAAGGGAATTGTCATCAGTATAACTTTATCTAAATGCATTTATAGTAATATTGATATTAGTCGTTTTCTTTCAATGTGGTGTAAGTTAATTTCTTGCAAATGCTAGATGATAACAATAAAATCCAATTTTTTTTTTCTTTATTTTAAGTCGCCTCAACAACCTGGTCATACGCGACTAACAATAAATTACACATTTACAATGGATACAAACGGTATGCAATAAGAGTTGAATAGTAATATACAAATATATTATATAGTAAGTTTAAAAAGAGAGAAAAAAACAACAGAAAACAACAAAAGCTCATTCAAAATCCAATTTGAAATGAACTTTTTATGTATTTTACCAAAAAAAAAGTTACCAATATAAATTTATGTAAATGTAATAATCTTATTGAAATGCAACCTCTTAAATACGTCACTGTAGATACTAAATAATAAGCTCATTTCCAAAACTGAGAAACATTTGAAAGTTATTAATAATAGGTACCTAGTACCATTGCTAGTACATATTAACAAAATATAAAATTCGACACGAACCTAAACGGTGGTAACATGAAAACCTTAAATTTCATGGGGGTTTTGAAGTGGCCCCGGTTATCAGAGCTTTCAAATGAACTGACAAAAAAGCTTAATAAATACCTATTCTGATTGTTTGAATGGATCATCATCTCAGTGACTCTCCGAAAAATGACTAATTTTCGCGATTTTTTTTCATGGTTGGAATAAACTAATCGGTCTATTTTTTTTTCTTTATAAATAAAGACATTCAGGATGAATAAAAAATGATTTTTTTTATCTTGTTTTATTTAGTGTACAATAGTTTAAATAATTTTTGAAAAGTCACGTGAAAAAAGGTCCTATATGGTGGCAACTTAGAAAGGAAGAGTTTTCAAGCTATTCATTTCAAATTTTAAGAGAATATTTTTCACGTCATTCTCTATCGACCTATGGAAGAGATTTAAAAGAGATTTAATTTTTTTTAACTTTGACAAAACGGCTGCGGTTTGAACTAAACGTATCGAATTTAGCTTTTTTTTTCAAAAGTTTTTTGTAAAAAAAAAATAGGAAAATTTCAAAAAAAAAAATAAATAAAAAAAGCTTCCATAGGTTGATAGAGAATGACGTAAAAAATGTTCTCCCAAAATTTGAAATGAATAGCTCGAAAACTCTTCTTTTGAAAGTTGCCACCGTTTTGAAAATGGAACACCACCAGTCTAATAATTCAAAAGTTTCGTCTTTAAAAAGAAATATTTCCATAATTAACTTTATTTAAAAAAACCACGAAACTAATTGTTTTGATTTTATACTAGAATCTGTTTCCGTTATATTGTCTTGGTAATGGAGTCTTGGTGCTTACAATAAGTTTTATAAATTTAGAAGGTAGAAGACAGCTACGAAATTTGATTTAAAGCTCTTGATTTGAAGATGATATTATAATATATATGTAAGTCAGTAAATTACAATACTACTTTAATTCAAAGCTAAAATTATAGGTTTTATTTATATTAAATGCACAATTCAATACTTAATATAAATAATACTAGATTATAATCAATTCTTACCTTAAATAATAGAATTGATTAAATGTAGTTTCTTCGGGATAAATAAAATAATATACACTTTCAATTTATTTATACATGACAAATTGATTCTAAAGTTTTAAATATCTCTGGAAATTGAAATTATTAACTGGATCTATAGTAGGTGACGCTTAAATCTAAAATAGGATATTTTAGATTTATATATATATATATCCAAAAGTAGCTTTTGCACGATTTATATTATCGAATATTAATATTACCTTTAAAATATTGACAATCTTCCAAATGAGACTCGCCAATAAACTTTTTGATTTAGCTGAAAGGAAAATAAGGGATATTACATTTTTTCAAGGATCATATTTAAAATGAATACCTTTAGACTAATATAGAAAAGTGAGAAACACAAAGAAAACGAAATTTGCAAACAAAATTTTCCTTTTATAATTTTATTTACTATGCATGTTTTAAAAATTGCGACGTTTAAAATTCCGAATTGATAATTCCTACATTTAACCCGTTTATCTCTATGGAATAAAAAGCTAGAACTTGAAATAAGTTTTGTTTCGTGATTGTTAGTAGTGCAGGATAAGTTGATGAGTTTCAGAGCAACAAGAAAGTCCTGTGCCTAATGAAACCGAAATGGCAACTCCTTACAACATCAAGTGCCACAAAATTGTTTATCTAGCACAAGTATTACATGAAGGAAGATATCATCTCATCTTAAAATGGAAAATAAAAGGCAAACGAGGAATTGGTAGAAAACAATTGTTATAGCTTAAAAACAACAAATACAGTGGTACCTCGACATACGAGTGCCCCAACATACGAGTTTTTCGAGATACGAGTCGGCGAGCGAGTGATTTTTTGCTTTGAGTTACGAGCAAAATTCGAGATACGAGTTCGGTTTAGCAGGTCGAAGGTCTCGAAAAAAGTTGCAACAGGTCGTGCATCTGATCTTTTTAATAGAGATAAAAGATAAAATTCGAGATACGAGCAAGGTTGCGGAACGAATTAAACTCGTATGTCAAGGTACCACTGTATTAGTTATTGGCTCACAAGCTTTTTAGACTGGTAGAAGATAAAAATTCACTCAACACATTAATAGCCGGATAAAACATCCAAAGGACGTAAACAAGATATACTTTATGCTGACAATATACACGACCAAAACTTTATCATGTCTAAAAACCATCAAAGTATGAATGCATTTTAAAAGGATATGGAAATGGACTCGGATTGGATGAAAACATTGGTATCAGTTCCACGTTTTATTACCAGACAACGTAATTTTTTCAAAAAAGCTTTTCAGAAAATCTAAAAAATAATATTTGGATTATTAAAGAAATCTCTCTTGCATTTGCTTAAATGCAATACTTAACTAAGACAAATCCAAATCATATCCTAGGAAAATCTTGATAGGGCTGGAGAAACACCCATAAGTTTATATCTTCTACCAGAAAATCTAAAAAATAGTTTATCAGTACGTAAAAAAATTTATTAAAAATAAATTGTTACAACATATTTTTACATTAAATCTTAATAAAAAAAAATTTAAGGTTTAACTAGTGAATGAAAAAAAAAATAATAACATATAAATCTCTCTCATTAAAAAAGATCGACACATAAATAAATTATTACACTACAATATTATAATATCAACCCGTTCAATCGAAAATATAAACGAGAGGTTAGCCTAATAGCCGTTCTAAAAATTTTGAATTTCTCAAGAAAAATATTTCCATCAGTTCATGGCAGCATATAAATGAAATATTGCAAACAGTTTTTTTCGTTCTCGTCATTGTACTATCAATAATTGACTGAATGATTTTCATTGGCATATTAAACAAAATATTAAATACGATATTTAAATAATTCATATATATATATAGTAATAAAAGTATTAAATTAGAGAAATGCACCATTATTTCTGTAAATTCAAGAGAAAAACTTATCGAATTGAAAATTTCATCAACACGCGTACTTTGTTATCGATAACGTAATTAACTATAATTTAAAGTAACTTATATTAAAATAATATGTATAAAAAAAAGTTTGGTAAAATTAAACTCAATATTGAACAAGTTACAACTATTTAAATTTTCCTGTCCTCTTTTTTGGGAATGAACCTCAATCGATCAAAAAAAATAATCCGTATTTTGGTATGTTAATGTTTTTAACTAACAGCTCAAATCATTTTTAAGCTTTGTGCTTTGAGTCTGATTGGTTTCCATATGGGACAGGTTTTTTGTTGAAATCTCAAAGAATTTCTTTTCCTTCGTTCGTTGATATTTTTTTTGTTTTTAATAATGTGATGTTTAGTAGTTGTACGATCCATATGGATTTGTACCGTGGTAATACGGTCCTGGATACGCTTGAGGTGGAGCTGGATAACTGGCATAAGCGTATTGTTGCTTTTGTGGATACACTGAAATTAAACAAACATACCAAATTAATTTCATTGGAATTAAATCGAGAGAAATTCATTCTGAAATAGGAAAAATGAGAACTAGTCGAAGATAATTTACAAAGTTTAAATAGTTTTGGTTTATTCTAAAGCAAGTTGTTAAAGATGCATCTTCAAGTTCTTTCTTTATTTTTCATCTCGATAAAATGAGCTTTACAATTTTTAGTTTTTCAACCCCTATAAATTAATTAAGTTCTATATTATTATGATGAATCACAGGAGTAAGGGTATTTGTATTTGAACTACGTTTTTTTATTGGCACGCTTTTAAAAGGTTTGTTTTGCAAGAATTGTAAATGAGATAAAAAGCTCATAGGTAGTAGAAATATTATTCATTGAACTAACTATCTTTATGCTTACAACGGACTTTTATGACTTTCAAATAAAACACAGCTCTAGAAAGAAAAAAAAAATTTTGCCCTGGATATCTCTGAGAATTTCTATGTTTTCAAGTGCACAGTTTACGAATATAGAAGTAATCAATGTGATCTAGTTTTTATGATTTTAGCGTATCTAACTAATTAGTTTTGGAAGAATGTAACTACTCGAAGCATTGTGTAGATTTGAAAATGATTACATTTTTACTTGGTCAACAAAGTGGGTACACAAAATACCCTTGCTTTATTTGTCTGCGGTATAGTCGACCAAAACAACTTCATTGGAAATTAGATTTGTGGCCTTTGAGAAATCCTGTTGATAGAGCCAAGTGCCAACATAGTACAGAAGCTGTTATTAAACAGGGACCAAATCCTACTTCCACCATTAAAAAATAATAAATTAAAAGTAAATTTGTAGAAAATTTTTTAAGCTCAGCATGGAAAAATTAAAAAAAGGCGAAATATTTGATGGTCCTCAAACTCGGGAATTGATGTAAGATTTAAATTTTATCAAAGTTATGACCGTTCCGGAAGGTTAAGCTTGGAAGGGGTTTATATGAGTAGAAAACTTTCTAGGTTAATTACAAAGCAGCGATTGGGGAATAGTGGCGAAACTACAAATTTTAGCCCCCACCCCCGCAATAAAATAGATCGGCTCCAACCTTATATGAATTTTTGTTTTTCGTATCTAGCGTATCATATTTTAATTTAGCACCGATTTTCTTGCGAAAAGTCCTTCTTAAGAGGCCCTTGAGGTCTAGAGGAGTTAGTAGATATTATAATTTTTTTCATATCAAGTGTAATATTTTGTTTTAAAAATTAGCATTGTTTTTTACTCTTTTTTACTGCACCCTCTCTGCAGCACCACTAGTACTAATTTTCTTAAAATGTTGGGGCCCCCCAAAGCTTTGCCCCCCCCCCCACGTCGCGGAGTCTAGCGATATGGTAGTTCCGCCACTGTCGGGGAACTATTTTTACCATTACCTTAAAATATTTTTGCATAAATCGATATTACCCCCTCATTTTGAAAAGGAGACAATCAATTTAAACTTAAATTAAACATTATTTTAACTCTTAAGGGCAAAAAGGGATGCTGTAGTAACTTTTAATATTAAACGGCGCTGCCTCATATAAGCAGCGCGTTTGGAAGGTTTAACCATTTACAAGAAAATAAAATCAGTTATCAAACTTCAGATCACTGAAACGCGAGAAATAAATAAATATTATAAAAAAATGAAAAACCAACTCAAAACAAATAAAAAATCTTAAACAAGAAATGCACTAAAAAGTAACAAAATAATGGCGTATCCTTGCAGTATCTACAACTTACAAATTATTAGGATGATACAATGTAGAACTATTGTTATTTTTGGAGTTGGTGTCAGTCAAGAAAATCAATATTAATGGTAATTTGTAAAAATTGTAAAAAGGTTTAGTTGGTAATTGGTATTTTGTAGTTTAAAGGTCGCTAAATATTGTTACAGTACGAGTATATTGTTTAAAAGTTCATTTGAAAACTAATTTCCATAAGGTATTCTCGTTTTTTGCTAAGTACCAATATAGTCGCATTTCCTTGGCTGACACCAACTTATTTTGTTACTTTTTAGTGCATTTCTTGTTTAAATTTTTTTTATATATTTTGAAGTCGGTTTTTCATTTTTTAATAATATTTTTTATATACTTTAAAATTTATGTAGGCCTACGACTTTGCATGTCAGGCACATAGCAAATAATTATCAATGTAAGATGTAATAGTTTTTAAAATATATAGGCCTAAGCAGTGGCGGAACTACCATACCGCTAGACATCGCGACGCGGGGGGGCCCAAAAATTTTGAGAAATTAATTGCAGTTTATATTTTAGTGTACAAAAAAAATTAACATTTATTACGTTTAGTATGATCTCAGCAAATCAATACCTAACGAGATTGTTTATCCATATTCAAAATAGTAATTCAATTCAAAAAATACCATATTACATAACAACTAGAGTATAATTTATAACAAATAATAATTAAAAAATTAGTTAGAGGAAATT
This sequence comes from Sisyra nigra, assembly GCA_958496155.1. Taxonomy (NCBI): domain Eukaryota; kingdom Metazoa; phylum Arthropoda; class Insecta; order Neuroptera; family Sisyridae; genus Sisyra; species Sisyra nigra. The sequence continues at coordinate 56,226,737 of OY292314.1, forward strand.
GAAAAAGGAACAGGATCGTTTAGCAAAACTACCAAAATTATATAGGACACTAAATACGAAAAACAAAAATTAATATAAGGTTGGAGGGCCGATTTAATTTTTTTGTGGGGGGGAGGCAAAATTTGTAGTTCCGCCACTGGGCCTAAGTCAATTTTCATTGTATTGAATTCAAGGCTAGTTAGGGCCTATGATAAAATTTCTTTTTATTTCTAGGTCCATGAGCCATGCCCTATTTGTTGATTGTATTGTATCAACTATTAAGTTATCAGTTGTACCTGTATTAATATTTTATGTAGGTACGAGGTTTTAATACAGGCCTAGTAACCAAATAAATTTTATTTGGTATCTCTCTTCTTAAGTTCTTGAGCTAACATTTTCTTTCTTTCTTAACATAGTTACCATTTGTTTTAAGCAAAGTAACAAAAATTTATTATAGGCCCATTCATAATTTATTTCTTTCATGAGGTATATTATATTAGGTATCTTACCTTTCTTGAGTTGACAATATTAACCATAATTGAATTTCTTACATTTATAACATTGTTACAGGTTCTCTGCTAAATAAATTGTACAAAATACAAATCTATTAGGTATTGTTTTTAGCCAAGAAACGCATATAAAAACATGTTTTTGAGAAATTTATTTAAAAAAAAAAATCCGGGGAAGGATGTCAGTGGAGAATATCCCCACACCCTTCGGTTATGACCCCCGCCAAGCTGCATCCTAAATCCGCCCCTAATACATACATTAACCTAATACATTAATAGTTACTATTAATGATCATAAGCCCACTTTTTATATTGTTAGCAATAACACATAAGCTGGCCTTTTCGGGTCTAACTCGTTTTTGTTTTTGGCACTTAGCCCGTTATTGATGTCCAGTCTTCAAAAAGTTCAAAGATACGAAATAAATTTCAAAAAATGGAAGAGAAGTTAAACTGCAGAGGTTTCATAGTTGAAATCGATTTTTTTTTCTAGGTACCAGCTGGATCTTATAAACTTTAGATAACATATATGATAATTCTTAAGCCTTTTCTACACTTACTGATTGCTATGTGTAATGTGCGGACTATGTATGTCGTCGCCACAAATTCAAAGTTTCGTTTGTCACTGACAGATGTCAGTCGATGATGCACAGATGTGAAGCTTAAAAGGCTTAAGATGCTGTAAAAAGTATTTTTTTAAGATTGACTTGATTTATCATTCGAAAACAGAAAGAACTTGATTAGTAAATCATTTAATTCATTACAATTTTTATTATGGTATTAAAAGCTAGTTTTTGATTTTCAAAGCTGAAACGATTTACTTACTATCTTTGTCTTGAATCAAACTTAAAAAAAAATTAATTACAATAAGCAAGCTATTAATAAATACTTTTTAAAAAAATTATCTAAACTTTTAGTTTGATGTATTAAAAAGTGACGTGCTGATTAGGAAGTTAAGTTTTGTGAGTCATCGTACATATTATTGGTATGGTGTTAGGAAGCATGCAGATTGTTTTAAATATATGTATAAGTAAATGGAAGAAAGTTATGCACAAGTTACCAGGCATTAGATACTGCATGTTGATAGCTTCCTCTAAGTCTCTCTCATTCCTGAGACAAATTGCAGCCCCACTAAACAATAATGCTGTGAAGAATTGCGCTGCCACCGAGGCCCATGCGAGCATATAACTCCAGTCGTATGATATACGGCAGTTATCCCTCAGGACCTGCAAGCATGCGACACACAACACGCATTAGTGCACATCGTGTCCAGAACATTTACCTGGCATTATATATTGGACGTTGGCCGCCGCCGCCGTCATGGAGTCTTTTTCGCGCTCGACTTCGCGCGACAAACACTGACTACCGCAGGCGAACAGAATGCAAGACATCACTTGCACGCCGACACTGACCCAGGCTAATATAAACGACCAATCGTAATAAATTGTCGCGTTATCGCGCAAAACCTTCAAAACACCCCAATTAAAATCGTTTATTTATTAATCATTATCATTAGGTTCCTTCGAGTATTCAGTTCAAGGTCCGGGATTTTAATAAATAGGTTCCCGATTCATCTCTATAGATCCCTGTGTATTTTCCCCTCAATAAGTTGCAAAATTTTCTTGAGGTGCATTTGTCTAATAAATTAATAGAAAGGAACTTTGGAAGACCAAGGATCACCTTTAACTATAATTCAAAGTGTATATGGTTATTTATCGAGTTTTATCGATAGTTTCCTAATCAAGACAAATTTTTTCTCTCAATAAGTTGAACTCCCACCTCGAACTATAGATGATGTTCAACAATTAAACCGTTTTTATGGCACCTGGAAGTTCAGCTTATGGAAAGCTCACCACATTTGAAATACTGATTTCTTAAAGGAATTGAAATTCAGTTAATAAATCGATTTAAATTCGAATATTTTTATTGGAATACTATCAAAATCGGATTAAAGTAAATCTGGTATGGAAAATGGAAACATAATTTCCAAAAATCTAGAGAGCTAGGTAAAAAATTTCACACAGATGTTCCCAGATGTCGCTGCAATGTTGGTTTGGAGATTAGCTAAATTTCATCTGAATTTTTAACTAGTTAAAATTTTCATAAAACTACCCCAATTAATTTTATCGATAGAATGTTCAAAAATTTCAAAGGCTATAATTTGAACTGAATACCCAAACGAACTTATAAATGTTGTAACTTAAATATTATACGCTAATATGTTGTAACTTAAATATTATACGCTAATGTGTTGTATTTATGCAAATAAATTATGTAACTAATTGCAAGTGAGAAATTACCGAGCTCCATTGTTGTGAAAATTCCTCGCCGACAAGTTTTTCACGTTCGTAGTAGTCGACGGTGTGCCATAAGCCCATCGCTCCTGCTGCCATTAGACAGGATAACAGCGTGAGAGCGGCCGTCACGGCGATTTTTCCGGCTCCACGAACCCAACATCCCATTATTCCTGTGATCCATGAGATTCCGGTTACCAAAAACGATAGGGCGAACAATGCGATGACTGAACGGCTCATGTCTACAAAAAAAAGAAAATGTAAAAAATATAAACAATATCCAAATATGTTGGGAGTGAAATTCCAAATTTCCCACGTTTTGTTCTTAAGAGATCCTCAGTCAATACTTTTTATAGGTAGGTAAAGCTTTGTATATTTCTATATAATCTATTAAACTATTAACCCTCTGATATAATCTGAGAGATTAAGTACAAATGCCTAAAATTTCATTGTATACTAAGGAATTAATATTACTGAGTAACTCAAAGGGTATAGCCGGGTTTACATGGCAAATCAAGGCAAACAATAATAATCCACCCAAATTTTTAGCGTCCTATCTCAAACGGTTTTCGAGATTTAAAAAAAAAAACTCATTTTTGATTTTATTTTTTTTTTTCCAATAGCAAAATTGAATATTAATGAATGGAGTTGTTTTTTTCAATATCTAGGACTAATAGAGATGTTATGACCCCATCATAATAAAGATCAGATGAAAAACCGATTTTCCAGCAAAAAAATAAAACTAAATTAGTTTTTTTTACCACGTTATTTAAAAGTCTCACTCAACAAACTTTCTTAGAAAATTTCTTTTATACTCCTTTACATTCATGATTTTTTTTTAATTTTTGATTTGGTGGAACAGTATGAAAAAAAAATAAAAAACTATTTTTAACCGACTTCAAAAAAAGGAGGAGGTTCTTAATTCGACTGTTTTCTTTTTTATGTTTGTTACCTCAGAATTTTTGACTGGGTGAAGCGATTTTGATTATTTTTTATTTATTTGAAAGCTGGTGCTTCCCGGATAGTCCCATTTTAATTTGAGGTAAATCTTTCACTTCTAAAGGGTTGAAAACTAAGGGATGAAATAGTAACTTCTTATTGGATAGCTCGATTTTGATAATTCTTTTTTTTTTTTTTGTAGAATATAATTTTAAATTAATCTCATTTCTATTTTTATAAGAAAATTCACTCATAAGGGGTAAAAAATTAGGGATGAAAATATACATTTTTCCTGGCTAACCCGATTTCGATAACTTTTTTTTTCAATTACGTACATCATACTTTTAAATTGTTCACATGCAAGTTTGAGGAAAAAAATCCACCCCTAAGGTTGAAAATAGGGGAGGAAATAGTGACGTTTCACTGAATCATCTAATTTTGATGATTTTTTCTATTGAAAAGATTATTCCAATCAGCTCTTTCATTACATTTTAAAGCAAAAAATTTCAACCCTTAAGAGCAAAAGGGGATGAAGTATTAACTTTTAACATTTGACGACGCTGCCTCATATGAGCTGCGCGTTTAGTAGATTTACCCATATTCAAAGAAATAAAATCAGTCATAAAACTTCAGATCACTAAAAATCAAGAAATAAATAAAATTATAACAAAATGAAAAACCGACTTCAAAATAAATAAAAAATGCACTAAAAAGTAAAAAACAAATGGCGTATCCTTGCAGTTTCTACAACTTACCAATTATTATGATGATATAATATACAACTATTGTTATTTTTGGAGTTGGTGTCAGCCAAGGAAATAAATATTAATGTTCGTTCGTAAAAAGGTTAAGTTGGTTAATGGTATTTTGTAGTTTAAAGATCGCTAGATATTGTCACAGTACTATTACATTGCATAAAAGTTTATTTGAAAAATAAATTTCATAAAGTAGTCTCGTTTATTGCTAACTACCGATATAGTCGTATTTCTTGACCGACACCAACTCCAAAATAACAATAGTTGTACATTATCTCATCCTAATAATTTGTAAGTTGTAGACACTGCAAGGATACGCAATTATTTATTTACTTTTTAGTGCATTTTTTATTTATTTTGAAATCGGTTTTTCATTTTTTCTAATTGCAACTATGATTGGTTATTTTATCGCTCACAACCATAAACTATTTTAGCGATATATTCGTATTTTTGCGATATATTGCTATAGGGTGAACGACACCTAAGATTAATATTTATAATCAAATGTATAAAATAATAGAATTTTCCACTCCAATACGTATGAATAAATTATTATACGACGAATAATCGTAAAAATTACAACGTGCTTTTTCGTTCCATCATATAAACGATAATTCAACTTCCATTTTAAAATTGTAACTCATTATTATGTGTCATAGGGAAACCGGAAAAGAAAAAAATTATTTAAATCAAAGGATTTATAATTACTTATAGATACTTACGTAATTTCGTCATCATGTCCTCAGAAAAATCAGATGTTTCATTTTCGGTGTCAGGGAAGTAATAGTTGATGTTGTTGCAATGTGTTTCGACAGGACTCAAATATGTTTTGACTAAAAAAAAATTCCATTAATAAATTTTTGCCATAAACATCAAATAAATCAAGGTCGTTAGTTATGAAAGTGGTCTAAGTCTCATTAATCGTTACCTATTGTAATCCACCAACTTTTACTCACTATCATTAATATTCCCAATGCTCGCTGGACCATAAAACACCATTATCATGATAAATCGTCATAGATATAATCGTAAAAATTTTCATAAAACCACGCTATTAAGATCTCAAGCCGCAAGTTAAAATTTAAACGCAGTGATGTTTTTATAATATAGAGATCAGGTGCCTATGCAAGTTAATCGCATATAGCCACGATAAAGTCATTTGAATTTCAATGTGAATGGCGTAGCAAATCAAGTCAATAAATTCCAACGATTGAATATCAAAAATATGTTTTAATGGCTGCGAATAATGTCAATAACTTTCACAACATTAAAAATGCTTGAATAGTGAGGTATTTACAAGAGATTTTTATTTCTTCAAATGGATAGGTACTACTAATTGTTAAATGTCTTAAGCCTTTTATCTAGCCAATGTAAATCAGGTTAATATTATTTTAATAGTTCACATATTAAGGCTCACTATTGTGAACTAAGTCATTCGTTTCTATCAAGCGTGGCGAACAATAAACATTGTATTTAAATACGAGAATAAAAGACATAAAAATGAAATTTTATGGATATAAGTAGTTTGATTAAATGAGATGAATTGTACAATTTTCTTTGAATAAAAATAGTCACCTGTTGGTGGTCGATCTTTTGGATAGCAAATGCGAAACAGGCCGCGGGTCCTCGTGAAATAGAAATATTTGCTGTTGATGTCATCGAGCACCGACTGTGTTTCGGCATTGTTTCCATGTGTGCTCAAGTATTTCTGAAAGTAAAAATGGAAAAATTAAAATTTCAAATATCAACCTTTTTGGTGAAAAGTAAATGGGATTTTGCGCGAAATGCCTCGTAAATGTTCAAGTAAGCGTACACTAGGTCGAAAATTAGCATCGATTTCAAGTTTACAATCGAAATTTCAATGTTATCTTGTCGGCTTCGTTAACTTGCATTTTTACAACGTGTTTTTGGGTCAAAAACTTAAACGTTTAAATATTCAAAAATTTCGGCTCTATTTCAACATGTCGTTATATTGTCACTTTCTTCACATCTAATTGTTTAACTGAAAAAAATACTTTCAATAATCAATGTGCTTCAGTTGTTGGATACAAAAATGTAATGACAAAAATCATGCTGTATTTTAAACTAGCTGATACCCGCTCGCTTCGCTGAGTGTATATAAATTTAAATGATTGATTTAAAGATTCCCTACCTTCATAGCGAAATATAAAAATTAATCTATTTTGACAGAAAAAAATGATAGATACTTTCAGATTTTAGATCCAAAGAAAGTTCATCAAAATTCGTAAAACTACTTTTCAAGTGAGAGATCTTAACTGTCTCACATCAGCTTCTATACGATTTTCAGTAAAAAAGTAACTGTATTCCTTCCTTTAGGACTTGAAAATCTTTCATACCAAATGTCATTTAAAACCGTACAGCTATTTTAGGGGACATCCATTAATTGCGCGAGGCATTTTGTGCGATTTTTGAAATCCCATCCCCTCCCCTCTGGTAGGAAGTCATGAGATTTGGCATATGTCATTCCCCCAACCCACAATCTAATGTGATATTTAGCAAAACAAAAAATACGTGATATTTGCGAGACCTTCTCGCGGCCCCTGAACGCCTCACGTAATTAATGGATGTTCCCTTAAAAGAATAGATTAGTAGCTATCCTACCGGATCTTTAACAAAACTTCATTAAAATTCGTTCCGTTAAGTAACTGCTAAATTTTGAAATTTTTAGTTTATTATTTTAATACGTTTATTTCTAATTACCTCGACAATGAACAATGAAAAAATTCAAATATTTTAAACAATTTCATTATTAATTTTATCGGGTGTTAAATTGAAATTCTTAATTATTTAGTTTTCAGTAAAAATTGTCAATTTTTTAATTTCAACTTTGTAGAGATTACTTTCGTTATCGTAGAAAGTTGGAAGAAAATGTCTTAGAATTCTATTTCACGAACTTTACCGAAATTTTTTAAATGTACGGTTCAGTGGCGTGCGGTGAATTTTAAAACAGGGCATGCGGTTAGAAATGGGGGGGGTTATAAGAACCACATTTTTAAAATTTATTTTTTTATTTAATAAACGTGGTGTTATAAGTATTTATTTTTTTATTTAGCCTTATTCGACGCTCCTTCTTACAAAAATCATCAACAACCGCATCATATAATGTATTTAAAAACCAGAAAAATAGTTCTTATCCTAAAGAACAGAACATTTGTATGGCCTTTGGGTCAATAATTCAAAATAACTCACGAAAAGTATCAGTAACAATTACAGTAACAATTAAATTCATTCAACGGAAAACGCATCTGCTGACCGTTAATTGGCTATGTAAAATGCCGAGAGAGGTAGTATTCGACCGTACTAGTGCACATGCGCGACCAATTCGAAGCAAACAATCGCATGCTACCGTCGCCAACGCATTCATTCGGCTTTTGACGTTCATTTGATTTGGTAAACTATGCCAATTTTATGAGTGATACCTTTCATTATTACGTAAATTAAAAAATTTATAAATGATAAAAATATATCATTTTTAGAATGATTTTACAAATGCAATTGCGTGAATTAAAAATGAAATGAATAAATCATAAAAAATATTAAATTTTTGAAATCGTCTTACAATCCAAAGGCATGCGCCGCATCTACAGCATGTATGGACCGCACGCCTCTGATACGGTTCCTGTAGGATATAATTGTTTTGCCATCCCATGGGAACCATGCATTATTCTAGCCTTAAAAGTAAGCTATATCATTCTCCCTCAAACTACCACATTGCAATAATCATATAAATCTTTAACTGTGTGATAAACAAAAAACATATCTATCCCACGGGAATAGTACATCTCTCCCGAGTAAAAAGTAGATCAAATCTTCTTAAGAAAAATGAGTTAAAACTCTATTTCGTTGATTTTAATGAAAGTGCTTTTAAATACACGGCTCTTGTAGAATACATATCTGTTTTGCTATCCCATAGGAACCGTTTATTATTCCGGTATGAGAAGTAATCTATATCATTTTATGGCCCCTAAACTACCGCATTACAAAAAAGGAAGTAAATCTTTTGCTCTGTAAAAACAAAAAAAATATCTTTCCCACGGGAACTATAATTTTTTTTCTGGATATAAAGTATACTATATGTTAAACCGGATTATAATCTATATCTATGCCAAATTTCATCCAGATCCATTTAGTACTTTTTGAGTGAAAGAGCAACAAACATCCATTCTTACAAACTTTCGCGTTTATAATATAAGTAAGATTACACATTATTTACGTAATTTTTCTTCAAACAAAGACGAAAACCCATTAACAAGGATTCGAAGCTGGCGATCCAATAATTGAATAGAACTACATACAATATGCTGTAAACCAAACTACCCAACGTGAAGTATGTGTCATGACTGAAAACTTGACCCGCAATTGCAATGTTGTCTTTAGCCTTAGCCCGCCACTGCTCAAAGGGGAATCATTATTGAAAAGAGTTACAGTTACGGAAAAAAATGGAAAACTAGGTAACAATCACAAGCGAAAAATTACGTTGGACTCATTATCGAAATGAAATTGTAAAACTGCATGAAGTTTATGATATTAATGATTGGAAAGGTGATGTGGATGCTACTATCGAAAAAAATTGAAAAATAATTTGAGGTAACCATTGATAAACTATGGATAAAAATTACGTGGAACAGGTACTTAAAAAAAAAATGGTCGGAAAACTGCTTTAGTCAATACTGCATAAAGATTGGATTTGGAAAAGTCACGTGGGTGTCATTATCAAAAAAAATTCGAAAACGAAGTATGGATAACTAGGAAAAAAACTACGTGGGAGTCACCTATTGAAGAAATTGCAAAACTACGTGGGATCACTACTTATTGTTAGTAATGATTGGAAAATTACGTCATTACTGTATGAAGGCCACTATCGAAAAACCACGTAACAGTCATTTTTTTGGAAAAAGCTCTAAAATCTAGATAAAAATAATTAGTAAAAAGTTTTAAAACAGAGACAACTTCAATCACCATTACGAAAATTATCGACTTTTACTAATAATGACATTTTCAACGTTAAATAAATCAATGCAACGGCGACCATGTGCTAATCCAAGACGTTTTTCAATAATTCGTTTAAGCACTTTTAATAAATTAACACAGATTACTTTAAAATTTCCTTAAAGCAAGACAAAGCGAAGGTAATAACTTATAGAAATGATAAAGATAGCCAATTATTTAATAAATAGTGAGCTTTGGTGAGACATGCGTAGTTTACATAAATGTGTAACTTCACGATAATAATGGCGTCGAAAAATTAAAATCTTTCAAGGCAAATAAAAGAAAATACTAAAAACATAAATTTCGATATTTTCCAATAAAATTGAATAATCGTAAAAGCACAAATAATTGTGATAACTAATTGTAAGTGAATATAAACTCATGTGAGAATTTATCACTATGTAACAGAAAGATTGATTTTATAGATTACACGAAAAGTGAATCGTTCCAATACGACAAATAAAGCAATGACGGAAAAACAACCGGACCAAGTGAAAGCCGGCCATGTTTTCGATCAACCCTAAAGGAGTATATTATATCTTAACAATTTATGGGAAAAACGATTGGTTGCGTTTGGTATCAATGTGGTCGACAAAAGTTTCCTTGCTGCTGCTGCTAAACTAAACCGGTATGCATTGATTTCTCAAATAATTTCCACTCGACCATAAGAATATTAGAAACGAGAAAAAAAATCTCACTTTGGTCATTTGGTGACGTCGCAGAAAAAAATATCCGCATTGTAACTGTGCGAAAGAAAATCGAAAGAACGAGATTTCTTTAAGCTATCAGCACGCTAATTAATTTTTTTTATAACTTGTGTTGTTAGCAATCTGTCCCAAGACAACAAGCGAATTTGTTAAACGTATGGATGGAACGACAGAGCACCCCAATTAGGGTGCTTTCTAGGATTTTTCTACTAGCTCCAGAAAAGTCAGACGCTTCAGTCTCTCCTAACTGTTATCCAGAAGGTTCATAGCCAGGTGGCTCGGATCATCATTTACGCGCCCAAGGTATTTGGCGCTAAATCTGTATTCCTCTTCCTCAACGGTCGCAATACCTAGATCTTTATGGATGTCGTAATTCGTTATATACCAAAAGGTAAAAACGATGAGACGCAGTGTTTTAGACTGAAATCTCTGCATTATTTCATCGCTAATTAATATAATTTGTAAAGTGAATCTTCCATATTCAAAATCGATTCTAAACATGATTTTTTTAGGGTTTCTATAAAACAAGAAATTTTCAATTTTGATTTAAAAGGTTACAAATTGTTTTTTTTTAATGCTTGATGAAAAGCTTATGCAAAGTTATAATAAATAACTTAAAGCTGGAGTAACCCGAGTCGAAATCTTAGACCTATTTTGGCCCTAAAATGGGCCTTTTATCCTCATTTCAACCTACAAAGAGTAAAATGAACCTCATCTCAACCTAAACGATATTCCATCGTACTCATTTTAACCTACATGAAATTTTTATTATTTTATGTCAACCTCGTTTCGTCCTTAAAAAAAGTTTTATCATCATAAAACATAAAACTTGGTTGTAAACCTGCTTTTTTTACAATATTGCAAATATTATTTACTAATAACCCAAATTTTTATCTCTCTCTCTTTCCTATACTTAGATGCTTAATATAATATTGTGTATTCTGGTATCCATTACTGGTTTGATCCTTAATCCTGTTCACTCTTGTTCATTTTGTCAACCGTTCGAGTGGCTATATTAGTAATTATACAACAATTGAATAAACGTATTTCACTATTTGATTATTTTTCAATATTCTCTATATCAAATAGCCTAAAAGTGTAAATGTAAAAAATTTAAAAGTAAAAAAACCAAGTTTAAAAAAAAAGTCTGAAGAAATTTGCTCTAAAGTATTATCTTGAAAGTAATCAGAGAGATGCTAAACAATTAAATAAACTTTCTAAAGAAATGCGCATGGTTGGGTATATTGTGGATTATAATAAAAGGAAATCCTGGAAAAAAATGATGGCAATGGCGACAATAAAAGAGCTGGTAAACGAAGAGAAAGAAATTAAGAACTGATATTTGTAATATTCTTATTACTTTTAAGTTTATCGCTAATATTAATAAAACGTGTATATTTAATAAATAAATAAAAAAACAAAATATTAAAATAAAAATGTTATTCTTTTTGAAAAAACCCTACCAATAAAAAAATAAAAGAGAGTGACAAAAAAAGAGCGGAGAAAAGAGAGAGAGCGAGTAATTAAAAACATTTTTGGACCTCATTCGAACCTAAACATTGTATTTTGTCCGATAAATGCCACTTGTAGGTTCAAATGAGGTCCAAAATTCAAATGCATATGGTCCGCTTTTCAATCTATACTTGAACCTCTGAATAGCCTAGATTTTGAGAGCCTTAAAGAAAATTCATATTGTTAGTCGAACAAAAAGAAAATAAAGAGAATGGAAAAACTTAACGATCAAGAATAGAGGTAATTTATTTTTGAATCAATCCATCAGCAATTCATCAGGCTAAGCTTCGTCTTTTATAAATACGAATTCTCTTAAAAGAGAAAGAATTTATGTACAATTTGAATATGCAAGATTCCGAAAGGATAAGAATGCTGAGCATGCATCAGTGAGCCTGAGGAAACTATAATAGCTGGCGAAACGTCGCGACCTGATATTCTGTTTGCATTAGTTGATAAATCCCGATTCATTGTCCCTCTAACTAAATTACATACCAATACTACATAAATAACAAATATCTAAATAAATATTAAAAATATACAAGTAAATTAATAACAAGATTTAACTTTTAGGTATGAACTTAAAAATATTAAGTTTCCATGTTAAAGAAGACCACAAGAAAATGGCTAAGAAATTCACCAATGACTCCAAAATCGCATAGATAATGAAATCACATTATTAGTCTACAAATGTCATCGATTTCCAATTCACTTAGGAATTTTAACATTTGCAAGTATAAAACAAATCAAAGTCAAATCTTTCTTCGACTCAAATCGAGGCTAAATGTCGTTCGGCAGTGTCAGGAAATCCTTTTTTTCATACCCAAAAATTAGACTCCGAATTGATTACGATTCATTGTGTAAGAAATATCATTTAATTAATTCTATCCTATTCAGTCTAACAGCTCTCTGATGGCCCATAAAAATCCAATTATAATACTTCCATTTCACACCAAACAAATACCTACACGACTCAAATAAATAAAAACTATTTAATTTTTTAAAGTTATTTTTAATTAATGAAATAAATTAATTAATTTTTACCGTCTATAGTGAATTGAATAATATAATAAGTAGGTAGATAGAGCTAATCGTTGGTATAATGAAAACAAATAAACCGCAATCATTTGAAATGTAGATCAAACGTTTAACATTAAAAAGAGATTTTTATGAAAAATATTAATTAATTTACACTTACAGTTTTTTTTTTCAATTTATTCTACACGTAAATGTTAGGTAATAATTTTTCATGAAAATTTATTACAAAAGAAAATTTTGTTACTCAATCGCTGTATATGATTTCAAGTGTGAGATTGATTACCTATTTCTTAAAGAGTTAATTACTATTTGCTTTTGATTTAGGAGTTCACACATTTTTATTGTATTTGTACGATGACCTTTCTGATTTTTTTATGTTTAAAGAAAGAAAGTTTAAATTTTTTTCTGGTTTAGATTCCAGTTGAAATGTCCCAAAAAAAAAGGATTTTAAAGAGATGGAGTTAATGGACCACTAAGACTAGGTTCTAAAATGTTAAACCAGTGGTCGGGGAACTTTTTTACCACTATCCCAAAATATTACCCTTTCATTTTAAAAAGGAGACAATGAATGTATATTTAAATTGAATTAATTTAAATGGAAAAAAGCCGCAAAATAAAATTCTCATATTGGAACAAACAAAAATTAAATGTAAACTTTCCTCCTTCAGATTTTGGGTAAATGATTCTTCTTCATGTTTGATACAATAGGTTTAAAATTGGGGCTTTTTAATGTAAGAACAATTTGAATACAGTTTTCGGTCATACTAATATAGCTTGTAATATAGCCATGCTCAAAAATGTCTTTATTACCCCCAAAAATTTCTCTTTCACTCCATTTGGGGTAATTTCCCCTAGTTCCCCGACCGCGGTGTTAAACAATTACGCTTCCCGAGTCGAAATTTCAGACCTCCTTTGGCCCTAAAATGATACTTTTACCCTCTTTTGGGCCTCCAAAGAGTAAAATGGGCCTCATATTGACCTAAACGATTCCATCGTCTTCATTTTAACATACATGAAATTTTTATTATATTTTGAGAACATATCGTCTCGTCTTAAAAAAAGGTTTATGATCATAAAACAAACAATATGGTTGTAAATTTCCTTTTTTTTTTTAACAATCCCTATTGCAAATATTATTTACTAATAACCCAAATTTTTGATCTTTCTCTTTACTTTCCTTAGATGCTTAGTATAATATTGTGTATTCTTGTATCCATTACTGGTTTGTCCCTTAATCCTGTTCACTCTGGTTCATTTTTACTCAGCTTTAGTCTCTTGTCAACCGTTCGAGTGGGTACATTAGTCATTATATAACAATTGAATAAACTTATTTCACTACCTATTTGATTTATTTTTCAATATTGTCTATATCAAAAGGCCTAAAATTGTTAATGTAAAAAATTTAAAGGTGAAAACACCGAGTTTAATGTACTATCTTGAAAGTAATCAGAGAAATGTTATTAAATTAAATAAAATTTCTAAAGAAATGCACATGGTTAGGTATATTGTGGATTATAATAAAAGGAATACCTGGAAAAAAATGATGGCAATGGCGACAATAAAGGAGCTGGTTAACAAAGACAAGGGAATTAAGAACTAAGAACTGATATTTGTAATATTCTTATTACTTTTAAATTTATCGCTAATATTAATGAAACTTGTATATTTAATGAATAAAAAAAATATTTAAAAACTTTTTTATTCTATTTGAAAAAACCCTACCAATAAATCAATAAAAGAAAGTGACAAAGAAAGAATGGAGAAAAAAAAGAGATAGAGAGAGAGGTCCATTTGAGGTTTTTGCTGTCAACCTCTTTTGGGCCTAAACATGATATTTTGTCCGATAAATGCCACTTGGAGGTTCAAAAGAGGTCCAAGATTCAAATGCAAATGGTCCTCTTTTCAATCTACTTGAACCTCGGAATAGCCTAGATTTTGAGGGCAAAAATAGGTCTAAAATTTCGACTCGGGAACCCTCAAAATCTACTAACATAATGTGTGGATTTCCTAAAGATAACCTACTGGTTTACCTACTGGAATCCACAGGTTAAAAACCACTGAAATCGATAATACGAACAAAATTGAAATTTTATTACACATTTTCGGACAACCTCAATTAATTGATCGATGCTTAACGTCTTAAATTCAAATGCAAATGGTCATGTTTCGATCTACTTGAACCCATATTTTGAGGTCTAAAATTTCGACTCGGGTTATTACCGTTCTTTTTTTCCATTCCATTAACTTTGAAGCTTTTGAACAATGTCCATTTCTCTGAACTATCTTTTACGAAGGTTTTAAGCTAGAGAATATTTTTCAGCTAACACATATTAAGAGTTTCAATTAGTTTACTTAATCACCAGCAAGATCAATAAATTAAATATTAAAAAATCACCCGGAGTTGATAACGTAAGTGGACTTATGCTAAGGTCATTACCTTTGAGTGGTCATCAAGGTATACTACATTTTTTTCAACGCAATAATCCGTTTAAATTACTACCCTGTTTTCTAGTAGCAAGCCAAAATGATATTATTTCCAAACCAGGGAAAGATTAATTCAAACTCAACTTATACAGACTCATCAGTCTATTACCAATCCTTTCAGAAATCTTCGAAAAACTTTTATTAGAACACCTAAATGTGGACATAGCTAAATCAAAACTGGATCAAGGCTGAAACGAAACGATCCTTTAAATCTGGCCGATTAAAACAAACAACTTTAGCGGTCAATGTTGGACCGACATTCTACATCCGATTCTACACAATTAGTAGAAGATCCAAACCTACATCCACCTTCACCGAGTTGATAATAGAATGAAACATATGTTTTCATGAATTTAGTAAATTAGAAAATTTGTTAAAAATTGGTTGGCAAAAAAAATCCTGGACAGACTATTTTTAATTATTAAAAAAAAATGATTTCTAATAAAATATTGCAACAAATAGCGAAAATTTTTTTCATCACAGGCGACTATGATGTTGAGTCTTTTATTATTACCCCTAATTGGACCAAACTTTTTGCAGACAAACCTATATCAACGAGTTCGCAATAAAACAGCGCTTATGATGATAAAAAAATTTTTTCTATTATCTTGATGTTGGAATATTTTATTTAAAATATTTTTTTTTTAAAATAGTCTGTCCAGGATTTTTTTAACCAACCCATTTTTAATATATTTTCTAATACACTAAATTCATGATAACATATGTTTCATTTTATTATCAACTCGGTGAAGGTCGATGTAAGTTCGGATCTTAGACTAAATCATATAGACAAGGAACTACATATATCTAGCCTTAAGAGTTTCAATAAATTTTGTTAGAGATAACTGTAATCTGATTCAAAAACTGCCAAAAAAAATATATTAAGTACTCAAAAAATTAGTTATAATTTTAATTTTATAGGAGGAATTTGTTCTTTAAATACAGGCTAAGTGAAATTTCTTTTTAGGGTCGAGAAAACGACCAATATTGAATGGCATAAATTCGGCTGTGTCGTGTTTATATTCACACACAGACAAGTTTGAGAAAATTGCGGAATGTCAGAGCCCGCGGGTATTTTCGAGCCAATCTTCTTCATTTCACCCGGCAGCTGGAGGTCAAACAACTCGTGCTCTAAACGTTCCAAATTCGACTCGTCGCCACATTTCCTATACTCAATGAAAATAAAACAACATATCGATAGCCACCAATTGCCAATAGTTAGATAAGAAAAAATTAGCAAGCCCCAAACAAATCACGCAGATCGTTCATTGACCAAATAATTCTTATATAGATCAGTTTTTACCATGACGAACCCGAGTCAAAATTTTAGACCTATTTTGGTCCTAAAATGGATCTTTTATCCTCATTTCAACCTACAAAGAGTAAAAATGAACCTCATCTCAACCTAAACGATGTCTCATTGTCCTCATTTTGACCTACATGAAATTTTTATTATATTTTGTGAACCTCGTTTCGTCCTAAAAAAAGTTTTATCATCATAAAACATAAAACTTGGTTGTAAATCTGCTTTTTTTACAATATTGCAAATATTATTTACTAATAACCCAAATTTTTTATCTCTCTCTTTCCTATACTTAGATGTTTAATATAATATTGTGTATTCTGGTATCCATTACTGGTTTGATCCTTAATCCTGTTCACTCTTGTTCGTTTTTACTCAGCTCAAGTCTCTTGTTAACCGTTCGAGTGGCTACATTAGTCATTATATAACAATTGAATAAACTTATTTCACTACCTATTTGATTTATTTTTCAATATTGTCTATATTAAAAGGTCTAAAAGTGTAAATGTAAAAAATTTAAAGGTGAAAAACCGAGTTTAAAAGAAAACGTGTGAAGAAATTTGCTTTGATTTATTATCTTGAAAGTAATCAGAGAGATGTTATAAAATTAAATAAAATTTCTAAAGAAATCCACATGGTTGGGTATATTGTGGATTATAATAAAAAGAAATCCTGGAAAAAAATTATGGCAATGGCGACAATAAAGGAGCTGGCCTAAACGAGGTCAAGAAAATTAAGAATTACGAACTGATATTTGTAATATTCTTATTACTTTATAAATTTATCGCAAATATTAATGAAACTTGCACGGAAAAAAATAGTGGTGTAAAATTTACAACACTAAACTAGTAATATTTTTATTGCACTATAACCACAAATGTAACAGCAGATAACACACTTTGATTCAGCTCTAATTTTTGATATTCAGCTCTAACGTATAGTATTTTTTACAACCATAGTGTAGTAAATATATGTAGCTGTTACAACTGTTGAGTGTTGTACAATTAACAAATTTTGGCGTTTCTATTACGCCACGAATTTTAACAAATCTGTAATCGTTAACATTTTTGGTGTATACAATACTAGATACAATGAACAATTTACTCCAATATGTAGTAAAACCTTGTAAAACAACTGAGAAAAAAACATCAGAGCCATTTTTACTTTTTTCTATAATTATATTTTTAAGATTTTTAATGGTGCGCATGCGGCGTACAACATAACCTATAATTTTGACAAATAAATTCAAGTGTCAAAAATTCGACTACATTATATTATCATGGAGTCATTTTTACTAGTTCGTGTTGTAAATAATACTACAGTTTATTTAACTACACTTAACTGGTAAACGTTACCATACGTGGTGTCATCCTATATATTACTAGTGTATGTTGTAACTTTAACAAGGATTGTAGTTAAATCTACAACAGATTTTTTTCCGTGTGTATATTTAATGAGTAAAAAAAATATTAAAATAAAAATGTTATTTTAAAAAAAAAAACCCTTACAAATAAAACAATAAAAGAGAGTGACAAAGAAAGAGGGGAAAGAGAGAGAGAGAAAGTAAATAAAAAAAATTGAACCTCATTTGAACCTAAACATTGTATTTTGTCCGATAAATACCACTTGTAGGTTCAAATGAGGTCCAAAATTCAAATGCAAATAGTCCTCTTTTCAATCTACTTGAACCTCGGAATAGCCTAGCTTTTGAGGGCGAAAATAGGTCTAAAATTTCGACTCGGGAACCCTCAAAATCTACTTACATAATGTGTGGATTTCCTAAAGATAACCTACTGGTTTACCTACTGGAATCCACAGGTTGAAAACCACTGAAAACGATAATATACGAGTAAAATTGAAATTTTATTACACATTTTCGGACAACCTCAATTAATTGATCGATGCTTCCGCATTGCAAAATTTACCTCTTAACACAATCTCACATTCATATTATACGTACCTACACTATAATATGACGTGTATATGAATGGTCGAGGAATTCAATACATATTTACGTATTCAGGTTTCAGTCACATAACGTTTTTCTACTCAAGAATGTGTTAAATTGAAAATATCACATTATGTACCACTAATATTAAGTACATGAAAAACTAACCGCATTGAAAAATCACACCTCAATTCAACGCGTTTTGATTCGATCTATGATTACAACAAAACGTACGAGTACTATGATAGATATTGACTTTCTCAGAAAATTAGCGCAACTTCCTGCTGTGAAAATTTCAAATTGAAAATTTCTACAACCACTTAATAATTTCTTTCATCTGACAAATATTAACTGTTTCATAAAATTTACTGTGTAAACTAAAAAAAAAAAAAAATCTTACCCAAAAAAAATAATTATAGGTTTTAAAAGGTTGATATCAATAACAGTTCTCATAAGAATTTTTTTTTTTTTTTTTTTGATTTATTAATTGGTTGGCAAACTTTGGAAAGTCAATATAGATAAGAATTTGAAACAGCGTGCAATTTTTGCATTTGAATGCCCCCATATCTCTATAATGAATTTACTTAAAATAGAAAGTATTTGTAAAAATTAAAAATTATTGTGTGGTTCTACGAAACCACGATGCAAGTGAAACTTTATTTCGGATTTTAGACACCTTAGTAACTGCAAATTTTGGGAAAATTATTTGAAGATAAACAAATATTATAAAAAAATGAAAAACCGACTTCAAAATAAATAAAAAATTTTAAACAAGAAATGCACTAAAAAGTAACAAAATAATGGCGTATCCTTGCAATATCTACAACTTACAAATTATTAGAATGATACAATGTACAACTATTGTTATTTTTGGAGTTGGTGTCAGCCAAGGAAATACGACTATATTGGTACTTAGCAAAAAACGAGAATACCTTATGAAAATTATTTTTCAAATGAACTTTTAAACAATATACTCGAACTGTAACAATATCTAGCGACCTTTAAACTACAAAATACCAATTACCAACTAAACCTTTTTACAATTTTTACAAATTACCATTAATATTTATTTTCTTGACTGACACCAATTCCAAAAATAACAATAGTTGTACATTGTATCATCCTAATAATTTGTAAGTTGTAGATACTGCAAGGATACGCCATTATTTTTTTACTTTTTAGTGTATTTTTTGTTTAAGATTTTTTATTTATTTTAAAGTTGATTTTTCATTTTGTTATAATTTTTATTTATTTATCGATTTTTAGTGATTTGAAGTTTGATAACTGATTATATTTCTTTGAATATGGGTACACCTACTAAATGCGCTGCTCATATGAGGCAGCCCCGTTAAATGTTAAACAATACTACTTCATCCCCTTTTGCATTTAAGGGTTGACATTTTTAGCTTTTAAATGTAATAACAAAACTAAGTGGATTACTCTGTCCAACAGAAAAAAAAATTATCAAAATTCGATAATTCAGTTAAATGTCACTATTTCATCCCCTATTTTCATCTTTAGGGGATGATTTTTTTCTTCAAATTGAAATTTGAACAGTTAAAAGGTACGTTGTACGTAATTGAAACAAAATTATCAAAATCGGGTTAGGCAAGAAAAATGTATAATATTATTTTATCTCTAATTTTTAACCCCTTAGGAGTGGAGTTTTTTTTTTATAAAAAATGGATAGGAGATTAATTTAAAATTGTGTTCTACAAATAAAAAAATAATTATCAAAATCAAGCTATCCAATAAGAAGTTAATATTTCACCCCTTAGTTTTCAACCCTTTAGAAGTGGAAGATTTCCCTCAAATTAAAACTGGACCCCACGAAAATCACCAGCTTTCAAATAAAAAAATAATTATCAAAATCGATCTATCCAATAAGAAGTTAATATTTCATCCCTTAGTTTTCAACCCTTTAGAAGTAAAAAATTTTCCTTAAATTAAAATGGGACCACACAAAAAGCAATGGCTTTCAAATAAAAAAATAATTATCAAAATCGAGTTATCCAATAAGAAGTTAATATTGCATCCCTTTGTTTTCAACCCCTTAGAAGTGAACGATTTCCTTCAAATTAAAATGGGACCATTCGGGAAGCACCAGCTTTCAAATAAAAAAAGAATCATCAAAATCGCTTTACCCAGTCGGAAATGCTGAGGTAACAAACATTAAAAAAAATAAAAATACAGTCGAATTGAGAACCTCCTCCCTTTTTTTGAAGTCGGTTAAAAAGGATGTGGGTGGCACGAATTCGCTGTCTGACTTGACGCGCGCCGTTGCAACTAGTTTTGAATTTCCATTATTGACGTTAATAATCGAATGTTATTTTCATTATTGAATTTGTTGATTGTTGTTAAATCGATCATCTGCCTGTTGTTATTTATTGTAAAGTTACTTCAAGAAGACCTATCATGTTCAATCATTGTTAAATAAAGTTTGTTGTGGCGAAGAAATTGTTTCTGGACGAAAGGGCTACACTAACACAAACATCATACTAAACAACCTATCACTCCGACATACATAAATATATTATGCACCAGCAGAAAGTTCTAATAATTCTAATAAATTCACTATAAAATACGGGGTAAATTTAATTCATCGTCGGACATTTTCGTACTATTCTCACTAGGTGTATCTTTGTCTCTCATGATCAAGTGAACAATAACATTTATATCAATACACTGATCAAAATACAAATATGACTGACAATTAATGACAATTTATAATATAATAAAACGTTGTCATGGAGAGGAAAATAGCTCATTACATTCAATAATAACTCGCGCAACAGCCCTGGTAAAACGACATGGTATATAGCTAATAATGTATATACGAGCTCTGCCGAACACTTGCCGATTCCCTGCCGAGAATGTGTTACATTTAGCGACATGCTAAAGACAGACCAAAAAATTTGAGACAATTTATAAAAAGTTTCACTTAAATAAATAACATAAAAGATGGTATAGAAAATGTAACGAGTCCTAAAGTTGGTGTATGATTTTTTTTTCTATCTTTTTAACTTGCCTAAAACTTTTTTTTTTCTCAAAATTAAAAGATCGGCAATGAGATCTCAACACTAATCACAACTAGTTTCCGTCCATAAAACACGCTTTGTTATAATGAAAACAATTTTATTACGATTTCTCTCGTTTTGAAAGAAAAAAAAACTGTACATATGTACATAGATATTATATTCATATAATGTCTTTGCCTTGTTCGTGTATTCCCTTTTCATGGTAATTTTTCGTCATAAAACAAGATTAAATAAATTGAGATGACCGCTATTTTTTACGTGCTCTCATTTCAATGAGTCGGCCAACAACTAATTATTTTATATTTAATACCTAACTATTATTTGAACCGAGATTATCTTTTAAATACGAGTTATTATCGTATTATCAATATGAAAATATATCAACAGGATGTTTTATTCATTATATGCGTTGATGCAAATGGAAACTATAAATTTTATTTAAAAATTCTTTGTCACAACACAACACGGCTATAGTTATGTATTCATTTCAAACTAAAATTTTTACTTGTTTTGTTAAATCATTATACAGTGGTACCTTGAGATACGAATGTTTTGAGATACAACATGAAATATTATAAAATTTATACCTGGACATACAACGAAAAATTAGCGATGGGCGATTTTATTGAGTGGATGAACTTAGGTTTTTGGGCCTTTAGTGAAAAAATACTTAATCGATAATGGTCTACCGCTTAAGTATGTCCTTCTGTTAGATAATGCTCCCGCTCACCCTCCTGGCCTTGAGGATGACCTTTTAGAAGAATATAAATTTTTTTTAAATTGTCTATCTGCCACCCAATACAACGTCTACCCTTCAGCCCATAGATCAACAAATTATCTCCAATTTTAAAAAAATTTTTACGAAGCATCTTTTCAAGCGTTGCTTCGAAATTACCGAAAATACGAAATAAATAAATTAATAAACATTATGTGTGTTATTACTCGTTTATTTATGTATATACAACAAGTATATTAAAAATAACCGGAAAGAACTTAGTGTAGAACATTTTTAACTATATATTCCAAAAAATTGCCCCTTCAGAATCCGCTATTGCTCCAAGTGTATAGTTATTAGTTAATCAATAATTCATTTTTCAAAAATTTGTAAATTCAAAATTAAAAACTGCTATACAATCCAAAATAATCACTGTTTTTAATTATTTTTTTAAAAAAATTGTTCCTTAAATGCTCATTCCTGATCCGCAATTTCTC
The DNA here is from genome assembly GCA_958496155.1 of Sisyra nigra. NCBI lineage: Eukaryota > Metazoa > Arthropoda > Insecta > Neuroptera > Sisyridae > Sisyra > Sisyra nigra. The sequence goes on from OY292314.1 coordinate 56,249,459, forward strand.
CAGGTGTCTAGTTGATAGTTAATTACGTAATTCAATTTTTAAACTATTAATGTAATAAGATCCAACGGTAGTTGATGACGTCATAGTACAACAGTACATGTATAAATAGTAAAAAATAATTAGTTATTAAAAATATTGCAAAAATTTCAATTAAAAACTATTTTGGGTTTTATAGCGATTTTAATTCTTGAGTTTGAAAATTTTTTAAAAGGAGAAATTGCGGATTCTGAAGGACAAATTTTTGGGCATTTAAAAAAAATGTTACAAAAATATTTAAATAGTTGCTAAACAAATAGAATTCAAACAATCTTTATTAATCTAATATCTCGCTGAGCTGCATTAAGTCTACGCTCAAATATAAAATAATCAGTAGGCAGTGCAAGGAGAAACATATTCTCTCCAGCCCATGCGCATTAGATCGTTTGCCCCACTCAAAGCGACGAAAAATCTACCACTTAACGCGTTTTGCTTGTAAAAATCGCAGTTTTGAAAACTTTAATTATTTTGCTTTTAATGAAGATATCCTGATAATTATTTTTTTAGGTACGGACCAATTATATAAGACGTAAAACAAAAAAAAATTGATCGAAATCTATCCAGTAGTAAAAAAATTTAAATTTGGGTGAATCAGCACGAAATTGTCCTCGAAGACACTTCAATTTGATCCACTGATGACGAACGCATGGCGTTCGAAATACGTATCTGGAGATACAAAATTAACAATTTGGATTTTTCGGTTTGTGATTTTTTACATTTATTTTTACTTAAATTTATAACTTGTCTTGTAAATTTTTGTGAATTGTATTTGTGAAATTTAACTATCCAGTAGTTTTTGAGTTAAAAGCGAACACAGGAAAACAGCTATTATTTTATTTATATAGATTTTGTGATAAGTTAACGATATTGAAAATGAGATGAGAAATATTTTTTTTTTGGGGGGTGGTAAATTGATTAAAATTCTTAAGTGTATTCATTGCTATCATTTATTAACTTGATCAAAAATGGACTTAAACCAATTTAAAAAAAAAGAGTCTCATATCGAGATTATTACTATCAAGACATTAGCCCAGTCAAAATCAACATTAAACTCGCAAAACATGATGTATCTCTGATTTTTCAGTATGTTGTTTGGACCCATTAGGGCTATGTGTTCTCAATATTGCAACTCCCAAAAAGTAGTGGAAACATTTTTATAGAGGAAAACCCGTGAAAATTTTGACCTTGTTTCAGATTTTGCTCGGTATCTCCTAATCCATATAAATTTTTATTCGAAAGCTATTCTGTACGTTTTTTAAGAACATTAAACTTGTTACAAAATAAACCCATCAAGAGCTCTGCACGTCAATGGGTTACCGAGTTACGGCACTTTGAAAATAGGACAGTTTTTTGAAAAATTGAAAATTTTAGTTTTCAACCAGTTTTGGATCGAAGTTGCGTCGAAACAATAAGAACGAAAACAAATAAACTGCATTTAGTAACTATATTTACTATACAAATATACATACACACCTTAACTTTAATCCATGCATTTTTCTTCGAAAGCTATTCTGTACCTTATTTAAGAGCATTATGTGTTATAAATTAAGCTCAACCAGAGCTTTGTACGTTGATGGGTCACTAAGTTACGACACAATGAAAAAAGATCAGTTTTTCAAAAATTGAAATTTTTTAGTTTTAGGCCTTTTTTAATATCGAAGTTGCGTTCACACCATTGATCCTACGAGCAGGACTTATGAATATAATTTGTAGGAAATTTAATAAGCTTTAAATTAAGTGTAGAGCGGGGTCGGTAAGCTTCGTAGTTCTCTCAAAATTTATTAAGAAAACCATTAAAAATAAAAATGCATTTTTGCAGAAATGTACCTTAACACCATTTTGCTATATGAAGTGATTTTTAAACATGGATGACCTCGGCTGGACTACTCCACATTGCCACATTGCTACGATGTATGATACCTGCTCTGGGGAAATGTGCAAAACTGCAATGAAGAGGACGACGGTGACTAGCCTCAAATAATCTTTGACATTCCACCAATACTGGAGTACCCACCAAAATGCGATTTTACCTTGTATGGGTTCTCTAAGATTGTGAGAGAACTGCGAGACCTACAGGCCCCGCTGTGCTCTTAATTTAAAGCTAATTAAATTGTTTTCAAATTATATTCAATAAGTTCTTCTCGTAGGATCAACGGTTTCGACGCAACTTCGATCCAAGAAAGGTCAAAATCTAAAATTTCCAACTTTTCAAAAAATTGGCCTATTTTCAAAGTGCCGTAACTCAGTGACCCAGTAACGTGCAGAGCTCCGATTGTGCTTAATTCGTCACAAATTTGATGCTCTTAAAAAACGTACAGCATAGCTTTCGCATAAAAATGCATGGATTAAGAGATACCGAGCAGAATCTGAAACAAGTCCAAAATTTTCACGGTTTTTCCTCAATAAAAATTTTTCCACAACTTTTTGGAAGTTGCAAACTTGAGAACACATAGCCCTAATGGGTCCAAAAAACATACTAAAAAATCAAAGATACATCATGTTTTGCGAATTTAGCTATTTTTTATGTCGATTTTGACTAGCCTACATGTAGACATAAATTTAATAGTTGCTTTTCCTTGAGAAGTTTCCATAGGAACCGATATAAATAAGGAAGCTATGATAATTAATTGATTAAAGTAGTCTATGGTAGAACATGGCTTCCACATTATCTTCTATTTAATGCATATAAGTTAAGTTAAAATAAGTTAGAAAATATTGTATTTCCAGAGTTCAAATGAAACACCCAAATATGCATCCATTAGGTACCTAAGACTTGAAATACCTAATCGAATTCTTCCCCATATATTACGATAAACTGGAACGCATTATAAAATGGTAAAACAAAAAATGTTCGATTGTAATCACCGAAGATATTTATATATATAATTACGTCATAATAATACAATGTGTAATACCTACGCATTCTAAATGCATAGCACATTATTTATTTCCACATAAAAAACACCGTTTGTTCAACATTTCATTGCACACGAGCATATAATAAGAGCGATACGTTATTAACCAACTATGTACCTACTTATTATATTTGTTTAATTGAAACAATGCGTCGTCTGTAAAAGACTAAAAGCCCCCCAAAGACAAACTTCCGATTCAAGCGTAGTCTTTATCTAGACATTTGTCGCACAAATGCAACTGTAAATTGTCAGACAACCTACATAATTTTATTCATATGGTCGACATTTGATTTTTTTATACTCGTACATAAATTGTTTTAAATTATCAAGTAATTAGAGTGCCGAAAAGAATTTCACATTCTAATTTTTGACTAGTAAAGTATGACGTATTTAAATGGAAATTTTTACTATAACGACAGAGCCAATAAAGAGGAGAAATGATTTTTAATAAAACTCTACACTTACACGTTACGTTCTAATTTTTTTTTTCTTAAAACTTTAAAATTTTTAATGTGACATTTTTAATCTATCTACCAAGCATCCAAAAACTTTCTAGTTGAGAATTTTCGAAATTTTCTTTTGATCATATACCTAAAGCGAGAGACGATTTTGAATAACAGTAATTTAGTTGGATATGTAGAAGAAGAAAAAAATGTGAAACTCGTGCGTTTCTTATTGAATCAATTGAAGGTAAACAGTGGTCAAGAATCAAGATATATTATGAAGAAATTATTAACCCAGAATATTTTTCGAATTGAAAATTTTAGTTTAAATGGCTATTGAAAATTCAATGATATCTATGGTAATGGAAATTGGAAGTTTTTGATTTAATTTTCCAACAATATGAGGTTGGAAATTAGTGAAAAAATTAATTTATTAACAATAATAGGTTACTATTGAGAAAAATGAACCAATTGTACGAAACTGTGGCTGATCAATTTGAATTAAGGGCTGAACATTCATCCATCTAACAATGCCACCATTTTCGAATAAAAACCAGTATCTACCACCGTTGTGTTCATTGATATAAGCCAGTGACTGACTTATCGTGTCAGCCTTTGACAAAGTATCGTACGATGGCTTACTATATTAAATGAAAATAAATCTACCACATCTATTAGTTTAACAGCTAACAACGTTTTCGAGAGAGAATTTGAGGTCGGCTAGTTTTTATATATGTTATCTCTCGCACTATCCAGGACATCATACGGGCTCTGTCTGGCTTTCGGGAGGGGTTGCTTTTATTAGTGCGCATCGCACCTGTACAGGTAAAATATTAAATTTTCAGAAAAAAGAAAAAGTTTCCACTGAAATTTGTAGATAATAACATTTTAAATAAAAAATGTCCAGTGCCTAATTTTCGTAAAGTGGCTAGTTTGCCCGCTACAAGCTTGGGAAGGCTGGCTCGACCTGACGTCATTTGAGTAGCCGACCGTTCAGAGATACAGCCGTTGTGCCAACATGTATACAATGAGTTTTACAAGCTGGTAGCGGGCAAACTAGCCACTTTACGAAAATTAGCCACAGGACATTTTATATTTAAAATGTTATTTGCTACAAATTTCAGCGGAAACTTTTTCTTTTTTCTGAAAATTTCAATATTTTACCTATCATAGGTGCGATGCACACTAATAAACGCAATCCCTCCCGACAGCCAGACAGCCCGTATGATGTCCGGGATAGTGCGAGGGATAACATATATAAAAACTGGCCGACCTAAAATTCTTTTTTTTCGACGTCGCTAGCTCTCGTACTATATGGACACTTTTACCATCGTACCTGGAAGACCGAAAATTTAAAGCACGATTCAACACATCACACTCTGATATTTATGATATACAGTCTGGAGTATCTCAAGGGAGAGTTTTTTTTTTTTGAGTCCCTCTTGTACCAGTTGTATACCTCGGATTTGCCTACAAGCGACAACACTCTGACCGGGACTTCCGCGAACAATACGATGGTCATATAGCGACTCACACTGATGCTTCCATTGCATCTCAGCATATTCAACAACACCTGGATCTTTTCAGCACGTGAGCGGAATAAATGAAGCCAAATCAGTGCAGGTCAGAAAGGGAGTATGCCCTCCGAGCACCCTAAATTCTGTCGAGATCCCCTCATCGGGCAGTGTTCTGTGTTAAGTACCTTGAGATCTATCTGGACCGAAGGCGTACTTGGAATCACCACATTACCCGAAGAAGGAAAACGGTGGAAAAAGGTTTAAGAATCTATCCCTTCTATCTAGATTGTAACAATCTCCAATTTATTTACCTAGTTAATTATTTTTCTACCCCCAAATATGTGGAACTGGAGTTAAATTAGCACTGGAGTAAATTTTCAGTATTTCTAGTAAGTCCTGTAACAGTGAGAATGTAAAAGAACTCTCAATTTACAATATTATCTGTAAAGAATTTGTCCTATAACCAAAAGCTATGTTCATGAACAATCCAGAATTTTAAGAACGGCAAATAATAAAACAGTAACCATGTTAAAAATGATATCATACATCTGTAAGATATTTAAACCAGTGGTTTATAATCTTTCTGGTCTTAAGAACACATTCTATTATATCGGTATAGGGATTCAATAAGTCAAGTGGTTTTAAATCATAAGGAGTATAAGACTTCATTGGAAAAAAGGTAGTCTTTGATTTTTCGTTTTATCAGAGTAAGCCTTGAAAATTTCAGTGCGTCACGATTTTTAACCAATGAAAACTTTTCGTTTTGTCTAGTGACCAATCAAACACAAAGCAAGTCATAGACTACTAGAGATTCAACAATTAAAATGGGAATATATCAAGAATCACTTATTCCTAACACCATCAAACGACTTGTAGAAAAACTATTTGAGAGATTGGACAGGTGCAAAAATGAATTCCCTCTCCAGTTAGAGGTTCAACGAATAAGAAAAAAAAAATTGTAGGAACCTTGCGGAGTGGTATTTCAAAATTCTGATAACAAAGTCACAAGACAATATTACTTAGGGCGCGTTCACACGAGTCAACTTTAGTTGAACGACAATTTTCAATATTTTAGACCGTAGCGGGGTAAGCAACGCGAGAAGTGAAGCAAAAGAAAATTGTTGAACGACAAAAAGATTGGCTGAGTCAATATTTTTGTCGTTCAAGTCGATCGAGTCAACCCCGGCCAATTCTGCTCGTTTGTGCTTCACTTCTCGCGTCGCTTACACCGCTACGGCCTAAAAGATTGAAAATTGTCGTTCAACTAAGATTGACTCATGTGAACGCGCCCTTACTATAACGTCATGAAGAAGTGAAATTGTCTATGTGAATCTGGGGAATTTATAAACTTATAAAAAAAAATTATGTGAAGTAACTTTTCGACAATTCAACTTAAGACAACATCAAATTTCCTTAAATTCCTATTTATTTAACAACCAATAAAAAAAAATTGAAGCTATACATTTTCCTAGTCGAAATCAAAGATGATAGCATTCTCTACAACAGTTGCCTTGTTCATTTATTGCCAATCCCAAAAGTTAAGCTGGTGTTAGCTGCCATTTATTACAACAAGAATGGGATTAAAATTTTATGGAGGTGTATACTTTAACTACAGGGTGTTGCCAAAATCGACTTTTGTTGGCAACTAGGAATAAAAGATTTAATGAGTGCATTTTTACAACCCATAAATGTTAGAAGATATCCTGGATATCCTTCCTTCAAGAGGAACTTGTAATTGTCTGTTTTAAATCATTTTTTTAACATTTTTCCCTTCAATTTCTACCAACCAATTTCTCAATATAAAAACTAATCGTTAATAGAGCGAATAATTCATACCTTACAGAGTCATTCCCCCAATTACCTATCTATACCTACATACCTACAATCATCAACGAAGAGAAAACCAACAATAAAAATGACTCTCTAAAATCAATTTTTGTGCAACAAGTAAATCAACTGTGACGTCCATCGCGCGCCTCACTCAAGACAGTGAAATTTGTGTACTGGAAAGACTTTTCTTTCTGACCCTGAGTGCTCATTAACTGCATTTCAAACCGGGGCCATATTCTATATTTATCGAACGAGCCACGTTAAACGTTCAATTTTTCACCAATTCGGCAACGACAAAACGGGACAACCTAGCGGATTATTTAAATTTCACATATGCCAAATACGCATCACAAGAATGTGTGATCGGGGACGCCTTTATACTTGATTAATTAATTATTTTATTTTTAATTGATGAGAGCCAAAAAAGAAGTAAACAGAGAGAACATTAAATCGATTAAGTCAAGTAATTTAAAATTTTCGAAATAATTTCTTTGAGATCATTTGACTTGGTTGATAAATCAAGCTTGGCTATGCCCGTACTCGCGTTACTTGCTTTCTGACGCATTGAAATCACCAGGTGTCGTCTTTGACTCGAGGCAATTCCTTCGAAATTTTCTCGGAAATGATACAAAGCAGGTCTAGAAAATTTGACACTTACTTGAATATTCGATCGTTTCACTTCGATATACAGCCAATTATCTGTTGTAAAGGCGATTGCCAAGAGAGTAACAGCTAAAATTCCAAATATGGTCGCTAAACTAAGCGTAACAGCAGAACACGGCATTTTTAAATAACAACAAAAACAATTTCGACAAACAATGTAATCCTAGATACACCAAATGTAACAATTGACACAACAATCGAAAAGGAAAAAATGTGAAAAACCGAGCACACGACTATTTCATTATTCGATTTTCTTGAAACGTATCGATCGGTCGGTCCAAGATGGCTGGTGGCTTTGTGGCGACTTGTGTGGAGCGGCGAAGGAATGCAGAACACTTGGCAGTGTGCGGCTTTGGGGGAGGAGGTGAGCGGCTGATTGTTAACAATCGGAATTCTTCGGTATTTGTTTCGCCTTCCTCATCATATACCTACCAAACAATTTCTCTTCCTCGGCCCCGACTCAAATATAATACCTGTGCTACCTGCTTACATACGTAGGCCAGAGCGAATGCGCACTAACACCTGTTACTTTGTCGGAAGACCTATTATCAATTTTGGATAAGTATGCTTTTGTAACAAAAAAAACAGTGATAACACAACCACCTGAAAACACCTGTATTTATAAAAAAATAATCCTCCAAGAGTTCAAGTCTATTGTTATCCTCTGTCATTTTAAGGGGAATACCTCAAAATATGTGAAGGTCATCTGAAAATATTCTTAATTGATTTATAGATTTTTAACGACAAGAATGATGAATATATAAGATAAAACGAAAGAAAATTGTTGATCTACTTTTCTAGCCGGAAGCGGCGAGATGTGCCACTTTTTTTTAATTATTCACCATTTTATTTACTTGAATTTTCATTTGTTAACATTATCAATTACCCAATTGAAGAATTAAAAAAGATACGATGATTATTAAGAAAAGAAAATGTTTTGCATACTTTTTATATTTTCCATATTTTCCAAGTTAGTTACATAGGCAACCGTTAAAATTCTTAAATATGTTTATATGCATAACAGTAACACGGGTTGCCTATCATTTACATAATTGCGTATTTAATAGCGTTTTCTAGGCAGTTGAAGGATCGACACAATTTTATTATTTTTATTTTCTAATTATCTTAACTTTGGGACAGTTCATCGTAAAGACAATCTGAAAGAAGAGATTTAAAGGAAATTTCACGCTCTACAAAAAAGGTCCTTAGTACAAAGTTGGATAATATTAAAAACTTTCAATTTGTGGGGTTTTTGAACTCTCCTATCAGATCTTTGAAACTATTGACCTGAGAAAGTTTATTCTCAGGACATTTTTTTAGAGCGTGAAACTTTCTTTAAAGCCCTTCTTGCATATAATTGTTACAATGAACTGTTCCAAAATTTTTATAAGTCAAAAAAAAAATCATTTTGAAAATTTTCGCTATTTAAATGGAAAATGAAATAAATGGATTGAGGAAAACCTTAATATTGATATTAAGAGCTAGTTGTGGCACTAAAATAATTGTTTCAATATGTACCATATGTACTATCAATTTTTAGACAAAATACAATTTTTTTAAACACCCTGTTAAACCCACTTGAATGCAATGCTAGATTTACCTTTAAGTTAAACGGTAAATGAACTAAATCCAGGAAGTCCGGGTTTTCTGAAGTATTAACGAATCAACCGTTTATATACCCTTATATAGACTTTTATTGACCAAGTCGCGACGGTTGCAACAAAGTCATTAGCAGGTAAGGCGACCCTTAATAAAATTTTAAAAAACAATTTAAGGGACTGTTCATAAATTACGTAAGGCATTTAGAGTGGTGGGGGGGGGTAGATTGAATGTTATCAATTCTTACTATCGACAGGAGAGGGGTAGATAATCTCATTTTACGTATGATTTTGAATTGAAAATTTTACTATTTCATACTAAGAATCGCTCTGATGAAACGGTTATTTTATAACTATGGTAATTTTTTAAGAAAATTTCTTATTAAGGAGAAGGTTGGAGTAGTTGTATTCTTCTGATGTCTTATAATAGGGGGGAGGGGGTTAAATAAGCCTCAAAAATGTCTTACGAAATTTAGGAATGGACCCTAATACTTAATGACATAACATTTTTTTATAGATAGGCAACCTACTAAATCATATACTTTTACAACATACATATATGTAAAATGATTGCCTATCCTATAACAAAATCAATATGTATACATCTAATATTAACGAAATGGGCAGCAAAACGCAACTATATCGCTAATTAACGACCAACAGCATAATAAAAGGTTACCAAAAGAACCTTCTTAAATATTCCGCTAGATTTAAAGATATTTACTATTTCACATTAAGAATCGCTATGGTTGAACGGTTATTTTATAAGTATGGTCATTTTTTACGAAAATTTCTTATTAAGAGAATGGTGGAGTAGTTGTATTCCTATGATGTCTTATAATAGCGGGGAGGAGTTTAAATAAACCTTTAAATAAACCAAAAACGTCTTACGAAAATGTATGGACCCAAATACTTTTAATGGCATTAAATTTTGTTATAGATAGGCAACCTACTAAATCATATACTTTTACAACATGCATATATGTATGATTGATTGCCTATCCTATAACAAAATCAATTTTTTATACATCTACTATGAACCACATGGGCACCAAAACGAAATTTTATCACTAATTAACGACCAACAGCATAATGAAATGTTATCAAAAGAATCTTCTTAAATATTCCGCTAGATTTTAACATAAAATTTGAGATTTCGGCTCGTGTAAGAACGCAAGTACGGTCCTGATAAGTCTCCACCAATCAAATAAAGTTGTCAGCGACCTGTCAAATCCTTGTTTATATTAACCTGAAAATTTTTTTTCTAAACTATTCAAGTCCTTTTTTAATTCTTTTACCCGAATTTTAATCTCACGAAAAATGTCAAACAAATACGATAACATGCTCTTCGAAATATTACGAGACGAAAAAACTCTGCCAAAATTTTTAGATGTTATCTTTGGATTTTTAAGTCGAAAGTGTGTTGTGTTATAAGCAATAAACTTTCACGCTAAACTGTTTTTAATGTTTTCTAGAACTGATTTTTATCATGTACCAACCGAAAAGAACAGTCCGATTGGTTTGCCGAAAGGCTTTGCCGAGAAAATTGTCTTCGACTCGTTACAAAAGTTTAAACGACCGATTTTAAGCGAGGAACAATCAAAAAAATTGGAATCAATCGACGTTCCGGTTGTGGTTAACGAAGAGGTGGTTGTTACAGAGGCTGCAGATGATACGAAGAAAGATGTAGCCAGCCAAAAGAAGGATGGTGTTGAAAGCCTTGATTGCTATAATGGAGCTAAATATGAAAATTATTCCTGGTCGCAAGGGTAAATTTAAAAAAAAATAATCAAAGACGTTTGAATTTGGCTTTAGATTTTCAGATTTAGACGTTCAAGTTTTAATACCGACAAATCTCACATCGAAAGATTTGCAAGTGGACATTTTATCGAACTCATTAAGGGTGGCAAATAAAAAACTGGAGACGTTATTAAGTGGCGAATTTCAAAAGAAAATTAAAGCTGTCGAATCGGTTTGGTCACTCGAAAATCACGTTTTACAAGTAAATAAATTTGTGTATATAATTGCAGCTTCATATAACTTGACTTTTGCAGATTCACTTAGAAAAATCGTACAACTGTTGGTGGGAACGTTTATTTATGCACGAGCCTCAATTGAATTTAAGTGAAATGGATTGTTCCTGTCCGGCGACAGACCTTCCACAAGACAGTCTCGACAAAATCGAACAACTATGTTGGGAACAGGAACAAAAAAATCGAAATGCCAATGCAATGAGTGCCGACCAGGAAAAAATGTTAAGACAAGCGTGGGACGCCGAAGGCTCCCCGTTCAAAGAACAAAAATTTGACCCCTCACAAGTTACCTTTATGTAGTTATTAGAAACGAAATCTTTATAATAACGGTTTTATATTTTTAAATAAATTTTATTAACAATAAGTCCGCCATTGTTAAGCACATTCCTATCAAAACCACCATTTTGAACATATTTCAATCCAATTTTTCCAAACGATTTGTTATACTTTAAAATACCAATTTGCAAGATATTTTCATGTTTAAACTTTAAATAAATTAAAAGAGTCAAGTAATAACCGAAGCTCAAAGCTTAATAAATAAGAAAATCTAACCTGGTACAATTTGTTGCCGGATCGCCGCTTTTAAATCTTGTCTCGGCCACTTAAAAACTTCACTAATATGCTTTAAATTTTGTCTTTGCTTTAATTATTAATACATTTAATTATTTAATTTGATAAAATCACTTGAGCTAATGAAAATGTTGCACGAGGAAAATCAACAAACTCACACGTTAATTGTTAACGGCCCGCTTTGTTTTGTTTTTATTACCAACTTATTGGGTAAAAAATATGAAAGAGAACTAAACGAATTTATTTCAATCAAAAACCTATTAAACTAAAGAAAATTAATAAAAACCATGAAATTAAGTTAAGTGTTGAAATAACGGAAGCTTAATTTAAGTCTAATCGGTTTAACCAATTCAAATGCTAAATTGTGGAACTAGCGCCACCTAGTAGAGGAAATGGCCGAATAAGTGGGTTTGAATCTTGGGTTTAAATTACGATAAATTTTCTTGTATAATTTTCCAAGAATTATTTCCCGGAAAGAAGTAAGCGTAGAACTTTTTGTTTTTTTTTTTTTTTTATTAAACTATATGCCAAAAATTGCTTCTCAAAAGCTCCTTCAGAATCTACATTTGCTCCAGGTGTAAAGTTAACCGTTAATTAGTTATTCAATTTTTAAAAACTCTACAATTAAAATCGCTATAAAATCCAAGTTAATAATTTTTTCTTAAATTTTTTTCGTTCAAAAAATTGCTCATCGAATGCTCCTTTCGAATACACAATTGCTCCAGGTGTATGATTAACCGTTAATTAGTTATTCAGGCTTTAAACAATTTAAAAAACTCCTTAATTAAAATCGCTATCAAATCCATGTTAATAATTTTTTCTTAGCTTTTCCGTTAAAAAAATTGTTCCTTGAATGCTCTTTCCGGATACACAATTGTTCTAAGTGTACGATTAACCGATAATTAGTTATTCAATTTTTAAAAATCCATCTTTTAAAAATTGAATTTCTAATTACCTATTAATTATATACCTGGAGCAATTGTGTATATGAAAAGAGCATTTAAGCAGTAATTTTTTGAAAAATTAAACTTTTGAAAAAATATAAGTTTGATTTTATATAGAATTTTATTGTTGTTTTTTTAATTTTTTAAAAGTTTAATAACTAATTAACGGTTAATCACCTGGAGCAATTGCGGATCCGGAAAGAGCATTTATGGAGCTATATTTTGAAGGAAAAAACGTTAAAAAAAATTATTAACTTGGATTTTATAGCAAATTCAATTGTTAAGTTTTCTAATTTTTAAAAAATTAAATAACTAAGGAATGGTTAACTTTACACCTGGAACACATGTGGATCTGGAAAGAGCGTTCGAGGAGCAATTTTTTTAATGAAAAAAATTATTAACTTGGATTTTATAGCGATTTTAATTGTTGAGTTTTTTAGTTTTTAAAAATTGAATAACTAATTAACGGTTAACTTTACACCTGGAGCAAATGTAGATTCTGAAGGAGCAATTTTTAGCATATTGTTTAATAAATAAATAAAAAGTTCTACGTTAACTTCTTTCCGGTATAAAATGATAAGAGAATTAATAAAAACCATGAAGTTAAGTTAAAAATGTGTTGAAGTAAGCTTAATTTAAGTCTAACGAGTCTCGGTTTAAGCCGTTTAAACGGTTTAAACAATTCAAATGCTAAATTGTGGAACTAGCGCCGCCTAGTAGACGAAATGGGTGAAGTTTAATAAACGGGTTTGAATCTTGGGTTTAAATTACGATAAATTTTCTTGTATAATTTTCCAAGAATTATTTGTTTTATTTAATTGTTAACATATAATATAATATATTTATTTTGATTACAACCCTTAACACAGATGAATTGTTGTGATTCACGGTGTTGAAACATTGTAAAATTAGGTGTATCGATTGAATCACAGATTAGCAAACAAATATTAACATCATCCAACATGACATAAATGAATAAATACGAATAATAATTAATAGTAACAACATTTAGGGGACCAAATCCATTCACTCTTTACATCTCGTCACATACCCTGAAAACACGACTCAACTGAGATACACAGCACGTGAATATCTAAATTACAATGTCTTCGGTGTGAATGATCGTACAACTCCATATTATATTCCATTTAGTTTTTTAATATCATATAATAGAATTTAATTTGACAAATGACTCTAAATGACAATGGGAAGGCATACGATAAGCACCACTTACATCATGTTTTAATTAGAATCTAATCAACTATGAAATAATTAAAAATCGGATGATTTGAATTAAAATTCAAGATATTAAAGCCAGACTTTGAACGAAAAATTCAACAAGTTTCACATGGTTTCAACCCCCCTCACCCCTTCCAATAAAAAAATCCCTCAATGTTTGTGACAATATTTACAAGCTAAAATTGAGATCTTTATGTCCTTTGTGTCTCCTAATTTATTATTTTTTAATAATATTTTAACAATTCATATGGCTCGGATCTATTCTATCAAGACACAATTGTTAAATCATTAGGTATATGAATTTCTGGATCCATTGTTCTAATGCTCATCACTATCTTTTTGCTTAAATAATTTACATAATATTTGGTAAAGAAGTAACACGGACTAAAAATTTTTTCACTGATCAATTAATTGTACGAATCATTTGGAAAAAAGTTTGAAAATAAACGATTCGTTACATTAAATTCGAAACGATTCAGGTTTCACCAATTGACACAGACAAAAAAAAAAACATTTTTAATACTGACACATCTTAAATAATAATTTACAATGATGGTGTGTCAATTGACAAATTGTACCTGGACTTCGTAAAAATTTATTTTTAAATTATTTTTGTAAGAATTGTTCATGGGAATAGAGATTTAATTTTTTCAAAACGTCCTTAAAAATGGGCAACGACGATTTTAGCGACAAACAAAATCCTTTACTGGCCGGAATCAGAGGGAACGCCGGTAGTGGACATACACTTGGAATGCTATTACTTTCACCAGCAGCAGCAACTTCTTCATTACCACCACTCCCCGTACTTGTGGTATCTTCATTCGTATTAGTCCCAATATTAACTTGACTTCCACTCGATTTCATTTTAACATTATGCTCGTTGGTAAGGACCAATAAATTTTCTAGTCGCTCCAACAAAGCTAAAAATTTAAAAAATATAACACTAAAAAATACCAAGAAATTTTTCAAATACCAGCACTGTGATTTTTGAAATGGTGAAATATTTCAGCTTTAAAAATCTCCGGTGGTGATTGTAGTAATTTAGTCATGGCCTGGACCAGTTTCAACGTGACCATTTCATTGTACATGCGGCTATTTTCTTTGCCCAAGGCCGAGCCTCGTTGTTTTTCGTAGCCGGCCTCATTGTAATACGGCTCCGTGTTCAAAATTAAGCCTTGCACCGAAACGATCACTTGTAACAATGTACTGTCAGAGCCCCATACTTCGGAACCGCGACCCGACCACGTTCCCAATAGCGACACGCAAACTTTTCCGTCTTCATAGAGATTCGGATTGAGACGATCGCTACAATAGCTGATGTAGTGAAAGAGGGGAGCACTTGCCGGGTAGTTGGCGCCTAGTTGAATATCAAAGAAAAACAATCCGTTTTCATAGGGCGTGTCGGCCGGTCCGCGAATCATTAACGATAAAATGTCCAGACGATCTTCGTATCCACGTACCCAAACTCCTGGAGGTAACGCCCTTGAAAAGAAAAATTAAAACTTTGACATTTCACTAACAATATTATAAGTCACGAGTAGCCATTAGATAGCATATATGGCCCGAGATGCTTAATTTAAATCCACCTCTGGTATTTAAACCACCCATTTCTACCAAAATTACTTAAAGTAAAATCTAACATTGTCAAGTTGTTTGTTTTCATATGCATTGTTGCCTAGCAACATACAATCATAAAAGACCAACGGTTAAAATTATATGCGTATAGGCAACCCGAATAACATACACGTAACGCTTATTGTCTAACTAAAATCCTCGTTAAATAGATTTCAATCTGAATAACAACCTTTTGATGTTATATAAATTTAAAAAAATAATTAAACCAAAACCAAGACAGCGGGATATTTAATGGGAGTTTTATGATATATTAATTCTGTCTCATTAACTTTTGGCACGATGAAGTCATCATTTACAAAACAATTCTATTAAAATATTTGTGCCCATAATTATGAGAGTGGTCGAAGTCAAAATTTAAAAAAAAAATGAAGTTTTTCACGGCTTATTTCACACGACATGATTTTAAACTAAATTTATTCAATTTAATTTTAACGATATCGTCAAAAATGAACCTTTAGATAGTAGTTGTAATTACAAAGTTATACGGAAATGATTTAGTGTTAATTATGAAAGTGGTCTAAGTCAACAATTTAAAGAAATTATAATATAATTTTTTTCTTTTCTACCGAATGCTCGTGATTTTGGTTTGATAGAGATGAAAATAAAAAAAACCAAATTACTTATAGAATCCTGAACATTACTATGAATTGATCGAAAATTGTAGAAAAAGAAATAAATTTTCGATCAAACGAATGTCGCAGCCGGATTTTATTTCAACAAAACCACTTGAAAAAGCAATAACAAGGAGAGTAAAAAATACCGCGGGCGAATCTTGGCTAAAAATTCAATGGATGAGATTCTTAAAAAATGAACCTTATAAAATAATTTATAAGACTTTTTTAGATGATTCTGAATTCCAAGTTTTGGATCTTTCACCTAAAAGAGAAAGACCAAAAATATACGAAAATATTCGATTACTTCTATTATACAACACCACTAGACCAGTAAGGGAAGAAAAACATACAGATCTTATGTGTTTACTACCCCCTATATTCCTCCAGTTTTTCAGGAAAATTTTAAAAATCTTAAAAACTCGAAATTATGATAAAAATGGATTATTTTTTAAAAATGATTAATAAATGTTTATGAATTATTTCGTTAAAGTTGTTGTTTCAAATAAAAATCAAATTTTTTTATTACTTTAAGTCAATTATAGGACATTCAGTTAATTTTGAAAATGGTCTAAGTCAATTAAAACTTTAAAAGCTACATTTTCCTATGAAATTCACACAAAAATTCATATCTACAATAAATTTCCATTAATCAAGACAAATAAAATTATAAACTAAAATGTCGCATAATGTAAAAATATTTTTAAATTTATTCAAATGCGATTCATTAAATAACTCAAAATATATGACTTAGACCACTTTCATAATTATGGGCACATATAAAACGCTAAGATTATATAAAATGTCTCAAAAGTAATGAGAAAGTCGAAAACGACGCGATTCGAAGAGGAAAAGTTCTTTAGCGTTTTCACCGTGGAGGAAGTGTTAATAAGTTATTCGTTAAAGACGAACTAGCTAATACCCGCCCGCTTTGCTGGACATAACTAAATTAAACTGATTGATTAATAGAAACCATCATAGCAAAATATGTAAAATTAAGTTTAGTTATGTTGTCAGAAAGTTATTCCTCAGAAACCGTAAATTTTCTAGAGTGATAAAATCTACGTATTTTTACCTGCCTAGAAATCTCACTATTTGCAGTTCAGTATTCTTTCAATGAATTATTAATTTACTTTAAACTCCCTATGGCCTATGATTTGTATATATATAAGCTAATTTTTTTTTGTTCCAATTCATCCTTTTGTAACTCTGTGTATTTTCTCCTCTATGAATCGAACTCCTAAGGGCTTCAACTCTCTAAACCAAATTCCTCCAAATCGGGATCATTTACGTTGAACTGTATTTCTTGGTTATTTTTACGGGTGTAATTTTGGAACTGGGATATTTTTTGTTAAGAGCTCAATCATATTCACTGCAGAGAATTTCCTGAGCTAGCTCCAATTTTTACAGTGAATGAATCGAACAATGGATTAGTAAAACTTCTCCTTCGATAATTCGAACGTTTACTAAACTGAACTATAGATAAGTCATAAGATAACTACCTTCAAATTAACTATGGATTTATGGTATTTAGGAGTTCAAATTATCGAGAGTTCCTTGTATTTAAAGTTCACTTATGGAATTTAAAATATTTGTTTTAGAATATGTATTACAAAAGTCTTGTAAAGGGGTGCAACTTGTAAGAAAAGGTCTAGCCAAATAAGCCTATCTCAGCACGCCCAGGCTTTATTAGCCTGGCGTTTATTTTGTACTCTTCAAATATACCTCTAGCTGGGAGTAGTAAGTATACTCGATATTAGACCGCTACCCTTTCTATTATCGGAACTAGAGGGGGGGTTACAACAGTTAACTTTAAATTTTTCAAAATAACATTTAAATTAATAAAGTCTATATTCTGTATTTTTTTTGTGCTCACATCAAAATGTTAAAGTGGTAAAAAAAATTAATGAAATATTTAAGGAGCTGTTTTAATATCTCCCTCTTAGTTGACACCTATCAAAATAATATGTTTTTTTATGTATTTGTTTTTTTTTTTTATAGAACTAATGATCGCTATCCAAACATTAGTGCGGAATATATTTTTTAAAAGTATGTTCCACCAATTCGATTTTTTCGAAATTTTTGTACTAAGTAGGTACTTGATAGTTGCGTAAAATAAATTTTTTTGGTAGGTGTCAACTAAGAGGGAGGTATTAAAACAGCCCCTTAAATATTTCATTGATTTTTTTTACCACTTTAATATTTTGATGTGAGCACAAAAAAAAAATACAGAATATAGAATTTATTAATTTAAATGTTATTTTGAAAAATTTGTTCCGTTATCTTTATTGGTTTCGGAGAAAAAACATTTTTAAGCTAAGGGTTGTAACCCCTCTAGCTCCGATAATAAAGGGGGTAGCTGTCTAATATCGAGTATACTAGAGGTATATTTGGAGGAGAACAACATAAACGGCAGGCTAAAAAACAGCATGGGCCCGCTGAGATAGACTTATTCGGTTAGACCCTTTATCGAGTAAAAAAAAGAAATTTTTAGTGCTGGTTAGTCGTTTACAAATGTTTTCAATTTTTAATTGTCATTCAATTGTAAATTTTTTCATCTCGGTTTTAATTAAATTTTGATTCAAAAAAGTTGATCAAAACGATTAATTCTCTCCCTCTTCCCTGGGGTCGGGACAACAACTACTCCAAGTTTAATCAAAATCGGTCGAACAATTTAGGAATGCAAAAAGGACACACAGACAGACAGACAGACAAAATAGCCTTCTGAAATATACATTGTCTCTTATGGAAAAGCTAAAAAGCAAAAGTTTGGTTTTTTTTCGGGATATATAAAGTTAAGAGTCAACCAAGTGTTCTGATATGAAAATTTGTAAAAGTTAAAAAAGTGGAGTTAATCGATGTGTGCACTGAACGGCTCATATATAGATTAAGTGAATCAGAAGGTGGGACTCGATTTAAACATTTTCAGAACGGCCAAAAGAAAATTTTGAGTTGAAAATTGTGAATACTTTTGACAGTTGAAATTGCGTCATCTACCTCAAATTTCCGACTTTTTCTTGACTCTTTTAGAGTTTAGACATCCTGTTAGCGCTTCACGCATATCCTCTTATGTATAGCAGGATAGAATTTCCTTATCTTAACCAAAGAGAAAGTTGAGAGAGCCAGAGGTTGCACGAATACACGTGTTGTCCTCTATAATGGCTTTCGTCGTTCCGAGTGTAGAACAGTGTAGAAAAGTGCAAACGAGTGACTAAGAAATAGTTTCAAATTTCGGAGTAGGGGGCAGCACGATCTGGCTCTCTCAACTCTTAACCAAAACCATTACAAACAACCCTCGTAAAACTTACCGATTTAACAATCGAAATTCTCGACGAACGGCGCGAACCCATACTTGAGATTCAGATGGGCGAATAATACTTAAATAATATTTATGCGACATAGGCGCGTGCTCTAGGACCATAAAACCTTCAGAAATTACATCCGTGTCTTTATCAGACGTATCTGTCTCCTAAAATCCAAAACAATTACAAAATGTTCCGTTAATAAATACCAAAAACAGGAAATTACATGAACAGTCGTAACACTAGGACTAGAAATGGGTGAGGCGTCACACGAATCCTCGACTTTTTTAATTTCCTCCTTCTCATCGTCCGAGTCGTTTTTAAACGACTGGATATAATCAGCGGTGCCGAGCCGTTTTAAGACTTCCGCATGCGCAATGACAAGTCTCGCTTTGATCAACGTGCACAAATCTTTACAAGCATTGACATTTTGAATTATACTATCGGAATGATGACAAATTGGTACTTTAACTTCCGGTGATTTTTCTTCTGAAATAGTCGAAGTGGAAGCGCCCTTTTCATAGAGCGTTTTTAGCGTTAAATCGGCCGGATTTGTTTTTATGTTCAGTGTCAACTCGGCCGGTTTATTTTCCAATGTAATGTCTTTTGGTACTTGTTCCGTGTCTTGGACTTTTTCAAACGCAATTTTCACGGTTTCCTGCACGGTTTCAATGTTTGACAGGATCTCGGCGGTTTTTGCAATTGGTGTGATTGTCGAATCCGAGCTGGACTTCCAGTTTTTGTCACGATTTTCTTTGATGAAATTCGCCGCTTCGGTTTCTTTTTTTTCCATTTTTACGCTAACGTTAAATACGTCATCACTTTTGCTACCGGCGGCGATTGCTGTACCAAGTGTATTTCCACGACATGCATCCAAATCGAGTTCGGTTTGACCATTGAACGTTTCCCGTTTCGGTGTCGAAGAAACATGTGCCAAATCTAAAACAGAAGAATCATTACGAAATTTTCGATTATACCGATTCAATATATTTACTATCATCGGAAAACAATCGTTGAAAGTGTCTTTGAATTTTTTGATTAGTTGTCGTTTTTTGATCTTGAGTTTTAGCACGTTCCAGCAAATCCGTAAAATATCTCTCATGAAAAATCGCGGTTCCCATTAACTTATCCAAATATCGACAATCCTTATACACTTCAAGTAATGTACGCATCACTTCACGACCCTGTAATGCGGGATTGCGCGTGAACATGTCTTCCAATCGAGACATGGCGTCACAGGAACGTTCAATATTGGTAGCCAAACGATATCGAAGTGACGCATCCGTATCAGCTATGGAAACGTCACCCGGCAACGAGTCGATACTTTGTGTTTCCCACGACGTATCATTCGACACCTCCAACGAAATATCATCGTCATCATCCCACAACTCACCCTCATCACTATCATAATCACCCACTCGATACAAATCCTGAAAAGTCAAAAATTTTCAAACCCAAAAAAAAAATATTAAAAATATAGGGCTTTATTACCTGAGGCCAACACATTGACTGTGTTCCATCAACCCACTTAACACTGATACGTCCCTCGGGAAAGTTATCCAAGATTTGGCCAGCGGTTGATTGTCCTGTAACGCGTCCAGCCACTCGAATCACAACCGTTCCCGGTCGGAAATTGAAATCAGGATGATCTTTTAAGTCATACACGCTCATTTCAGTCTCGGCACGTGTATGAGGACTGTGAAGCTCGCTACTAAAAATTCAAATCAAGAAATAAACAAATTAAGCCGTAGAAAATTTTTCCTCATCAAAGTAACCCTTGAAAATTTCAGTGTGTCGCAATTTTCAATCAATAAAAACTCTTGGTTTTCCCTAGCGACCAATCAAACACAAAGCAAGTCATAGATTCTTTGATCAGAACTAAACATCCAATGCATCAATGCTTAAGCTGAGACGACGCATTTATCGATAACTTAAAACCCATTAAACCAAAAGAAATAAGATTATAGGAAAATAAAAAAAAAAGTTTGATTTTATCTCAAGGAAAATTCGTTTTCTCCATATTTCCTGTGTTTTTTTTTTTATTACGGGGTTATATTATTATGCATTGATGCATAAATAATTGCCTATACATCAACATTGTATTAGTTGCTGGATGCTTTCAATGTATTAGACCAGAGCTAAAGCATTTGAAAATAGTAAAAAGGAGAAAAAAAAACTATAGTAGAATGAAACCAATTAAAAAAGGAATAGAATATAGTAAATATGAAACGAAAAATTCGGTCGATAATAAATAGGAAAAATAATATTACGGTCGATCTGAGGTCGGGAAGTGGAAAAGGCGGAGCGTTTTAAGGATAGAAACGGTTTATCTCGATTTCCGACAATACTACAAGTCCTATGGAAAAAAGTTAAATAACAAAATTGTAGATAATAAGAAGATCTACAAACTTTGTACTAACACTTTTTTCACATACCCTCAAAATTTATGTGAAAAATTCCAATAAACAAGTTTTTGGTTTTTAATTTATCTTTTAAAAAACAAAAATTTTTGTAATGAAATTTGGCCAAAATTTACCTTTTAATGTCCTAAACACAGTATAATTTTTTTGGTTAAAAATATTTATTTTTTCACCTTAGTTTGACTAAATATTGAAAAAGCACTCTAATTTTCAATCGAAAATTCTCACGTCAAAATATCTACTTTTTTAAAAAAGTCTGTGAGCTTTTTGTTCGTTGAAATCTCTACTTTCTGATGATGCAAAGAAATATACATTACAATGTTAAATGTTCACAGAAAATGCAATAATTAAAGTGTAAATTTAAATAAATCGGACAAAGTTGTATTTGTACAATTGTATAATGTAATGTGGTGAAAAAACAAATATTTTAAATCAAAAAAAATATACTGTGTTTGGGACATTAAAGGGTAAGTTTCTACCAAATAAAAAAAAAAAATTTGTAGAAGATAAAAACAAAAAACCAAAAACTTGGTTATTGAAATTTTTCACATAAATTTTGAGGTTATGTGAAAAAAGTGTAAGCACAAAAGTTGTAAATCTTCTTATAATCTACAACTTTGCTTTTTAACTTTTTTCCATAGGACTTGTAGTTTTGTCGGAAATCGAGATAAACCGTTTCTACCCTTAAAAACCCTCCCGTTTTCCATTTCCCCACGTCTGATCGACCGTAATTTTTTTTTCCTTTCATTTTTGTTATATTTAGTCCCTATTCTAACGAGTTTCATCTTACTATAGTTTTTTTTTTGGGTACAAAACTTATCGACCCTGGTCTAAAGACGTATTTATCGATAATTTAAGGGGGTTATTAGTCTAGGAATTTGAAAAAATCAAAAAAAATTTTTTTTCATAATGCAATAGTTTATATATTCAAAAATATCTCCCTAAAATGATTTTTTAAAATTCAAGTTATTTCCGAAGTTATAGCCGTTTTAGTGTCGTGGCAACTAAACCGGTTGAGACTTAACGTGAAACGTTAAACGCATTTTTCTCGAAACTACTTTTTTCGATGGGGTACCCATAATATATTAAGTTCTAATCAGCTGATTTACTACTTGAAATTTGGCATGAATATTCTTTAAATATCTCTCTATCGCATAAACCAATACAAAATAAAAATTTGTAATGTTTTTAAAAAATTCGACAAAGTTAAAATATTAGTGAAAAAATCGACCTTTATTTTTGAGTAGCCGCCATTTTATGAAAAAAAAATCAGTTTCGGAGGTTCATGCGATAGCAACATTCGTACTTATCAAGAATCCATCATTCTTTTATTTTTTAGATGACCACAAAGGTAGAAATCATGGCGACGAGGACACGGTCTTTTTTTTCCCCCTCTACTTCAAGGATGTATAACTCAATGAAAATTTTTTTTTTTGAAATTAATTTTGTGTACTCTAAATATAAATAAACAAATGATACAAAAGTTGATTGTAAAAATATCAAATGCCTTTTTTTATCAATTGCCAAAAAACGCTCGAAACCCGGGCCTCTAGACTAGAATACCCCCTTAAAATCAATAAAAACAAAAGAAAAAACATTATACGAAAATAAAATTGGTTTTATCCCAAGGAAAATTCGTTTTATCCATATTTCTTGGTTTTTTTATTGCGGCGTAATATTATTATGCATTGATGCATAAATGATTGCCTATCCATCAACATTATATTAGTTACTAGATGCTTTCAATGTATGTAAAAATGTCATTGGAAAATTAAATTTTAAATTTACTTGTAAGTACTGGCCATGGCTGAATAAGCTCGAAACCATTTAACCAAAGCGGTGCGCCCCGCATGATTCATATGCTGTATCACCCCATAATCTCTCAAATCCAAGCTGTCATCACTCAACGTATAACTGCGTATCACAAAATCACCGGGGAAAAATTCCTGATCATCGAGATGATGAATCGGATACAAATCGGTCGACTGGATATTTCGCTCGATCGTTCCATCCTGCCACACCACCTTCAAACACATTGATATTAAATCGTAAGATCGACATTAAAATTAGATGATATTTACAGTTGCCACACTGGTGGTCGATAAGGTTTCAACTAACGTCGGTTCACCAGGTTTGGGCGGCTCCGTGTTATCAGCGATTGCCTTCGCAAACACTGGCCGTGCTTTTCGATCCTTTTTAATTTTCCTTTTCAACACTTTCGTCGCCAAAACATGCCGTTTCTTTTTAGATGTAGAACATGCGGCCGCGCCACTACTAGTACTGCCACTTGCAAAGCTACACTCCGACTCATCAGTACTCCATTCTTCTTCATCTAAATTAAAAAAAAAAAAAAATAATAATTTTCCTTTTTTTTTTTAAATTAAATTTGGCTAACCAGAAGCATCTAAGTGGATGTTATTTTCAGTAGGAACTAGTCCTGGTGGTTTTAACGACATTTGACTGCTCGAAACATTTAGCGAGTTGAGTTGTCGAAATTTACGAGATTGCGTTTTTATCCATTGCCTTTTTGAGATGATCGTATCAAGATCATTCACTTTTAAAAATCGACGATCACCTACTTGAGCCGTACAAGCTTCGAAAACATTTAAAACTTTTAAACTAGAAGAAAATAACCAAAATAAATAATTCAAACTAAACATTTTAGTAGGGGAGTCCACGATGCTAAATCGGGATTTACTCGAGCGTTATCGAGACCTATTGGGCTGCGAAGCTTATATGATAAAAAGAAAAAAATGTCATATAATATATACCTTTTCAGCGGAGGGGGGAGCGCCTGTAGATTTTCAAAAATGTAAAAAAAAACTGTTACATGAACATACTCGAGCGCGTCAGATATTGATAGCATCCATGGCCTACGTATTTTTAAAAATGTACATATGTTAATCTGATTGTTTCCAGGATGGGGGTGGTCGTACATAAGGGTTGAAAATGTAGAAAAAAATCGCCATGTTGAAATATTCAAGCGCAACAGATTAAGATATATATGGTTCATCTTTATGCCTTAGACATGCTGTCTCATAATTTGACGATTATCAGGAGGGATTCATCTAATCTGAAAATAATTCAAAAATATTTTTTTTTATATATGTATACCCTATAGCTTATATTCGATTTTTCCCAGAAAAAAGTTTCAAATAAAAGTTGTAGGCATCAATGATTCTAAGAACTATAGTAAGTTTAAAGAAAATCGTTGGAGCCGTTTTCGAAAAAAATTGAAAAAGCTCAAAAACTCTTAGAATAAAGCGAAACTTTCTGTTCACCGATTTCAACCAAAAGCTTCGCGGCACAACTAGTTATAATAGTCAAATTCCAAGTTTGGTGAAATTTGGATAAAACTTTCAATACGATATGGTTGTCACACACAGACAGACATGTTTCTAAAAACCACTTTTTTGGACTGAGGGGACCTCAAAACATTTATTTCCGGTGAAAGCTCAAATTCCAAAATTCGACCCGATTACAATACTTCCTTTACTATATAGTAGTAAAAGAAAGTAATACTCTAAATAATTTGTGTGTGTTTGTGACAGTCATATCGTATCGAAAGCTTTATCCGAATTTCACCAAACTTCGAATTTGACTACCATATTATAACTAGTTGTGTCGCGAAGCTTTTGGTTGAAATCGATGAACCGAAAGCTCCACTTTATTCTAGGAGTTTATGAGCTTTTTCAATTTTTTTCGAAAACGGCTCCAACGATTTTCTTTAAACTTACTACAGTTCTTAGACTCATTAGTAGCTACAACTTTTATTTGAAACTTTTTCCTGGGAAATTTTGAATATAGGCTGTATGCATGTATACAAAAAAAATTTTTTGAATTATATTCAGATTAGGTGAATCCCTCCTGAAAGTCGTCATATATCTTAATCGGACGCGCTTGAGTATTTCAAAATGGCGATTTTTTGGCACATTCTAATAATGGCAGCGCGTTTACGTCACATTCAAATCGTCAAAGGTTTGTCTTAGGTTCACTTAACATTTCCTTAGAAAATCTGACGCGCTTGATTAAATTTTTATTTTTCCTCATTTTCAACCCTTACGTACGACCACCCCCATCACGGAAACAATTACATTAACATATGTACATTTTTAAAAATACGTAGGACATGCAAACCCGTGACGGGGATTTTGTGGGCCTTGGGTAAGACCTTCAAATTGGGCCTCCTCAATAAAAAAAAATTGAAAAAAATCTTACCATGGTTACAGTTTTTGTTCTTTCACATTTTTTAAGTTTAGTAAGTATATCACTTAATAAATAAACACAAAATAAGGAGTATTTAAATTGGTCCTGTCCATATTTTTTGTATTTTTTTTTTCAATTTTATATTCATGAAGAAAAACGAATTAAAAATCTATTTAAAATGCATTCTGATTTGGAATATTCATTAAAATACGAATGAAAATAATTGAGATAATTTTTTATGGGGATTTTCTTGGGCCCCTCCGGGGCCCCCTGGGCAAGCGCCCCTGCCTAGTTACGGCCCTGAGGACATGGATGCTATCAATATTTGACGCGCTCGAGTATGTCCATGTAACAGTTTTTTTTTACATTTTTAAAAATCTATAACCGCCCCCCCCTGAAAAGTATACATTATATGACATTTTTTTCTTTTTATCATCTAAGCTCCCCAATCCAATAGGTCTCGATGACGCTCGAGTAAATCCCGATTTAGCAACGTGGGCTCCCCTACTATTGGTGTTCGCACAGACCTTTCTAAAGGCACTCCTGAAATTAAATAATCAGGCGGTTGATGAACGTTTTCTGTAATTGTGGTTTCCAGGCAGCTTTGACAGTGCCAGCGTACGCCCACGGCGACTGTTTTGATACTCTCCACAATGAAATGGTAACGTTTTGACGTGGGTTCAGATTCAGTGGGACACCCGGACACCCAACGCCAGCGTTTCATTCCACATATTTTCCCAGTGAGAATTTGTCCGACGTGGTGTTCACAGTCGTCACAATCATCGTAGTGGCGTGATCGTTTTTCGACTGGTTTTAAATGGCAATTGTTTGAATGCGTGAATTCTAAACGGCCGATTATATTGGTTTTGTGAGACTTGATATTGGGGATGACGGCTAGTGTCATAAGTGTGAAGTGTTCTTTAACGGTTCCCACCCAAGGGCCGAGACACACGACCAAATCTAGTTCAAATCGATTCAGAGGAACCATACGGGAATAGGCGACATTACACAATACATTCTGGCTTTGGACCTGAAATTATTAAGATTATAGTTTAACGTGAATGTGTTGGTATTGAGGTGAATACTTGTTGGACATCAGCACAAACGGTGATTTCCCGACAATATCCGTGCTGGGTGTCACTCGGATTGTCTTGTACGAGTTTTCGAACAACATCACCGGGCATTAACGATCGATCTGCAAGACCGACCTGAAACGTACCAATTAACCAAGTTCAACTTCAAAAATTTAATTTACCATCTGTTCTTTGACGACTTGTTCCAAACGTCGTGGATACCACGAAACCCGTACACTTCCCTTAGGTATCGGCGACGATTCAAAATCATTATCCTCACTATCCGAATTGTAATCTTCAAAATTATCAACCACTATCCCAAAGCATACCTAAATAATCACAACGAAACCGTATGAAAAAAAAACTAGTTCTATGACGTAAAAACGTGTCCGACTAACCTTTTTACCCCTGATTTTGTAAACAAGATCTTCATAAAAATAATGATTATCAACAGCCGTGGAACTCGACTCGGATTTGTCTTCGGTCGCCGTGTCGACTGTCTTGGCTGTGTGACTCATTGTTTGAAAAATATAGATTTTTTGAATTTTAATTTAACAATTTTTTATAATATATATATATATATATTAGAGATTTTATCTTATTGACTTGTGGGCTCCTCCAATTATCCGTTCGAAATGGCATCCAGAGGAGCAAAACATTTTTTTCATCAGTCAAAACCCAGTCGGCAATGAGGAAAACATTCGACGTGCTGATTGGAGCAGACACGAGCGCTATCGTGTGGAGAAATTGCGGAAGCTATGAAACAAACTTATCGAAGGTTTGGAGTTTGGGTTAGAACTTGATTGTTGTAAAAGAAATTATTAATTTAATAACAATTAAAATGATTAAAACATTGATACTTGATATTATGAACAGAAAATTTTCCTACTTCAGCGTATATTCGAGCTATTTGAAAGTAGCATGAATAAAAAATCAGAATAACAAACAACACAGCAATGGTTACTTGGTCGAGTTATGGGGGGCTTTT
The DNA here is from genome assembly GCA_958496155.1 of Sisyra nigra. NCBI lineage: Eukaryota > Metazoa > Arthropoda > Insecta > Neuroptera > Sisyridae > Sisyra > Sisyra nigra. The sequence goes on from OY292314.1 coordinate 56,277,482, forward strand.
AGGGGGTCTGGAGATATTAAATTTGATATAAAATTTAGCACAGTTCGAAGGGAATAGTCCACATTTAATAACTAAGAATGGACTTATTCCACTTTCATAGGACCGGATTTAGACTTGATAAGGCCCCAAACTAATTGAGATATGGGACCCTATAAGGTTACAAACGGTTGATGTCTTTATGGCTCACTAATACTCCAGAATACCTGGACTCTGTAGGTTTAGATCTATTGGAGACATCGGCAGATGTTGGGCCTACCCATATCCTGTCAGGAATCGTTTAGCGGTCAGTAGTTCGCCGCGTCATGTACATAGAATAGAGTTGATTTCTTAGGCAAGTAGGGACCAACTCCTTTCGACTTCCGAGATCACCAAAAGTGGTTAAGCTCTCAACTAGAGGCTTAAACGATCTCAGAAGATCGAGGGAAGCTTCCCATTAGCTTTGCCAACTCAGTTGTAATCAGTTTTTTGTGTTTTTTTAACATTTTTTTTTAGTCATTGAATGAGGCCCTGCGATCAGAGCCGAATTTGGACGTGGTAAGGCCCCAAGCTAATTGAAATATGGAGTCCTTTATAAGACCAGTTCAACCAAATGTTTCCATGCGTTTGAACTAAATGGGTATTGCGCCAATCACAAAACCCATCGGATGATAACGATTTAGAATTTGAAAAGAGTTTACAAGAAATGCTATACCAGTTGATGACCAGTTGCTGATGAATTCTCTGTAATTTTGTTCACCGTTAGCTCGTATGAGATAGAACAAGCTTTTTGAGCAATAGCTGTTGGTTTGAATAAAGCTTCTTTGATTTTTCAAATGAGCCATTTGAGTGCTGACATTCTGACGGACCTTTTTCTACCCAGTATAATTTTCATTTATACTTAAATTATTCAATAGTTAAACATCATTTTGCTTGTTTTTTATGTTGAATCTTCTGTGCTTATACTTAATTCTTATACATCTTAGTATTTATTGGTTCAATCGTTAGATTTTATACAACTAGACTGCGAGGTTCTGTATCAGGAATAGGATGAATCTCCAAACCTACCTGAATACATGGCCAATTACTGTTAGGCATAGAGCATAAAGCTCGGTTATAAATTACGGATGTAACGTTAAATTTTCGTATTTTAAACGATAACTCGAAAACCCTTACACTTGGCTGTAGGGATATGCATTAGGAAAATGTGGGGAATTTAAAGAAGAACCAAACAAGGTAAATAAAATTAGGTGGTGCCATTTAAGAATATCTGCTGCGAGGCGTCACAGTACTTTCTTTTACTTTCAATTATGAAACTCCCTGTTGATATAAGTTGTATAAAATATATGAAATATAAGCACTGTATAAAACTATACATATAAAAAGAACTATATGCATACCACCTATATATACGAATTCCCAACCTTCACCCCAGAATCGTCCTTATTCGAATTTTCCCAAGAAAAAGTTTCAAATAAAAGTTGTAGCCACTAATGAGTCTAAGAACTATAGTAAGTTTAAAGAAAATCGTTAGAGCCGTTTTCGAAAAAATTAAAAAGAACAAAACTCTCTAGAATAAAGTGAAGTTTTTGGTTAACTTCGCGGCACAACTAGGTATAATATGAAGGTCAAATTCCAAGTTTGGTAAAATTCGGATAAAGCTTTCGATACGATATGGCTGTCACACACACACAGACATTTTTCCAAAAAACCACTTTTTCGGACTCAGGGGACCTCAAAACATGTATTTCCGGTGAAAGCTCGAATTCGAAAATTCGACCCGATTACAATATTTCTTTCACTATACAGTGAAACCTCTTTTTATGCGATTTTATTTTTGTGCGATTTTTTATGCGGTATATGAATCTCAGCGGCGTTGGCGCCAGTTTAATGTTTCCTATCAATTTACATAATATACATGTTGTGGACGAGCCCCGACTACGTGGACTCCTTGACGACAATGTATGTGCATATAGCTCTGTTCATTTGTTTTAAACAATCTCCTGACAACGTAAAGTCAGTCGCGTAAAATATTTAATGTGCATTTTGAAAGCTTCTCCATGTATACAAGGAAACTTAAATGCTTTTAAAATATTTCCAGGTCTAATTTAATTTATTTGAAAGCATTTGCTCATCTATTTTGTAAATAATTAATGTATTTTCTAAGGACGACTTTTTTTATGCGGTCCCTATCCACCGCACAAAAAGAGATTTTACTGTATAGTAGTAAAAGAAAGTAAAAATTTATATTTTGCACAATTCAGCACGTGTTATTTTACGATGCACTTTGAGATACTTAGTAACAAAAATTGATTTTTTTTTATAATCTCAAGTGTAACAACATCTTCGAGCTCTCAAACGAACCTATGTAGAGCTTCCTACACAATTTAATGTGAGAGTTATGGACCTTTTACAAGACGTCCGGTCCGTTTGCTGCAAAATTTCCAATAAAAGTCTTTTTTCTCAAAAACCGTAAGAATTAAATGAGGTTCGTTATTATTAAAGATGCTCAGAATTATTAGTTCTATCAAGATATAGAAAAATAAATAGGGCATGCCATTTGAAATTACGATTTTAGTGTCGACTTCCGGTACAACCGGAAGTGTCAGAAAACTACAAATATTTAAGGAAAGTAGCTTCAATCTAGTTAGGCCACAGTTTCAATTTTCAGATTTCTATTATTTTAGGTGCTTCGTTAACATCTAATGGCAGGTCTAGCTGGGACATCCTGTATAATATAACTATAAGCATGCATTTGAAAGTAAAAAGTTAAATTTGCGCAAATAATTGGTACAAATATTGCATCAGTATATTTAAGTGTATGGGTATGACAATTTTTTGGGAGCCCCCAGAAAGTGGGGTCTCTAAGCTATAGCTTGTTTAGCTTATATAGGTAAATCCAGCACTGTACTTTCATAATCAATGACAATATGACGATTCTAATACATAACATAAATCCTGGAAAAAAGCATTATCCTGGAGAATCAGTAACTATATCGATTCTTTTCAACGATTATACGAGATAAAATTAAAAAAAAAAATTAGTACAACCAAAATTAGGACTTAAGGAAAAAATCAACCAAATTTAGTCATAAGAAAAAAATTAATTTAAAAATTTCCAAATACAATTTTTCAATTTCCTTCAACGATTTAAGCAATTTATCGTTTTTCCTCTTAAGCAAATTTCTTTAACATCAACTTGCACAATGTCTTTCAATCATGTTAACAAAAAATCGATGAATTGTTCAAAAATATTTTGCTTCTTTATAAATTAATTTTTTTTTAATGTACACGACTTGCTCAATTTATTGTTCAAAATAATTTGTCTTTAAGACATCGAATCACTCATTCCATCATTTCAACATATATACCTAAAAAAAAAAAATAATTAGAAATTTAAGGAGGGGTTAAATGACTCGATTGAAACGACTAAGTTTGTTACACTTATAGATAATTTTATATAGCTAAGTCATAAAGTGCCTATACTTATCTAAACACCAGAGGCGTGCGGTCCATACATGCTGTAGATGCGGCGCATGCCTTTGGATTGTAAGACGATTTTAAAAATTGAATATTTTTTATGATTTATTCATTTCATTTTTAATTTATGTAATTGCATTTGTAAAATCATTCTAAAAATGATATATTTTTATCATTTATAAATTTTTTAATTTACGTAATAATGAAAGGTATAACTCATAAAATTGACAAAGTTTACCAAATCAAATGAACGGCAAAAGCCAAATGAATGCGTTGGCGACAGTAGCATGCGATTGTTTGCTTCGAATTGATCGCGCATGTGCACTAGTACGGTCGAATACTAACTCTTTCGGCATTTCACATAGCCAATTAACGGTCTGCAGATGCGTTTGCCGTTTTGTGAACAGTGAATTTAATTGTTACTGATACTTTTCGTGAGTTATTTTGAATTATTGACCCAAAGGCCATACAAATCTTCTGTTCTTTAGGATAAAAACTATTTTCGTCGTTTTTAAATACATTATATGATGCGGTTGTTGATGATTTTTCTAAGAAGGAGTGTCGAATAAGGCTAATTTAAAAAAAAAAATACTTATAACACCACGTTTATCAAATAAAAAAATAAATTTAAAAAATGTGGTTCTTATACTGCCCCCCCCCCACTTCTAACCGCAAGCCCTGTTTTAAAAGTCACCGCACGCCACTGCTAAACACCTATATAAAGCGAGAGTTAACTTGATTTTTTTTTTGAAGAAAACCTTGGCTTGTTTATTGTTGGTACAAAAAAAAAAAAAAAAGTTAAGAAAATTTCACGTTTTCGGGTGAATGGAATATAAAACGAACTTGACCGAGATGCTAATACTTAAATTTAATTCAAACGCTTTAGTTCTATTATAATATCAATGTTGATCTGTTGAGTGGGTGTGATTAAAAGTGTCTCTTAAATACTATCGGTATGGTAAATAATTTATTTTCATTATAAATTCTAATATTTAAGTGTTTGATTTATTGTAATTTAATGGAACTGTAACACGTAAACGATTAATTAATATTAATAATGTCGTTGAATTTTAAATTATTTCCTACGTATTTTGTTAAAAGTGATATCAAATTTCGTTGGTCAAATTTGCGTGTATGAAAGACGTAGTTAATATGAATATTTAATCAATTTAATCATAAGTTAATTTTTTTTTCAATCAAATGATGTCAATTATTTTAAATGTTAGCTACGTGCACATAGATAGTTACCTTATCGGTTTCACGGTTATTACAATTAACGATAAAGGGTAATTAAGTAGAGAAAATATCACCAAAAATGGTTTCCTTTTAAAATTTATTTTTTGAAAAAATTATCTTTATAGGTGCATTATTTATAATTGTTGGTAAATTATACGATGTTAAGTGCTTGTAAGTGGTGGTGTCAATCAAAATGTGACTGAGGTAAATTTAAATTTTTTTTAAAGGTGTTGGTTTTTTTATCACTTCTTTATAGTTCTATATGAAAAGAACAATTAATTAAAAAGGATATGGAAAAAAACCACTTGCAGTTAAATCATGTCGTAAAATTTCACTTAAATTGTGTTTGATTGCCTATTTTCAGGGTGGTAATTAGATCAATTTTCTTTTGTTACCTCACTATATGGGGAAGTGTGTTAATTATTATATATTTTAAGCATTCTGTTAGCCTGTTCTGTGGAATCAAAATGCATTATTTATAAAACGATTTACAGAGGAAATGCGACCAAATCAAAACATTGATAATGCACTGTGACGTTATTAAAAATCGTCACAATTTTTATTACGTCACTAAATATCATTGTTATCTTTATATTTCGAAAATGTTGGGACAACTTTCTTTATAATCGTGAAGTTTATTTATTGATCTAATGAAGTTATTTAAAAGTTTTTTTTAAGGATTTAATTTGATTCAGTGACTTTTTTTATATGTTTAAAGGTGCGTTATCATTTAAGATCATTTTACGAGTGTCTTGACACAACATTTTTTTATGATCATCTAATTATAGGAAGATTCATTCGGTATAACGAACCGAGGGTGTATAAAACGAAGAGTCTAAGAGAGCTATCCAATAAATAAGACTTAAGATTCCGATTCAGGAACAAATATTAGCTATCTTACTGGTTCATTACAATTTTAAACATAAAATGTTACTTTATACTTGAAAATTTTTCATTTCAAATATCATTTATAACAGTTCAGCTATTTGAGTAGAATAGATTCGTAGCTATCCTACAGAAACCGTGCCTTTTTTTAGGATAAATGGTATTCAATACGTTCAGATCTAAGGTATCTTTAACAAAAATTCATTAAAATTAGTTCCGCTAAGTAATTGTTAATTATTTAAAAGTTTAGTATATTATTTTAATACGTTTATTTCTTATTAATATCCTCGACAAAGAACAATAAAAAAAATACAATTTAAACTTTGTGGAGATTTTTTTCGTTACTGTGTAAAATTGGTCAGGCCTTCTTGAGGAAAATGCGTTAACATGCCATTTCACGACTTTTAAGGAAAATACACGGTTCCTGTAAGATTCATTCAATTGTTATGCTGTTGTATGTAGGGTAACCATTCTGACCAACCGAACTCTTTTTAGAGTACATATATTCCTTATATACCTAATCGGTGTAGAATTTTTCGAGTGTTTGTCCTAAATAAGGACCAACATAATATCTTTATATTTATAAAAAAAAATACAACAGCCACTATGTACGACGTACAATATCCAGTCGTTCTGCCAACGCTTTTTAAATCTGTGATATCTTCTAAAATATTCATTTTTATGGTATGATGTAGGGGGCAATTTTGATCTGCATGAAATGCACAACGTATCTAATGTATTTAATTGGATAATGAATGATATTGTTTTGTTTAAAATAGCTTGGTAAATAACCAATAACTTTTTTGTAATATACTAAAGATAAAAATGGTTCCTGTAAGTTATCCTTAGTTGAAAAAGCTCAAAAACCCTTAGCGTAAAGTGAAGCTTCGAGCCAGCAAAAATCTTCTATCAAAAAACAAAATAAATAGCAAAAAAAAATTTTGGTTTACCAATTTCAATCAAAAGCTTTGAGGCACAACTAGACATAATATGAAAGAAAAATTTCGCAAGTTTGGTGTAATTCAGATAAAGCTTTCGATACGATATGGCTGTCACACACACACACACACACACACAGACATTTTTTTAAGAACCCCTTTTTCGAACTCAGAGAACCTAAAAATATGTCCAGTGAAAGTTCGAACTCAAAAATTCGACCCGATTACATTACTTCCTTTACTATATAGTAGTAAAAAAAAGTAAAAAGTATTAATAATTAATGGAAGCCATTTAATATTTAAATCGTAATGAGAGATACCTGATGTTCCTAAATTTTTACGTTTTTCTATCTTCGATATCAGTGGTTGCCATTTTTCCAAGATGAGGGTCAGTATAATAGTTTATTTGTCCCGATACGACTCCATTTTTGGAAAACTAAGCAGCACTAGTTATAAGGAGTTAATCAGTGATGCTTTTCCAAAATTTCACCAGAGGTTAAATTTCGTTCGTGTGAACTCCAGGAAAGCATTCCTGTTGATGGTATATTCAAAAAAATAAGGGTACATAATTTTCTTAGTTATCTTCAAAATTAAAAAAAAATATTAGTGGTGCCCGGACGTATTTTTCCCAAATCCACTTAGCGTTTCAATAGTGACCCTTGTTGAATTTAGGAGGTGATTTAGGTGATTTAAGAAACCTCCCTCTAAAAACTCTTTGTATGATGACTCCTGTTTTTGATCATTATTCCTTCAAAACTATAAAAGTAATAACTATTTTGACTCCCAATTAGTATTTCACAAATAAAATACCTTTGGGTCACTTAGTGGCGTAATAACAAACTTATAACCCAGTAGTCCTAGGGTTAAAATCCTAAGAGAAGTCCAAAATGTTTCTTTGGTTTTCCGAATTTTTGATCGTTTATAACCATAGATTTTGATACAACCTTAAATAACCAAAATAAAAACTTAAAAAAACAATGATACATTGTGACGTCATTAAAAAATTATATAATGACGTCATAACCATTACTTTTACCCCGAAAAATCATGGAAAAATATATAATTTAAGATTTTTTACCAATAAATCTTCCGAAGAGTTTAGTTCACATTGATTTCGGCCCAAATTTAAGTTCAAATGAATCTTTTATCAGCACCACGTGCAGTTAAACATGGACGACGAGTATTTTCTAATTTCTATATTGATTAAAATTAACAACTGATTCAAATGTTTTGTGGCCGGTAGCGTAATCTGCTTATTGATTATTGAAAATTTGAACTGAATCATTATTGAAAAAAAAAATTATCAAAATTGTGGTTCTTAATAGGAATAAGAATCACAAAACTTTTAAAAAGCCACATCTACTGTAATAGAATCAATTTTTTTTTAAATCCAAAATTTTTATATATTTTTTTAATAATTAAAATTTGAAATTAAAACTATTGTTGAAAGTTTAAGCATGAAACAGCTCACGCCAAAAAGGCGTAAAATTTCGTACCTGGAACATTGTAGAAACTTGTTTCAGTGCATTGATTAACTAAAATTGCTTTTCCTTGATCGTTTTTATCGACGTTTTCATCAAGAAAATTATTTTTTCTTATGATATAAATTTTTAGTGGAACTATCTCTACTATATTAACATCTACAAACTTTTCATAGACTTGTGCTTTCAATTCAGCGAGTTTTTGCTTTTTAGTTCAAAAAGCTTAATATAAGCTTGTATCAAAATTAGGTCAAATTTTATATAGACCGATTGCAAATATTAAGAATTTAATCAGCATTTTAACGGCAACAATTTTTATTTTCATCTATAGATATCGATAATGAACGCCACGATTTCCATAGGCTACTTTAGTTAATTTATTGATTCATATGAAAGTTTTCTGAAGGAATAATTACTACAATATTTATTATCTACAATAAGAAACAGTAATTGTGGCGTAGAAACTGCAATTTTCAACCACAATAAAGAGATAAGGGTTAATAGAATATTAACCCCGCCATCGTATTGGATTATAGGACTCAGATCCTGATGGCCAATTTAGAAGAAGAATGTAGGCATTGGTGAGTTTAACAACTATAGCAAGTCTATAAAAAATCATTAGATCAGTTAAAAAAAAAAATAAAAACAAAAATATAAAATAAAGGGGGGTTTCCTGTCAACTGATTTAAACTAAAAGCTTCGCGGCACAAGTAGATGAAGTATGAAGAAACATTTCTTAGTTTGGAGAATTTCGTAGAGGACCTCATAACATGGATTTCCGGTGATAATTCGAAATCGAAAATTCTACCCGATTACAATACTTCCTTTATAATATTAATAAATAAAATCTCGGAAAATGCAATAATTAAAGTGTAAATTTTAATAAATTGCTCATAATTGTACATAATACAACTGTACAAATACAACTTTGAGCAATTGATTAAAATTTACACTTAAGTTATTGCATTTTCTGGGAACATTTAACATTGGTATGTATATTTTTTGCACCATCAGAAAGTAGGGGTTTCAACAAACAAAAAGCTCACCGTCTATTTAAAAGAATCAGATTTTTTGACGTGAGAATTTTCGATTGAAAATTAGGGTGCTTTTTTGATATTAAGTAATTATAAGGTGAAAAAATTAATACTTGAAATCAAAAAATGACAGTGTGTTTGGGACATTAAAAGGGAAATTTGTACAAAATTTCGTGGAAAATTTTTTTTTTTATAAAAGTTAAAAATAAAAAACTAAATCATCCTAATAATTTGTAAGTTGTAGACACTGCAAGGATACGCAAGTATTTTTTTACTTTTTAGTGCATTTTTATTTATTTTGAAGTCGTTTTTTCATTTTGTTATAATTTTATTTATTTCTCGATTTTTAGTGATCTGAAATTTGAATTTATTTTATTGAATATGGGTAAACCTATTAAACGCGCAGCTCATATGAGGCAGCGCCGTCAAATGTTAAAAGTTACTACTTTATCCCCTTTTGCTCTTAAGGGTTGAACATTTTTTTCTTTAAAATAAAATGAAAGAACTGACTGGAATAATCTTTTCAATAGAAAAAAATCATCGAAATTCGATGATTCAGTTAAAAGTCACTATTTCATCCCCTATTTTCATCACTAGGGGGTGGATTTTTTTCTTCAAATTTAAATGTTAATAATTTAAAGGTACGATGTACGAAATAAGAACAAAACTATCGAAATCGGGTTAGCCAGAAAAAATTTATTATTTCATCCCTAATTTTTAACCCCTTATGAGTTTTTTTTATAAAAAATGAATATGAGATTAATTTAAAGTTATGTTCTACCAATAAAAAAAAAAAGAATTATCAAAATCGAGCTATCCAATAAGAAGTTAATATTTCATCCCTTAGTTTTCAACCCTTTAGAAGTGAAAGATTTCCTTCAAATTAAAATGGGACTACACGGAAAGCACTAGCTTTCAAATAAAAAAAAATCATCAAAATTCACCCAGTCGAAAATTCTGAGATAACAAACATAAAAAAATACAGTCGAATTGAGAACCTCCTCCTTTTTTTGAAGTCGGTTAAAAACGAGAGAAAACTGTGACACACCGTGCAGTCACACTAGTCAATTTCAATAGTTTCACAGATATTTTATCAATGAATATAGATCACTAATTTTCTTAAATTATTATATCAAGGCAGCATCTTCACCTATTTGTAACGATTAAAACCTTGTACGAATAAAAAAAAAAACTTACAGAAAATGTCAACAACTTAATTAGCCAAAAAAAAAAAATCTGCAAATTTTTCAATACCAGTTTTTTTTTTGTCCTCTCTGGGTCTAACTAACGTCAACAGTTCATTCACAACTCGCCAAACGACCAAAAAATTATTTATGGACACAGATAGATTGCATTTATCCAAATAAAAGATGCGGTTAAAGTTTTAATTGCAGGTCTCGATCTCCAATTAGGGTATATCATGTGGATTATGTCATCGAATATCTCTAAATAATTACGCTCTAAATAACAGGGCCATAATTTATTTATAATATATATAATAATAAAATACGTTATATGTATGTATCTAAAGATAGTCAAGTTTCAAATTAGCAAGGCTGATTTGAGTTGCATTTAATGAATGATTTGTTTTAATTAACATTTTACACAGATAAGTGAATTAATTGACAGTTCCTATAGGCATATAAGGTGTAAAAAATCGATGGAAATTTCCTCTAGCATAAATAGGTACAAGTTTTATTTCCTCGTTTTGTTTTTCAATTAAAATCACGATTAAATGCAACTTAAACAACTTGTATACTGTTTATGAATGTTTCCATAGTAACCAGAAGCCTAAACCAATCAAATGTTGCATTAGAATCACATTTCCATGGTAACAGTTAATAATTTTCTCAATTGCAATTTGATTGCATCCAAATATCTCTACTTACGATAGAAAGAAAATTTTTTTTTGTATTACTTCCAAGCTTCGACCAAATTTAACTTTATTCCAGATTTTTCTCAATAAAAATATAATTATCATGCTACATTCAATTTAATTAAAAGAATTGATAATGACACCACGTAAACTGTGACAAAAAGATCATGGAAAATTCCATGCCATTAAAAACGATCGATTATTTTTATTTTTTTTTTGCATTTTATATAGTTAGACAAATAATTAAAACTAAATATCTTTGTGTTCGGTATAAAGTAACACATTTAGTTTCAGCATTTCGATGGATTGGTGTGAGATAAATGAAGGAAAATTTTTCACAAATGTTACGAATTTATCGTTTTATTATGCCACTAATTTGGCAATGCAATTTAAATTAATTGAGTTATGTTGAAATGTCGAAATTTATGTTAATTCGGTTTTGGTGGCACGATAAAATGCATCGAGTCTTGTTGATACGAATCAAACTTTATTAGAGGTCATTAAGAGATTATTTTAATGATTTACATAGTTAATTAATAAATTTTTTTGAGAAATCCTTGCTTATATTATAAACGCAAAAGTTTGTAAGAATGGATGTTTGTTGCTCTTTCACGCAAAAAGTACTGAATGGATCTGGATGAAATTTGGCATAGATATAGATTATAATCTGGTTTAACATATAGTATACTTTATATCCAGAAAAAATGTAAAGTTCCCGTGGGATAGATATTTTTTTTTACAGAGCAAAAGATAAACTTACTTTTTTGTAATGTGGTAGTTTAAGGGTCAGAAAATGATATAGATTACTTCTCATACCGGAATAATAAACGGTTTCCATGGGATAGCAAAACAAGTATGTATTCTATAAGAAACGTGTATTTAAAAGCAGTTTCATTAAAATCCACGAAATAGAGTCTTAACTCATTTTACTGAAGAAGATTTGATCTACTTTTTACTCAGAAAAGATGTACTATTCTCGTGGGATAGATATGTTTTTTGTTTATCACAGGGTTAAAGATTGATATGATTTTTGCAATGTGGTAGTTTGGGGGAGAATGATATAGCTTACTTTTAAGGCTAGAATAATGCATAGTTCCCATGGGATGGCAAAACAATTATATCCAACAGGAACCGTACATTTCAAAAAAGTTTCGGTAAAGTTCGTGAAATAGAATTTCAACGCATTTTCTTCCAATTTTACACAATAACGAAAGAAATCTCTACAAATTTGAAATTAAAAAATTGACTATTTTTACTAGAAAAAGATAAAAATTTCAATTTAATACCCGAAAAAATAATAAAGTAATTGTTTAAAATATTTGAATTTTTTCATTGTTCATTGTCGAAGATATTAATTAGAAATAAACGTATTAAAATAATAAACTAAAAATTTCAAAATTTAACAATTACTTAACGGAACAAATTTTAATGAAGTTTTGCTAAAGATCCAGTAGGATAGCTACTAATCTATTCTTTTAAGGGAACATCCATTAATTACGTGTGGCGTTCAGGGGCCGATGGGTCGAGCCGAATCTCATCTAATCTTACTTTGGGGAAAGGGAAGGTCTCGCAAATATCACGTTTTTTTTTTGTTTTGAAAAATATCATATTAGATTGCGAGTATCTGAGAGAGCTAACATCTCTTTCTTGAAAAGTAGTTTTTACGAATTTTGATGAACTTTCTTTGGATCTAAAATCTGAAAGTATCTATCATTTTTTTCTGTGAAAATAGATTAATTTTTATATTTTGCTATGAACGTACGGAATCTTTAAATCAATCAGTTAAATTTAAATACACTCAGCAAAGCGAGCGGGTATCAGCTAGTATTAATATTAAAGAAGAAACGAATCGTTTTTAAGGGAAAGAATTTAATCGATCTTTGATATGATTTGTATATTAGGTTTTGATGACGTAATGACGACAATTTTTTGCTCTGTATTATTTCGATTTTATTAGTATCGATCTGTGTAGATATTAAAGTAATAGGGATTATTCCTTTGCCAGTTTCCATAACAACGCATAGAAATTGAGATAGTTAAACTATTTAATTGATTAAAGCAACCTATGGAAAACATGGCTACCACGAGTCGTCATTAAATCTATATGACGACTAATCGATATTATTACCATTGATGCTCTTAGATATAATTATACAAGAGATTATTCCTCTATTAGTTTCCATACAAACCCATATAAAAAAGGAAGTTGTAATTATTATTTGGAAATATAGTAAGTCATGGAAAAAATGACTTGCATTAAAGTTTAATTACAATATACAGACGATAATTTGGTCATATCTCGAAATCAATGCAATTTTAGAAAAAAATTAACATTAACTAAAATAAAGATAAAAAAAATTCCAATAAATTATTTCCAATAAACTTTTTGCTAATTTCAATAGTTTCGCAGATATCCAACAGTGAACATGAACTATTCAAAATTTTCCTTACAGCCTTGAATGATTTTTTGAATTATTTTACCTTAAATCTTCAACATTACATAACTATTATATTAATTTTTTTCGCTAGTCAAGAGGATCTTCGTCTTGTTTACTTTCGATTAATTTAAATATTCAGCCACACCAAAAAAATTATAATGATTAAGTAGTTAATTAAATAATGGTCTAAAGATGACGTGTTGCCCGTATTAAATGTATTATGCAAAGGTTTTTGTACCATAAAATTCATAATAAATTATGCTAATTATTGAATATGTAGATTGTAGACGGTGTACCTAATTAATGTGGTGTGAAATTAACAAATTTATTTGCAAAGATATGCACTTATCTAAAAATAACATACAAATAATAATCCTTTAAAGTCTGCTGTATGTGTTGTTAATGGATCAAGACAAAAATTAATCAGACGGTTAATCACAAAATCCCTTTATCTTTCACCTAGTTTTGAAGCTTTCGAAAAATTCGTTAAAAGCTTTTAGAAATCCTGATGTTATCAAGTTTTGTGTAACATTAGATTTTCATTGTCAAGTTGATTGTAAAACTTTTATCAATGTTTTTGTCTAGGAAAAATATTTTTTTATTTTCCAATTAGTTTTCATGCAAATTTTATCTACTCTTTTAAGCGTGTAGATACAAATTTAATTCCTATGCATATAGTAATTTGAATCACGAACGCTAACACGTGTCGATTTATTATTTAAAAAAAACTTTTTTTTTTCTTGTAAAATTTGATCATATTAGTGATTGTATTTTCTTCATTGGAGTGTAATTAACTCGAGTACGGTGCTCGTAATTTTTTCATTCATTTAATAAGAAGTGGTAAGTTATTATATTTTTTTATTAATTTAATTCAATGTCTAATTGAAGATTACCTTTAATGATTACTGTTGTTAATTTTTTACTTGACTTGATTTTTGAAGTTGTTTGATTTGAAATCAAGTCAGTCTCAAGTTAAATATTTATATTTAAATATCAATTCTAGTCTTAACTACGATTAACATGGAAATATTTTAAAAATAAGCTCAAAAGATCGTTCAAAACTGATTGGGTACAATTTTTTACATCTCTTTAATTTAGTGTTTAAGATCTACAAAATAACTTTAAAAAAATTAAACCAAAATTTTTCAGTTGAAAATTAATTATGAGCAATACTTTAAGTTTAGTGGTCTATATCTTGAAAACTGTTTGGTTGTGAAAAATATGTACAGGACATTTTTTATAGAAAATTTAATGGTCTTTAATTTAGATAAAAACAATTTTTTCATGAAAATGCTTGGTTTTTGAGATATAGTCGAAAATAATTACATCCGTCGCTTTAGGTAGACAACTTTGCTTCCACCATTTTTCTATTTACATACAAGGGGTTAGCGACAAGTAGGCGTTGAGCAAAAAAATTATAGCCAGCGTGTTGTCTCTTTTGTTTCTTGTGAACATAACCTGGTAGAACCAATACTTTTTAATTTAAATCTTATAATTATTGCCAATTAAAAATGGCAGTTTATGAGCCAAATTTTTAGTCATTTGGGAGAGGTGTTAATATTGGAAAAACTGCGGTTGAGGCTTACTGAATACGCTGAGAAGCTTATGGTGAGGCTGCTATGAGTGAAAGAACATGTTGTGGGTGGTATCAATGCTTCAAAAACGGGGATTTTCACGTAGAAGACCGACAAAGTGGTGGAAAATCAAAAGTTTTTGAAGTTAAAGAATTCGAGTGTTTGTTCGATGAAGACTCGTGTCAAACTTAAAAGGAGTTAGCAGGATCATTGGGAGTGAGTCAACAAGTAGTTTCATAACGTCTCAAGAATCTGGGAATGATCCAGAAGCAAGGATATTGGGGGCCATACGAGTTGAAGCCCGGAGATGTTGAACGGCGTCTCTGTACTTGTGAACAATTGCTCGAAAGACAAAAATGGAAAAGATTTTAGCATCGTATGGTACAGATGATAAATTATGGGTATATTACCAAAAACCCCAAGCACCGAAAATCATGGGGATATCCAGGCCACGCTTGTGAGCAGACGGTTAAATCGAATAGCCACGGTTCTAAAGTCATGCTCTGTATTTGGTAGGACCAACTTGATCTAGTATTTTATGAGCTCCTAAAACCACCTAAAACCATCACAAAGGATCGATATCGAGCGTAATTAATGCATTTAAGCCGAGCTTTGACAGAAAAACGGCCACAATACCTCGAAAAACAAGACAAAGTTATTTTGCAAAATATGACAATGCTCATACTACAAAAGTTATCAAAATGGAAAGTTTTACCCCATCCGTCGTATTCTTCAGACATTTCTCCCTCTGACTATCACCTATTTGGATCGATGGCACACGGCCTGAAAGACCAGCACTTCCTGTCTTATAAAGGAGTCCAAAATTGGATCGATTCGTAGATCGCTTTAAAAGATGACGAGTTCTTTCTACATGGGATCCGGTTGCTACCGGAAAATAAAAGACAGTAGTGGCACAAGATGGCCTAAAAAGCTTAAAAATTTTGGAAAAAAAAATGGCGTAAGCAAAGTTGTATACTTAATATATAAAAATATTTAAACGATCAACTCACAAGTTCTGGGTTCAAACCTAACCTGGTGTCCACTTTTTTTTTTTTTTTTTTTTGAATACACCCCTTAAATAACAAGTTATGGAGTGAAAAGACCCCAATATCAGAGTAATACATAAAAAAAATATTTTAATCACAAAAAAATCAAATAAAGACATTGATTACGGGAAAAACATAATTTTTACTTTTTGTCTTTTATAAATTCCTCAAAAGCGGCTAAATCTTTAAGATTATTTAAAAAATGCCAAGAACAACATTTGTAGAGGATACAACAATCTTCAATTTTGTTCCTTTCATTTTTTTTCTTAATCAGTATAGTTCTTGAGATATCGATGAAAAATCTGTACATGACACGTCCATTGCTTTGAACATATTATTTTAAAATTTTTTTTGGTTTTATAACTGATTTTAATGGGATTTTTTTTTTGGGATTCACTCAAATTAACATCCGAATTTTTTTTTCTCTTATGAAGAGTATTAAAATTATCCCCATACAACATATTCATATTATGGTAATTCCTAAATTAAGATTTTTTTGGAAAATTTTCAAGCTCAAAACTCATAAAAATTAAATGCTTGATATCTCATATATTTTGCTTTTAAGGACATTTTGAGTTATTTACAAAATTATAGAACATAAAATTATCTTAAAGTTTGGTCCGGAACAAATTTTCATATATTCAACCGTTTTCAAGATAAACCACGAAATGTGGAAGGAGTTCTTTGAACTTGTTTTTCTCATATCTGTATTTAAACATCCTCCCATATTCTGCGTTCTATTTCAAATACAGTTATTTATACAAAAATTTGCTTCGGACTAATTTTAAAGCTCTTTTCCTGATCTACAATTTGATAAATGACCCAAAATGTCTTTAAGAGAACAGGGAATGAGATAATTATGATACAAAGTTAGCTTTTATACTAAACGAAATTTTCAGTTTATTTAAGAGATTCATTGTTTGACTTGCGCTTTTGGCCGGATTTTCAAGCTACTTGATCTAAAATTTAAAATAAATCAAGCCAAACTTAATTAACTAAAGAATGTTTTTTTTTTTAGAATGCTCATTGAATATACCTGAAATCGATTCCAAGAACTTGGAAAAATTTCTCGAAACACAACAACGATTATTTTTATTATTAACTTGTGTAATGACTTAATGTAATGACCAAATTAATCTCTGTATTTTGTGGAAAACATGTTTTTGTTTTTTAAGTCTCCATTAAGATTGTGTGAACTGTTAGGTGTCAATTGATTGGGTCACTTTTGCAAATTGGTTGTGTTGAATGTCGGACATTGATTATACAAAACAAGTTGGAATTACATTTCCCGTGGATATTCGGACTTGCCTTAATGAGAGGGGTTCAAATATGTGAACGATTAATTAATTATCATTTGACTTTTACAAATTGGTTGTGTTGAATATCGGATATTGATTTAAGACCAGTTGGAGTTGTAGTTTCCGTAGTTATTCGGATTTGTCATGAGACGGGATCTCAACATTGAGAATCATTTGACATTTTTGATCATGGCTTTTATCTAAATAACTTTTAAGATTAAATTATATAAACGGAGTTTCGGGGGTTTCCCCAATTGCCAGCAGTAAATTGTGATTTTTTTAACTGTTGTTTAACTCAATTTTTGTTGATGTTATTGATGTTCAGTCTTCATTTGTAGATAAAAACGATAGATTAAACGACATGCCAAAAAATTGCTCCTTCAGAATAATTATTAAATTTTAAAAAATTTACATGACTCAAAAGTAAAAATTTTTATATAATAAAAATAACCACGTCTTGTTATTGAAGTTTAGTTTTTTTATTTGAATTTAAGGTTGTATACTTACTTTAACCTAAGTTAAGTGAATTTCGGATAGAGCTTTCGATACGATATGGCTGTCACACACAGACACACAGACACATACACAGACATGTTTCTAAAAACCACTTTTTTGGACTTTGGGAATCTCAGAAGATGTATTTCCGGTGAAAGCTCGAATTCGAAAATTCGACCCGATTACAATGTGTAGTAGTAAAAGAAATAGTAATATATACACAGAACTATGTATACATACAATCTCCATGTATGTATATGTGAACTTCCACCATTACCCCAGAATCGTCCTTATTTGGATTTTCCTAGAAAAACGTTTCAAATAAAAATTGTAGTCATCAATGAGTCTAAGAACTGAAGAAAGTTTAAAGAAAATCGTTGGAGCCGTTTTCGAAAAAAATTGAAATAGCTCAAAAACTCCTATAGTAAAGTGAAGCTTTTGGTTAACCGATTTCAACCAAAAGCTTCGCGCTCAATTATATATAATATGAAGACAAACCAAGTTTGGTGAAATTTAAAAAAAAAGTTTTTAGTACGATATGGCTGTCACACACAGTATACACACACACACACACACACACACACACACACACACACACACCGGTAAGGTAGTAAAAGAAAGTAAAAATAATAAATAAAAAGTAAATTTGTAGAAAATTGTCCTAAGCTCTGCATGGAAAAATTAAAGGCGGAACATTTGATGGTCCTCAAACTCAGCAATTGATGAAAGATGTAAATTTTATCAAAGTTATGACAGTTCCGGAATGTGAAGCTTAGAAAAAATGTACACTGCCGGCCAAAAGTTTGAGACCAGTTGTAATATATTTATGCTATCACTTATTGTATTCAAAGTTTCGGTAATAAAATAAAAATTGTTGTTCATACATATTTTTAAATTACTGATGAACATCTAAAGAGACTTTTGTAGGTATGTTTCTCAGGTACAAATAGAATTAATGGGTTCTGTTTAAAAACATCCAAGACCGCAGGGTGTCTGGCCAGTGGAAGGGTCATCATTATATTTAAAGTAGCTCCGTATTAATTGTTCTTTAATTCTATTCTTCTTTAATTTTGCACTGGCTATTCTTTGTTATTATTTAGACTTTCTAAAACAGGTTATTTTACATTTTTTTTAAAGTTATGTACCATTTTGTACGAATAATTTAATTTAGTCTTAACTTGGGGTTTCTATAGTTAAAACGTTTTAAAAATGGGAAAAGTACGAGAAATAAATATCGAAACTCGATCTGCCATTGTTACTTTACATAATGAAGGCAAATCCGAACGTAAAATTGCGTCTCAACTTAAACTTTCGAAGACTTGTATTCATCGCACAATTATTCGGTTTAAGGAAACGGGTAGTTTTCAAGATTTTCCACGTTCAGGAAGACCGAGAGCTACTACTTCTAGTGAGGATCAGTTTATCGTTATTACCAGCAAAAGGAATAGACGCTTAACAGCACCAAAAATTCGTGCTGAAGTGAACAAATCTTTAAATAAACCAGTTTCGCTTACCACAGTGAAAAGACGGTTGAGGAACGCTAAACTGTTTGGTCGTGTTGCCGTTCGGAAACCTTTACTAAGGCCGCAAAATAAGAAAAAAAGGATGCAGTGGGCCCTATTCCATCGAGATTGGACAGAAGATGATTTTAAAAAAGTTCTTTGGACTGATGAGTCAAAATTCCAAGTATTTGGCTCAAATCGACGAATTTACGTTTGGCGTAGCACCGAAGAAAAGATGTTACCAGATTGTGTAGTGCCAACTGTTAAGCACGGTGGTGGTTCAATAATGGTCTGGGGTTGTTTCTCAGGCCATGGAATTGGAAATTTGGTTAAAATTGATGGAATTTTGAAGAAAGAGGAATATAAAACAATTCTCGAAAAAAATGCTGTACCATCAGGCTTAAGTTTAATTGGCAATGGGTTCATTTTCCAGCAAGATAACGATCCAAAGCATACTTCCAAGCTATGTAAAAATTATTTATTACAAAAAGAAGCAGAAGGAGTTTTAAAAATCATGAAATGGCCACCGCAAAGTCCGGATCTCAATCCAATCGAGCTTTTGTGGGACGACGAGCTTGATAGGAATGTTCGAGAGGAGTGTCCCTCTTCACTTGCAGACTTGTGGAGACTACTACAAGAAAGCTGGAACAAAATTTCTCAAGAAACCATAAATAAATTAATAAGTAGAATGCCGAGGCTAGTAGAAAAAGTAATAAAGTGCAAGGGAGGATTTTTTGATGAAAAAACAGTTTGAGTAATTAGTTCATTTTTTTTTATAGAATAATTTTTTATGTTTATTTTCTATACTAAGTATGTTTAAAGGTTATAACTATAATATTAATAAACATTTTTACTGTATTTGTCTTTGAATTTTTAAAAATATTTCCTTTTTTTGGCTTAAATCTATATGGTCTCAAACTTTTGGCCGGCAGTGTATATTGATAGAAGACTTTGTAGTATTTTTATTTTTTTTTTTTTTTTTATGTAGCTTTAACAGCTAAGGTCATATTACGACTATCTAAACACAGAAAATATCTGTTGGTCAATTTTAATCTTAGTTCTAGGATTCAATGGGAATCGAACCCGTACCACTTGACGCATGAAGTGAAGAGAACTACTGCTCTAGCCACTGCGCCAATAGGTGGGGCACTATAAAAAAATGGTTGCAAACAAGTTGATTAGCTTTAAGAATTTAGGAGCAAATATAAAGAATAAGCATAAAGCTTCACTTTCTCCACAGTCATCTGGATATATTTTCTGATTATTTGGGAAATTATAGTGAGGAACAGGGAGAGCGCTTCCACTAGGATCTTAAAGTAATAGAGGAAAAGTATCAGAGTCGATGGGACAGCGACATAATGGAGAGATTGTCCCTTAAAAAATTATAGAAGAAAATCGTATAAAAGGCGTTTCACTGAAGTATAACTTTGGGTTTTCAACATTTTCCTGTCTCTTTACTTCGATGCATACTAGTTTAAAAAAAATATTGTGTGATTTTACGATGCAAGTGAAACTTTTTTTCGGATTGTAGGCAATTAAGTAGGTAACTGAACATTTTCGGAAAATTATTCGATTTAAGGTATGAAAATAAACGATATAATTGATTTTCTAGGTTTTGCATCTAACTCCATTTGCTACGCCTTCGGCACAATGTTTCTACTACTTGCATCTAATTTTGAATTTGTTGATATTTATTATTGTTAAATCGATCATCTGCCTGTTGTTATCAATTGTAAAGTTACTTCAAGAAAACCTATTATGTTCAATCATTGTTAAATAAAGTTTGTTGTGGCGAAGAAATTGTTTCTGGGCAAAAGGGCTAGACACTAACACAAACATCATACTAAAAAACCTATCGCTTCGACTTACATAAACATATACACCAGCAGAAAGTTCTAATAATTCCAATAAATTCACTATAAAAATTAAATCAACTCACCAGAAGCCCTTTTCCTGTCTCTATAAGCACGAACTCTGTCGGCAGTTTTTCAAAAATGTATCAGTTACTTTTTTTCATATAATATTTCGATTCTTGTAGTGTAAAATTAAAATAAATATTATATTAAAGCAAATCTTTCAAAATTATTGATAGTTTCATGAGTTGTGCGCATTACTATATAAGGAACTGGCTGATACCCGCTCGCTTCGCTGAGTGTATCTAAATTTAACCGATTAATCAAAAGATTCCCTACGTTCATAGCGAAATATAAAAATTAATCTATTTTGACAGAAAAAAAAAATGATAGATACTTTCAGACTTTAGATCCAAAGAAAGTTTATCAAAATTCGTAAAACTACTTTTCAAGAAAGATATGTTAACGATTTTTAATAAAAAAGTACCAGTATTCCTTCCTGTAGGACTTGAAAATCTTTCATACCAAATATCATTTAAAACCATACAGCTATTTTAGGGGGCTTTCATTAATTGCGTGAGGCGTTTTTTTTAGGATTTTTGATATCCCATTCCGTCCTTTCTGGTAAGATGTCTTGATATTTAGTATATATCATTCCCCCAAGCCGCAATATAATGTGATATTTTTCAAAACAAAAAAATTCGTGATACTTGCGAGACCTTCCCTTTTCCCAAAGTAAGATTAGATGAGATTCGGCTCGACCCCATCGGCCCCCTGAACGCCTCACATAATTAATGGATGTTCCCATAAAAGAATAGATTATTATCTATCCTACCGGATCTTTAGCAAAACTTCATTAAAATTCGTTCTGTTAAGAAGTAATTGTTGAATTTTAGAATTTTTAATTGATTATTTTAATACGTTTATTTCTAATTAATATCTTCGACAATGAACAATGAAAAAATTTTAATATTTAAAAAAATTTTATTGTTAATTATATCGGGTGTTAAATTGAAATTCATATTTATTTTCCAGTAAAAATTGTAAATTTTTTAATTTCAACTTTGTAGAGATTTCTTTTGTTATTGTGTAGAATTGGAAGAAAATGCGTTAAAATTCTATTTCACGAACTTAACCGAAACTTTTTAAATGTACGGCTCCTGTAGGATATAATTGTTTTGCCATCCCATGGAAACCATGCATTATTCTAGAATTAAAAGTAAGCTTTATCATCCCCCCCCCTAACTACCACATTGCAAAAATCATATAAATCTATAACTCTGTGATAAACAAAAAACATATCTATCCCACGGGAATAGTACATCTCTCCTGAGTAAAATGTAGATCAAATCTTAAGGAAAATGAATTAAGACTATTTCGTGGATTTTAATGAAACTGATTTTAAATACACGGTTCTTATAAAATACATACTTGTTTTGCTATCCCATGGGAACCTTTTTATTATTCTGGTATGAGAAGTAATCTATATCATTCCCTGACCCCTAAACTACCGCATTACAAAAAAGGAAGTTAATCTTTTGCTCTGTAAAAAACAAAAAAAATATCTATCCCACGGGAACCGTATGTTTTTTCTGGATAAAAAGTATACTATATGTTAAACCGGATTATAATCTATATCTATGCCAAATTTCATCCAGATTCATTCAGTACTTTTTGAGTCAAAGAGCAACAAACATCCATACAAACTTTCACGTTTTATAATATTTATGTAAGATTAATCTTGATTAATGGAAATTAATTAAAGATATTAAATTTTGTGTGAATTTCATAGGAAAGTGTTGTTTTTAAAGCTTTAATTGACTTAGACCATTTTCAAAATTAACTGAATGTCCTATAATTGACTTAAAGTAATAAAAAATTGTAATTTTAATTTGAAACAACAACTCTAACAAAATAATTCATAAACATTTATTAATAATTTTTAAAAAGTAATCCATTTTTATCATAATTTCGAGTTTATAAGATTTTTAAAATGTTCCTGAAAAACTGGAGGAATATAGGGGGTAGTAAACACATAAGATCTGTATGTTTTTCTTCCGTTACTGGTCTAGTGGTGTTGTATAATAGAAGTAATCAAATATTTTCGTATATTTTTGGTCTTCCTCTTTTAGGTGAAAGATCCAAAATTTGGGATTCAGAATCATCTAAAGAAGTCTTATAAATGATTTTATAAGGTTCATTTTTCAAGAATTCCATCCATTGAACTTTTAGCCAAGATTCCCCCGCGGTATTTGTTACTTTCCTTGTTATTGATTTTTCAAGTGATTTTTGTTGAAATAAAATCCGGCTACGACATTCGTTTGACCGAAAATGTATTTCTTTTTCTACAATTTTCGATCAATTCATAGTAATGTTTAGGGTTCTATAAGTAATTTGCTTTTTTTATGTTCATCTTTTGGGGGAACGTTTTTATTATTCTGGTATGAGAAGTAATCTATATCATTCCCTGACCCTTAAACTACCACATTACAAAAAAGGAAGTTAATTTTTGGCTCTGTAAAAAAAAAATCTATCCCACGGGAACCGTACTTTTTTTTTGGATTTGAAGTATCCTATATGTAAAACCGGATTATAATCTATATCTATGCCAAATTTCATCCAGATTCATTCAGTACTTTTTGAGTGAAAGCGCAACAAACGTCCATACAAACTTTCACGTTTATAATATTAGTAGGAAGTAAGATTAATTTTATATCAAGGGCAACAAAACTACTATTGACCAGTGTCATCGATTATATTTTGTTCATTTTTCTTGATTTTACCTGATTTAACATTGAAATCCATTAAAAAAAAAATGTGAATCAAAGAAAAACGAAGACAAAATCTAATAAATCTCTCCGAGGCAAAATCATTAAACATCAAATGAAGTAAATTAAATAAACCGCAATGGTATATGGAAACATCCTGTTCACATAAATTAAAAACACAAAACTAATAATTATTAAATAGATACTATATATACACTGCCGGCCAAAAGTTTGAGACCAGTTGTAATATATTTATGCTATCACTTATTGTATTCAAAGTTTCGGTAATAAAATAAAAATTGTTGTCCATCCTTTTTTTAAATTACTGATGAACATCTAAAGAGACTTTTGTAGGTATGTTTCTCAGGTACAAATATAATTAATGGGTTCTGTTTAAAAACATCCAAGACCGCAGGATGTCTGGCCAGTGGAAGGGTCATCATTATATTTAAAGTAGCTCCGTATTAATTGTTCTTTAATTCTATTCTTCTTTAATTTTGCACTGGCTATTCTTTGTTATTATTTAGACTTTCCAAAACAGGTTATTTTAAATTTTTTTTTAAGTTATGTACCATTTTGTACGAATAATTTAATTTAGTCTTAACTTGGGGTTTCTATAGTTAAAACGTTTTAAAAATGGGAAAAGTACGAGAAATAAATATCGAAACTCGATCTGCCATTGTTACTTTACATAATGAAGGCAAATCCGAACGTAAAATTGCGTCTCAACTTAAACTTTCGAAGACTTGTATTCATCGCACAATTATTCGGTTTAAGGAAACGGGTAGTTTTCAAGATTTTCCACGTTCAAGAAGACCGAGAGCTACTACTTCTAGTGAGGATCAGTTTATCGTTATTACCAGCAAAAGGAATAGACGCTTAACAGCACCAAAAATTCGTGCTGAAGTGAACAAATCTTTAAACAAACCAGTTTCGCTTACCACAGTGAAAAGACGGTTGAGGAACGCTAAACTGTTTGGTCGAGTTGCCGTTCGGAAACCTTTACTAAGGCCGCAAAATAAGAAAAAAAGGATGCAGTGGGCCCTATTCCATCGAGATTGGACAGAAGATGATTTTAAAAAAGTTCTTTGGACTGATGAGTCAAAATTCCAAGTATTTGGCTCAAATCGACGAATTTACGTTCGGCGTAGCACCGAAGAAAAGATGTTACCAGATTGTGTAGTGCCAACTGTTAAGCACGGTGGTGGTTCAATAATGGTCTGGGGTTGTTTCTCAGGCCATGGAATTGGAAATTTGGTTAAAATTGATGGAATTTTGAAGAAAGAGAAATATAAAACAATTCTCGAAAAAAATGCTGTACCATCAGGCTTAAGTTTAATTGGCAATGGGTTTCCAATGGCATTTTCCAGCAAGATAACGATCCAAAGCATACTTCCAAGCTATGTAAAAATGATTTATTACAAAAAGAAGCAGAAGGAGTTTTAAAAATCATGCAATGGCCACCGCAAAGTCCGGATCTCAATCCAATCGAGCTTTTGTGGGACGAGCTTGATAGGAATGTCCGAGAGGAGTGTCCCTCTTCACTTGCAGACTTGTGGAGACTACTACAAGAAAGCTGGAACAAAATTTCTCAAGAAACCATAAATAAATTAATAAGTAGAATGCCGAGGCTAGTAGAAAAAGTAATAAAGTGCAAGGGAGGATTTTTTGATGAAAAAACAGTTTGAGTAATTAGTTCATTTTTTTTTATAGAATAATTTTTTATGTTTATTTTCTATACTAAGTATGTTTAAAGGTTATAACTATAATATTAATAAACATTTTTACTGTATTTATCTTTGAATTTTTAAAAATATTTCCTTTTTTTGGCTTAAATCTATATGGTCTCAAACTTTTGGCCGGCAGTGTATATAATTTAATATAATTAATCTATACGATTTGATAAGCAATACTTAGATTAGATTCACAATTAACACAAAGTCAGTCTCTTAAAAAAGAAAACTTTAAACGCAAATCAATTCGTGAGAAAAGTTGAAATTTTTTAAATTTTCACCAACTGATTGTGTGATTGGTTGCGCATGAATTAAAAGAAAAAAAAAAATTTGTGACGTTGTTATTTTAAAAAGAGAAAATAAGTAGTTGCATTGTGTTTGACTAAATATATTAGAGAAAATATGTGAATTAAATAAATATTAATTCAATTTATAAATATATCAAGTTATTGTGGAAATAAATGCATATTTTGCAGTCATGACTATAAATCTAAACGTTTCCAATAATTGTATGTTGAACGTCAGTCTTGTATTGTATATATTTATTTTTATGTGTGAAGAGGAATTGGTTTGGTTGGTTTTGCAATAATAATAAGATAAGCAAAAAAAATGAGTTAACATTTTTTTATTATTTCCCTCGTCACAATTGAAATTTAATTGTTTCAAATGATTATCTGTGAGTTAACTATATCGAATTTGTTTCTGATGATTTTTTTTTTCAAATACCTAATTAAAAATGTTAATTGATTCTATTTGTTGTTGTAGGAAACTTGTCAACGGGTCTTCTTATCATCCACTTGCAGGACAGTCGGAGGACCACGTGACGTCCTATCTAATTGAAAAGCGTGCATATAAATAAAAGTCCCAACCATTTCAACGCTTAATTCAGTCCCAAACCGCCAACAGGTCGGACGACGCGGTCCTAGCAAAACGACAATGTTCGCGTTAACGATCACCCTAACGACCCTATCGATACTATCGATCGTACTAATAACGCGTCGCGTCGATTCAGCGACAGTGGCTAAAACACTTCCTCCGACATGCGACTCGCCCATTTACTGCCAAGGCCGTCTGTTGGACACCGTGCAAATGGCTCAGATTTTCCCCGACTCGAAAACGTTCGTCGACAAACGTATGCTCCATCCACAGGACGTAGTCCTGGCCAATTTCGACCAGTTCATGAATCGAACCGGACAAAAACCAACGAAAGATCAAATCTTATCGTTTGTCGACGCGAATTTCGCCGACGGCGACGAGCTCGAACCGGCCGATTTACCCGATTGGCAACCGTCGCCTACTATCCTGAAAAAAATCAAAGACCCGGCCTATCAACGATGGGCGTCCAATCTCAACGACCTGTGGAATACGTTGGGTCGTAAAATGAAAGACAGCGTCAAAGCCAACATTTCCCAATATTCCATTTTGGAAATCCCCAACAGTTTTGTCGTGCCCGGTGGTCGTTTTCGTGAAATTTACTATTGGGACACGTACTGGATCGTTCAAGGACTCCTCGCTTGCGATATGCCGCACACTGTCAAAAATATCCTCGGCAATTTTGTGTTTCAAATCAAAACGCACGGAATTATTCCGAATGGCGGGCGCGTTTATTATTTGGAGCGGTCGCAACCGCCGCTGTTGACGGCCATGGTGGCACGGTATGTGGAGTATTCGAAGGATAAGACGTGGTTGCGTGAAAATATCGACCACCTCAGCAACGAGTTGGAGTTTTGGTTGAAAAATCGGGTCGTCCAGGTGCGGGGTCACGACATGTTTCATTATTATGCGCCCAGTTTGGGAGCGCGCCCCGAAAGTTATATTGAGGACGTGTTGATGGCGCAGGGCGACCAGGATTTGTATACGGAGTTGAAAAGTGGCGCGGAGAGTGGTTGGGATTTCAGCTATCGATGGGTCATCGATCAAAGTAAGTTTAAGAATTGTTTCGGCTAGTAGCCAACTACTTGTTTGTGACGTCACACATTTTGCGAGTCTCAATTTTATCTATTAGAAGACGTTCATTAATGACATGACGCCCTTGTGGGGGGTGAGGGGCTGGGGAATCGAGCAGAATCTCAAATAGTCTTGGGCGAGGTGGGTGGATGGGTTTGTTATTATAACAATGATTTTTGTTTAAATTTTTTTTTTCTTGGGGTGTTTTAAGTGGTGTCCGACCAGTTTTTCGAATCACAATTCTTCGAATCACAATTTTTCGAATCACAATTTTTCGAATTACAATTTTTCGAAACACAATTTTTCGAAACACAATTTTTCGAATGCACAATTTTTCGAAAAATTAATAGTAAATAATTTTAGGGACTGAAATAATAAGGATAAATTTAGTTTTATTTGCCAAATTACACAAAACAAAATAAAAAAACCTAAAATAAGTAATTGAATAAAACCTTTTATTTAGTAAATAAAATTCAACCAGTGGTTCTCAAAATGTTGGATCTATCAAATGATATAATCGATATAATATATAATATATGTCAGATACTATTTAAAATAAAAAAGTTGGGTTCCATAGTTTGAGAACGACTATTTGAAAATATTTGTTCATTTAATGTTTATTTCATTACAACATCTTGAAATAGAAGATGTTTTATCTTCGTTTATTTTATCTTTATAATATAAATCTCCTCGAATTAAAAGTTTTTTGTTATTTTTTTCGCTATCTATAAATTGTACATCCATCTTGTAGGGCTTTCTAAATAAAAACTTATTTTATTTTAATAAATACGTTACTACTCTTGATTCTATGACTTTTATCGGATTTTTTAATTGTTGTCGTCTCTGCGAAAAGTAGTAAAATATTTTGAGAACCACTGGTTGAATTTTATTAACCAAATAAAAGGTTTTATTCAATTACTTATTTTAGGTTTTTTTATTTTGTTTTGTGTAATCTGGCAAATAAAACTAAATTTATCCTTATTATTTCAGTCCCTAAAATTATTTACTATTAATTTTTCGAAAAATATTGTGATTCGAAAAATTGTGATTCGAAAAATTGTGATTCGAAAAATTGTGATTCGAAAAACTGTGATTCGAAAAATTGTGATTCGAAGAATTGTGATTCGAAAAACTGACACCTAACCGTTTTAAGTCGCTTTAACAGCTAAGGTCATATCACTACTGTCTAAACACAGAAAATTTCTGTTGGTCAATTAAATCTTAGTTTTAGGATCTTAAACCTAGAATTCAACGGGGATCGAACCCGTACCACTTGACGCATGACGTGAAGAGAACTACTGCTCTAGCCACTGCGCCAATAGGTGGCCCTGTTTAAATTTTTTTTCCATATTTAATAATATATAATAATTAATAATATATAATAATATAATGATATAATAAATTTATATCCAATTTTTATCCATTTATACACTTGGAGACTTAGCCCAAGGAAGATCGGAGTATTGTCAAAAAGCCTTCACTAACTAATGGATACTCCGTTAAAAAAATTAATTTCAACAAATTTTCTTTTATTTATGCAAATCCTTAAGAGAAATAAAAGAAAAATTTTGCAACTCAATTTGAGTATTTACTTAAGTGCAAGACGTTTTTTTCATTATCTCTGTTTTTCTTATATAACCAATACTAATTCTATCTTTGTTCTACTTATTATTCTATTATCAGTTTGTTTATTTGTCGATTGTTTTTTCTGCTCTGTCTTTTGTTGAAAACAATTAATACAGCTGACTTTGTTTTACTCAAAATAAACAATTATTGTTATTGTTGTAATATCACGAAATACCAAAGTATACTGAACATAGTTTAGTGGCAGGCCAATGCACTAAAGTTGGCTGTGTTTTACACATAGAATCCTATTAGGAGGTTCTTTTTACTTTTGATTACTTATTGTAATCGGGTGGAATTTTCGAATTCGAGCTTTCACCGAGAATTCATGTTTTGGGGTTCCTCGAGTCCAAAAAAGTGGTTTTTAGAAACATGTATGTGTGTGTGTGTGTCTGTGTGTGACAGCCATATCGTATCGAAAGCTTTATCCGAATCTCACCAAACTTGGAATTTAGCCTGCATATTATATCTAGTTGTACTTCAAAGCTTTTGGTTGAAATCAGTTAACTGAAAGCTCCACTTTATTTTAGGAGTTTTGGAGCTTTTTCAATTTTTTTCGAAAACGTCTTCAGCGATTTTTTTTAAACTTGCTATAGTTCTTAGACTCATTGATGCTCACAACTTTTATGTGAAACATTTTCCTGGAAAAATTCGAATAAGACGGTTCTGGGGTGAAGGTCGGGAATTCGTATACAGGGTGTACCAGCTAGACCGGCCATTAGAAGTTTCCGGAGAACTTGAACATTAAAATTATGGCCTCACTGAATTGGAGCTACCTTCCTAAAAAAATTTAATCTTCTGACACTATTTTGAATCTATTCTACTATAATAACTGAACGGTTATAAATGACATTAGAAAAAAGTCTAAAGGAACATTTTATATTTAAAATGGCAACCTGTAAGATAGCTAATATCTTTTCCTAGAAAAGTAATTTTAAAGATTTTGATGAACTTTCTTTGGATCTAAAGTTTGAAAGTATCTATCATCTTTTTCTGTCAAAATAATTTTTAAATTTTGTTGTGAAGGTAGAGAATCAAATAATCATTCAATTAAATTTAGATGCCACAGCAAAGCGAGCGGGTATCAGGTAGTTAGAAATAAACGTATTGAATTAATATACTAAAAATTTCAAAAAATATCAATTGCTTAACGGAACGAATTTTAATAAAGTTTTGTTAAAGATACTTCAGATTTTAATCATGTATCCTAAAAAAGGTATAGGCTATAGGCTAAAGGTTATAGGCGCTTCTGTCTGGTTGGTTCGTATAATGACCGTTGTGAGTTAGATCTGTCGATAGTAAGGTGATTTATTCATTTATTCTATACTGTATATATACTATACAGGGTGTACCAGCTAAACCGGCAATTAGAAGTTGCCGGAGAATCTAAAATAATAGAAATCTAATAATTGAGATTAAAGCCTAACTGGATTGGAGCTACCTTTTTAAATATTTTTTGCTTTTTGTCACTTCCGGTTATACCGGAAATCGAAACTAAAATCGTTATTTCAAATGGCATGCCATATTTGTTTTTCCATATCTCGATTGAATTAATACTTTTGAGCATCTTTCATGATAACAAGATCTCATCTAATCTTTAATGTTTTCGAGAAAAAAGACTTTTGTTGGAAATTTTGCATCAAACGGACGACTTGGAAAAACAATTAGTTGCTATTACTAAGTATCTCCAAGTGCATCGTAAAGTAACACGTGCTAAATTGTGCAAAATGTCAATATTTTTAAATGACACTATCTAATTTTATTTGTCTTGTTTGGTTCTTCTTAAAATTCCCTACATTTTCATAATTTATATCCCTATAGCCAAGTGTAAGGGGGTTCGAGTTAACGTTGAAAATAAGAAAAGTGAACGTTACATCCGTAATTTATAACAAAGTTTTATGCTGTATGGGGGGGGGTTTGTTACTATTTTCATACAGAAAAATAGACTATATTTCAATTGTTTTTTTTTTCTTAAAAAATAATCCTTGTTTCGTCCAAATAATTCACCCTAAAGGCAGACATCTCTTTTACAATAGGGAACATTTTTTCGGTCATTCTTTAACCTTTTATCGTTAAAAAAACAATTTGTTAGACTATCAAGAAAATTCAAAATTCTCTAGGCCATTTGTCTCTATTTGATCTTTTTAGTCACATCGTTTATATGTGATATATATTATTCTATATGTTTATAAAAAATTACTAAAAAAATTTTTTTTCTTGTCTACATATCAAAATATGGTTACCTTTATAGATACGAGCCAGCAAACATCTGAAAAAGGTCGTAACCTTCGCAACTTGAAAGCATCGAAAGTTGTTCCGGTCGACCTAAACGCGATCCTATGCGGCGCTTTCGACAATCTCAGCCACCTGTATTCGCTCCTGGACGACCAAACGTCGGCGCAGAAATGGCAAAAGCACCACGATCGTCTAGCCGCGGCCGTTAAAAGCGTGATGTGGGATGAGAAACGGGGCGCCTGGTTCGATTACAACCTGCTCGACGAGAAGCTCAACTACAACTTCTATCCCAGCAACGTGGCCATGCTATGGACCCGATGTCTAGCCAAAGACCAGGACATTAACGAGATCGGCGATCGAGTCGTTGAATATTTAGATGACTCGGGTGGTTTGAACTATCAGGGCGGTATTCCGGCGAGTTTGAACAACACGGGTGAACAGTGGGATTTTCCAAATGCCTGGCCGCCGTTACAGGCGATCGTTATCGATGGATTGAATAATGGTGGCAAAAATGCGCAGACTTTAGCTAAAAAGTTGGCATATAGTTGGATGAGTTCGAATTTTATTGGATGGCTACCGCATCAAGTAAGAATGTACCTTTTTGTATTTAATTAATTAACTTAAATTTTTTTTCTTTTTAGTATATGTATGAGAAATATGATGCTCAACGTGTTGGACAATATGGGGGAGGTGGTGAATATGAGGTTCAAGCCGGTTTTGGATGGACCAATGGAATAGACTTGTATCTACTTGATCTCTATCCCGATGCAGATTCTAGTTCAGAGAAATAGCATAAAAATTAATTTATTTGACCTACTGCTAGCCTAGTACAAAAATGTGATTGACTTTAAGTTGAGTCGAGGTCGTTTTTTTTGAAAGTGGTATATAAGTACGAAAATATTTAAATCAATTGTAAATTGCACTAATTGTTATAGTTTAAGAGCTAGCAACGATTTCGAGAGAGTACTTTAGGTCGGCCAGTTTTTCTCTCGCACTATCCCGGACATCATACGGTCTGTCTGGCTGTCGGGAGGGGTTGCATTTATAAGTACGCATCGCACCTGTACAGGTAAAATATTGAAATTTTCAGAAAAAAGAAAAGGTTTCAGATAAAATTAGTAGAAAATAGAATTTTAAATAAAAAATGTCCAGTGGCTAATTTTCGTAAAGTTTGCCCGCTACAAGCTTGGAAAGGCTGGCTCGACGTGACGTCGTTTGAGTAACCGACTGTTCAGAGAGATACAGCCGTTGTGCCGACATGTATACAATGAGTTTTACAAGCTTGTAGCGGGCAAACTAGCCACTTTTAAGAAAATTAGTCCCTGGACATTTTTTATGTAAAATATTATTTTCTACAAATTTCATTTGAAACCTTTTTTTTCTGAAAATGCGCACTAATAAATGCAACCCCTCCCGACAGCCAGACTATGATGCCCGGGATAGTGCGAGATAACATATATAAAAACTGGTCGACCTAAAATTATTTTTTTTTTCGTCGTCGCTAGCTCTCGCACTATTAGTTATAAAGTGTAAAAATTAGATTTATTCCACTTTCAAACAAAAGGACTTATCTAAGTTTAAATTATGAAAAACTAGAACCAATTTGTTGATATATTCCGAGTTTTGGAAGGGAAAATTAGATAGGATTTACAAACAGGATGTTTTTATCGTAGTCACGTATCAATGGACTTATTTAATTTTTTTTTTAGTTATATACCTTTATGTTAATATGTATTTAAAATATTACTAAAGTTGATAAAAAAATTGATATACAAGTGCATTTTTAAATTATTCTACCTTATTACGACTTTTTTCGCTTTTAGTGATTTATTTCCTTTTAACCGTTTCAATCAACAGGCGCCGATTGTCACGTTTTGGGTCGCGTTTTACATCGATACTATGGACGTGACGTCGACAGTAATTATGATTACATTAAGCATGTGAAGGTGAAAATTAATCGGTGGAAATACGATAAACTTGAAACTGAGACGTCTAAGCTTCTGAAGTTTTAAAATCTGATAAATCTATAGTTAAATAAACACAACACTTGAAGTTTTTCTGACCTAAAACCTTAATTAGTATAAAATATGCACTTAAGAGTTTTAATTAATCCCACTTGAACGTGAAAATGTCAATCGTTTTGTTTTGAATAATTTATAACTGCACTTCACATCCGATATCATATCCGAGAGCTCGTAATCCTTGAGCTGCAGTACTCAAAGATAAATTACAAACGCCACAAGATTCCATTCGTAACACTAAAAATAAACTACAATTGTATTAAAAATGCATTGAGAAAAAAATTTTTTTTTTTTGTAACATTGAAAAGCGTTGGGGTCCGTCAGTAATTTTGTATCGCGTAAAATTGGTCGCTTGTCCAAAAGTTCAGCTAGGGGCGACGATGGAAGCGGCTTTGCCAGAGACACTTTGATATCTTGATGGAACCCAATTTTAATCGGGATATGAACTCGACCCACACCCATGCACTTTTCGTTTTTGAAACAACTAATTACGATTTGTGGCCCTAAAAATTTTTTTTAAATTTTTTTTTTCTTAAATCACTTAAGTCTTACATCCAAACATGTTGGTGGATTCCAACAAAAGTTCTAGCGGAAGATTGGCGATGAATTTTGGGTTGCGACCCTTGAGCATGGTTTGCGATAAAACCGATTCTAGACCTCCGATTATTTTCCAATCGGTGCCAACGACAAACTCAACGTGACAATGCATTTGTTGGTCGGCATCGGGCAATTCAACGTATTCCAATTGGCCCGAGATGCTTAATTTAAATCCACCTCTGGTATTTAAATCACCCATTTCTACCAAAATTACTTAAAGTAAAATCTAACATTGTCAAGTTGTTTGTTTTCATATGCATTGTTGCCTAGCGACATACAATCATAAAAGACCAACGGTTAAAATTATTTGCGTATAGGCAACCCAAATAACATACACGTAACGCTTATTGTCTCACTAAAAAATCCTCGTTAAATAGATTTCAATCTCAATACCAACCTTTTGACCTTATATCAATTTTAAAAATAATTTAACCAAAACCAAGACAGCGGGATATTTAATGAGAGTTTTATGATATATTAATTCTGTCTCATTAACTTTTGGCACGATGAAGTCATCATTTACAAAACAATTCTATTAAAATATTTGTGCTCATAATTATGAAAGTGGTCAAAGTAAACATTTTAAAAAAAAATGAATTTTTTCACGGCTGATTTCACACATGATTTTAAACTAAATTTGTTCAATGTAACTTTTACGATATCGTGAAAAATGAACCTTTAGATAGTAGTTGTAATTACAACGTTATACGGAATTCATTAAGTGTTAATTATGAAAGTGGTCTAAGTCAAACAATTTAAAGAAATTATAATATTATTTTTTTTCTCCTCTATATCGAATGACCGTGATTTTGGTTTGATAGAGATGAAAATAAAAAAAAGGCAAATTACTCATACAGTCCTGAACATTACTATGAATTGATCGAAAATTGTAGAAAAAGAAATAAATTTTCGATCAAACGAATGTCAGATTTTATTTCAACGAAATCACGTGAAAAATCAATAACAAGGAGAGTAAAAAATACCGCGGGGGAATCTTGGCTAAAAGTACAATGGATGGGATTCTTGAAAAATGAACCTTATAAAATAATTTATAAGACTTCTTTAGATGATTCTGAATCCCAAATTTTGGATCTTTCACCTAAAAGAGGAAGACCAAAAATATACGAAAATATTCGATTACTTCCATTATACAACACCACTAGACCAGCAACGAAAGAAAAACATACAGATCTTATGTGTTTACTACCCCCTACATTCCTTCAGTTTTTCAGGAACATTTTAAAAATCTTATAAACTTGAAATTATGATAAAAATGGATTACTTTTTAAAAATGGTTAATAAATTTTTATGAATTATTTCGTTAAAGTTGTTGTTTCAAATTAAAATTACAATTTTTAATTGTCTAGGTCAATTCAAGCAACATTTAAATTAAAAACAACATTTTCCTATGAAATTCACACATAATTTCGTATCTATAATTAATTTCCATTAATCAAGACTAATCTTACTTATATTATAAAACGTGAAAGTTTGTATGGATGTTTGTTGTTCTTTGACTCAAAAAGTACTGAATGAATCTGGATGAAATTTGGCATGGATATAGATTATAATCTGTTTTAACATATAGTATACTTCATATCCAGAAAAAATGTACGGTTCCCGTGGGATAGATATTTTTTTGTTTTTTACAGAGCAAAAGATTAACTTACTTTTTTGCAAGGTGGTAGTTTAGGGGTCAGAGAATGACATAG
The DNA here is from genome assembly GCA_958496155.1 of Sisyra nigra. Lineage (NCBI taxonomy): Eukaryota > Metazoa > Arthropoda > Insecta > Neuroptera > Sisyridae > Sisyra > Sisyra nigra. Next base: position 56,313,230 of record OY292314.1, read on the forward strand.
ATTACAGACATACCGGAACAATAAACGATTCCCATGGGATAGCAAAACAAGTATTTATTCACAAGTATATATAGAACCGTGTATTTAAAATCCACGAAATAGAGTATTAACTCATTTTCCTTAGGAAGATTTGATCTACTTTTTACTCAGGAGAGATGTACTATTCCCGTGGGATACATATGTTTTTTTTGTTTATCACAGAGTTAAAGATTGATATGATTTTTGCAATGTGGTAGTTAGGGGGGGGATGATATAGCTTACTTTTAGGGCTAGAATAATGCATAGTTCCCATGGAATGGCAAAACAAATATATCCTACAGGAACCGTACATTTAAAAAGTTTCGATAAAGTTCGTGAAATAGAATTTTAATGCATTCAATTCTACACAATAACGAAAGAAATCTCTACAAAGTTGAAATTAAAAAATTGACCATTTTTACTGGAAAATAAATATGAATTTCAATTTAACACCCGATAAAATTAATAATGAAATTTTTTTAAATATTTGAATTTTTTCATTGTTCATTTCGAAGATATTAATTAGAAATAAACGTATTAAAATAATAAACTAAAAATTTCAAAATTCAATAATTACTTAACGAAACGAATTTTAATGAAGTTTTGCTAAAGATCCGGTAGGATAGCTACTAATCTATTCTTTTAAGGGAACATCCATTAATTATGTGAGGCGTTCAGGGGCCGATGGAGTCGAGCCGAATCTCATCTAATCTTACTTTGGGGAAAGGGAAGGTCTCGCAAATATCACCTATTTTTTAAGAAAACACACGTTTTGAAAAATATCACATTAGATTGCGGGTTGTGGGAAAGGGTTATGCCAATTCTCAAGGGAGGGGGTGGGATTTCAAAAATCGTCTCACGTAATTAATGGATGCCTCCTAAAATAGCAAAAGGGTTTTAAATGACATTTGGTTGAAAAATGTTCAAGTCCTAAAGGAAGGAATACAGTTACTTTTTTACCAAAAATCGTATAGAAGCTTATGTGTGAGACAGCTAACATATCTTTTTTGAAAAGTAGTTTTTACGAATTTGATGAACTTTTTTTGGATCTAAAGTCTGAAAGTATCTATAATTTTTTCTGTCAAATAGATTAATTTTTATATTTCGCTATGAACGTAGGGAATCTTTTCATCAATCAGTTAAATTTAGATACACTCAGCGAAGCGAGCGGGTATCAGCTAGTAAAATTATAAATTAAAATGTCGCATAATGTAAAAATATCTCGAAAAAGAAATATATGACTTAAACCACTTTCATAATTATGGGCAAATTTAAGGTATATCATATAAATATTAATTTCAATGCAACACAGGGTTGAAATTTGCGTTCAATTAACTCGGCAGATGCACATAATTTGCATTGTGGAATTTAATAATGGCCTCATACTAGAAATTACTTGTTAACGTTTATGACCACAACAAAGATTTTTTTAATAGCAAGTAAATTTTTTTTTTCAAAACAAAATTCGTTTATATAAATCAGTGTACTGCGGTCAAAGTTTTAATTATAAACTAATCAAAGCCTCAAAAAACAAAAGAGTTGAGTATAAATAATTACCTATTGCAATGCATAGAGGTGAGGTGAAGGCACTTTGTTCTAGTATCATTAAAATTTTTACAGAATCGATTTCAGGTAACCGGTTGCACAAGTCAGTGCGAAGCATAAGGGAAATTCCTTCGTTTAGGCTGTGTTTGAGCCAATGTCCAATGCCAAGGCAAAACTCTCATCACTTACAGCGACGCTAAAACCAACTGCATAATTTTAAAAGTTCCGCAAGCCCCTTTTTGATTATTATTTTTATCATCTTTCAAAAAACAAATTTAAGGTTTTTGTCGAATTTATTACGAACTCAATTTGAGAGAAATGCATCGAAAATGTGCCGTTATATGCCGAATTATTCGTATATATGTGCAATTTAATTGCATTCATAGCGGTATTCAAATAATAAAAATGCAATAAAGAACATAACGAATAGCCCGGCAAAAAGCGCAGAGAACCCGGGATTATTTACATTTTGGGTAACGGCATGTAACAATTTCCAGTGGAATCCCGAACAATGAAATAAATAACCGTATAAACGTTCGGTTAAATTGAAATTATTACGTTTGTTCGATTCGGGAAAATTCACCACGAACCAGTCGCGAAATAAGAAACGTTGCAATGGATGCATAAATCTTAAACAGAGCCAGTAATAAATTATTATCTCGAAAAAATCGGAGAAACTAATTTATAATAAATCAAATTTTGTGTTGATTGTAATAAGAGCATAATTTGGTTTGGTTTGGAGTTAGCACGGAGAGGTCGTTAGGAAAATTGTGGCCTTTCTTATTTATTTTTACCCTTAAGTTGTGCTCAATTATTTTTGTTTTTTAGATTTTGCCATATGTTATAACCTGTTTAGTCAATCGTATATATTTATTTATAATGATGGCTTTCAATGGTAGTAATGTAAGGAATTTAACACTCGAACAAGTCGTTGAATTCTTGACAAAGATTCAGAAAAACGATTAAAAACAATTTGTTTCATTGATTTGGGAATGCACCCGTTGATAACTATTTTGTTATTTAAAAAAAAAATAATCAAATTTTACCGAAATTTTGAATTTTTTGGAAAAATCTCTCCAAAAAATCCAACTTTCATTTTTTTGATCTAAATTCTAGTTTGAGTTATTAACTACAAGACGTCCTTTGATATTTTAATCTCAGATGATTCCATCATGAGTTCTGCTGTCAAGCACCTTCTTTCTGAAGGATCACCAGAAATGACGTCACAATGACAGAATGTTAAATATTTTTCTACAAAAATTTGAGAAATTCTTCGTTAAATGTGTATACTTAAAAAAGTCGTTTTTTACCTGAGGAAAAATTATAAATTATTTTTTACTAATGTAACCCCTTAAGTATCAGTTTGGTCTAAATCAGTGGTACCCAACCTTTTGTGGCCCATCTTCGGCTTTATGTTCGTCAGGTTCAGGCGCAAGTCTCCTTTTAGGCAAATGTCTAACTTACTCCTTTGTTTTTTGAGGAGCTGGACAGCAGAACAAAATCCTTTTTCAACTAAATATGTCGACGGGAACGAGATGAAAAGTGGTACATTTTCATTCCACAGTTATGGATAAGTGTTCATAAGCTTCACCTAGGCTAATTCGATTTTCATAGGTACTTCAGATCTAGAAACTCCGTCTACAAAGAGTTATAAAGCTGATCCACTGCTTCAAACGAGAATGGATCTGGAATTCAATGCGGAATTCGTACCTTAGTCAAATCTTGATTTTATGTCAGTTTTTAACTGGTCAAAAGGATCAGTAAAAATTAGGATTTTGTCTTCTGGGAGTTCAGGAGTTTCGTTATTTGACACTGAACACTTTTTAAGAGTCGAAAAATGAATCAACTCCTTGCGCCCAATATGATGGATATTAAAGTTAGCGATGGTGAAATAATTCCTTTGGCCTTGATAAGGTTTTCAAAAATATCTGTAAGGTACGCAATTTCCAACCTGCGTTGCTTCAAATTCTCACTTTAAATTTATTTATGATAATTTTAACATGATAATTGTCTCATTGTGTACCCCCTCTCGCCTCTGACTTATCAAGACAGAAGTAAAACAGTAGAGAACTATTTTGATTTTCACCTCTTTGAATGCTCATTGCCCCCTAAATCGCCACCCTCTTATCTATTACCCCCCCCTCGAAAACCTAAATTACCCACAGGTTGGGAACCACTGATTTAAATAAATTACGATAACTAAAATACAATGATTCAACTTTGATTTCATTATGATTGATTCTATATGAGGAAGATGAAGATTTGATCTGAAATCAGAAAAAAATATCTGCTGCGAGGCGTCACAGAACTTTATTTTACTTTCATTTATGAAACTCACTGTTGGTTAAAAGAACTATAAGTACTTTATAACTATACATCTTAACAGAACTATTGTATATGCATACAGCCTATATACATATGGATCATATACAAATTCCCAACTTTCACCCCGATACCGTCCTTATTCGAATTTTCCCAGGAAAAAATTTCAAACAAAAGTTGAAGGCATCAATGAGTCTAAGAACTGTAGAAAGTTTAAAGAAAATCGTTGGAGCCGTTTTCGAAAAAACTGAAAAAGCTCCAAAACTGCTAGAATAAAGTAGAGCTTTTGGATAACCGATTTCAACCAAAAGCTTCACGGCACAACTAGATATAATATAAAGGCTAAATTCCAAGTTTGGTGAAATTTAGGTAAAAGCTTTCGATACGATATGGCTGTCACACACAGGCATTTATTTAAAAACTTTTTGGTGTAAACGTGTATTTCCGGTGGAAACTCGAAATAAAAAAATTCGATCCGATTACAATACTTCCTTTACTATTAAGTAGTAAAAGAAAGTAATATGTATACACTATATAGCTTATATGTACATATATACGAATTTCCAACCTTCACCCCAGAACCGCCCTTACTCGAATTTTCTCAGAAAAGTTTCACATAAAAGTTTTAGCCATTTATGAGTCTAAGAACTATAGAAAGTTTAAAGAAAATTGTTGGAGCCGTTTTCGAAAAAAATTGAAAAAGCTCAAAAACTCCATGAATAAAGTAGAGCTTTCGGCTAACCGATTTCAACCAAAAGCTTCGCGGCACAACTAGATATAAAATGAAGGCTAAATTCAAAATTTGGTGAAATTCGGGTAAAACTTTCGATACGATATGGCTGTCACACACACAGACATGTTTCTAAAAACCACTCTTTTGGACTCATGGAACCTCAAAATATGTATTTCCGGTGAAAGCTCGAATTAAAAAATTTGACCCGATTACAATTTACTAAGTAGTAGTAAAAGAAAGTATTAAAAGACAGTAAAAATTGGATGATAGAAAACTCGTAATAATTCATCCACCTATTAGCTTTCCTGTGAAAAGATAGTAATTTAAAAAAAAATATTAAAAGAGAGACAATTTGTAATAAAAATCAATAAATAGGAGGGAACTTTTTTTTGTAAGGCCCAGAAAAACTGTAGAAATATTAAGTTTAAGGAAAAATGCAACTAAGCTTATTTAGTAACAAAGATAACTACAAACTAAGCTAGGCTAACAATAAGTATCAGTTGGATCTAAATAAACTACACAGTAATAAGATTACAAAGGATTATCCTCTTATTGATTGAATCCATATGAAGATTTGATCTGAAATCAGAAAGAAAATAATTAGATTGATAAATAACTCAAAATAATTTACTCATCTCTTATTTGAGCTGTGAAAAGAAGACAACTAAAAAATAAATGCAAAAAAAATGTATTTTAAGACATAAGAAAAAAAAACTGAAGAATATATAGCTATTAGGTTTAAATAAATGATCGAGCTAAGCTAAATTAAAAAAAAGATAATCAAAATCTAAGCTGTGTTAACCGTAAGAATCAGTTTGATCTACATAAACTATGATAAATAGACATCGATGAGTCTTTAATTTTTGATCGATGGAACCGTATAGGGGAAATGAAGATTCAACCTGAAATCAGAAAAAAAAATTAACCCTAAGGATTATTTTAAAATATTTTACTCACCATTTAGCCCGACTGTGAGAAGAAGGCAATCAAAATATAAACCTTACACTTAAAGTTAGTAGTGATGAAAAACAATAAATAAATAAAATAATTAACAAGAAAAACTTAAAATAATTTTTAACTTTTAAGTTAACTTCTAAGCTAACAAGTATCAGTTTGGTCTAAATAAACTACAAAAATTTGAATCCAATGGTTCTCCTTCCATATCCATATGAAAAAAATGAAAAATGGATCTGAAAATAAGAAAAAACAATTAGTTTGATCAATAACTCAATATAATTTTCTCACCTTTTAGTTAAACTGTGAAAATAAAGTAATTAAAAAAAAACACACAAAAATAAAATTAAGTTATTGACCGCTCTTGGCCTTTGAAATTGGTAAAAAGTGAAAAAAATTATAGTAGGATGAAACCTATTGGAAAAGGAAGAGAATATAACAAAAATGAAAGGAAATATAAATTACGGTTGATCTGAAGTGGGGAAGTGGGATAGGGGGGTGTTTTTAAGGGTAGAAACGGTTTATTTAGATTTCCGACAAAACTACAAGTCCTATGGAAAAAAAATTAAATTGAAAAGTTGTAGATAATAAGTAGATCTACAACTTTAGTCCTTTAGTCCTCCCCACACTTTTTTCACATAACCACAAAATTTATGTGAAAAATATCAAAAACCAAGTTTTTAGTTTTTTATTTTATTTAAAATATTGTTATTTTAAATCAAAAAAATTACAGTGTGTTTAGGACATTAAAAGGTAAATTTTTACCAAATTTCATGAAAATTTTTTTTTATAAAAGATAAAAATAAAAAATTAAAAACATGATTTTAGATTTTTTCACATACATTTTGAGGTTATGTGAAAAAAGTGTTAGCACAGTAGTTGTAGATCTTCTTATTACCTACAACTTTGCAATGTAACTTCTTTCCATAGGACTTGTAGTTTTGTCGGAAATCGAGATAAACCATTTCTACCCTTTAAAACACCCCCCTTTTCCACTTTACCACTTCAGATCGACCGTAATTTATTTTTCCTTTCATTTTTGTTATATTCACTTCCTTTTCTAATGGGTTTCATTCTACTATATTTTTTTTATGTTCAAAAATTATCTACCCTGGTCTATTATGTAAATCAAAAATTAAAAGTGAATCTTAAAAAAACCTAATTTAAAAGCTAAGCTAAATATAAGTATCAGTTGCGCCTAAGTAAACTACGATAAATAGAATTTCGAATAGATGGTACCAGTGTGGAATACGATATATGAAGATTCGATCTGAAATGAGAAAATAAAATTAGTTTGGTGAATAACTCGAAACAAGTTACTCATCTTTTAACTACGCTGTGGAAACCAGACACCTTAAAAGTAAACAAATTTTACAAAAGTCGATGAATAAAAAATATAAATGATTTTAAAAGCAACAAGAACATAAAAAATAAAAAAAAAATGTCCCCAAAATTAGTTTTAAAAATGATGTAACTAAACTAACTATTTAACTGGGATTATAACCATAAGGTAACTAAAAGTATCGGTGTACCCTACATAAACTATAACAATAAATAGAATACGATGGTTACTCTTCAACTTCTAATGGCTCCATATAAGAAAAACGGTGATCTAATCTGAAATTAGAAAAATAAATTAACTTGATGCATAATTCGAAATAATTTACTTACCTCTAAGTTGAGCTATGAAAAAAAGAAAAAAAATTAATTTAAGGCAGTTAAGTAATAAAAATCAGAAAATAAAAGAGGAAAATTAATTTAAACTTAGAAAAGAAAATTAAGAAACAAAATTTAAGAAAGGATTTAAAAAAGCTAATTGAGTAACTATGATAACTTAAATCTAAACTAATCTAACCATTAGTATCCGTTGATCTAAAATAAACTACAATAAATCGAATACGATGGCTAATCTTCAACCGATTGAATAACCCGTTTGAGAAAAATGGAGATCTTATCTGAAATCAGAGAAAAAAAAAATTAACCTTGTGATTACCACAAAATAAGTCACTAACTCTTTAGCAATGCTGTAAAAGAGGTGATTATAAATATTAACTTTAAAAAAAAGAAAATTATATCCTGAAGATCTATAAATAAAATAGAGAAACTATTTTTAAAAACAAGAGAAATATTTTGAATAACTTCGTAATAAAAATAACTAAGTAAAGCTATTTTAATAACAAAAATAAATAAAACCGAAGTTAAGCTAATTTTAATGATCATTTTAACCTAAATAAACTACAATTACTAGAAACAATAGTTCATCTTCGATTACGTATTGCCTGAATGCATATATGAGAAACATGGGGATTTGATCTGAAAAAAAAGAAAAAAATTAGTTTGGTGAAATGCTAAAAGCTTACTCATCTTTTTTGAGCTGAAAAAAAAAACAATTAAAACAAAAAGTGTAACTTAAAAGTATCGAAAAATATTATAAAAACCTAAGAAAATGTATAAAACGTTAATTTAGCTAAGTTATTTTAATTTTTTACATAGCTAAAATCTTCAGTTGGGCCTAAATAAACTACGGTTTATAGAATACGATGACTACTTTTCAATTTTTAATGGATCAATTAGAGAAATGGTGATTTAATCTGAAATCAGAAAAAAATTAATTAGTTTGATGAATAATTCGAACTATTTTACTTTTAAGTTGAGCTGTGAACAGAAGACAAAAAAATTAATTTAAAGTCACTATATATTAAGAGATGAAACCCAGAAAATGAAATGGAAAAACTTTAAAAAAGAAATGTAAGAACTAACGTTAAAAAACATTAAGCTAAGCTGATTTAATAGCTTTGATAACTAAAATGTAAGCTAAGCTCAAGCTAGCTAAATGTAAGCTAGATAAATATCCGTTGATCTAAATGAACTACAATAAATCGAAAACGATGGCTAATCTTCGATTGAATAATCCATAAGGAGGAAATGGAGGTCCAATCTGAAAACATAAAAAAAAAACGTTAACTTGGTGAATAACACAAAATAATTTACTTACCTTTAAGCAATGCTGTAAAAAATGAGATTAAAAACATAAACTTAAAAAAATTTAATTCTGAAAATCAGTAAGTAAAATTGGAAAACTATTTATAAAAGTAAAAAATAATCTCGAACTAAATTAGTTCAAATAACTTATGACCCAAGATAATTAAAAATCTAAGATAAATAAAATCTAAGTTAAGCTAACTCTAATGATCAGTTTAGCCTTAATAAACTGCAATACAATGGTCCAACTTCGATTAAAAATTGACTGAATTCATATGAGGAAAAAAACGTGATCTGAAAACAAGAAAAAAAAAATTAATTGGGTGAAGTGCTCAAAATAAGTTACTCACCTTTTAGTTGAGCTAAGAATTAAAATTATGAAAGATTAAAAAATTAAGAATTAATTTAGTTATGTTAGTGGAAAAATAGAAAGGAAACCTAACAAAATATATAAAACTTTAATTTGGCTAAGTTAATTCAATTTTTCAAATAGCTAAAATCTAAGCTAAGCTAACAATAACTCCAGTTGGGTCTAGTTAAATTACGATATATAGAATAGGATGACTGCTATTTATTTTCTAATGGATCCATATAAGAAAAATGACGATTTTATCTGAAATCAGAAAAGAAATCATTAGCTTCAGGTGAATAACTCGAAATAACTAAATTAACTTAAAATAAGTGAATTTAATTAAAAAAATTAATAAATAAAATAATAATGATTTTATGAACAGAAAAAATGTCTAAATATTTGGTTATTTGGTCTAAGAAAAAATTATAAACAATAAGTGTTTTTGTGGTCTAAAATACGATAAAGAGAATACATCTATAATTCATCTTTAGTTTCGATTTGATTCAATCCATATGAAGGAGTTGATGAATCGATCTGAAATCAGAAAAAAATATTATTAGCTTGTTAAATAACTCAGCACAACTAACTTACCTTTTAGTTGAGCTGTGAACAGAAGACAATTTAAAAATAAAATAAATTAATTAAATGAGAAACCCAGAAAATAAAATGGGAAAACTTAAAAAAAAATGTAAGAATTAAAGTAAAAAAAGGATTTAACCAAGCTGATTTAGTAACTAAGATAATTAAAATGTAAGCTAAGCTAACCATAAATATCTGTTGATCTGAATAAACTAGCATAAATCGAATACGATGGCTAATCTTCAATTGATTGAATACTCCGTTTGAGGAAAATGGAGATCCTATCTGAAATCAGAAAAAAAAGTTAACTTGGTGAATAACACAAAATAATCTACTTACCTTTAAGCAATGCTGTAAAAAAGGCGATTAAAAAACATTAACTTAAAAAAAATATAGTTCTGAAAATCAATAAGTAAAATTGGAAAACTATTTAAAAAAGTAAGAAAATAATCTCGAACTAAATTAGTTCAAATAAATTATGACCCAAGATAATTAAAAATCTAAGTAAAGCTGACTCTAATGATCATCTTAGCCTATATAAACCACAATAACTAGAATACAATGGTCCATTTTCGATTACATATTGACTGAATCCTTAGAGAAAAATGAGGACTTGATCTGAAAATAAGAAAAAAAAAATAGTTGGGTGAAATGTTCATAATAAGTTACTCACCTTTTAGTTGAGCTAAGAATTAAAACATTTAGTTATGTTAGTGGAAAAATAGAAAGTAAACCTAAGAAAATGTATAAAACTTTAATTTGACTAAGATAATTCAATTTTTCAGATAGCTAAGATCTAAGCTAAGCTAACAATAAGTCCAGTTGGGTCTAATTAAACTATCGATATATCGAATAGGATGACTGCTATTTATCTTCTAATGGATCCATATAAGAAAAATGACGATTTTATCTGAAATCAGAAAACACATCATTAGCTTGGTGAATAACTCGAAATAAGTAAATTTACTTAAAATAAGTGAATTTAATTAAAATATGTGAAAAAATAAAAATGATTTAAAGCACAAAAACAGGTCTACATATTTAGTCTAAGAGAAATATTTAAATATGGTACTTTAACAACTAAGTTACGTAAAATTGAGCTAAGCCAACAATAAGTGCTAGTTTGTCCTAAACTACGATAAACAGAATACAATGATTCATCTTTGGTTTCGTATTGATTGAATCCATATGAAGGAATTGATAAAAACGATCTGAAATAAGCAAAAATATTATTAGCTTGTTAAATAACTCAGCACTACTAACTTTTAGTTGAGCTGTGAACAGAAGAAAATTTAAAAAAATTATCAAAATAAAAAATCAAGCTTAAGTAATGCTGTTGTTGGTTTAAGAAAAAGATTTAACTGAGCAAAAATAACTATGATAACTAAAACTAAACTAAACTAACAAAAAGTTCAGTTAGGCCCCAATAAACTACTACTAAAAATAGAATGTGATGATTCATCTTCGGTTTCGTATTGATTGAATCATTTTGAGAAGAATTAAGATTCGATCTGAAATGAGAAAAATAAATCAATTAGTTTGATTCTCTTTCTTTTTGATTCAAAAATGTCAAGAACTGTTATTCTATAAACTTCTATCTACCATTTAAGACCATTACAATGAAAAAAATCTATGAACTATTTTTTTCAAACTAGAAAATATAATACTATCAGGGAGTTCTTGATGGGGATTTAGAGAAAATAAAGGATCTCACCGAGTTCCATATGAAATCTGTTTTGAGATTGGTTCCGTTATTTTTTCGCTAGTTTTAAGAAATAATTTTGGGCTAAATATAAGCCTTTTAACTAAACTCGTTTTTCAAAAACAGGGGTTGCAATAGTAAAATTGAATTTTTTTTCTACTAAACTATGAATAGCTATTTCATTGAATTTAGCGTAGAATGAAAGATAGCAACTATAATTATTTAACATATTTTTATCATAATTTTCCAATCAAACATAAAACAGATTATTTTTTAAATAGGTAGTAGCCGTTTTTCATATCTATTCCCCGAGATATAACGTCCAAAAAATATTTATAAGCAGTACCTATTCAAATATTATATACACAACTTTCTTGAAGGAAAAATACGAAAAAGAAGAAAAACTCACAGCACGTATCATTTAACTAGAGATGATAAAAGTCAATGAGGCATCGTTGTAAATGCGATCCTATTTTTTTTTCAACATATAACGAACTTATTTATAATATTGAACGATTCTTTTTGATTCAAATATGTCAAGAACTGTTATTCTATAAATTTCTATCTACCATTTAACTTTTATAGAATCAATTGGAGAAAAATGATGATTCGAACTATTTTACTGACCTTTAAGTTGAGCTGTAAAAAAAGGAAAATTAAAATAAATAATTTAAATTAAGTAAATAAAGTGACGAAATCCAGAAAATAAATTGGAAACACTTTAAAAAAGAAATGTAAGAATTAAAGTTGAAAAAAACTAAGCTGAATTAAGAGTACTTAAGATAACTTAAATCTAAGCTAAAATTTAGTATCTTTAGTATACTTTAGTATAAACTACAATAAATCGAATACGATGGCTAATCTTCAATTCTCCTTCTATTAAATAACTCCTGTTGGGAAATCGGAAATCCAATCTGAAATAAAAAAAGGAGTTAAATTGGTGAATTCACACAACATAATTGACTTACCTTTAAGCAAAGCTGTAAAAAAGACAAATAAAAAAATTAACTTAAAAAAGAAATCTAAGAATTTTAAGAGTTAAAAAAACATTTAACTAAGCTGATTTAGTAGCAATGATAACTAAAATGTAAGCTAAGCTAACCATAAATATCCGTTGATCTAAATAAACTACCATAAATCGAATACGATGGCTAATCTTCAATTGATTGAATACTTCGTTTGAGGAAAATGGAGATCCTGCCTGAAATCAGAAAAAAAAAGTTAACTGGATAAGCAACACAAAATAATTTACTTACCTTTAAGCAATGCTATAAAAAAGACGATTAAAAAAATAACTTAAAAAGAAGGAAAATTTAGTTCTGAAAATCAATAAATAAAATTCTTAAACTATTTATAAAATGAAGAAAATAATCTCGAACTAAATTAGTTCAAATAAATTATGACCCAAGATAATTAAAAATCTAAGTTAAGCTAACTCTTATGATCACTTTAGTCTAAATAAACTACAATAACTAAAATACAATGGGTCATCTTCGATTACATATTGACTGAATCCATATGAGAAAATGGAGACTTGATCTGAAAACAAAAAAAAAAAACAAAACAAAAAAAATTAGTTGGGTGAAATGCTTAAAATAAGTTACTCACCTTTTATTTCATCTGAGAAAAGAAAGCAATTAAAACATTTAGTTAAGTTAGTGGAAAAATAGAAAGAAACCTAATATTCTAAGATACGAACCTACATCGACCTTCACAGAGCTGATAATAGAATGGAACCTATTTTATAACTGTTATTCTATAAACTTCTATCTACCATTTAAGACCATTACAATGAAAAAAATCTATGAACTATTTATTTCAAACTAGAAAATATAATACTATCAGGGAGTTCTTGATGGGAATTTAGAGAAAATAAAGGGTCTCACCAACTTCCATATGAAATCTGCACCAGCATTTTTTTTGAGATTGGTTCCGTTATTTTGTCGCTAGTTTTAAGAAATAATTTTGGGCTAAATATAAGCCTTTAAAACCGAGTCGCTTTTTGAAAAACAGGGGTTACAATTGTTAAATTGAAATTTTTTTTCTACTAAACTATGAATAGATATTTCAATGAAACTAGCGTAGAATGAAAGATGGCAACTATAATTATTTAACATATTTTTATCATAATTTTCCAATCAAACATAAAACAGATTTTTTTTTAATAGGTAGTGGTTTTTCATAGCTATTCCCCGAGGTATAACGTCCAAAAAAATATTTATAAGCAGTGCTTATTCAAATATTATATATAACAAGTATATGAGTGTAGATGGGTGCATCATATTAAAAAAAAATTAAATATTTGTATTGGTATACAAACATATGGTATTCTAGCGCTAGCCAATTAGTCCGTCATTGGATAGTTTCCCTTAACAAAAAAAGATTCTCTTAATTAAGGTATTCTTAAGGCATTCCTTAAGGAGCATTCATAAACGCGGTGCTTTATAGTCTACATAAACTTCATTTTAAGAATCTAAAATGATTCATCTTTGATTGAACCTCTATGAGACGATGAAGATTGGATCTGAAATGAGACAAAAACAAAAGTTAGTGTGGTTATTTAGACTAAATACTTTATTTACCTTTAAATTTTTGCTGAAAACAAATCAAAATTGAAAAATTATCAAAAACAATTACAATATTGATATAAATAATGTCTTATGTTAGTCTTTGAGTTAATGACTAATAATCCGAAATAAAAGAAGCTTCAATCTTGATGTCAACCTTCATTAATGGACATTATATCAAAATAAAATTGAAAACCCCAGAGTTACTTTGAAAATCAAAACAAAATAAAGAATTTTTGTTTAACAGCTCCATTGACGTATTTAAACTAAAGCTTATACAAAGCTTACTAAACTTGTATCAAATTTGAACTTAATAAACTACAATGATTCATCTTCGATTTCTTATTGCTACGTTTTATAGTTAATACTTGCTAAATATTCTAAAAGATTTGAAAAGATATTGGTAGACGAAGAGAAAATTCAAATGTATAAAACGTTAATTAAGCTAAGTTATTTTAATTTTTTACATAGCTAAAATCTAAGCTACGCAGAAGTTCAGTTGGGCCTAAGTAAACTACGGTTTATAGAATACGATGACTGCTCTTCAACATTTAATTGATCAATTGGAGAAAAATGGTGATTTAATCTGAAATCAGAAAAAAAATAATTAGTTTGATGAATAACTCGAACTATTTTACTTACTTTTAAGTTAAGCTGTGAACAGAAGACAATTTAAAAAAAATTAATTTAAACTGAGTATATATTAAGTGATGAAACCCAGAAACAACATTTAACCAAGCTGATTTAATAGCTTTGATAACTAAAATGTAAGCTAAGCTAATGATAAATATCCGTTGATCTAAATAAACTACAATAAATCGAAAACGATGGCTAATCTTCGATTGAATAATCCATAAGGAGGAAATGGAGGTTCAATCTGAAAACATAAAAAAAATGTTAACTTGGTGAATAACACAAAATAATTTATTTACTTTTAAGCAATGCTGTAAAAAATGCGATTAAAAACATTAACTTAAAAAAATGTAGTTCTGAAAATCAATAAGTAAAATTGGAAAACTATTTATAAAAGTAAAAAATAATCTCGAACTAAATTAGTTCAAATAACTTATGACCCAAGATAATTAAAAATCTAAGATAAATAAAATCTAAGTTAAGCTAACTCTAATGATCAGTTTAGCCTTAATAAACTGCAATAACTAGAATACAATAGCCCATCTTCGATTACAAATTGACTGAATTCATATGAGAAAAAGAGGTGATCTGAAAACAAGAAAAAAAAATTAGTTGGGTGAAGTGCTCAAAATAAGTTACTCACCTTTTAGTTGAGCTAAGAATTAAAATTATGAAAGATTAAGAAATTAAGAATTAATTTAGTTATGTTAGTGGAAAAATAAAAAGTAAACCTAAGAAAATGTATAAAACTTTAATTTGGCTAAGTTAATTCAATTTTTCAAATAGCTAAAATCTAAGATAAGCTAACAATAACTCAAGTTGGGTCTAGTTAAACTACGATATATAGAATAGGATGACTGCTATTTATCTTCTAATGGATTCATATAAGCAAAATGACGATTTTATCTGAAATCAGAAAAGAAATCATTAATTACAGGTGAATAACTCGAAATAACTAAATTAACTAAAAAAATAAGTGAATTTAGGTCTAAGAAAAATATTTAAATTTGGTACTTTAACTTAGTTATACGTAAATTTAAGCTAAGCCAGCAATAAGTTAGTTTAGCCTACACTACGATAAAAATAGAATAGGTGCAATGATTCATCTGTGGTTTCGTATTGATTCATCCATATGAATTGATTCACCGATCTAAAATCAGAAAAAATATTATTAGCTTGTTAAATAACTCAGCACTACTAACTTATCTTTTAGTTGAGCTGTGAAAAGAAGACAATTTAAAAATATTATCATAATAAAAAATCAAGTTTAAATAATGTTAATGTTGGTTTCAGAAAAAGATTTAACTGAGCTAATTTAATAACTATAATTAGTTAAATAAACCAAAGATAAGATGTTGTACTGTAAAATGTTATTATTAATTTTAGTTAGGATCGTAGAAGTTAAAAATATAAATTATGGATAATAATGAAAAATAAAGATTAAGTAAGTCAAATAGTAAATAAATTTAAAAAATTGATGTCTCAATTAATCTAATGAGATTTAAATTCATGTTAATCTAATGTAAGACCCATTGGTATTTTTTGCAAAAAATTAAAAGTATCTAACAATAAGAAATCGATGAGTCGATTATTACAAATACGAAATTTAACACCTCCAATCTGAAACAGAAACGCAACCAATATTAGATTCAATATTTAAGATGATATATCAAGTTTAACTAAAATAGGAAGAATATTTATATGAAAAATCATATGGTTAAATCCCCATTAGGCTTAAGCTAACATAATGTGTGTTAAGATTTGTTCTAAATATAATATTTTTTTTTTTAAACACGACGAACATTCATTTTCGATTTCTCTTTGATTGAATCCTTATAAGAAAGATGAAGATTGGATTTGAAATCTAAAAAAAAAAAACAATAAGTTTGGTAAATAAGCCAAAATAGTTTGCTTACCATTTTAATTAAGCTGAAAAAAAGTTGAAATTATATAAAAAAAAAGTTCAATTAATAAGTTATTCAAAATGAGTAAAATGTTTAAGAACAAATATTATTGACTAATGTGTGTTAAATCTAATTAGAATTTAAATAAATCGTTATAGTAGTGAATACTAGGTAATAATTCTAATTTTATAAGAGAAGATCAGGGTAGGCGAAGATCATTGAACAAATTCGGTTGTTGATTTGATAACAAGAACAGCGAGAACGACAACTTCAATCTAGAACAAAGACAGAAAAAAGAACTGAAATGTTTGTTTTGCTAATAATTGAGTCGCTTATTTTGGAATTGGCTCAAGTTTTTTTATTATAATAACAACTTATATGCAATTTTAATCTTTAATTATGTAATTATGATACTAAAAACATTTTAAAAGCACATGACGAGCATTTGAAATGGACCTCTTTTAAAATAAACAATTCTAATAACCAAATACTTGAAGTATTACCATCAAGGAAAGAATGCCGGATTCATCCTCCATATTCACCTGTGAGGCGAAAGCGATCCTGATGATCAGAAATGAGGATGATCATTCAGCGGCGAAATGCGTAATATCTCTTATTAAAAATTAAATGAATCCACAAAATATTTTAATTGCATAAACCCGTTTTCATTTCAATAAATACCTCAAAATCCGTTTACAAAATCTTTAAACATCGATCACATCCTAATATTTATACTATAAGAAATTATGGTTTTCGCATAAAAACATCTCAAAGAAGAAAATTATCTATAAATTTACGAATTTCGTAAAGAAAAACCATGGAAAAACGGAAAAATTCACAGCACTTCACATGTAACTTAACACGACAAATGTCAACAAGGCGCCTCTGTAAATGCGTTCGTATTTTGTTTTTGTTTCACCGAACAATGCATAACGTATTTAATTGACGGTTCTTTTTGATTCCAGAATCGTTAAACAATAAACTTCTTTATTACCATTCAAATGTCAAAATTTTAATCTATTTTTGTTGGGCTTAAATTTCGAGACTTATAAAAATATTTTAGAATAATATTCAGTTCTATGGGATAAATAACTTCTTACATAAACAACTAAACAAAATTAAATGAAATTTTAATTGAAGATGTATGAGATCTTAAGATCACATATTAAATATTATTTCCAATAAACTTCCAATTAATTCTATTAAATTTTTGAACTCATTTTTTCAATGAGATTCAACAGACATTATTATAGATATATTTGATAATTTGGTCAGGGAAAAAAATCCAAATTTCCAGTAGATTGATGTAGTGATCGATACCTCGTGAAGTATCGATCAAATAAATTTAGATTTACGCTTGTTGTCAAGGTGACATTTCACACTAAAATATATGCACTTTATAACTATACATATATGTACAGCCTCCTATATGTATATACGGATTCCCAACTTTCACCTCAGAACCGTCCTTATTTGAATTTTCCCAGGAAAAAGTTTCAAATAAAAGTTGTAGCCATTAATGAATCTAAGAACTATAGTAAGTTTAAAAAAAATCGTTAGAGCCGTTTTCGAAAAAATTAAAAAAGCTCAAAAACCTCTAGAATAAAGCGGAGCTTTTGGTTAACAGATTTTAACCAAAAGCTTCGCGGCACAACTAGGTATTATATGGAGGCCAAATTCCAAATTTTGTGTAATTCGGATAAAGCTTTCGATACGATATGGCTGTCACACACACATTTTTCTCAAAACCACTTATTTGGACTCAGGGGACCTCAAAACATGTATTTCCAGTGTAAGCTCGAATTCGAAAATACGATCCAATTACAATACTTCAATTACTATAGGTATACCTAGTAGTAAAAAAAAGTTAAAATATCTGCTGCGAGGCGTCACAGTACTTTTTTAATTATATATATATATATATAAGACTTCCCAACATTTACCCCAGAACTGCCCTTATTCGAATTTTCCCAGGAAAAAGATTCTAATAAAAGTTGTAGCCACTAATGAGTCTAAGAACCATAGTAAGTTAAAAGAAAATCGTTGGAGCCGTTTTCAAAAAATCTTGAAAAAGCTCAAAAACTCTTAGAATAAAGTGGATCTTTCGGTTAACTGATTTCCATCAAAAGCTTCGCGGCACAACTAGGTACAATATGGAGGATAAATTCCAAGCTTAGTGTAATTCGGATAAAGCTTTCGATACAATATGGCTGTCACACACACACACACAGAAATGTTTCCAAAAACCACTTTTTTGGATTCATGAAACCTTAAAACATGTATTTCCGGTAAAAGCTCAAGTTCAAAAATTCGACCCGATTACAATACCTCCTTTACTATATCGTGTCACAAGTTTAAGAATGTGCCGCCGTATGTCTTGGGGAATGTCGCCATTTTATGACTCTGGGGGTTGGCAAGAACCCCTGTTGCACGGATGAGGTGAACAATGGTGGAGCGGGATAGCAGGACATGAAAGCTGCTTCTAGAAATCTCTCCATTGAATTATTAATAGATGAGACAAAGACTGACACCAAAACAATGGAATTGAATATTTTAATAATGGAAAATTTATCGTTTGAAATGTTCGAGAACAGTGATTGGTTGAAATAAGCCGACATTACGACTGAACGTGATCAGGGTTAAAATAAATAGTGTGAGTGATCAGTGCTTAAATAAATAGTGAACAGTGTGAAATAAATTGTGAACATTGTAAATAAGTGAAGCAGTGCAATAGTGAGTGACAATAATTAGTGTTGCAACTTGCATTCATTCTCAATCCAATGCCCCTCTAACTATATTTATCAATACAAAATAACAAAGATCTGAAGAAATAAATTGATGAAAAAATGTTTTTCTATTTTATCATAATAATAATCAAATACTCCATTCTAATGCAAGTCGAGCGCATTGAGTACACCACTTAAATGTCTCGATTCAGTTATTTTTTAATTGAAGACATTAAAAAGCAGAGACCAAAGTATAAGTGCACATTTAATTTGAATTTCTCTCATAAAAATGCATTGAAACGATTGGGAAATTTAAACTTAGCGATCTCATGCTGTGCTTGTAGTTAATAACAGTTTAAAATAAGCGTAGTTATTTCTTGGAAAAGTTTCTTGCAATGAATAACACAACAAATATTTGCAACGCTAATATTTATAAGAGATTGTTCCATGAACATTTAGAAGTATCCATATTTATATCCTTCAAAGCATTTTTCATTTCGATCCAAATAATTAATTTTTTTCAAATGTTTGATTTAAAAGCTTCATAAACAATTATATCACTTAAATTTTTAATTTCTTGACCCATTTAAATTTCAATGTCTCCAATTATTAAACAAACAAAAAATCTATTAATGATAGCAATTAGATGGAAAATGATTTTCAGGTAGTCAATGAAATTGTTATTATGTTACATGCGTTTTACATACTAAGTGCATCTATATATAAATATAATTTTCAGGAGATTATATAACGCATTCCTTGCAACTTGAAGCACTTAACAAATCTTTCATTAGTCCCAAATCAATGATTCATTAAAAATATTTAATCATTAATCGTCAAATAAACGGATTGTGCAAAACAATAAATCAAATCATTAAATAATTGAAATTGAGAAAATTATCTCACGACTATATGAAGATAATTAACGAGCAAATAAGGTCATTGGCGTTTTCAAAAAAAGGCAAATTGAATTTTCAAGTTTGATTTGTTCTCTGATGTCTATTCGGAGCCTATATGAAATAATCGGTAATTAAATTAAATTATTTTATTATTTTATCTGTGAAGAGTGAAGGATCGACTTGGTCTTGAATTGAATAGACATATATACGCAGGTTGTCAGCCGGGGACAGCCTTGAAAAAATGGCCTCTTCGTACAACAATTAACGTGTACATATTTCTGATTAATTTTTTGTTTTTGCTCCTCTCTTGTTCATTTTCTGTTGATGGCTTGCAATGAATTATTGCACTTGATGCTACCTGTATATGTACACGGGGAGGGTAGTGCAATTATTATTTAAGCGGCGATTTGCAGGTTGTTGTTGTTGTTGTTGCAAGGCGATGAGAGATCGAGGATGCCTGATCAAATGAGATGAGTACAGGTGTGTTGACCGTCGATGAATGTTGGTGGCATGTTTTGCAGCATTTATCATTAAATAACTTTCAAATTTTATACATAAACTAGTTGATACCCGCCCGCTTCGCAGAGCGTATCTAAATTAATCTGATTGAATAATAGAAAATTTTACCCAAAATAAGAAATTAAGCTATTTTTACAAAAAAAAAAGATAATTTGATATTTCTAGACCTTTATTTCATAGAAAGTTTATGAAAATCCGTTAAACAACTTTTCCAGGAACAGGTATAAGCTATCTTATAGGTGGGATCTTTACGTTTTTTTTTGTATATTGTAAAATATTAAGAAAATTTAAAGCCTTGAGAACCTTTCACACCAAATGTCATATGAAATCATTTATTAATTTTAGTAGAATGGATTAGTAGCTATCCTTTAGGAAGTGTACCTTTTTTAGAATCAATAATATTTAATGTCTTATCTTAAGATTTGATTTGGTATCAGGTTTGGTTGCCTTAGGTTTATTATTCTAGGATATAGTATTAAGGCCATTTTGTCTTATCGGCAAGTCTGCTATTTCCCGGGCTCTAAGATTAGACAACGAACTCTTATAGATTTTCAAAATAAATTGAAAATTAAGAATAAAGTTTTTTGGTAAAAAAACAACGCGATGGCCACATCTAAGTTGCTATTTTCTCTTGAAAAATAAGTTGGGCTGGATTTCTTTTTGTACTGGGAGCTCTGCCTAACAGCTTCACCTTTCTTAGTCAAACTACTAATCGGGATCACTTAAGTCAAACTGTCTGTTTTTGTTATTTATTCTTACGGGTCTCATTTTTGAACAAAGATATTTATTTTTATGAATGAAATCATATTTACTGCAGAGGATTTCCTTTTCCTCCCTCGACAATTCGAACGTTTACTCAGCCGAAATATTAATAATATATTAACTACTCGTAAATTCACAATGGATTTATGGTTTCTAGGAATTTAACCTATCGCTATACTTCTATTATGGTTATTATTTTCAAATTTGCAAACATTAATTTATAAGAATAACAAATTACATAATTTAAAATCATGTCGTCTCTACGATATGTTAGTATATGTACATTGTAGCACAACTGCCTGTCGATGTATGTTTTTCGTTGCGAAGTTTTTATAGTTTTTATTTTTTTGCTCAGAAAATCAACATTTTTTCGGAAAAAAAAGTATTTTAAAGCACTTCTTGTAATATTTACTACTTGTAGTGAAAATCTCGTCCAAATCGGACCAGCCGTTTTCAAGTTTGCCAGGAACAAACAAACAGACAGAAAAAACTATTCGAAATAAAAAGTATCCTTTAATGTAAGTTACAATATTTAATAACTTTTTGTGAAAATTCCATTCTAATCGGCTTAGCTGTTTTCAAGTTTATCCTGGACAAACCCTGTTATTACCCTGTTTTTTTGGGTGTAAATGTAAATGGCATTTATTTTTTTGTATTAAATATATGAAAATGTAGGTAATAAAGAGTATTCAACAAAACACCTTAAATTTTTTAGATTAGATAAAAATCTTAGCTGGGAAAAATGATTCCGTTTTTCGTTCTCTTGCGCAGGAGAGATGGAACGTTTTTATTATATAGGTATTCAAGTAGTAAAAATCTTCAATCTTATTATTGGTATAGATTAATAAGGCATTGTGATTTTTCAGAGCTCTCTTAATAGACAGGCTTTTTAAGCAGCTACAATTTTGCGTGAACGAAGTCACGGGTAGCTACTATTTTATTTATATATTTGTTTGTAGATTAAAACAGCTGACTAGTTAGAGACTACTTAATTGAATTAGGTTTCATATCTATTTGTTTTTGATGAAGTGCTTACAACTAGCGTTGAGACTCGTTTTGACTGATTGAGATGAAGGTAGTCTTATCCGTATGTACGCATTTAAACCTATTACATTGGAAGTTTTTCTTAATCCTTACAAAATCAACATACCACTCACATATATAATATGATTTTTAAGAGTCGTTGAGCTATTATTGAGTAAACATTTTAAACATATTTGTGGGTGTTAGGTCATAGGCTTTTTTTTACACAACCCTAGCATATATCCTATACATATGTATATTAAAATAAAAATTTATGGTAATGAAAAAAGATAACTAATGCCCGACCGCTTCACTGAACGTAACAATATTGAGCTTAAGAAGAATCTAAATTTTAAAAAAAAATTGATTGTCTGTAAAGTCGGTTTACGGACGACAGTTTTACGTGATAACGTCAAAAATAACACCTAATTGATGAAAAAATTGCGTACTTTTATGAATTGAATTATAATCACTGAATTATCATTACTTTGTATAATACAAAGGAGTTAATTGAAAGTTAACAACTTTTTCAAAATGAAATCAGACTGAAAATTATGAAAGAAAAAATCAATTAAATCTTATTAAGTAAATTGTAAAAGAAAAACACAAAACACGTTGTCTAGGATTCAATAATAATATCGTGCCTCTCTATCACTTATATCGCGTTCTCGCTTTCACGCACAGGCTCAAATGGAACGTACCAAAATGGACGATCTTTTTCAGACTGGCTGCCGTATTCATCAATTTATAAGACGTTATCACGTCAAAAATCCGCCTAGCTAATTTGACAGACAAAAGACAATAGTTATCTTTCAGAAAACTTAAATTTTTCGAATTTACAAATACTTTCATGTACGGTTCCAGTACTTTCAACCAATTCGATCTAATTAGGTGTTCTTACAACTAGAACCGTTCCCAACTGGGACCTTACAAAATTCAGCAAATCGGCAAGTCAAAGCTAAAACTGTAGTGTATGCAAAAGATTGTTACAGGCTTCGCTTGCTAGCAATAATTGAGTTATGACTTTATTTTATACTGACTCCCACCCCCTTTATTTGAATTTTCTTAGAAAAAAGTTTCGACCAAAAGTTGTAGGCTTTGATGAGTATTATAACTGAAGCAAGTATAAAGAAAATCGTTAGAGCCTTATTCGAAACAAATGGAAAAACCCCATGATGACGCTTTCTGCTCCTACTCTCTTCCCTATACCCCCTTTTGTTTTAAATTTTGCCAGGAAAAAGTTTTAACTAAAAGTTGTAGATATTGATAAGTCTACGAACTGTAGCTAGTTTAAAGAAAAGCATTAGAGCCGTTTTCGAAAAAAATAGAAAAAAACCCAAATATTCATAGTGGGGCTTCCTGCTAGAAGATTTCATCCAAAATTTTTGTGACACAACTAAATAAAATATAAAAGCAAACTAATAATTTTGGCGAAATTGATGCATGATAAAATTGTATCTTACATTTCCTAATTGAAGTAATTTTTTAACAGTTAAGGACTTTCAAATCACGCTGTTTAGTATTATTTTTCCTCTTTTCTAAAAATATATAATAAAACTAGTAGTTGCCCGCTGCATTCGCCACTAAAAATTTTATCTCAATAAAATGTTTAATATGAGAATAATCATGTTAAAAGCCGGTTCGAGCAAATAGGCATGTTTGAATGCCGTGCGCTGTGTCAACTTACCCCTAACAACGTTTTGAATGCGTAAATAGGGATAACAGAGAGAGTTGTCGTCATACTGAAACATGCAGGGCAAGCCTGTTAGCCATTAAGTTGGCATAGCGACATCCCAATCTGCACGGACGCACGCCAAGAAAAGGAATTTATATGTATATATAATATATTTTTTTTTTCGTTTTTTTTTCATACAATAGCATATTTTTTTCTTTCTGTAAGATTTGATTAAACTTCAACGTCCATTCATATGTATTGATACGCTTATTACATTACAAACAAGTCTCAATTTTCCTCAGGAGTGTTAAATTGATTGATCAACAAAAAATGCTTGAACGTATAGCGCCACATTGGCATATTAATTATTGTGTTAATTAATCGCCAACATTAATATTGCATCAATCGATTACAATTCCTCATCATATACATGAACACAGAAAATTTCCTCTCGATCATTTCAACACGACAACAATATTTATAATTTATTAAATATCTTGTTAATGTAACGCATTTAGACTTCTTCGTCTTAAGAATGTTTCGTCCATAATTTACCAGTCTCCTGCGGAGGCTTAATTTATATATAATTTGTATATTTATTACATTCTTTTACCGTTTCATTTCATTTCCAACCAATAAATTTATATTATATGCTTTATATTAAATCATGGAGTCTCTCTTGACTTCTGCTAAATATAACAGGATAACGTTGCTTCTTGTACTCTTTTCAGAAGGAACGATTATTCAGTGTTTGAACGACAAAAAACGGTCAAGAAATACGCTTAAAATAAAATTTTTAAATTTACGATTCTATCTTGTTTCCTTTATATAGAAACATTGTTAAGGCTGTCATTTGTTATTGTAAACAATCAAGTTACCTTTTGTTTTTTTAAACAATACTAAGTTTTGTAGTAATAGTAAAAAAGAAAACTTGTAAGTACTTAAAAGACGTATATAAGAGGCGAAAATCTTTATATCTTCGTTCTGATTTAATCCACCATTGCACAACTACTGCATACATTAATTACGTTAAATTGAGGGTTTTGTTGGGATTTTAAGGAAGGACTTGAACTAAATTTCTATAATTACGATTATATATTGTTACACGCCTAATATATGCTTATGGTAGTATGCGTGTGTTTGTGCGGGGTGAGACTTCCCAACAAAGTTCATCTTATCTGACTTCCCGCTGCGTTCTCACCGAAGCGTGAAGGGTAGATAAAGGGGCTGTGTTCTACCTGGCAAAGAAAAAGTTCTTGATAATTTTTTAGGGATTTTCTTTGGCGTCAGCCTCCTCCTGTGTGTTCACCGAAAAGTGAAAGGTAAGCAAGAGAAGAGTGGTCAACATATAAGACAAAAGATAAATCTTGGAATTTGTCTAAGGACTTTTTAATGTAAAAAATGATAGAAAGGGGATAATCTAGCGCTTGAATATTCTACTCGGGAAAAAAGGTTTTTGTCTAATCATATATAATCAGATCTGAAAATTGACCAGGTATAATCATATATAATTATATATGATTGGACAAAACTATTTTTCCCGGGCAATCAATTACTACAAGCAAAAGCAGATTTTTCAAGAGTATTATTATAAAAACTAAATAAAATAATATGAGTGAGTGCCCGACAAAAAATATTTTTGTCTAATCATATATAATCAGTTCTGAAAATTGTCCAGGTATGATCATATATAATTGCTTATATATGATTAGACAAAAATATTTTTTGTCGGGCACTCAATTATATTAATATCCCAATAGTATCCTAGTAATATTTAGTACTTGGTGTTTTTATTGTATTTTATTTAGTTTTTATAAAAAAAACTCCCGAAAAATGTGCTTTTGCTTGTAGTAAGTGATGGTTTATGAAAAAATTTTTTTATGTAATCATATATAATTATATATAAATATATGATCATACCTGGCCAATTTTCAGATCTGATTATATATGATTATATATGATTATATATGATTAGACAAAAACATTTTTTCCGGGTAGAGCACCTCCGAGCCTATATATTGTAGCCAAATCAGTTCAGTTGAAAATAAATAGTGAGTGATAGTGAACTAGTGATGCACAGTGACATATAAGCAGTGAGTGACCATCAGTGAATAAGTGACAATTTAAACAGTGAAATAAACCATTGTTAAAGTGTATATAAAAAAGTGTAATATAGAGTAAAATAAATAAATAAACATTTATATAAAATAAATTGTTGTCATTAAGCGCAAATCCTAAGAATCTGTCAAAATAACTATAGTAAAAACGTAGCCATACTGTTTTTCAATGTACATAACAATAATGAAAATCATCATTTGTTTTATTTAACAATTCGTTTTTCTTTTTTGTACTACTAGATCTAAAATGAAAGTCTTGATAAGGTTAAAAGGAAATTGGTCTGTGTGTGTAAGAGCAATATATCGTATCGAAAGCTTTATCTAAACTTCATCAAATTTGGAATTTTGCTTTCATATATCTAATTGAACCACGAAGCTTTTGGTTAAAATCGGCTAGCAGGAAGCCTTATGGGTTTTTAGGTCTTTCAATTTTTTTAACGATTTTTATTTAATTTAGGCACGTTAAGTAAAGCGGGCGGGTATCATCTAGTCTTATATAGATTAGAATGTTTAATAACGTTATCCTTAACTGTTAACTCAACCACAGCCCTGTAATTATTTTCCGGTCACTCAATTAAATGTAAAACAATAGAAATACGTCATCATAGTGCTAAGCCAATAGACAACTGAAAATCGGGTGTTCACTTGTTCGGTTTTTAGATCAATAAAGGTGGTTCTATTTTTGACGACCAAAACAAAACAAAACAAAAAATCAGATTATAGGTGTTACGGCATTCAAGAAAAGGAAGGGCTCTGGGTCAAAAATCTCGGCCACACGTAGGCATTGACATTGACCATTGCGAAATTGTTTTCAACTTGCATCAACAAGTTCACGTATTCAGGTTGACAATAAATGTGCAACAATATATTAACGAAAAAAAAAAAATCGCTGAATTTATTTGAGAGGGTGGGGAGGAGGATATGGAAAAAATGCAAACTTGTTCTTCTCGGCTCGTTAATTAGCTGTTCATGGCGCTATTAAGATAAAAATTGATTGTATCAACTGTTTCAAAAAAAAAAAAAAAAAAAAAAATACAAACGGTGAAATGAAATATTTTCTTGTTGCAAAAACTTAAATCAGTTTTTTTTTTGGGGGGGGGGGGGTTTGCTGCAGAACTCTGGGTGTGTAAAGATTAACAAAGTATTTTGAGACTGTCTAAGATTAATTGCTATTAAGTAGTGATGAAAACCATGAACAGTGCAGGAGCACAAAAAATTTTTATATATTATACGCGATTAGTATTAAGAGTCAATGAGTAACTCTAAAATTTGATTGGTTTCATCGTTTTTTTTTTTTTTTTTGTTAGCGTGAATTTTATCTATAGAATTTTATCTCTTCGTGTTTGAGATGTACCTACCTACAATAACTCTTGAGGTTACATATATAACATCATGTTGTTTGAACTTGTGTGAGAATTTATTGCTTGCGTTCTTGGTCTATTAATTCAAATTTACATCCCATAAATTTGGTTTTGATTCCAAATATTTAGGTTAGAATAATTTTTCTTTAGTATTTTTAGGTTATAAGACTGCAGAAAGGTCATTTTTGAAATTTTGGCTTAGAAAGAAAAAAAAAATTAGTGATGTTATTTTGAGTCTCCTAACGAACTTTACACTTGTTTCTCTCATATTTAAAAACCTACATTTTTTTCGTAGTAGGCTTTTAAAATGACACTTTTTCAACCAATAAGCCAATATGGTCTCTTATAACAGATGAACATAGACAAAAAAAATCTAGCCTACTGCAATTTACTTTATAAAAATGAATTTCCTTAACAATTTTAGAAATGTACTTTTTAAAAATTGAATTTTAATCAAATGAATAATTCATAAATTTAATTGAAAATTTTTTAGGTTAGAAAAATCAAAGATGGTAATCTTTAATTTTTTTTTCTTTAAGTAGGTACCTATTAAGATTGCTCAGAATTTTCCTTGAAAATTTCGTTTAAACAATTGGTGGTCTCAAAGAAAAAAAATTGAAAGCTTAAAGGCAGTAATGTTTATTAAACTCGACCACTATTTAGATATGGGCTTATGTGGAAGTCAGGTAGCGCTAAAAGCGATCGTCAACACAATGATCAGCTGTTGGAGTGTCGGCAACTCCTGGAGGACCTGGCAAAGTACAACCGAGTCAAACTTGGTTGGGTGCCGGGGCATAAGGGAGATGAGGGCAATAAAGACGCTGCTATTTGCGCTGTTTCAATTATATCACTCATGGGTCTAGAGCCTGGAGTGAGGATCACCAATTCTTCTGTCAAAAGGACGATGACAAGTTGGCTGGGAAGACAGTCAGAAAATCAGAGTACGGTCAGAAACTCAGCAAGGGAATGAGGTGGAGAATTGACCCTTCGCTCACTGCTGAGATATTACGACTGGGAAAGAACTAACTCAGGACAGTGACGGGACTGTGGACTGAGAAAGCATCTGCAAACTATTGGGGTGTCTCAACAAGACCCCAAATGCAGACTGTGAAAAAGAGGATAAAAACGCAACTCATGTCATTTTTGACGGTAAAGCCCTCAAAAAGTGGCGACACCTGTATGGAATAAATGACACCCAAACAAGCACCCATCGGGCATAAAGCTTACACGAAAAAAAATCTGTTGTAGATTTAACAACATTCCTTGTTAATTTAACAACATTAACTAGTATTATATAGGATGACACTACGTGTGGTAACGTTTACCAGTTAAGTGTAGTTAAATAAACTGTAGTATTATTTACAACACGAACTAGTAAAAATGTAGTTGAATTTTTGACACTTGCATTTATTTGTCAAAATTATAGGTTATGTTGTACGCGCCGCATGCGCACCATTAAAAATCATAAAAATATAATTAAAAAAAAAGTAAAGATGGCTCTGATGTTTTTTTTCTCAGCCGTTTTACAAGGTTTTACAACAAAATGGAGTAAATGGTACACTGTATATAGTATTATTTACAACAAAAATGGTAACGATTACAGATTTGTTAAAATTCGTGGCGTAACAGAAACGCCAAAATTTGTTAATTGTACAACACTCAGCAGTTGTAACAGCTACATATATTTACTACACTATGGTAGTAAAAAATACTATACGTTAGAGCTGAATACATCAACATGTGTTATCTGCTGTTACATTTGTGATTATAGTGAACACAAAGTGCAGTAAAATTATTACTAGTTTAGTGTTGTAAATTTTACACCACTACTTTTTCCGTGTAGTACAGGGACTGCTTCTGCTAAGTAGAATTCTGAACCTAGAACATGCAAATGTCCTTGTACAATAGGGATACATGACCAGAAATGGAGTACAATAAGCCCAGGGCTGTAGTGCGGAGTATGTAGTATGCTTTGAAAAAAACATTTTCCAACTAATAAGAAGTCCATAGTCCCATATAACAAATGAGCATAAATAAAATAAGCATAGCCCACTAACTTAAAAAAAGTATACCTATAGATTTCCATAATCATTCTAGAGAAGTCTTTAATGAAAGTGAAGGAAAATATGAAAAGTATTTTTATTTCAAATCTTCAATTTATAAAGGTTTTGATAGAAAATAATTAGGTTAGAATAATTTTTTTAAAATATTAGCAAGTAATGGGATTCCTGAAAACTTTACTTGAAAATAAAAAAGTGTTAAGACAATTTTTTGAAAGACCGTGATGCTTTATTGAGTTTAGTAACGAACAAGTCAATCATAAAAAATACTTTTTATAGCATCTTAAGCCTTTTAAGCTTCACATCTGTGCATCATCAATAATTTTTTTTTACTTATTTTATTACTAATTTTATTAGATCTATTGAAGTCTATAGAAGTCTATATTGAAATCTATAAAATCTATTGAAGTCAATGAAATTTGTGGCGACGACATACATACATAGTCCGCAAATTACACATAGCGATCAGTAAGTATAGAAAAGACTTAAGAACAAGGGGAAATTATTCTCATATGCCAAAAAAAACAAATTTTGTTATTATAGTAAGCTTTGAAAACAACATGTTTTAATAACGCCTCATAAAAGTTGAACATAGCTTAATATAACTAGCCTACTTCAATGTACTTTGTCATACAGTATTATGCCAAGGGTTCTGATTAATTTTTCAGGAAAACTTATAAAGATTATAAATACGATTTTTTTTTCTTACTTTTGTAGCTAGCAAATATTAACATTATGATGGCTCTATAAAGAACAATTAGGAGAGCGTCATTAAGCCTATATAGTTTAAGAAAATGCTCGAAGGACCATAATAGACGTAAAAATCTTAAACAACTAAATGTTCATTTAAACCTATCATGGAGATAACATCAAATTTTCTCCGTTTAAAGAACTTAAATCACATTTTAAATCTCGAACATATTTTGACTTATTTCCTTGTATTAATTAATCGATTATAAGAACACACAAGATAACTGTAATTGTTTTTTGGATCGAATCAGGCTTAAAACTGGTAAATTGGTGGCACCACACCTTCCTCGTACATACATATATACTATAAACATCCTACAACATCATTTTTTATCAATGAGTAATCGAAATTCGGTCTACTTCTAGGTCGCAAAAAGTGAGACATTCACCTACCCACACATACAAACGTCTTCGTTCGCCCATTATAATATTACATGTACAGTGGTATGCTATTGAAAAGATTCCTCAAGTTCACGACCACCGAAACAATTTGTCGGTGAAAGCTCCCGAAAAAGCAGCGATTTATTTTTACGCCCGTTTTTTCGTCTAGACACCAGAAATGTTTAACACGATTTTGATCGATGTTCATTTGGGAGATGAAAGATTTGGCGGCACTTGAAAAAAGGAATTTACAAAATTTGAATCGCATTTTTTATTTTAATGTCTTCCGTTTTGGATGCTCTCTTAAAATGGTGGAGAAACAAAAAAAAAAAAAAAAAAACATTTGTTTGGACTTCCCTGAAACAATGGAATTT
The DNA here is from genome assembly GCA_958496155.1 of Sisyra nigra. Lineage (NCBI taxonomy): Eukaryota > Metazoa > Arthropoda > Insecta > Neuroptera > Sisyridae > Sisyra > Sisyra nigra. The sequence continues at coordinate 56,344,168 of OY292314.1, forward strand.
TTCAACTGTTTTTGTTTGTAATTGTTGGAAAATTTTGTTTGGACTGTTGTCACAGTTGCAGTTTGTAATTCAGGTCAAATAAATTAACAACTAATACAATAATTACAGGTCTATGCCTATATAGTTACTTTTATTTAAATGTGTTGTTACCATTTCAAATTAATATTCCGATTGATTCCTAAGTCTAAGTGATTTCATTGGTATGGGAATTTTTGCGTTTGTCTAATGATCTCTTGTTGATTGTTTTTTTTTTTTTTTTACTAAATTTACTTAATGTATTTATTTATTATTATTTAATTGTATGCAATTTCTCAGTTTTATTACTGAAATTCACTTTCAATCACTAGAGAAATTAAATTGAAACGAAATACTTAGGAGGAAACTCGAGAAATTGTCAATGATAACGAGAGTAAATACTTAGAAACATTTTGCTTTTAATGTGTTTCAACGACGAAAAACAAAGTCCAGTTATTTGGTAATTTTACCTGGAAAGTTTTCCGGGAGTTTTGGTACTTTTATAGATTTCGATGAGTTCTTCCCGAATATCAACTTTATTACTTCGTACCTTTGTTGCTCGGTTCCTCGTATTATAAAATGCCGTCAATAACACTGTTTTTCGATACATAGTATCTCCTTTTCGACTCATTTAACGGTACAAAAATTTCTATACAAAATGAAAGCAGAAAAAATTGTCTACCATTTATGTAGTAACATTTTTTTTTTTCGTAAAATCATCAATTTTAGCGTACGAGCGCCGGAAACTTCTATACATCCACCTACATAACCTGTGACATTACAATACATAAATATGTACGAGGTGTATCAAATAATTCCCGGAAAGATTTTTGAAGTTATACTTCTTTAGGCGCGTTGTGAAAAAATGATGAGAGTTAAATTTTAAGACGCGCGCGCATATTAAGACAAAAATTAACAAAATGAAGTTAGTCGCAAAACCACTGAATTTACTGGTGCGCGTAATTTGAATTTTTGTTGTATTTATTTACTAATTTATTAATTTTTATATTTAAATTAAAAATAGTTATATATACAAATGACACATATTATTAGATAATAAGTTATTACTTTTCTCGAATTTTGCAGTAGCTGTTATACTATTTGAAATTTAATGATGAAAATGACGTCTGCATTTCATGCATTTTCTTAGTTATCACGAAATCTGGGATTCTGAAATGATTCAACCATCTTAGAATAATAATTTAGTAAAACAAGATAAGAATAAGATTAAAACATTTACTTTGACAAGTAGCTACTTACTTTATTTCGCAATTTCTATGCAGCTTTGTTTTCATGACATGCATGAATTGTTAACCAGAAAAATGATCCTGACTAATTTTATAAACGTCTTGCAGCTTTCTTTGGATATTATTTATTGTTACAAATTAAAATATATTTCAAAGAAACTCTATGATGGACTTGCTACCAGCACCAGCACATTTATCGGCGGGTTGTTTTTAAGGAATATCGTTGGGAATTGCTGCCGCATGCCCCACATAGCCCAGATTTGGCTCCATCAGACTTCTTTTGTTTCCAAAACTAAAAGAACACTCAAAAGGTGGTAATGGCTGGGAGTCCATTTCTAAAGCAAAACGTGCAACCAATGATTCCAATCACAGCCTCCCGACTTTTATAAGAATGAACTAGAAAGATGGCGACATCGTATGGAAAATTATTTTAAACTAGATGGAGTTTAGTTCGAAAATAATTTTAAAACTTAAAATAGATAAGCCTTAAAAATGTTTTCCCATTATTATTTGATATACCCTTGTATAAAATATACAAATACACACATAAAATTGAATTACACAGGTGACGTAAATATGTAAAAGTTTGCGGCGCTCGTACGCCAAAAATGTTGCTTTTACAAAAAACAAAGGTTATTACATACATTGTTGGAAATTTTCTCTTCAATCGTTTTCTATTAAAATGTTTTTTTTTTTCATAAAATTAGTAGGAGAGGAGATATTCGCAAAAAACCATGTTAGGCAGCATTTTCCAATATGGTAGCGGAAACGGCAAAAATACGATATGATAAAGTTTAAAAATCGAAAAAAAACACCTCAAAATTTATAAAATTACCAATTTTTAAAACTCCCAAAAAAACAAATGACTATAACATTATTGAAAAATTCAGTTTCCATTTAAAAAACAAAAAACTTGCAAATAACAATTAAACAAAATAACGATAGTGTTTTGTTTTCGATAAGTTTTACTAATTTCAAGGCAATTATGATAATCTGATCATATTTTATTGTAGGTTAAGAACCGTTTTTGAGACAAACTTTGAATTACATATTCCGTATACGAAACATTTGTTATCAGTGCGTTTAGATTTCTTGGAACGACGTCAAATATTTGCCTCAGATCAATTGAATCCATCTGACAAGGTTTGTCAAATGAATTATTAGACTCTAACACATACAAAGAATGAGCATTAAGTTGTCGACTGGGACATTGAATTGATATGAAATTTTAGTTAGGAGACTTAAAAATCAGAGCTTGTATGAGTGTTTAAGATTCATAGCTTCATTAACGATATTTTTTAAAACTAGTCTTTGATGGAATTCATAGACCCTCTTTGTTTTGTTGAGGAAAAACTCTAATTCAATGTTGATATTTAATTTCTCATAATTATATTTGATGGTTTTTCTTTTTTTTTTGGAGAAGACATTTTCTAAATTTCCACTGCAAAATGTCATAATGGAATTTGATTTTGAAGGTCGTGTTTTTTTTTTCTCTTAACAATTGAAGCATTCACCTATTAGATGAAAAATTTTAAAACAAATGCGACGAAAATCAAGTTATGATATTAACAAACAAATGAACAACAGAAATGGTTGTATTTTTAATAATGGCGATTGTCATGCATTTTTATGTGAATTGAGATTAAGAGTTTAATTAAAGCTGGCTATGAAAAGCATTAAAAGCATAATTTTTATAGACTAAAAATTAAATTGAGGTAAATTTTTAAAAATTTCCTCAAAAAAATTGTTTTTTTTTTTTTGATCCTTACTTAATATTCCTATGCCTTCTTTTTTTACACTCTTACTACTTTAGGTAAGGACGAATTGTATAAGTGGGTTAAATTTTTAATTTTGTGCTTACACCAAATGTGGTTTTTAACAAACGTGTGTCTGAAAGCAATAAAAAATTGGTTGCGTGTACTTATGTACGCGCGTGAGAAGTTATACTTCTTTGGTGTCATTAAAAATTAGTTTTTATTTACTTTATTCAAATAATCAATTTTAAAAAACTGTAATTTAATATTTAATAATAATAATATATATATTTAAAGATATAATTATTAAAAATAAAATTAAGAGAATAATATTTTAATTTGTATCAATAAATTATATCCAAAGAAAGCTGCAAGACGTTTATAAAATTTGTCAGGATCATTTTTCTGGTTAACAATTCATGCATATCATGAAAACAAAGCTTCATAGAAATTGCGAAATAAGGTAAGTAGCTACTTTTCAAAGTAAATGTCTTAATCTTATTCATATTTTGTGCTACTAAATTATTATTCTAAGATGGTTGATTCATTTCAAAATCCCAGATTTCTTGATAACTAAGAATATGCATGGAATGCAGACGTCATTTTCATCACTAAAATCCAAATAGTATAACAACTACTGCAAAATGCGAGAAAAGTAATAACTTATTTTTTAATAAAAGTGTCATTTGTAAATATATTTATTTGTAATTTAAATATAAAAATAAAAAAATAAGTAATTAAATGAAACAAAAATTCAAATTACGCGCGACAAGAAACCGAGTGTTTTTGCGGCCAACTTCGTTTTGTTAATTTTTGTCTCAAGATGGCCGCCCATCTAAAAATTTCACTCTCATCATTTTTTCATAACGCGCCTAAAGTAGTATAACTTCAAAAAGCGAAAGCTTTATCCGAAATTTTGCCTTCATATTGATTCAAATTGATTGGCTCATGTTTTTTTAGTAGCCACATTTTATTGCCAATTTCAATAATTAATGTTGTTCGATTAGCTTTTGTTTTTTTGACTTTCATTTATTTTGATTGTTGACTTTTTATAATCGATCTTTTCTCGTTTTCCGATAAACAACTGCTATCAAACTTTTTTTTATAAAGGCTCAAATCGTTTTGTCGAGTCTATTCAAAGGAAATAACCCGTGACAGACAGACAAATGGTCTTAAAAAGGATTAATTTCTTATTTTTAACTTAGGTCCCTCATAAATTTCTTTACCTCCTCGCCAATATGTGTGCACTGAAAGTTATTTATAAAACTTTTTTTTTTTTTTAATAAAACCAAAATCATTCGGTTCATAACCAAAACCTGTACTTGGTATAGTCATCTTAGGCAATAAATAATTTTTATGGACAGCACTAATCAACTCGCCCATATAATCTGCATGGTACACACCGTGTACCATTTTAATTTATATTTAATTTTCACATCTAAACGAACATCGAAACCTTCAATAATCACAAATCTCGATAGTGTTTCGTTTTTGTCTTAACCGGAAACATTAAGTAACGATCTCACTAATGGCTTATTAAACTAATTCTAGCTATTATTCAATAAATAAAGATAGAGTATGTGCAAAAAATTACGATGTGAAAAGGAAGAGGGGATTTTGTCGTATACTCGATTTGAAATCTTTAAACACTTATACAAGTAAAGACATTTTATGAATCGATAAATTAACGTTAACTATTATCTCTTGACTTAATAGCCCCAAAACAAGTTTTTCGATTCTCTTCTATTCAAACGCGAATTATACATATTACTATAATCTTGTTTATATATTACTAGAACTATAAAGATTAGCCTTGCATTAGGTTTAATGTAATCAAAACAAACTTTAATTTATATCATAGCAATTAATCATAAATCGATCGTATTTTATTATTGCTGCGAAGCGTCACAGAACGTTCTTATAGATAAAACTGGAGACTAGACTAAAACTAGACTTTTGAGGTTATAAATGTAATATAAAAATAATTGGAACTACATGTTATGTTAACTTTTTTCTATTTGTAAAAATGATAATTTTGAATGCTGATCTCCAAAAGCTCCTCTCATAAAAAGCATCTTGCGGTAACCGCCATATCATTTAAAATTAACCAACCAAATGGATTGCGTTAAAGTACTGTATAATCTTGCATTTAATCGAAAGAACAAGCGAAATAAAAATTTTTTTTGAAAATAATCATTTTTTTGAACTCAGGGGACCTTAAAACATCTATTTCCGGTGACAGCTCGAATTTGAAAATTTAATCCGATTACAATACTTCCTGTACTATACCAATAGTACCTAGAAGAAGAAAGTGATAAACGCTTAATTTTTTTTTAAGTTTTAAAATTCGAATTTTAGAGTTTTTGAGCTTTACATCAACCGTTAAAGTAACTACGGATCCGAAAATCTTCACACTAAGCCGTAAGGCTTAGTTTTAGGCTTTTGTTTTTCGAAAATGTCTCTTTTGTTTTTATAATTAGCCCAATAACATTTGTTTTTACTTCCTTTTACTACTAGCCAAAAATTGTTAATTTTTTTTCTTTATTCTTTACTAGCTAATCCCGCTCGCTTTGCTGAGTGTATCGCCTATCTTCATAGCGAAAAATTAAAATTCAACTATTTTGACATAAAAAAATGATAGATACTTCTAGACTTTAGATCCAAAGAAAGTTCATCAAAATTCGTAAAACTACTTTTTACGTAAGAGATGTTAGCTGTCTCACTTCTTCTATAGGATTTTAAGTAAAAAAGTACCTGTATTCCTTTAAGACATGAAAATGTTTCATACCAAATGTCATTTAAAACCGTACAGCTATTATAGGGGACATCCATTAGTTACGCTAGGCGTTTTATACGATTTTTGGAATCTCACCCCCTCCCCTCTGGTAAAATGTCGTGAGATTTGGCATAACCCCTTCCCCCTATCCCCAATCTAATGTAATATTTTTCAAAACGTGTGTTTCTAGTGTAAATACGTTGCAGTATTTGCAAAACCACTATACATATTATTGTGGAATATTTGGCTATATTTAAGCGGAGGAACATATTTTACTTAATTTTCTCACATAAAAAAATACGCGATATTTACCTAGACCCCCCCCCCTTTCCCCAAAGTAAGATTAGATGAGATTCTACTTCTCTGCTTTTTTTAGAATAAATGATATTCAACATATTGAAATCCGAAGCATCTTTAACAAAACTTCATTAAAATTCATTCCGTTAAGTACCTACCTAATTGTTATTTTTTTTTTAATTGGTAAGATGTCATGAGATTTGGCATATATCATTCCCCCACACCGCAATCTAATGTGATATTTTTCAAAACAAAAAAATACGTGATATTTTCGAGACCTTCCCTTTCCCCAAAATAAGATTGGATGAGATTCGGCTCGACCCCATCGGCCCCTAAACGCCTCACATAATTAATGGATGTTCCCTTAAAAGAATATATTAATAGCTATCCTACCGGATCTTTAGCAAAACTTCATTAAAATTCATTTCGTTTAGTAATTATTGAATTTTGAAATTTTTAAGTTTATTATTTTAATACGTTTATTTCTAATTAATATCTTCGACAATGAACAATAAAAAAATTCAAATATTTAAAAAAATGTCATTATTAATGTTAACATTTTAGAGAACTTCTTTCGTTACTGTGTAAAATTGGTCAGGCTTTCTTGAGGAAAATGCGATAAATTCTAATTCACAAATTTTACCGAAACTTCTTTAAAATATACGGTTCCTGTAGGATATAATTGTTTTGCCATTCCATGGGAATGCATTATTCCAGCCCTAAAAGTACGCTATATCATTCTCTCCCAAACTACCACATTGCAAAAATTATATCAATCTTTTGCTCTGTGCTGTGATAAACAAAAACATATCTATCCCTCGGGAATAGTAATTTTTTTCTGAGTAAAAAGTATATCGAGTCTTTTTAAGGAAATTGAGCTTAGACTCTATTCCATGAACTTTAACGAAACTCTTTTAAAATACACGGTTCTTATAGAATAAATACTTGTTTTGCTATCCCATGGGAACCATTCATTATTCCGATATAAGAAGTATCAAGTAACCTATATAATTCTCTGACCCCTAAACTATCACATTGCAAAAAAGAAGTTAATCTTATGCTCTGTAAAAAGCAAAAAAATATCTATCCCACAGGAACTGTACATTTTTTCTGGATATAAAGTATACTGTATGTTAAACCGGATTATAATCTATATCTATGTCAAATTTCATCCAGATCCCCTTAGTACTTTTTGAGTGAAAGAGTAACAAACATCCATACATCCATTCTTACAAACTTTCGCGTTTATAATATTAGTAAGGGTTGACCTTTAAATTAAAGGTCAAGAGTATGTTGACGAAAGCCACCAGCCAGCACTGGAACTCTCTAAGAAATTGAGAGGTGGTCTCTTGGCCATTGTCCCTTTAAACAACGTAGTGGATTTTTTGGGTGTTGAACAGAGGAATGAATTTAAACTTCTGGATTGTCATGGAATTTAATGAGTCTATCAAAAATAAGTTCCGAAATATAACGGACGTTAAGATCTCTATGAATTACTGCATTTGTGATATAATAAAGAGCGTTTAGGATTTTTCAAAGAACTTTTGACTGAAATGATTGGATGCGTTTGATATAAGAGGGTTTAGTGGAGCCCTACAATTCTTATCAATATGTCGAAATAGGTCTAATACGGGATTTATATAAAGTTAATTTAAGTGGTATGTCTATGGAAGATTCTGGTCCTAAAAGCTTTCTTAAGAGTCCAAAGAGTCTGTTAAGGTCTTGTCGTTTCATTCTTGTGTGTTAGTCAACTATCCAGACAAAACCTTATATTTAAGGGAAGAAAATTCAGATCCACATTTCACTTTGAAGGATCGGTCGGATATGATTTGAAGAGAATAAGTAAATATTGGGATGGTAGGATCTTCTTGAGCTAGAAGACCTCGAAGCCATACCCTGTGTGACATCCAAAAAAGCTCCTTGGCAAAAATGTTTTTTCAAGAGTCGCAGAAACCCCTAAAACACTGTTGAGTGGTGGAGTGAGATGGTCTGAAATTGGTTGGAAGGTATTTTCGAGTAACGGAGTGATTCTTTTAAGAGAAGTTTTTCGAGAATTTTAGGAAAAAAAGAAAGCAAACTTATTGGCCTATAGCATCACAGATCTGTAGCAGGCTTTTTGGGTTTTGGGATAAGGATAACAATGAAGTGTTTCCATTGTAGGGGGAGGAAAGCGGCAGAAATGGCGGAACACATTTTGTGCTCATATGAGGCAGCTTTCAAAAGAAGACTTTAGCAGAAACGAAAAGACGGACATGACGCCTGGTAAGATAGCAACGGCAGCCCCTAGGCAGGTGCTGGCTTTCTTTAAAAGCCCGGAGCTCCCCTAGTAAACACAAAGGGTCACATCACAATAGACTTTCTTGGTCGCAGTGATAAAAGGAAGGAATATCCTAGAACCCACACCAAAAAAAAAAAATTGTGGGGGAAATGTGTGGTACGAAGGATTGCGTTAAAGATTGTGGTTAGGCAAACCCAAGAAGATTGTGAAGAATTTTTGCTGATTAGGTCATGGCCTGGATCTTTTATTTTTGGAGACTAATTAAAAAGTTTTTCAAATGGACAAACGGAAAAGCTTTGACTGGAAGTTTTAGGAGAATTACTATTTGATTGATACCCGCCTGCTTCGCAGAGCATATCTAAATTAATCTGATTGAACAATAGAAAATTTTAGCCAAAATAAGAAACTAAGGTATTTTTACAAAAAAAAGAAAGATAATTAGATATTTCTTGACCTTTATTTCATAGGAAGTTCATAAAAATCCGTTAAACTACTTTTCCAGGAACAGATATAAGCTATTTTATAAGTAGGATCTTTACTTTTTTTTGAATATTGTAAAATATTAAGAAAATTTTTAGCTTTGAGAACCTTTCACACCAAATGTCATATGAAATCATTTTTAATTTTAGTAGAATGGATTAGTAGCTATCCTTTAGAAAGTGTAACTTTTTAATGTGTTATCTTAAGATCTGAGGTATCAGGTTTGGTTGCCTTAGATTTATAATTCTAGAATATAGTATTATTTTAAGACCATTTTGTCTTATCGGCAAGTCTGCTATTTCCCGGGCTCTTAGATTAGACAACGAATTCTTATAGATCTTGCTAAAATAAATTGAAAATTAAGAATAAAGTTTTTTGGTAAAAAAACAACGCGATGGCCACATCTAAGTTGCTATTTTCTCTTGAAAAATAAGTTGGGCTGGATTTCTTTTTGTTCTGGGGGCTCTGCCTAACGGCTTAACCTCTCTTAATCAAACTCCTAATTGGGATCACTTAAGTCAAACTGTCTGTTTTGGTTATTTATTCTTACGGATCTCATTTTTGAACTAAGATATTTCTTTTATGATGAAATCATATATACTGCAGAGGATTTCTTTCTCCTCCCTCGACAATTCGAACGTTTACTCAGCCGAACTATTAATAATATATTAATTACCCATAAATTCACAATGGAGCTATGGTTTCTATGAATCTAACCTATCGCTATACTTCTATCATGGTTATAATTTTCAAATTTGCGAACATTAATTTATAAGAATAACAAATTGCATAGTTTAAAAATCATATCTTCTCTTCGATATAATATTATAAGTACATTGTATCACAACTGCCTGCCGATGTATGTTTTTCGTTGCGCAGTTTTTATAGTTTTTATTTTTTTGCTCAGAAAATCAAAATTTTTCCTTAAAAGTATTTTTTTAATATAATAATTATAATTTTTAATTTTAATAAATAATAATAATAATTCTCAATAAAAAGTATTTTAAAGCACTTTTTGTAATACTTACTACTTGTAGTGAAAATCTCGTCCAAATCGGACCAGCCCTTTTCAAGTTTGCCAAGAACAAACAAACAGACAGGCAAAACTATTCGAAATAAAAAGTAGCCTATAATGTAAGTTACAATATTTAATAACTTTTTGTGAAAATTCCATTGAAATCGGCTCAGCTGTTTTCAAGTTTACCCTGGACAAACCCTGTTATTACCCTGTGTTTTTGGGGAAAATTACAATGTAAATGGCATTTATATTTTTGTATTAAATATATGAAAATGTAGGCAATAAAGAGTATTCAACAAAACACCTTATTTTTTTAAGGTAGTAAAAATCTTCAACCTTATTATTGGTATAGATTATTGACTATCGCTCTAAATTAGTTTCCAGTTTCAAAATAGTTCGTTCATTGTAGGAAATTAGCGAATTACACTCACTCGTATTTGACCAGTTTTTTGTATCTCCCGGAAATCAATTAACACTATACTACGTCAGTTTTTTGTTTTGGTCACCCAAAAAAAAAAAAAAAATTGTTATCCTAATTAATTACATCAATACAAGTTTAAGGAACTCGAAAAAAAAATTGATTTAAAAAAATCAGCACACTACCTTTGAGTCTCATCGCACAAATTACCACAATTTCAGTCTCTTTAAAATCCAACCAAAATGATTTTAATTATCTCAATTATTCCTTTGCACTCTAATCACAAAAATATTTAGTGGATACAGAGGCAAAATATCTGTGTAAGGTATTGTAATTGGTAGCACGAAGGTCGGTTAATCATCAACCGTTTTTTTTTCTACATCTAAAAGATGATTTGATGAAGTAATCCTAATTACCAACAAAATGAAAAATTATTGTACATAATATTACTATTATTAACATTTTTACTTATTTATTCTTCTTATTCGTTGTTCCGATATGAACGTGATAAAAATTAATTTCTTCTACCATATTATATATTTATCAATTTTTCATACCTTTTTTTTTCATGTAATATAGGGATGAAGATAAAGTTTAAATTTTACGTACACTTATAATTATTAAAGGATTTAAAAAAATGATTTATTCATTTGTTTTTTGAAAGATTTGAGTTACAACCTTTGATGAGAAGAAGCGCAAATTTTTCTTCTGGTTGCCTCAATGTCCCCACTTGGTGGCGTGTGGTGGAGAGCTTGCCTTTATTGGGAAGATATTTGATACGATATTCTGGCTTTGGACGATCGAGCGATGGAAGGGGCCCTATAAGTAGTCTTCAACACTAATGGTGCCTACTCTATACCTACATATAAGTGGCTAAGTGATCAAGAGTTTCCTTCAGTGAATAGGATTTTTTTTTCTTGCACTTATTTCTGGATTGAGCTCATTTTAAGGTAGGTAAACCGCTTTTTATTTTCCACCAACAATTGATTGTTGATATTTTTAGTCGGCATATGTTTTGATTGTTAGTATTTTAATCGATTATTATATACAGATTTTTATTTGTTTCTTTAAGTTGTCAAATTTGAATTTAAACCTAAAAATCTTCATTTAATCCCCAAAGGCTAGCCTTAACTATCTTTTGTTTTTCGAGAATGTCTCTTTTATTTCAGTTATCACCCAGAAATATTTTTGTAAGCTTTATAGATTTGAACTAATCAAGTGACAATTTCTGACACTCAATTCTAAAGCTGATTTAAAGATAAATTAACGCTTTTCATTTTTTACAAACAATTGATATTTTTAGTCTTCATTTGTTTTATCTAGTTTTTTAACAAATAATTTTTTTAGTGCTTTTCAATTGTTTGTATTAATAATAATCGGCTAAATTTTTAAGCTTGCCATCAAAGACTCAACCCCAAAATCTTATACAAGTAACAGCTAGCTTTGATTTTTGTTTTTTACATAATCTTTCGTTTGTTTCTGTCGCTCGTCAAAAAGCGTTCATTTAAAATTTTTTTTTTGGATCTGGATTGAACATTGTCAAAGTTAAAAAAGCGTTTTCATTTGTTTTGTTTTAAATTATAAAATTTGAATTTTATCCTTGAATGTTTGAGGATCAACAGTTTAAGTAAATTAAAACTCAAAAATCTTCACATTACTGCTACAAAGCTTAATTCTCATTTGTTTTTCGAAAATTTCTTTATTATGATTATCTATAATTAACCTAAAAGTACTTTTTTTTTAATTTCAATATTTTTTATCATCTTTTGATAGAAAAGAACCAAAATAAACCTATACAGAAATTTTGATTTTATCAAAGCTTTTCTTTCAGTGTATAAGAATTTTTTTACATTTGTTTCTGAGACCCATTTAAAAGTTGATTTAAACGTTTTTCATTTTCTAACAAACAATTGATATTTTAGTCTGCGTTTGTTTTAATTGTTCTTAATTTGGTCAATTATCGTTAAGTGACAATCATTTGTTTTTATTTTTGTTTTGTTTATAAAATTCAATTTTTAACCTAAAATCTTTTAGTTGAACATCAAATAAGGACGTCACAATCTCTTAAACCAAAGCTCCAACTTTAATATTTTTTTTAAAATCTTGCGTTTGTTTCTGTCGTTATTCTGACATTTGTTTTTTTTTAATAATTTTGTTACGGTTACTTTGAATGAAATCAATTCAGAGTTAAGTGAAGAGGATTTTTTACCCTAATTTCTAATTTGATAGATAAATACTTTTCATTTGTTTTTATAATTAAGGGTTGCTTTTAAGATTGCATTTGTTTTAATTGTTCTTAATATAACTAATTTTTGCTTATTGATTTTCATTTATTTTTTTTAGTAAAAGTTACCATTTTCCCTTTAATTTATACATTTTAACCCTTTTGGTAGCTTGGAAAACTTTAAGTGAAATAAATAAAACTTAAAAATCTTTATATAAAGCAAGGGCTAGCCAAAACTTTGTTTTTTTTTTTGTTTTACGAAAATCTTAGAGTCGTAAAAAATATTCGAAACAAATAATTAGTTTGCAACACTAATGGCGTTTTATCTTTACGTATAAAAGGCTAAGTAATCACGGTATCCTTTAGTGGGCATTTAGGATTTAGTTGTACACTGGTTTCTAAGTTTATTTTATGTTAAATTTTATCTTTTTCAAATTGTAAATAACAGTTGGTTATTGATTTTAAAACTACATTTGTTTTAATTTGGCTTAGTTTAATCGATTAATTGTCCATTGGTTTTTATCTATACCAATAATAAGATTGAAGATTTCTGCTTTTTGAATACCTGTATAATGAAAACAATACGTGTCACCTACGCGAGGGAACATAACGGAATTATTTTTCTCAGCTGAGATTATTATCTAATCTTAAAAATGTAAGGTGTTTTGTTTTCATTACCTACATTTTCATATGTTTATACTAAAAATAAATTCCATTTTCATTGCACTTTTACCCAAAAAAAAAAAAAACATTTTGTCCAGGGTAAACTTGAAAACGGTTGAACCGATTTTAATGAAAGTTTCACAAAAAGTTATTAAATATTTCAACTTACATTATAGGCTACCTTAAATTTTGAATAGTTTTCCCTGTCTGTTTGTTTGTTCTTGGCAAACTTGAAAACGGCTGGTCCGATTTGGACGAGATTTTCACTACAAGTAGTAAATATTACAAAAAGTGTTTTAAAATACTTTTTTATTCCGAGAAAATGTTGATTTTCTAAGAAAAAAAATTAAAACTCTAAAAACTGCGCAAAAACATACATCGGCAGGCAGCTGTGATACAATGTACATATACATACATATCATATCGCAGAAACAACATGATTTGAAATTATAATTTATTATTCTTATTAATTAATGTTCGCAAATTTGAAGATTATAACGATAATGGTAGTACAACGATAAGTTGACTTATTCACGGGTGTAACTTTTAGAGAATTCAAAGTATGTCAAATGTAAATTACGGGTAAAGATCTTAAAGATATTTATTACTCTGGAAAATTTACGATTCTTGGGAAACAATTTTTATCTTTTTTATGCCAATATAACTAAAATGACTTTTTATATTGTGCTATGACCGTTTCTATTAATCAGTCAGTTCAATTTAGCTATGTCCAGCGAAGCGGGCGGGGGTGACATGACGGGCGGCTTAATCAGCTAGTACATAGTAGAAGTAAACTTGCTAATATTGATCTAATAATCTAACTTTAACTCACTCTTGTTTCTACAGTTAGCAGATTATTTTAATGGTTCTTAATTTGGTGGACTTTGGTAGACAACTAAATCAGAGATTCCTTCCAAGGATAGTTTTTTTTTTCTAACACTTATAGCTAGATTAAACTTAATTAAATAATAAACGTTTTTCATTTTTTATGAACAATTGATTGTTTAAATTTGTTTATATCTCAATTTTTGTTATTCTTATACAGTATTACCTACTGATTTTCTTTTGTTATATTTTTATTAATAAGATTTGATTTACTGTCGTGAATTTCTCAGCTTAGCATCAAAAGTTTAGACAACTAGACATCCTCAAAATCTTTTTATGAATCAAATGAAACTTAATACTTAACCTCAATAACTTAACGATTTTCTTTAGATGTTATGACAAACTTGGATCTAACTTAACTCAACTAAGATTAACTTTTAAGATTAAACATTTTGATAAGTAGCGACTTATAAACCTTGTTGGAAAAACGAATGAAAACGGAAAACAAAATAAAAAATAGCTACAACAACCAATCAGTCAATCAGTGAAACAATTGACTCACTATATTGTTAAGGCTGTGGAAATTTTTAAGAAATAATTTTCTTTACTTCTGAAAACTTTTTACACGTATTATGAACATATTGCTGTAATCTCTGATAAAGATTAACAGTTTCACTTGATTGGCTGTGATAAAAGTTCATTTGATTGAAGTTTTTTTTTTTTTTTTAAATCAATGGAAATATTTCTGGATTCCGAGGGTTAAAATCTAAGTAAATTGAAATAAACTTGAATTGTTTTGTAGAGGTTATAGTGTGGATTACTTGATTCGATTATGTTTATTTCAAGCAATCGAAATATCTTGTGTACTTCGATTAACTTTTGTTTTTGTGGTTGATTGTTGTATTTTTTTTTTGTTTTTAAACAAAACGAAAATCGTTTCTCTTAACTTACTGAAAATATCAACACCAAAAAACATGACTGTGCAGGATTTGGATCTCGGCTATGATTCAGTGGCCCTCGGGTCGATTTGCGTTGAATTTTTCTTAGAACAAGAAATTTTCTTAATTTCCGTTATATTATTAAAAAAAAAAAAAAATAACTGTCACATTTTCTATTTTCTGTTTTTTATTGTTTCAGTTCCTATATTAATTTGTGAACAGAGGACTATTTATGAAAATTGATTCCTAAAGTAGGATTCATATAGTAGTCAAAACTTAAGAAACAAATGAGCTACCCATTGTACACAAAAAAAAAAAATGTGTTAAAAACTTGAAAAATCTATGACCATTTTGACTGTCATTTTTAAGGTATGAGACCCTTTTATTAAATTTCCTAACACATAATAAATAACTTTATTGGTGTCTTTTTGTCTCAAATTTGAATTAAATTTTCGAAGCATTAAATATAGTCAGCCTTACAAAGGACTGCTATATAGGTTTATGAAACAAATGCTCTGTAAATTATAAGAACTTATAACACATTAATTGATTTGTCTGAAACTTTTCTGTTGAATTTCTGCCTGAGAAAATTACATAAAACAATCAAAACAAAAGTAGACCAAAAACAAAATCGAATCGGAAAACATTTAAAATTGATGTAATCAAAATAAAAAATATATTCTTATAACATAGACCCGAACTTCGACCCAATTGCAATACTGTAAAAGAAAATAATAAGGTTAAAAAAAATTGTGACACACCGTGTGGTCACATCGTTGTATCGGCTGAAAAAAAAACATATCTACTTAAATTGTAACCCAATAATAGTTTTATAATTTTTTCGACATAACACTTTTGTGTGATCATACGGTGTTTCACACATTTTAATTTTTTTTACCACTATTTACTTACAATTAGTAAAGGAAGTATTGTAATTTGGTCAAAGTTTCGATTTCGAGCTTTCACCGGAAATACATGTTTTGAGGTCCCCTAAATCCAAAAAAGTGGTTTTTAGAAACATGTCTGTGTGTGTGTCTGCGTGTGTGTCTGTTTGTGACAGCCATATCGAAAGCTTTATCAGAATTTCACTAAATTTGGAATTTGGCCTCCATATTATGCCAAGTTGTGGTCGCAAAGCTTATGGTTGAAATCGGTTAACCGAAAGCTCCACTTTATTCCAGGAGTTTTTAGCTTTTTCAATTTTTTTCGAAAACGGCTCTAACGATTTTTTTTAAATTTACTACAGTTCTTAGACTCATTAATACCTACAACTTTTGTTTGAAATTTTTTCTTGGGAAAATTCAAATAAGTAGGGTTCTAGAGTAAAGGGTGGGAGTTTGTATATACATATAGAGGCTTAATGCATATATAGTTCTGTTTATATACATTTTTTATTGATAATTTTTTCATCCAATCCTGGGGTTCTATTTATGTTCTTTTAACCAACAGCGATTTTTAAAGTGAAACTTTTTAAACATTGTCTCAAATTTTTTGGCCTGTCTTTAGCATGTCGCTAAATGTAACACATTCTCGGTAGGGAATCGGCAAGTGTTCGGCAGAGCTCGTATACAGATTGTTAGCTATATACCATGTCGTTTTACTAGGGCTGTTGCGCGAGTTATTACTGAATGTAATGAGCTATTTTCCTCTCCATGACAACGTTTTATTATATTATAAGTTGACATTAAATGTCAATCATATTTGTATTTGTATTTTGATCAGTGTATTGATATAAATGTTATTGTTCACTTGATCATGATAGACAAAGATACAGCTAGTGAGAATAGTGCAAAAATATCCGACGGTGATGTTACAATAGATAACAACAGGCAGATGATCGATTTAACCATAATCAACAAATTCAATAATGAAAATATTCGAATATTAACATCAATAATGGAAATTCAAAAATAGTTGCAACGATGCGCGTGACGACAGACAGTGAATTCGTGCCACATCCCTTTCTTTCTATTCTATTTTCATACCCTAAATCGAATAATTTTCCGGAAATTTTCAGTTACTTAAGTGCCTAAAATCCGAAAAAAAAGTTTCACTTGCATCGTGGTTTCGTAAAACCACACAATAATTTTTTTATATAAAAGAAAATACTGTGACGCATCGCAGCATACATTTTACAACTCTTAAACTATTTTGAAGGGCTATTTTGAATCATTGATTTCATATTTAAAATGAATTTGTTTTCTTCCGATAACTTTTAAATTTCAAATCCATATTAAGGAGCCGATAAATCGATGCAATTTATTGCATATTCTTTAACTACCAAATATCTCCGACTCATCTCCTGACCGTATAAATTAGTACGAGTCAAAATCAAATTACATGGTGCATATATCTCGTGTTTAATTAATGTCTCAGCCGACCAAAAGTGTTAACTTACTAATTGGTCGGTAACTCGCACTCATTAATCATCGCCTCGATTCGATCAAATTAAATGCATTGCTTTTGGAATTATTATATTTCCACTCTCTCATTGTTCAAATGCACACAATTCAGGATATCTTTACGAGTAGGTAGGTACATTATAAATTCTTATAGTGATAGAGAGAAGAGTGGCAAAAAAATTTTTTTCTCATAAACGAAAGAAAAAACGCATTCAGAACCTTAACATGAATGTGCATTTGTTAGACAATAGATTTTGCTTTATAATTAATGCATTATATAAGTCGTTCTTTTTACAATTCATTTTCACTGAATTTTATATCTGATTTTTCTATATTTATTTATTATTATAATACTTAGGTACTAGGTTATATTATACATATTTCTACCAATTATTAATTTTTAAAAATTTATTTTCTGATCTCAACGATTTTTTTTAAGCAAATGAATCATATCGTGAAAACAATGAAAAATTTTTCGCTGAATTTTGTTTTTACATACGCACGATAGGGTATTGTTTCAATAAATCTAAAACCATTAATTTAAACTTGAACTTAGCAAAGCATATAATTTTAAATTGCCACCCAGAAAAATTTCTATCCAACACCTTATGAAAACGATCTCTATGATATATGAATGTTTTTTTTTTAAATAGGTATATAAAAAAGTGGGGAGGGGAATATGTACTGTAATTGAAGGTGATCACATTCAATGTGTTTGTTTGATTTGAAATATAATTATATGGTTAATGAGCTGGTTGTTTGTCTCAATTAAATAAGAAATTATTTTTCGAATGAAAACATTAATTTATGGGTCGCATTAATTGAATCATTTGTAATGAAGACTTAGTGAAAATGAGTTTTTAAGAAGTTTGTGTTTGCCTCGGGTTGTCGACGTCTCGAAATTTAATCGATATTTTGTGGTAAAAAAAAAGCTCCGTTATGCTCATATCGTTGCAATTTTCAATATCAAAAATCCAATTGTAATGAGATATTCTTCGTTTTAAGACTTTAAAAAACTATTTTTTGGACTTATTTGTATAAGATCTATCAAATATCTAAATTGCTCCCTCAGAATCCGAAATTTCTCAAAGTGTATAATTATTAATTTTATTATTTTTTTTTTGTAATATTGTAATCATAATTGTAATAATTTTGTAATAAATAATTTTTCATCATTTTGCAAACTTAAAATTAAAATTGCTGTAAAATACAAAAAAGTCGCTTATTTTAGTTTTTTTTTTTAAAATTGCTCCTTAAATGCTCTTCCAGATCCGCTATTGCTCCAGGTGTATAGTTAATAGTTAATTAATAATTATTTTTTTTTTAATTTTCAAACTAGAGAATTAAAATCGCTTTAAAAACGCTTATTTTTTTAAGTTCTCTATCTGCTCTTTTTATTATGCAAATAATTGATCAAATTTTTGCAATATTTTTAATAATTAATTATTTGTAATTATTTATACATGTATTATTGTACTGTGACGTTATCAACTGCCGTTGTTTCTTATAAACATGAATAGTTTAAAAATTGATTTACTAATTAACTATACACCTGGAGCAATTGCGGATCCAGAAAGAGTATTTAAGGAACAATTTTTTGAAAAATAAATAAATATCAGTGATTATTTTGGATTATATAACAATTTTTATTTTTGAATTTACAACTTTTTGAAAAATGACTTATTGATTAACTAATAAATATACACTTGGAGCCATAGAGGATTCTGAACTAGCAATTTAAGAGCAATTTTTTGGCATATAATTAAAAATATTCTACGCTAAGTTCTTTACGGTTATCTTTAATATATTTTTGCTTTCAATTTTTTAAATATTTTTCCTCTGTAAATTAAATATGTTGTTAACATAATAACCTACGCAGACGACGTCGCGGGTATCAGCTAGTATCATATAATAATGTATGAATTAATAAAAATGATTGAGTAAGCTATGCTTTACTTTATGCTAATTGGTCGATATAAACATTAGATTTACCATTGGCTGAAATACGATCGTTTTCCAAGCACACTTGGACGATACGAAAATTGACAACAAATTAATTCCATTTTTATAAATAATACGAGTAACTATCCGTGATTTGGGTCACGTACAAATTTAAAAAAATATCTGTTGTCGCCAAAACTTTTTGTGCATGTCTGAAACTTGCTGTTGGTTAAAAAAATTATAAATAGAATAATGTATATATGCTCTACAGCTTAAATTATATAACCTTACTACCACCCTCTTACTCAAAACCTTTTTTATTTGAATTTTCCTGGAAAAAAGTTTCAAATAAAAGTTGTAGGCATCGATGAGTCAAAGAACTATAGACAGTTTAAAGAAAATCGTTAGAGCCGCTTTTGAAAAAAATTTAAAAAAGCTGAAAAACCCATAAACTAATTTGAGGCTTCCCGATTTCAATAGATATCAACGATAAATTGAAAAAAAAATTTTAACTACCGAAAGACGTCTTAATTTCAATAAAAAGATAAATTATTCCAACTCTTGAGCATTTTTAGGATTCCATTCCAAAATTTCATGTTCTAATGTAAATGTTATCTCAATCCAACTATAATTAATATGCTGATTAATCGATGCGTTTTGTTGTACTTCTTTTAAATCACCAAATCCGAAACTCATCACTTGTCTTTGATTTAAAGTATACGTTTTTTGTGTGTTTAAAGTCGCTTTAACATCTAAGGTCATATCACGACTGTCTAAACACAGAGAATTTCTGTTGGTCAATTATATCTTAGGTCAAGGATCTGGAGTCTAGGATTCAACGGGGATCGAACCCAGAACAACTTGACGCATAAAGCGGAGAGAGCAATTGCCCTAACCACAGCGCCAATAGGTGGTATTATAAGTTATTGTTTTTCTATACGTTTTTGTTTATTGATCAACTTTTGTTTTTATTATTGATTTTTTTTTTCAAAATTTTTATTTTATAAGTTTATATTAGTTTCAGTTCCTCACTTAAAAGTCACAAAACGTTCTTTTACATGAAAATCACTATTGGTTAATATAAGATAAATACTTTCCTCGAAACACCATTATTTGAATTTTCCCAGGAAAAAGTTTCAAACAAAAGTTGTAGGTATTGATGAGTCTACGGACTAAAGCAAGTTTAAAAGAAATCGTTAGAGCCGTTTTGGAAAAAAATTCAAAAAACTGAAGAAATCAGTAAAATCTATCAAGTTATTAATGTTAAAATTTTATGAAAAATATTTAAAATTCAATTTTCTAAGCTCAAATTCATGAATATATGATAATAATTTAAAAAAAGGACAAAGTTGTTCTAGCAAGCTATGATTTACTATTTACTAATTGGTTGACATTAGCGACTAGATTTACCATTGGTTGAAATATGACAGATTCCAAAGCTCACTTGAACGATACAAAAAAATAAAAATTTGATGCTTTTATATTTGATATTCTATAATTAAACTTAAGATTTTATAGTTGCAAAGATTGGACCTTAAAAATTGCACAAAAATAAAAATTTTCATTCAATCTTCAACCCTCTAATATATTATGTTAAGTATCTTAATATTTTAAGTTTTTTTAAATGCATTAAAAACACAACACTTTTGTCATTAACAACTTTCGTTTTTTTTTTGTTTTTTGTTTTTTTTTTTTCTAAGTAACAACATTTTTTGAGTTTTGAAAGCCCAGAAAACCAAAAAAAACTTTCATAAAAATGCTTTTGGGCAAAATTTTGGTAGTTACATTAGAATTTTTAATTGAAAAAGAGGGGATGGGGAGGGCTTAAATTTTGTAAATATAACTCAAAGTAATTTTTTGGTATCGGAAAAGTGAGCTCTGAAAACTCCCATGTCTCAATCAATGGGAATAAAATCAATCGTAAGTTGATCAACTTAACTGTCATGATAACTAGAGTTAAGGACTAAAATTTAAAATACCAAAAATGCCAAGCTTGATACAAACTGTTTAAGACTGTTTAGGACTGTTTAATTGTTTAACCAATATCTCTACGCACTCTACAATTACAAATTTATAATAACAATAACGCTATGAAAAGAGCACAGTTAGATGAGGAAAGAGGTTCAAATTTTTTTAGTCTGCACGTACTCTACAACTACAAACTAGTAAGAAAGTTAAAAAAGTCAAAAAACAATAAGTCCAACAGGCAAATGCATAAAATTAAATCTATAAGAATAACAGAGATGAAAAAAGTATAACGATTCACATTTTCATTTATACTCAAATACTTTTAAGAGTAAATTTCAAAAAAAAAAATTAAGCGAATGTTGTCATTAAGTACTATTAAAATGAAAGGAAGCCTTGGCAACCTTATTGAACAAACTGTTTTTATCTAACCAATCAGGGAAACCGATAGACTACTAGATCAATTTTTATCCTAAGGCCACTCGATTTCATTAAAAATCGTTGTTATTTATACCTATAACCTTATTTTCTTTTGACTCGCCATGATTAAGACAATGTGCAACAATTTCAAATATGCCACAAATTCAACCGCAAACGAATACAATGAGGAAGACTTCCAACGAATTCCATGTCCCTATTATCCTTCCACGAATAAATAAAAGTAACTCGCGTAATTCAATGATACCATCTATAAAATTCGGGCCAAAGAAATGAGAAAAAAAAAATCCTCTCCGCGGTCAGACTAACTGTTACGTGCTCCTTTCTGGTCAAAGACTTTAATTTCTCCGTGGAGCCAAAAACAAAAAAGTAAATTGTCGACGCGAAATGGACTCTAATTAGACCTTTTTAATCGAGGTACTAAACTATGTATATAGAGGCTATAATGTTAAGGTTAAGGTCCGTCAAAGAAAGTGCACATCAAGACATTGGATTTATAATGAAATATTTCAACCACGTTCTCGGCCTATTACATATTATATAAATAAATATAATGATCGAATTAAAAAACGAAAGTCGCTTGATAAGGCGATGCCTGTCGTAACGACTACTGGTTGCCCACGGTGCAAGTGCACTCTATGTAACCGAGAGGACGGCCAGAAGAAGATGGTGCAAAACTTTGTTTTTTATCTTTCCTCCTCGAAAATTACCAATACACCTTTTAATACGCACGAATTCACGATATCATTATACGCCATATTTTTATGATGTTTCTCATGTAAATCGAACTTTTCAAAATTGATCTCGAACAACCCACATATATGTAGTATACCTATACATAATAAGTAAGTAGTCATTATATGAACTCGGAATAAAATTGCAAGATCAAAAAAAAAAAAAAATTATGATGGTCAACAACCACAAACATATCACAAACGGATGCGAATATCTGATCGTCTTTTTTTTTTGGAATTTTATAAAATCGGGTTTTTTCATCACCCTATAATTTATCCCTTATATAATAACACAGATTATAAAGAAAACATTGCTTTTACGAATTGAAAAGGCAATGACTCTTGTCTTTTGTTTTTTTTTTTAATTTTTGTTAAAATTAAATCGAATGAGAGTGAGAAATGAGTAAACAGTTTAAAATTTATGCGATTTAAGTATGAGGAAAATCTGTTTTTGATAAAGCTTAAAAATAAATAACAAAAAACATTTAGAAACTCAAATGGAAATTAGTTCAGGGAACCCGGATCATGATCAGAATCGGATCAATTTTTCCGGATCTGATTTTCTGGATCAGTTCCTGATCAGAGTACACTGATCCATCCTTTGATCTGGTCATCTGATCAGAAACTGATCAGTGTCCAGTACCCTTTCCCTTCATCCGGGCATCAGTATCAGTTCCTGATCAGAGGTACATGTACTCTTAAAAGAGTACGGTTGATCAACCTACATAGAATAGCATAACAATTGAATCTTACAGAGACCATGTATTTTCGGTAAGTTTTGTTAAAGTTCATGGAACAGCATTTTAACGCATTTTCCTCAAGAAGACCTGACCAATTTTTGCACAGTAACGAAATAAATCTTTACAAAGTTTAAATTATATTTAAATTATATTATCAACGTTATGGTGCAGTTACTAAACTTAAATTTTTTTCCTGCTACAAATGTTCTTATTCTGGATCTTTTAAACGGATCCGGCATTGGTCTTATAAACGGATCATGAGCGTGACGATTTTTCGGCATATCCGGATCAGGAAGCCTGACTTAACCCTGATTAGTCTTCAGGCAACCCTGATCCGGATCGGATCCTATACTGAACTAATTTCCAAACTGGAAAGGAAGTATTGTGATCAGGTCGAATTTTCGATTATGAGTTTTCACCGGAAATACATGTTTTGAGGTCCCCTAAATGCAAAAAAAAATTTTTAAAAAAAATCTGTGTGTGTGTGTGTGTGTGGCAGCCATACCGTATCGAAAGCTTTATCCGAATTTTACCAAACTTAAAATGTTACCTTTATATTACATCTAATTGTGCTGCGACACTTTTGGTTGAAATCGGTTGACCGGAAGCTCAACTTTATTCTATGGGTTTTTGAGCTTTTTCAAATAAGTATTTTCAAAAACCGCTCTACCGATTTTTATAAAACTTGCTATAGTTCTTAGACTCATCAATGCTTACAATTTTTATTTGCAACTTTTTCCTTGGATAATTCAAATAAGGAAGGTCCGGGAGTTACGGGTTGGAGTTCGTATACATAGAGGCTGTATGAACATACATATTGTTCTGTTTATATGTTTATAAAGTGCTTATAGTTCTTTTGTTTGATTTAAATATCTTGAAAAACAAAGAAGCCATTGAGTATAAGGTTCTGTGAAACGCACAGTTAGCTGACAAAATGGTCGCTCAAAAAAATAAAAAATGATTGTGTGGTTTTACGAAACCACGATGCAAGTGAAACTTTTTTTCGGTTTGTAGGCATTTAAATAGGTAACTGAAAATTATTCGATTTAGAGGGTGAAAATAAACGTTAAAATTGATTTTCTAGGTTTTGTATCTAACTCTATTTGCTACGCTTTCGGCTCAATTTTTCTACTTCTTGCAACTAATTTTGAATTTTCATTATTGATGTTAATACTCGAATGCTATTTTCATTATTGAATTTGTTGATTATTGTTACATCGATCATCTGCCTGTTGTTATCTATTGTAAAGTTACTTCATCATGTTCAATCATTGTTAAATACAGTTTGTTGTGGTGAAGAAATTGTTTCTGGACGAAAGGGCTACACACTAACACAAACATCATACTAAAAAACCTATCGCGACGACATATATAAACATATGCACAGGCAGAAAGATCTAATAATTATAATAAATTCACTATAAAAATTAAATCAACACACCAGGAGCCTTTTTCCTGTCTCTATAAGCACGAACTCTGTCAGCAGTTTTTCTCTTACGGCGTAAAATTAATTCCTCGTCGGATATTTTCGCACTTTTCTCACTAGTTGTATCTTTTTCCATCACGATCAAATAAACAACAACATTTATATCTATATACAATGATCAAAACACACAAATACCAATACAAATATGATTGACAATTAATGACAACTTTTAAGTACAATATATTATAAACGTGAAAGTTTGTATGGATGTAAGAATGTTTGTTGCTCTTTCACTCAAAAAGTACTGAATAGATCTGAATGAAATTTGGCATAGATATAGATTATAATCCGGTTTAACATATAGTTTACTTTATATCCAGAAAAAATGTACGGTTCCCGTGAGATAGATATTTTTTTGTTTTTTTTACAGAGCAAAAGATTAACTTCCTTTTTTGTAATGTGGTAGTTTAGGGGTCAGAAAATGATATATATTACTTCTCATACCGGAATAATAAACGGTTTCCATGGGATAGCAAAACAAGTATGTATTTTATAAGAACTGTGTATTTAAAATCAGTTTCATTAAAATCCACGAAATAGAGTCTAAACTCATTTTTCTTAAGAAGATTTAATCTACTTTTCAATCAGGAGAGATGTACTATTCCCGTGGGATAGATATGTTTTTTGTTTATCGCATAGTTAAAGGTTGATATGATTTTTGTAATGTGGTAGTTTGGGGGAGAACGATATAGCTTATTTTTAAAGCTAGAATAATGCATAGTTCCCATGGGATGACAAAACAATTATATCCTACAGGAACCGTACATTTAAAAAGTTTCGGTAAAGTTGGTGAAATAGAATTTTAACGCATTTTCTTCCAATTTTACACAATAACAATAGAAATCTCTAAAAGTTGGAATTTAAAATTTGACAATCTTTACTGGAAAATAAATATGAATTTCAATTTAACACCCGATAAAATTAATAAGCAAATTTTTAAAATATTTGAATTTTTTCATTGTTCATTGTCGAAGATATTAATTAGAAATAAACGTATTAAAATAATAAACTAAAAAAATCAAAATTTAATAATTACTTAACGGAACGAATTTTAATGAAGTTTTGCTAAAGATCCTGTAGGATAGATACTAATCTATTCTTTTAAGGGAACATCCATTAATTATGTGAGGCGTTCAGGGGCCGATGGGGTCGAGCCGAATCTCATCTAATCTTACTTTGGGGAAAGGGAAGGTCTCGCAAATATCACCTATTTTTTTAAAAAAACACACGTTTTGAAAAATATCACATTAGATTGCGGGTTGGAGGAAAGGGTTATGCCAAATCTCATGGCATCTTACCAGAGGGGAGCGGATGAAATTTCAAAAATCGTAAAAAACGCCTCGTGCAATTAATGGATGCCCCCTAAAATAGCTGTACGGTTTTAAATGACATTTGGTATGAAAGATTTTCAAGTCCTAGAGGAAAGAATACAGTTACTTTTTTTCTAAAAATCGTATAGAAGCTGATGTGGGACAGCTAACATCTTTTTCTTGAAAAGTAGTTTTACGAATTTTGATGAACTTTCTTTGGATCTAAAATCTGAAAGTATCTATAATTTTTTTCTGTCAAAATAGATTAATTTTTATATTTCGCTATGAACGTAGGGAATCTTTTAATCAATCATTTAAATTTAGATACACTCAGCGAAGCGAGCTGGTATCAGCTAGTATAATATACTAAAATGTTGCGTTGTGATGGAGAGGAAAACATAATAATAATAATTATAATAGCTATTCAGCAATAACTCGCGTAACAACCCTGGTAAAACGACATGGTATATAGCTAACAAGCTTGCCGAGCTCTGGAGACTTTTGGAGATCAGCTATACCCTAGCAGCTATCAAAATAATTTTTTTTAGATATACAAAAATGTTAAAATGCAATTTAAAGTTACTATTAGATGTGTACGAATAATTAATTACTTAATTAAAAATTCTAAAAAAATCGCTTTTGGGGTCTTCTGACTGTGTAACCTCTTATTATATATTATAGAGACTATATACTGATCTTTAACCAATCGTAGACTTTTTTTATGTTCATTGAAATAATTAATAGCGAGTTTCATGAAAACAAAAGTTCTGTGACGCGTCGCAGTAGATATATTTTATCTTATATGATGTATTTAAACGTATTTGTCATAAGTATAAATGTAATTTCCAACTATTGTGTTTCTTGTACGATCTCTTTTATACGGTCCTTATTTACCGCACACAAACAGGTTTGATTGTCTTTAAGTATATATATGTATATGTATAGAGATAAAGTGTAAGAGCTTAATATGAACTTGACTCTATTGAAAACTAGCGCATACGAATGGACAGCTATTTATTATATTGTGGGACAAGCACTTGATTATCTTCCTGCGAGAACTTGGCGTTCTCAGGCCAAGAGTTGTTGGCTTCGATTTTTTCCTATTTACGACATTTTCATACACACAACCATAAACTTGTTAGATATGATTACACACTCAGCTATTATATGCATACACGAGTATGTTCCCATACGAATGGAAAAGTAAAAATCGAAATTATCTTTTCTCGTTTCACTCAATCGAATTCGATTAATTTTATTTTTGCCTAGGCTATGCCTACATGTTTAAAGATGGCGCAGATGGCGATAAATAGAGATATTTACTGGTTTTGTTTGTTTTGTTTCAGATTCACACTATTGATTGTTGAGGAGGATTTAGAATTCGACTTGATACATACTGTAACGATATATCTACATATGTGTGGCGTTAACGATGACGTCACTTTACTTCACACTTCTTTGCACTTCGTCTCTGTTTTTGTCGAGTTTGTCACATAAAGGTATACAAATACATACATACACATATACAATATACATATAGTGGTGTTATTTAATATGTTAACACGCAAGAAACGCGACAAGTGTTGTTGAGGTAATACCAAAAAAAAAAAAAAACAAACCGAATGAAATATAATGAATCACATAATATATGCAGTCGTTACATTTAAACAACCAATTTTAATCCAGTTTAACAATCAAAACAAATGACTGTTTACCAAACAAATGACTAATGATAGTTGTTTTTTTTTTTGGTGTTTTTAAAGTCGCTTTAACAGCTAAGGTCATATCACGACTGTCTAAATGCAGAGAATTTCCTGTTAGTCAATTATATCTTAGGTCTAGGATCTTAAGTCTAGGATTCAACGGGGATCGAACCCAGTACCACTTGACACATGAAGCGGAGAGAGCAATTTCTCTAGCCACTGCGCCAATAGGTGGTTGATAATTGTATTATTGAAACAAAATATTGTTAAACAAAACAACATTTCCGGAACAATACACTAAAAGTCTTTATTAATATGGTGCAGAGTTTAAAGGTACTCTTTTTAAATGTTCCCTAACAGTTGCAAGAACCACGCAAAAATTTGTCAAAAACAAAATAACATTCCCTTAAAATAAGAGCGTACACGGAAAAAAATGTGTTGTAGTTTTGACAACATTCCTTGTTAATTTTACTACATTAACTAGTATTATATAGGATGACACCTCACACACACACGTCACTATTTCATCCCCTATTTCATCCTTAGGGGGTGGATTTTTTCTTCAAATTGAAATGTAAATAATTAAAAGGTACGATAAATGTAATATAGAGAAAATTATCTCTCAATCGTGTTAGCAAATAAAAATTTATTATATCATCCCTAATTTTTAACCACTTATAAGTCGATTTTTTTTTTATAAAAAATTGATATTAGATTAATTTAAAATTATGTTTTACAAATAAAAAAAGAATTATCAAAATCGAGCTATCCAATAAGAAGTTAGTATTTCATCCCTTAGTTTTCAACCCCTTAGAATTGAAAGATTTCCTTCAAATTAAAATGGGACTACACGGAAAGCACCAGCTTTCAAATGGGTAACAAACCTGCATGGAAAAAAATGTGTTGTAGTTTAAACAACATTCCTTGTTAATTTTACTACATTAACTAGTATTAACAATTGACTATTCACCAAACAAATGACTAATGATAATTGTATTATTGAAACAAAATATTGTTAAACAAAACAACATTTCCGGAACAATACACTAAAAGTCTTTATTAATATGGTGCAGAGTTTAAAGGTACTCTTTTTAAATGTTCCCAAACAGTTGCAAGAACCACGCAAAAATTTGTCAAAAACAAAATAATATTCCCTTAAAATAAGAGCGTACACGGAAAAAAATGTGTTGTAGTTTTAACAACATTCCTTGTTAATTTTACTACATTAACTAGTTATATATTGGATGACACCACGTGTGGTAACGTTTACCAGTCAAGTGTAATTAAAAAAACTGTAGTATTATTTACAACACGAACTAGTAAAAATTTAGTTGACTTTTTGACACTTGCATTTATTTGTCCAAATTATTGGTTATGTTGTACGCACCGCATGCGCAAACGCCAAAATTTGTTAATTGTACAACACTTAGCAGTTGTAACAGCTACATATATTTACTACACTATGGTAGTAAAAAATACAATACGTTAGAGCTGAATACATCAAAGTGTGTTATCTGCTGTTACATTTGTGGTTATAGTGAACACAAAGTGCAGTAAAAATATTACTAGTTTAGTGTTGTTAATTTTACACCACTATTTTTTTCCGTGTATTATTTTTTCTAATAAATAATATTTATCGAGCTATCAAGGATGGAAACCTCGACAGTTTAAAAGTAACGTTCTTCAGAAATACTAGCAAAGACTCATCATAAGTAGCTTAAAAAGCAAATCAAATGATAAAATCCTAATGTTCAGATTTACAGTTCAATAAATAATTCAGTTTCACAATTTCATTTCAATTTAACTGAGTGCAATCCGTCGTTTATATTAAACGACAGAATTCTTTCGTTTAAACTACAGCTGATAACTGCATTTTTATACGTAACCAATTGATCATAGTTCATTTGGTAGAGCTACAGAGAAACCATAGAAACTACATGCAGTGCTTCCACATTTTTAAACGACGTTCAATTGAACTGAAGTTTAAATTATACTGTGAAACTGAATAATTTAAAGTTCAACTTTGAACTGCAGTTTAGGTTCAGCTGAACTTAAGTTCAAACGACCACTGTGAAACTGGGCATGAGAAATACTAATTATGATAAAAAGGTAATGAAAATAATTTGCACGTTCTTTCAGTCCTTATCAATTTTTCTAACAATAATTCCATTTCAATTGTTTAAATATATCTATCCTATATCTTGTTAAATTTGATTCCTAAAGAAAAAAGCTTAGGAGCCTACATTAAAGGATAATTACTTTAATTTTGTGTACTAAATATTTTTCCATATAAGGTCTTTGGAACTATTTAATAAAAGCTTCAAAAATAGACCTTTTAACGATTATCCTCGTGTACTCAAATTTCTCATGAACACCTTTTTAATACTCCATTAACTAAACTACAGAAGAGTCAGCAGAATAGAAATCTTTTATTAATCATTATCTAATGCTCTTTTTTCCCATTGCACCCCTAATTTCATCTTAACTCCTACAATGTCATATTTTTTTATCAACAGTCTCTTGTTTTATTTAATAATCAGTTGTTAATTGTTATAAGACTTGAATTTGTTTTAAAAAATTTGTTTAAAAAACAAATGCTCTATATTCAGTCAAAGTGAGCGTTGAAAAATGGCCATGTTTCAATCAACGACAAACCAACGCGAGAATTAGGAAAATCATAGGCTACTTGATTAACCTTAATATTTTATGAATTTTGTTTCGGCTGTTTTTGAAATAACAAGTGAATCTCAAAATGGCATTGTTATTCACACTTAAGCTTAGCGAAAAAATGTCAATCATTGGGATGAGAGATAAAAGACGAAAAATTTCATAAATTACTACTTTTTGGATTAAGCATCATTTGAATCTTGGTTTTGTATAAAAGATTAAAATTGGCAATTCGATCAAATTCAATTGACCATCTTTTTTTTTATTTTTTTTTTTTTGGAAACGTTTGATCTAAGGAACTTTGTTCTAAGGACCCTTTTTGTAGAACGTAAAATTGCCTCCGAAAAAAAAGCTTCTGGTACCAAAATTTATAACATCAATTTTTGGACATCATAAAAAAAATTATTGACACGCCCTAATATTGATAGCCAAATCCTATCTTTAATCCATATTCGAAAACTGATGATAAAAGAAGAAAAGCGTATCAAACTTACCAAAATACGCTAAGGAATTTCATCGTCGCTCTTTTTCTCTTCTGAAACAAAAACAAAAAAAAGGATTAATTAACACAATATAAAAGTCAATACAAAATAGATCGACTGTCGTTTTCATGGAACCATTAAGATATAAAGAAACAGTCATATTGAAGACTAGTTGCTCTCCGCCCGCTTCGCTGAGCGTATCTAAATTATTCTGATTGAATCATAGAAACCGGAGAATCTCAGAAGCGGGGTGTATTATATATTTAACTATTTATTTAAGTTTTTCGCCAAGTTCAAAGTTTTTAATAGTTCAAAAAGTTGAGAGAGTGGAGTAATTGTTGACTGTTTAAATTAATTTAACACGCGTCTTTCTAGAAACTATAGACATTTGAAAATTAACAATGAAAGAAATTTCATTGTTTCAAAAATTTTCATTATTAATTTATCAATGTTATTGGTAGTTAAATTAAAAATCAAATTTTTCAGTAAAAATTGTCATATTTATTTCAACTTATTTGGAGTTATTGTGTTAAAACGCTATTTCACAAACCTTAACGAAAGTTTTTTTAATAAACACGATTCCTGCAGGATAAGTACAATTTTTATGCTATCTTTTGAGAACCATGCATTATTCTAACATAAGAAATAATCTATATTATTCTCTGACCTCTCAACTACCCTATTGCAAAAAATCATGTCAATCTTTGGCTACGAGAAAAACAAAAACATATCTATCCCACGGGAGTAGTACATTTTTCCTAGATAAAAAAGAGATCAGGCCTTCTTGAAGATAATGCGCTATAACTCTATTTCACGAACTTTAACGAAACTTCTTTTAAATATACGATTCCTGTAAGATACAATTGCCTTGTTATCCCACGGGAAGAGTACAATTATATCGATTTTTTGCTGTATAAAAAATAAAAACGTATCTAGCCCACGGGCCTGTACATTTTTCCTGGATAAAAGGTAGACCAATCCTTCTTGAGAAAAATTCGTTAAAACGCTTATTCGTGCACTTTTACAAAACTCCTTTTAAATACTCAGTTCCTGAAGAATACAATTCCTAACCTTTCCTACCGGAACCTTGTTAAATTTTTACATAAAAGATATCCTATATTTATTCTCTGACTCTTAACTAACCACCACATTGTAAGAAATTATGGTAATCTTTTGCTTTGTGAAAAAAAAAAAACTCATCTATCCTACGGGAACCGTACTTTTTTCTTGGATATAAATAAGACTGTAGGATGAGAAAATTATTTTTTGCCTTGAGGACCTTATTATAGTTATTAATATTAATATATTATAATCAGCTAAAAACGTTTAGTTTCAGCATGATTTTTCTTTGAACCAGTTTTTCTATTTTCCCGTTGAAATTTTCCAAAATAAAACGTACTCTAGATAATGATTCGCATAGATCGCTATCATCATATTTAAATATCACCAAAATCCATTTTCAACTAAAAATGTACCTACACTTAATTTATGCATAATTTTTTGCTCCAACCCATTTTTCAATTTCCCGGGGAAATGAGACATTTTCCCGTAATACAAAGTATTCTTTTTAATGACTCAGATTGTCATTTATCATCATACCAAATTTCATTAAAAACCGTATTTATTTGGGTAAGAATTAATAATATGTTTCTAAAAACAATTTCGCTAATAATGAATTATTTTTGAAACAACTTTAATAGACATTAAAAAGGTTATAGCGGGCCAACCTTAAAAGATAGACATATGTCGTTGCGGACTTTTTTTTAGGCCTTTTTAAGAGGAACAATTTTTCTTTACATGATTTTTGCGTAACTTTAACCTTATACGCAGGGCAGGCCACGAACGCTCTCAAAAAAAAAAATTTCCTAGTTTTTGCAACATTTTCCATTGATGCTCTGCTGCTATTGGTCGTAGCGATGATGTTGTATAGCCTAAAGCCTTCGTCGATAATTAAGTTATCCAACACAAAAAGAATTTTTCAATTCGAACCAGTAGTTCCTGAGATTAGCGCGTTTAACCAAACAAACAAACTCTTCAATTTTATATATTAGTATAGATATGTTGCGTTTCCATGGAAACTTACTATAACTTAATATAATACGTAGGCCATAGCTATAGTTATCATAATAAACCAGTGTTTCCAAACTTTTAAACAAATTTGGTTTGAGTAAAACAAAATATTGTCAATAGTTCAATCATCATTAATGACGCAATATTTATCTCCAATAGCTAAGTAAGTGTTAAGAAAGCATAGGAATAGCCCAATGCCCAATGCATAAGGCTAATTAAAGATTTGTATGCAAGGAATTTAAGTGATTTTCAAATTGCCGCAAACCGTTACAAAAGCTTTCATTGATGTACTCAATGATTTAATAAATGACCTCAGTGATTCGTTTAAAAAATCCATGTAGGAATTGAGCACAGACCGCAGATTTCTGGTCGATAATAAACAAACCGTGCACCCACCCAACAACGACCGAAAAGGCTCAATTCAAAACCAAAAAGCTATAAATTTACAATGTACATGTAACCGTATACAACTGCAATTGCACTGACGTTACAATCCCAATGACATCACTGACGTAATTTACTACCATTTACCAATCAGATAGCCTGAAAATTGCTCGAAACAGTTAACTGCATTTAACTTCTTGGAATTTTTATTCCATCCGGGAAAAGGTTAATATCAAGGACTCGTTTAAAATTTAATTAAATGTGTAATACTCAAAAATCGTGTTGATCCATGCTATCTACAATCGAAAAACTTAAAACTAACGAGTTCAATAAAATACGAAGTTGTGAGGATTTGTGGTTCAATATACATATATAACAAGTGCGGGTAATGCATTTTATTGTGGCATTCACCTCCGAAGGTCGCCCAGGCGACGCGCAAGACGCGAGAGGAAGCGTCGATGTTGAATAACTCGATCTGCCTTTTGCAAAAGGCTGATCGTAAAGTTTTTTTTCGCCTTCAAATCCAATGACCATGATCTTGAATAAATTGTCGTTTACCAATACGAAACGAAAAGTTCTTGACATTGAATGAAAACAGACAAACTATGGTCAAGTGTTAGAAAAAAGCTTGTAATAAAAGGATTATGAATTTTAATTGCAATTCATTTTTTTTACTAAAACCAGTGGCAGCTCGTCCATATGCACTGCGGTACTGCAGCTAACCCTAAACAAATTATGTAATAAAAAATATTATAAAAAAATGAAAAACCGACTTCAAAATATATAAAAATTCTTAAACAAGAAATGCACTAAAAAGTAACAAAATAATGGCGTATCCTTGCAGTATCTACAACTTACAAATTATTAGGATGATACAATGTGCAACTATTGTTATTTTTTCAGTTGGTGTCAGCCAAGGAAATACGACTATATTGGTACTTAGCAAAAAACGAGAATACCTTATGAAAATTAGTTTTCAAATGAACTTTTAAACAATATACTCGTACTGTAACAATATTTAGCGATCTTTAAACTACAAAATACCAATTACCAACTAAACCTTTTTACAATTTTTACGAATTACCATTAATATTTATTTTCTTGACTGACACCAACTCCAAAAATAACAATAGTTGTACATTGTATCATCCTAATAATTTGTAAGTTGTAGATTCTGCAAGGATACGCCATTATTTTGTTACTTTTTAGTGCATTTCTTGTTTAAGAATTTTTATATATTTTGAAGTCGATTTTTCATTTTTTTATAATATTTTTTATTTCTCGCGTTTAAGTGATCTGAAGTTTGATAACTGATTTTATTTTCTTGAAAATGGTTAAACCTTCTAAGCGCGCTGCTTATATGAGGCAGCGCCGTTTAATATTAAAAGTTACTACATCATCCCTTTTTGCCCTTAAGGGTTGAAATTTTTTTCTTTTAAATGTAAAAACAAAACTAAGTGGATTACTCTTTCTAACAGAAAAAAAATTTATCAAAATTCGGTTAAATGTCACTATTTCATCCCCTATTTTCATCCTTAAGGGGTGGATTTTTTTCTTCAAATTGAAATGTGAACAATTTAAAGGTACGTTGTACGTAATAGAAACAAAATTATCACAATCGAGCTATCCAATAAGAAGTTAGTATTTCATCCCTTAGTTTTCAACCCCTTAGAAGTGGAAGATTTCCCTCAAATCAAAACTGGACCCCACGGAAAGCACCAGCTTTTAAATAAAAAAAGAATTATCAAAATCGAGCTATCCAATAAGAAGTTTATATTTCATCCCTTAGTTTTCAACCCCTTAGAATTGAAATATTTCCCTCAAATTAAAATTAGACCCCACGAAAAGCACCAGCTTTCAAATAATAAAAGAATTATCAAAATCGAGCTATCCAATAAGAAGTTAATATTTCATCCCTTAGTTTTCAACCCTTTAAAAGTGAAAGATTTTCCTAAAATTAAAATGGGAATACACGAGAAGCACTAGCTTTCAAATAAAAAAAGAATTATCAAAATCGAGCTATCCAATAAGAAGTTAATATTTCATCCCTTAGTTTTCAACCCTTTAGAAGTGGAAGATTTCCCTCAAATCAAAACTGGACCCCACGGAAAGCACCAGCTTTTAAATAAAAAAAGAATTATCAAAATCGAGCTATCCAATAAGAAGTTTATATTTCTTCCCTTAGTTTTCAACCCCTTAGAATTGAAATATTTCCCTCAAATTAAAATTAGACCCCACGAAAAGCACCAGCTTTCAAATAATAAAAGAATTATCAAAATCGAGCTATCCAATAAGAAGTTTATATTTCATCCCTTAGTTTTCAACCCTTTAAAAGTGAAAGAGTTTCCTAAAATTAAAATGGGAATACACGAGAAGCACTAGCTTTCAAATAAAAAAAGAATTATCAAAATCGAGCTATCCAATAAGAAGTTAATATTTCATCCCTTAGTTTTCAACCCCTTAAAAGTAAACGATTTCCTTCAAATTAAAATGGGACCATTCGGGAAGCACCAGCTTTCAAATAAAAAAAGAATTATCAAAATCGAGCTATCCAATAAGAAGTTTATATTTCATCTCTTAGTTTTCAACCCCTTAGAAGTAAATGATTTCCTTCAAATTAAAATGGGACCATTCGGGAAGCACCAGCTTTCAAATAAAAAAAGAATCATCAAAATCGCTTCACCCAGTCGGAATAACTGAGGTAACAAACATAAATAAAAAAATAAAAAAAAATACAGTCGAATTGAGAACCTCCTCCTTTTTTTGAAGTCGGTTAAAAATACGGTCTATCTCCATATTATTAAATGGCAATAATATTGATGGATTCATAATAATAATGTAATGAAAATGTTAAACATAATCAATTCAATTGTTATGTAAACGAACTATTTAAATCTTACTTAGAATACGTTGAAATATGAAGCCTGGAACTGGCTCAATTCACAGTGTCAATTCAGCCGGCTTCGTCTATGTACGCTTAAGTTCGTGTAATCCACATGGCACTGTGATAATCAAAGCACCACAGTACGTTCGTGGTCACGATGAAAGAAGTTCGTCGCAAAATCCTACTGTTTTTAGGTGGCTAATTAATTTTGTCGCTACTTTCGACTCTACTTTACAAATACATTTAGACAATAGTACGCTACACTAAAAGAAAAACAAATTGAGTCATTGCTAAGGAATAATATGGATCAAGACCGATTAATTCCTTTATCCAGCTAAAAATCGTAGAATGGATTTCGTATACAAATTATACAAAAATATATATAAATTGAATTGGTACATTATGTTTTTATTGAACGGGTTATTTCCTTTGAATAGACTCGACAAAAAGATTTGAGCCTTTATAAAAAAAAAAGTTTGATAGCAGTTGTTTATCGGAAAACAAGAAAAAATCGATTATAAAAAGTCAACATTCAAAATAAATGACAGTCAAAAAAACACAAGCTAATCAAAAAAAATGAATTATTGAAATTGACAATAAAATGTGGCTACTAAAAAACATGAACCAATCAATTTGAATCAATATGAAGGCAAAATTCCGGTGAATTTCGGATAAAGCTTTCGCTTTTTGAAGTTATACTTCTTTAAGCGCGTTGTGAAAAAATGATGAGAGTAAAATTTTTAGATGGGCGGCCATCTTGAGACAAAAATTAACAAAATAAAGTTAACCGCAAAACGGCTCGGTATTTTTAACTAGGCGCGCGTAATTTGAATTTATTTATTTACTTATTTATTTATTTTTATATATAAATTAAAAATAATTAAATATACAAATGACACATATTATTAGATAATAAATAAGTTATTACTTTTCTAGAATTTTGCAGTAGCTGTTATACTATTTGAAGTTTAATGATGAACATGCCGTTTGCATTGCATTAGTAGCGTTCTATTTTATCATCACAAATTAACAAGATGAAGTTACCCGCAAAACGGCTCGGTATTTTTAACTAGGCGCGCGTAATTTAAATTTTTGTTTTATTTATTTACTTATTTTTATAGTTATATTAAAAATAATTAATTCTTTAAATATATTTTTTATATTTTATTAAGAAAATATTTATATATACAAATGACACATATTATTAATAAATAAGTTATTACTTTTCTCAAATTTTGCAGTAGCTGTTATACTATTTGAAATTTAATGATGAAAATGACGTCTGCATTCCATGCATATTCTTAGTCATCACAAAATCTGGGATTCTGAAATGATTCAACCATCTTAGAATAATAATTTTCTAACACAAGATATGAATAAGATTAAGACATTTACTTTGACAAGTAGCTACTTAATTTATTTCGCAATTTCTATGAAGCTTCGTTTTCATGACATGCATGAATTGTTAACCAGAAAAATGATCCTTCTTTGGATATTATTTATTGATTCAAATTAAAATATCATTCCCTAAATTTTATTTTTAATAATTATATAAAAAATTAATTTACAGTTTTTTTAAAAATTGATTATTTGAATGCAATTAATAAAAACTAATTTTTAATGATGCCAAAGAAGTATAACTTCTCACGCGCGTACATAAGTACACGCAACCACTTTTTTTTAACACAGCACCCCCACGTCAAAATGTTACGAGCCGCCACTGACTAAAACAAAATTTGTTTAGGAGTCTAGAAAGTCTACAACTAGTAAATAACAAGTGATAGCTTTCCTCCACATTTTCTCCTGTTTCACTCTCAATCACAAAACAATGAACTTGAATATTTTAAATTTCTCTTTTAATTAGACCTAAATACAAGAAAGTGATTTTCAATTATTATAAAAACATTTAAACAAATTCCCGCGTATAATAAATATTAAATCTTTCTAAAACCATTAAAAATTAAAATCGAATATTTTGTCACATTACTCAACTATCTATCGTTCACGTGAGAATTTTTCTCTGGTTTTATAACGAAACGAAACGCATAACGTCTATGATGTGTGCGATTATAAAATCATTTTCCCAACAACGCATATCGGTTTCACGTCTTTCCTATCATTGAAATCTCTTAACTGGTAAATGAAACAAACATAAGAAAAAAAATTTTTTTTTCATAGTGGAGGACATCACGTCACATCGACAAGAGCGAAAAACTAATTTCAACTGTCCCGATGAAGGATACCATGCCGATAAGGAGAACTGTGCCATATTTTATAGATGCGTCAGTCAAGGAAGTAGTCACCTAACGGCCTATCGATTCGAATGTGGTCCTGGAACGGTATTCGATCCACGAATCCTTGGTTGTAACCATCCGCGAGATAGTGGGCGACCCGAATGTGGCGGATCCGATATTGACAATGAAATTGATTCACAAAATCAGCACGGAAGTTCCTATGGAAATCAGGGGTCTTATGGCCACTATGAACAACATGGCTCTCAAGGATCCCAAAATCAAGGGCACTACGGTTCGCAACAACCCCAAGACTCCTACGGTCAGCAAGGCTCGTATCAAGACTCCGGATACGGAAATCAACATTGGTCACAACAAAATCAATGGTCTCAAGGCAACCAAGGCTCGACGCCCTCCTCTACAACACAACAGCAACAACAAAATCAATGGTCCAACCAGCAGAATTCACCTAATAAAAATAAAACCGATGAATATCAATGGTTCGTCGACGGTAACCAAGGGTCGTATGGAAATCAAGGGTCTCAAGGAAATCAAGGTTCTCAAGGAAATCAAGGGTCCCAAGGCTCTCAAGGAAATCAAGGAAACCAAGGTTCCCAAGGAAATCAAGGGTCTCAAGGAAACCAAGGTTCCCAAGGAAATCAAGGGTCTCAAGGAAATCAAGGGTCTCAAGGAAACCAAGGCTCTCAAGAATCTCACGGTAATCAAGGCTCGCAGGGTAACCAAAATACGCAAAATGAAAACTCCAAACCGAGTCATCAAAGCATCGTTGGAACCAGTTGCACGCAGGATGGATTCATGGGCGATCCTAAGGACTGTCAAAAGTTCTATCGATGCGTTTTGTCGGAAGGTGGCAAATTTACCAAGTATGAGTTTAAGTGTGGCAAGGGAACGGTGTGGAATCCCGATGCAGACACTTGCGATCATGCATGGGCAGTGAAACGAAGCGATTGTCAAGTGAACGAAGAACAAGAAAAACAGGAACAACAAAATGGGGTCGATAATAGTTGGAATCAAGGAGGACAAGATGGATATGGCTCAGGTGGCCAACAAGGAAACCAAGGATCGAATGGTCAACAAGGATCACAAAGTTCGCAAGGAAATCAAGGGTCTCAAGGAAACCAAGGTTCCCAAGGAAATCAGGGGCCTCAAGGAAACCAAGGTTCACAGGGTAACCAAGGGACTCAAGGAAATCAAGGTTCTCAAGGAAATCAAGGCTCTCAAGGAAATCAAGGTTCCCAGGGTAACCAAGGGTCTCAAGGAAATCAAGGTTCTCAAGGAAATCAAGGGTCTCAAGGAAATCAAGGTTCACAGGGTAATCAAGGCTCTCAAGGAAATCAAGGTTCTCAAGGAAATCAAGGGTCCCAAGGCTCTCAAGGAAATCAAGGAAACCAAGGTTCCCAAGGAAATCAAGGGTCTCAAGGAAACCAAGGTTCCCAAGGAAATCAAGGTTCACAGGGTAATCAAGGTTCTCAAGGAAATCAAGGTTCTCAAGGAAATCAAGGGTCTCAAGGAAACCAAGGTTCACAGGGTAACCAAGGGTCTTATGGAAATCAAGGTTCCCAAGGAAATCAAGGGTCTCAAGGAAACCAAGGTTCTCAAGGAAATCAAGGGTCTCAAAATAACCAAGGATCCCAAAACAAACCGACTTCCACCTCAACTACCCCTAAATCCCCTACCCACCAAAATCAGCAAACATCAGACTCTAAAGCAACATGCACCGAAGACGGCTTCTTAGCTGACAAAGAAAACTGCAAAAAATTCTATCGATGCGTCGATAGTGGCTCTGGCAAATTCACCAAATACGAGTTCACCTGTGGCGAGGGAACCGTTTGGGATCCCGAAATATCCGGATGTAATCATCAGTGGGCCGTAAATCGTCCTGAATGTAAATCAAGCGGTGGCCAAAGTTCACCTCAAAGTCCAAACGAAAATAACAGTTATTTACCAGAAGCTTCTACTACGCCGAAAGTGACTCAATCAAGCATGCAATCAACGACCGAGTCACACGCAAGTCAAACCTCTAGTCAGACAACAAGTCAAGTGAGTAAAAAGCCAGAAGAAAAAGAACCAGACTCATCAGAAAACGCTAGCATTGAAAGCACAAATCGACCACCGCAAATTGGTCACGACTGCAAAGAAGATGGTTTCATGGGGGACGATAAAAACTGCCGAAAATTCTATCGTTGCGTCAATGACGGCAATGGAAAGTTCATCAAGTATGAGTTCACCTGTGGGCCAAACACGGTTTGGGATCCAAGTATCCTCAGTTGCAATCACGAATGGGCTGTGAAACGAACCGAATGCCAAACATCCTCGGAAGATGTTTCCACAGAAGACACCAGCAAAGAAGAAGTTACTCAGTCTAGTACACAAACAACCACGACAACACCACTTCCAACTCGATCGACTCAAAAATCCTCAACATCTTCATACGAAACGACAACCCAACGCTTTACTCAAACGACGGAAATGAAACCACCGAAATCATCGACAAGTCAACCAGAAAATAAAGAAAGAATCGAGTGTGAGGACGAAGGCTTTTATCCCAATCCGAAGAAATGTGAAATTTTCCATCGTTGCGTCAGTAATGGAAAGGGAGGTTTCGATCAGTTCACTTTTAACTGTCCAGAAGGAACTGTTTGGGACACGGAAGCGACAACCTGTAACTATCCATGGGCGACCAGTCGAACTGAATGCGGCGGTCAAATGAGTACGACCAAAGCTTCTTCCGAGGAGAAAACCGAAAAGTCAACGGATAAATCAACCACGTCCACGTCCACTTCTAAAACTGAATCAACTTCCGGAACTGAGACAACCTCGAAGACTGAAACATCTTCGACCACTGAAACAACGTCTAAAACGGAAGCAACTCAATCGACAACGACAAAAAAACAAGATTTGACCACCGACTCGTCGACATCCACTGAATCTACATCAACGACAACACAAACCGAATCCACATCACCAAAGGGAACCACTGAATCTTCCAATTCTTCAACGCCTTGCTCCGATCAGAAGAAGCAAAACGAGACGTTCAAATGTGAAAAAGCCGGGTTTTATCCGCATCCGACTGATTGTAAGAAATATTATCGCTGTGTCGACTGGGACGGTGATAAGGGGGAACGCTTTTCCGTTTATAAATTCGATTGTCCCGATGGAACGATTTGGGATCCAGCTTTGGACACTTGTAATCATGAAGATTCTGTTTATCCACCGCGTGACTGTTCGGGCAGCCAATCAGAACCGAGCCCCACGACCAGTGAACCCCAAAAAGAACCTCTAACCGAAACGACCACGACAACGACTAGCACTGAAAGTACAACAAGCAGTACGACGCAAGAACCAACTACCGAATCGACAGAAACAACAACTCACGAGAAGAAAGATAGTACAACAGGTAAGTGGAGATTTTCGACTATGTAACCCGATCAAAACGCGATCGACATAAACGCACCGATAAAAACGCAAGGTCACCGAGAACTTAGTAAGGGACTACTGTTAAGGACTAAAAGCATAATAAACATACGGCAGAAGTACGGGAGGGGAGAGGTAAATTTTTACTTTTTTTCTGCTAATTATGAAAAATCGGACATATTCAACTAACCTTTAAATTCTTCTGAACACTAAAAATGTGAATTTATTTGTAAATTTCTACGCTTTTTTGTCGAAAATCAAATTCGCGATTTTGTCGGTGCCTCAATGTTTATCATTCAACTATTGAAAAAATTTCATTAATTCACTAAAAACGTAGAAGTTATCTTCGCGATTATGTTCGCGCGCATATGTCGGTCTATCGCGATTTTGTCGGGGAGTCCTTCAACTTTAAAAACATATATAATTACCTTTGGTAATTTTAGAAGAGATTTCATCGACAACTCAGTCTACAACCACGCAAGAGATGACTACCACAACGACTCAAGAGACCACTTCCACATCGACTCAGTCCACCACGACCCAAGAAACTACCTCAACGTCAACTCCTGATACAACTACGACCCAACAAACGACCACCTCTCCACCAGAAACAACTACCATGAGCTCGACGACAACCACGTTTAGTTCCACAACGAATCAAGTTCCTCCGGAAGAATCCACAACTCTGGAACCAGAAGAAAGTTCGACTCCTACACAGACCAACTGTCCGATTTCGGAGTTATCCAACGACCAAGTAGCACTGGTCTGTCCAACTGGTTTTAAACGCCACCCGAAATTCTGTAACTTGTTCTATCAATGTACCACCAGTGAAAATAACTACGACATGAAAATTCTGGTTCTGTCCTGTCCGAATGACACGATTTACGACGAGAAAAAGACGCAATGCCTACCGACAAACGAAACGAATCAACACTGTCAAGGAGAAATTGCCAGTAGTTCATTTTATCGAAAACTTGACGACTATTCCCTACCTCCGGTAAGTTCAGTCACCTAAACCTGGAATTTCTTGTGTTACAATCGGATCTTTTTAGGTTCCTATGAGAAGAAAGCGATCGCTATGTCCTGGAGAAGGTCACTATGAGCTCGACAATGACGAGTCCGATGAGTGCAACATTAATTTCGTTAAGTGTTATCGATCGATCAAGGCGAAAGGGGCGATGCGAGGATACATCTACCAATGTCCGCGAGGATTCGTCTACTGGAACGTTTCGAAACGTTGCGAACGCGTCTCTCGAATACCAAAATGTGACGCGGTTGTCGAGAAGAAGCAGTGGGCGAGTCGATGGGACGTTCCCGTCGAAAACTTTAACGTTTCATTCTAAACACTTTACTATACTATTATTGAACTTTAACAAGACTTTAGCCGCGGATCAGAGATTTCAATCACTTTCGGGTTTTTGGTGACGGTTATTTATAACGATTTAATTTATTCTTTACTTGATTTTCACTTGGTTTCTTAGATGAATATTAACGACGCTAGTTGTTTACATGCGATATTCTTCTTGGGAACTAATTGAAATAAATTTTTTTTTATTTGTCGATTAACGATGATTGAATTTCTGGTCTTTAGAATTTAAAATGAACCCAGAACTTGTTTAAATTGACGATCTCTTAAATGTTTCCGATTTTGTTCTTATTAATAGGTATTAAATAAATTCAGCTTATCGTGCTGAATTTTATAGATCGTAAGTTATCGTAAGACTATACCTAGCTTTTGTATGAAATTTAAGATGTAACATAGTATAATTTTTTTAAGTATTAATAAACCAATTTAAATTATCTTCTTTGGTTTTGATCTAAGATTGAAGGTTCCCTAAACCCGTTGCAGTAAGGGAAATTCTTGAATAAAAAGGTTAAAATTTAATTTTTAATTAACACCCCGACACTAAAAGAGTAAATAAAATAGGGGGAAGGGACTTTTTGAAGTATAACTTCTTAACGTGCGCTGGACTTGGGGGGAAGCTGGTGAATGTGTTACAGAAGCGTTACGAAAAGTGTGATCTAGCGAGGCGAACAGAAGTTGAGAGGGGAGATATACGTTGGTAAAGACAGAAAGAGAGAGAGATTGCAGGTCTATTCTCCGATTCCCTTTTGTGCGGATCTTCGTGTATCCCTATTTTACAGTGAAGTTAATGTCTTTATTCAAGAGTTTACATAGATCTAGATGCACTGTAGGAGCAAGCGAGCCCCTACATTTTCTTTCTCTTTCTCTCATTTCTTGTTGTTCTTATCAAAAGCCTATTGTTTCAGTCTTACAATCTACTACAGTAATTACTAATGTAACCGATAATGAAAAAAATGAATAAAATAGATAGTGAAAACCGTTATACTCTTAATGTGCGGTCTACAGGTCCACTCATTTTTTTTATCCTCCCCTCTATTTTCACTTATG
Organism: Sisyra nigra; assembly: GCA_958496155.1. Lineage (NCBI taxonomy): Eukaryota > Metazoa > Arthropoda > Insecta > Neuroptera > Sisyridae > Sisyra > Sisyra nigra. The sequence continues at coordinate 56,388,386 of OY292314.1, forward strand.
GAAACTAAATAATTTTCTTAATTAAAAAAATTGGTTGCCCGTAAAGTCGGTTTACGGACGATAGTTTTACGTGATCACGTCATAAAGAACACCTAATTGATGAAAAAATGCTTACTTTTATGAATTGAATTATTATCACTGAATTATCATTACTTTGTATAAAACAAAGGAGTTAATTAAAAATTAACAATATTTTCAAAATGAAATCAGACTGAAAATTATGAAGGAAAAAATCAGTTAAATCTTATTAAGTAAATTGTAAAAGAAAAACACAAAACACGTTGTCTTAGGTAAGGGCACCAACTATCGATATATCAAAATATCGATAGTTGATATTTATTTCCGAATATCAAATTCGATATTTTTTTAAGAGCTTTATTATATTTTATAATAATTATAATTTATACCACTTATAGTTATTGACAATTTTTCAAGTACTCGCGTTTTCAGATGAAAATATCGATATATCGAAGTATCGATATTTTTTACTCTGCATCTATCGATATTGCTTGTAAATATCGATACGATATATATCAATATATTTTATACATTTACCCATCCCTACGTTGCCTAGGATTCAACAATAATATCGTGCCTCTCTATCACTTGTATCGCGTTCTCGCTTGCACGCACAGGTTCAAATGTAGGTAACGTGACAAAATGGCCGAACTTTTTCAGACTTGTTGTCGTAGTTCATCAATTTATAAGACGTTATCACGTCAAAAAATTGTAGAATTTTAACTTAAAATTGATTTATCTGACCCTCGAACTGGGCATATTTACCCCCAGGGAGTTTAAAAAAAATGTTGAGTGTCCCAAAAGAAATGATTAACAAAATGTTTACGAGTATCCCAAAAGAAGTGCATACTTGAGTGAAAAAAAAAGAAAAATCAAGAATGCCTCAAAAGAAGTGAAAAAATTGAAGGTATACTAAATAAAGAAAAAAATTGAGTGTCTTAAAAGAAGTGAAAAAATTACCCAAAAAAAAAATCTAGAATGTCCCAAAAGAGGTGACAAAAATTGTTCAAAGAGAAGAGAAAAAATAAAAGTGACCTTAAACATTGTCTCTGTACAAAAAAAGAAAAAAATCAAGGGTGTCCCAAAAGTAATGGAAAAATTGAATGTGTCCCAAAAGAAGTGACAACATTGAATATCCCAAAAGAAGTGAACGTTAATAAAGTATAATTACTGGATCAAACTTTGAACTGTATATATTAAACTAGCTGATACCCGCGACGACTTCTGCGTAGGTTATTATGTTAATAACACATTTAATTTACAGAAGAAAAACATTTAAAAAATTGAAAGCAAAAATATATTAAAAATAACAGGAACTTAGCGTAGAATATTTTTAACCATATGCCAAAAAATTGCTCCTAAATTGCTCATTCAGAATCCGCTATGGCTCCAAGTGTATAGTTATTAGTGAATCAAATATTAATTTTTTTTAAATTTATAACTTCAACAATAAAAATTGCTATATAAACCAAAATAATCACTTTCCTAATTTTTTTCTTCAAAAAATTGTTCCTTAAATGCTCTTTCTGGATCCGCAATTGCTCCAGATAATAATTAATTAGTAACTCAATTTTTAAACTATTAATGTTTATAAGATCCAATGACAGTTAATGACGTCATAGTACAACAATACATGTATAAATAGTTAATAATAATTAATTTTTAAAATATTGCATAAATTTGATCAATTATTTGCTTAATGAAAAGAGCAGATAGAAAGGCATTAAAAAAACAAACAAAAATTTCAATTAAAAATTATTTTGGATTTTTAGCGGTTTTAATTCTTGCGTTTGAAAATTTTAAAAAAATTAATTATTAATTAACTATTAACTATACACCTGGAGTAAAGGCGGATCCGGAAGTGCATTTAAGGAGCAATTTAAAAAAAAAAACTAAAAAAAGTGACTTTTTTGTATTTTACAGCAATTTTTATTACCCACTCTATCAAAGCGACGAAAAATCCACCACTTAACGCGTTTTGCTTCTAAAAATCGCAATTTTTAAAACTTTAATTACTTGGCTTTTAATTAAGATATCGTGATAATTTTTTAGATAAGGACCAAGTGTGTAAGAAGTAAAAAAAAATCGATCGAAATCGAAAACTAACCAGTAGTTTTTGAGTTAAAAGCAAACATTGGAAAACTGCTGTCATTTTATTTATATGAGATCTATGCAACAAGATTTATTGGTCCTCCAGTAATTGGTCAGGCTTCGTCTAGATCTGATAAAGAACTAGTGGCCACCCGTAATTTCACTAACAGAAAATTCAAAAAATAAGTTAAAACAGTTTGAGCAATAAACCTTCTATTACAAAACCAACAATTAAATATTTTAACTGATCAGATTCCTGTAGGATAAACTATAAACTACAATATTTTATAAGAAACTCAGCAAAATTTCATGGACTTATAACAAATTCCAACACTTTCACATACAACTTATTGATAGACCTAAGAAAATGCTTTGTATAGGCAACTATTTATACACAAACGTATGGCAAATCACAGCTACAACTCATTTCTTATGAAAAATTATCTACCCAAATAAAATTTTTTTAATAAAAATTTCTATAGTTTTATAGACAAACATTTTTGTCACTTAAAAGTCAGAACTATTTAACTTTTTTTCATCCCTATCAAAAATGAAACCATTTTTGTAGTGATTTTTTCACTTCATCAAACTTTTACCACTCTATTATTATATATTGATTTATTGTTATTGGTTTTCTTGAAATGCCAATGTCATTGGAGTCGTTGAAAGGGGATGAAAAATATCCCCTTCTTTTATTATACATGGAAGATGAGGGTAAACCCAAAGATTTTTTACGAGAAAAAAAATCGTTCCCTGGAGTCTCAGCGGTGATAACCCGATGGCCTGGTAAGTAAAAAAAAATTTTTTTTACCCTAATTTATTTTTAATTTTAATTTCAGAAGCTGTATCTTCCCGCTGGACCAGTCTTATAACACTTGGTTTTTTATTTATTTTACTCAGTTTATTCTTGTTGTTATGTCCATTGTATGCCCTGAACCAACCAATGTATTTTCCTCCAGCCAACCAAACTAATCTTGGAAAAGTGTCGACCATATTTTTGGTTCATACCTCAACCAATTGGACAGCGAAAGAACTAAGAAACCTGGTCTCGATTTTAGATAGCTATCCCACCTACAACATTACCATCATTCTTCTGAACAACTGCGAAAATGAGACTCAACTCAAACCATTCGACATATTCCCAATCAACTCAAACTACACGATTCTTCTCTCCAACGAAGACGTCTTACAATTAAACCGTCGAACCAAGATTATCGAAGAAATTCTTCGGGCCTACACCAACGTAAAAATCACTCGACAAAAATGTGCGTCGTATTTCAATACGACTCGAACAAAAACCTGGAAATCCCTAAGCTCTGAGATGAGAAATTTCGTTGTCCGCACCGAGTTGTTATGGAACGATGGTGGCATCACGTTCGATCTGGATGGAGACCTAATCGAAAATATCACGCGGAAACGGAGGGTGGTCAAAAAGGTTTTGGATCAATTCATTCCCGATGCCATCAAAACGAATTTCAGCCACTTCCAGGCGTTAAACTTAAAGACTTTGGACGCGTTTGAAATTCATGTGGTCGCATTCAAATCACCAACCGTAAAATTTGCCCAGGCCGACGATGAGGTGTTAACGACCTTGGATGGTTCAATAATGATGGCTCAGACCCCATGCCACGCGTTTATCGATCAAATTTTAACCAATATCGGATCGCGATCCAATGCAAGTCTCGTTTTGGAAAAGACCATTTCTGATTTTTGCGACAGTAAAATCGAAAATAAATTCTGTGACGCGTTAACGACTAAGAAAATATAACAAAAACGAGTTTTATTCGATTTTTTTTTTTTTTTTTTTTTTTTTTTGGTTGCTTATAGATCGCAAGGACTGATAAGATTTTTGAAGAAACAGGACACGGCCAGCCAGTGAATCGGAGTGAGAACCACCGAAATCATAGTTCGTCGATCCATGCAGACGCCAGTGCAGGCCATTCGTAGGAAGAAGACAACACACTCAAGCACGATGATTAGTCCTTGCATGAAAAGCCATGGCATAAAGAATACAGGATGATTCTATAAAAGTTTTTGCGCATTTAACTAGGGTTATCACGGTTTATAAAAGGGTACCAAATACCGTGACTATTCCGACAACTAACAAAAAATGGTACTCAAGAGTTACCGTCGATGCCATCAACTTAACATCGCGTTCAATTTCCGGTGAAACAACTTGATCCGACTTAATCCGCGACCGTAACAAACTTGGAGGCAATCTCGGTCCATCTTTCATGATCCTTATAATATCAATCACCGAGAACAACTAAAAAAAAAATATTAATACACACCGAGACTTCAAAAAAAAACAAGCAATTACCATCCCTGTAACGGCGATTAACAGCACATACCAACCACCGACCAAATTAAAAACGGGAAAATTACAAAAGGAAAATTGCGATTTATAGTAACGCTTTAGTGGTGGTCCGATTACAGTATAGAACGGTAATTTCATTGTATCACAACGTTAGTTACAACCAGATCCATTTAACAGAGTGAGTGCGCTTGATTCACGTACAACAGAGATTTGGTTCCATGGTGTTAACGAGAGATAAGAAAATTTCACTGACGAGGATTTTTATTTGGAAAGAATTTAAAATTTAAACGTCCAAAAAAAGGAAATTGACAATGACAAAATGATTCCATAGCAATAAATCTGTTAGGACTTTTCATTCTATCAAATTTCTAATCCAGTTTTTAGTCTTACAATTAATCGCAGAGCCCATGATCCCTGTTATATTATCTTATCAAGTGATCGAGAATTTCCGAATCCGATCGATAACAATCGATCCCCAACCCAATCCAATTAGCCTTTTTCCTGGGAAGATTTAAAAAAGATCCACTAGAGGCAGCACCGGTGGTGGGGTACATATGTTTTGAATTCTCTATTGACAACAACGGCAAACGTATAGAATTATAATAGAATTAACGGAAGATGATGTACCTGGAGCGAAATTGAAATTTGCAAAAGTGTGATAATAAAAATGTCCTAGTTGAAAAGTTAGTTGGTTCATAAATTTTCCCGTAAAAATGTCATTGTGTTGTTGAAAATTTTATTATTTTAAATAAACTAAATTGATTTTTTTTGTATTTTTGAGAATTAAAGAATGCATTGCAAACGGTAATGATAAAAAAATTTTCGTTGAAATTGATGGTGGTAAATGTCTAGCGGATAAAAAGCAACGCATGAAATTACTCAACCCAACTCTACCAAGTTCAACATGAAGTTTTCCTACTACAAACTGGGCAAATTTTCCATCCCAAGCTAATCCTCGTTCTTTCTGCTATGCTATAATGTTATGTAGTAAATTAAGTAACTATGCTTAATTTTACATCACCCTGCTTGTATCGACTATCAGACGTACAATTAGCGAATGCACAATGCTTTGTGGGCATGACATTTTTTTGACCACAATATTTATTTATTCTTATATTAATAATTATTACTTAATAGTAATATTTTTAATTATAATAGTAATATTTATTCTAATAGTAATAAGACGTACGTTTGACGTTGTTGTCAATAGAGAATTCAAATCATATGTACCCCGCCACCGGTGCTGCCCCTAGTGGATCTTTTTTAAATCTTCCCAGGAAAAAGGCTAATTGCTCAATCAAATCTCTGCGATGATCCACTTACTTAATAAATACGTGAATTGACTGAAATTTCATTGTGTACAAGAGGTATAAGAAGAACCTACTTTTGGTTTCAGTTTCAACCAGAAAAAGTAAGATAGAGAGACGTCTAGGAGAGGGGGGGGGGTAGAAAACATATGATTACACAACTTTTAATTGGGATCACTATTTTTTGTTAAGTTAAAAACCATTAAGAAAGAACAATTGAAATAAGAAAACCATATATAATGTAAAAGAAAGCGTAGGACAAGTAGGGGAGAGCAGGATAAGACAGGGTACTAGGCTTGACACGTGTATACAATACACAATAACGATTGTTCTTGCACCTGACGATCGGCCGCGTCATTCTTATGAGTGCCAACTAGGGTTTGCAAAACCGGTTTTTTCAAATCAATTATTCAACCGGGAGTTGCTCTGCCATATTCGTCAAAATCAGTTGTGTTAAATTTTGGCAGGCGATTATTAGAAAAAATGATTCAAATTGATTCAGAACCAGAAAATTTATAGGTGAGGATAGTGAGGTTCAAATATATAATAAAAGTTAATGAAATGGAAATGTCGCTAAATGATGAACGTTTAGAAAAGAATGTCAGTTATTTGAAAGAACCGGGAAAAGAACGAACAACTAAGAATTACTTTTAAATGCCTTAATCACAGTTAAACAAACTTCGACGGAATCAGAAAGAACATTTTCTGTGTCAGGAAATTTTGACAACAAAATTAGAGTAAAATTACTTTTTAAACATGTTTCTATCAGTTTTATTAAATTTTAAATTTGCAAATGAACTTTTATAACTGAAGTTGAATTCAAAATTTAAAAAATCATTAATTAATGGTGTTTTATTTGTAAATAAATACAATGAAGGGGAGGGGTGATTTATATTATAGATTTAATTTTATTATAAACCCGGTTTTTAACCGGTTAACCGGGTTTAGGATAGGAAATAACCGAAAAACCGGGTTTAACAAAAATACGGGTTTTTGCAAACCCTAGTGCCAACAAAAACGGGCGTCATTTGTTTTGATTATTGAGGAAAAAATTGATTTTAATTGATATCCTTACGATTTCTTATAATTTTTATAGTTGTGACAAGTGTATTGAAGTCGGCAGTTTAAAGTGTCCAACAGGTGATTCTTACTAGACTATCGAAACAGGTAAGAATTTATTTCACAACGAATTTTTTACATTTATTTTTTTATTTAATTTTAAATTTCGAAACGGACAAAGTGATATGATGGGATACCCCATAGAACCTTTTATATTGTTGATTTTTGTTTATTTAAAGATGGTAAGAAGTAACAAAAAAAAGTGTAAAAGAGGAAAATGGACAGAAAAAGCCATGAAGAAGACAGCAAATGCTTTTATAGGGAATAAGATGGATTATATGTTAGCTGCATAAAGACGTTCTTAGTGCTACAAACTACATTAGAGGGGAACGTGAAAAAATGTTGCAAAAACATGAATGAAATGGGAAAAATGAAGGTGCCGTTGACGAGACTAGGCTAGGCTAGGGGTACCCCGTCTTACCCGACGTATGGGGCAAGATGAGGAGCCCATTTCTTACTTTTCGCAATATTACGACTGGTTTTTTTGTTTGAAGTTCCTAATTATCTGTCATTTGCTAATCTGATTACCAAGGTTAATTTTATTATAATAATAAATATGTTTATGACACTATACAAGTCTTTGATTTGTTATGCTTTGAACCTTAGCTACCCCGTCTTACCCAGCCCTCCTCTACTTAATTAAAACATTCAGGGACTGAACATTTATGGCATACAGATGGATAATGACACAGAAAGAAGGCATTCAAAACGTGTATGTAAGGGAGAAAAACGTATTTCCATTTAAAGTCTCAACTAGAAAGAGTAAGATAGAGAAATGTACCGATATACGTAGCTTTTAGTTCAAGAGAAAGGAAACCTATTTATAACTTGGTATCACTTTTTTTATTCTCACTTTCTCAAAACAATGGAAATACGAAAGTCAGATGTGTAAAAAAGACCATAGTACCCCACCCCACCCCTTTTTTCCCCAGTTACACATATACAGTACTTATTATATACGTGAATTGGTTAAAAATTCATTCCGCGCAACAAGTATAAAAGAGAAGCACCTACTTTGATTTTCAGTCTCAACCAGAAAAAGTAAGATAAAGCGACGTTCCCAGACATGCCTAACGTTTAGTCTAAGACAAGGTACTCTGTATACAAGCATTGTATCAGCCTCGATATTTAAAAATTAATCAGTAGATGACATTTATTATTTTTGTTCGCATAAAAATATTCTTAGAAATTCTATTTTGATCGTTAAGCAGTACTCAAAAGTATCGAAAATTTACGATTTTGGCATAAAAGTGTTAAGCATATACCAAACAAGATAAACTAAGACAGAATATTTAATAATATTTTGCTTATAATCTTTTTATATATTTTATATATTATTTATATATAAAATAATTTTCCTCATCTATCAATAATTTTTTAAGGTTATATAAAACAATTTTCCTACCTGTAAAAGCTACCGCATTCCACAGGTATAGTACTGCTTAAGAGTTCAAGATCCATACGGCAGCTCGAGTAAGTCGAAGACACCAAACACTTAACACCTAAAAATGAAAATCAACATTTTGAATCCTATTTTTCATTTTAAAACTAAAGCCCCATAACATATAGGCTACGTTCCGCAACGTGTTTACAACGATTGCACTCATTGCCGTTGATTTTTTGTCAAATCCACTAACAAAGAAAAGTTTGAGCTACACCTAGATCTCTTTAGAAGAGTTTACGTGGGCGTAAACCAAAGTAATAACGTCATTGACGACGTTTTACATTTCAGGTAGATCATTTGAAGACTGGACATCAATAACGAGCTAATACATACATTAACCTAATTCATTAATAGTTACCTACTAATAAAGATCATGGCATTAAGCGCAGGGGTGCTCACTTTCAAGGTTATCATTTTGCTCTGACGTCACTGGTTTGTTGTTTCTGACAGAAGCCAGTAGTAGAGACGTTAGAAGCCATTAGCTATTTGCTATCGTTGGTTCTTATCGTCACAATCGTTCTTATTATTTTAATTAAATAATGATGATATATCAAAACATTGGTTTGTTGACTGACGCGGAAAAGAAATATATCTTCATTATTCAATTAAAATAAAATAACAAAGAAAAATCAAATAAACATTTATAATGTTCATATAAATTAACTATTGACGTAATAAAAGTTTAAATTTTTTGTTACAGGGATTTAGTAACCTAAATAAAAAGCATATTTTATTAAATATAGTAGTGCCAACCAAATGTCGTCACCAGGTGGAATCCCCCACAGACCAACGATAGCTAATGGCCTTTAAAGCCTCTACTGGCTTCTGTCAGAAAAAACAAACCAGTGACGTCATTTTTAGAGATCAAAAAAACGCCGCCTAGTCAAGTGAGCATACCTTATGGATCTAATAACCTTGCATTAAGCCTGCTTTTTACGTTGTTGGCAGTGGTAATTTTTTGTTGTTAGCACCTAGCCCTTCATTGGTGTTGTTTTCATTTCTAAACTGGTTTCTAACGTTGTAAGCACGTTAGTGGAACGTAGCCATAGTCAATAAGGGAAACGTTATACTTATTAAAAGTTCCCACCTAATCAAGAAAGTTTTAATTGTTATGATTTTCACCCACCCCTCCGATTCTCTTCAAAATGGATGGTAGTGACAAAATGCAATTATCAGTTTTGTTGGAAATCCCAAGATATCTTAAATAAATCAAAAGGAGGAACTTTTTACACTAGTAGGTAGTCCTTCATTGTAATTGCTTTAAAATGTTTGAATTCAAAACGGGATCCCAAGAAAAAAGTTTGAGAAGCACTGCATTGACTAACCAAAAAACGGGATAAGCGTATAATTTTTTTTTAGACGTAATTTTTTGATAAAACTTAAAAATTTCTCTCAAATTTTTATATCAGCATATGAAGAAACATTTCAACTAACTCATTATTAACTTTTTTTGGTCAAAAAGTGTTATTAAAAGCCTTAAAACGAGTCTAAAACCGAACCCTGTTCGAGACTTCTCAATTGACGCCATGGCAAATTTTCATGTTTAAACCACAAAAAATGCAACTAAACTAATTTAAATTTATCATTGGAACTACAAATCAAAAGCATTTAATCTCATTTTTTCTAACGATTTATAAGTAAAATTATTTTACATGGTATCGAAGGTTAACAATGAGGAAATTTGAACAAAATAATTTAACCCTTTTAAAAATAGTTTGGTTATTTACTTACTTGTTTGAAAAACACTTTTTTCATGGGATTAATTAACTTTGTTTAATTAATTTAATTGGTTTTAACTTAAATTAAGACAACACGAAATGCACGCTGATTGCATCTTACAACAAATTAATAACAAAAGTAACACGGTTTAAATCAACAAACGCTGTGCGCACAACGCATAAAATAAAGATCTGAGCAACAATTTCCATGATGGCGGCCCAACGTTTAAATTTTGACATTTCAAAATTTCTACATTAAAAAAAATGCACCAAATTTATTTTTACAGCCCAAAATTAACGGAATTTGGATATCGAGGATAAAAAATTATCAACAGCATTTATTATAAAAATTTTCGTAATAAACTTTATTTCAAATGGAATCAATTTTCGCTTAGTACAAATTTCAATAACAACTAGCCAGCACGAAATTAATTCGCCAACATTTCAATCATTTTAAAAAAGATTCAAACACTCCTTCACAAATTTTCTACTTATTTCTTCTTAGTACTTAAATCTTGATAAATCTAATTGTAATTATAAAAATAACATCTTAAGAACAATAAATAATACACATTAACGAGATTGGAACTTAATCGAGAAAATTACAATTAAGAAATTATGACTATACTTAATCAACAAAGACCTAATTAAACTGTTAGTAGTAGTAAAGTTATTAAAGACTGGGACGAACTTTCGATGGACAGGCTTCGGCCTCGTTGGCATCATCTTCCAATTTACGTTTACGACGTACCTAAAAAAAAAATAAAATTAATACATAGACAAAGGGTTTATCAACTCAGACGAGCGACTGAAGTTTACTTCTTAAGAATGGCTTTGTCGTTGTATACACAAACAAATGTAAATAAATAAAATTATAACAAAATGAAAAACCGACTTCAAAATTAATAAAAATATTTTAAACAAAAATGCACTAAAATGTAAAAAAATATTGCATATCCTTGCAGTGTCTACAACTTAAAAATTATTAGGGTGAGATAATGTACAACTATTGTTATTTTTGGAGTTGGTGTCAGCCAAGGAAATAAATATTAATGTTCATTTGTAAAAAGTTTTAGTTGGTTATTGGTATTTTGTAGTTTAAGGGTCACTGAATATTATCACAGTACTAGTATATTGTATAAAAGTTCATTTGAAAAATAATTTTCATAAGGTATTCTTGTTGAATGCTAAGTACCAATATAGTCGTATTTCCTTGGCTGAGACCAACTCCAAAAAAAAACAATAGTTGTACATTATATCATCCTAATAATTTGTAAGTTGTAGACACAGCAAGGATATGCAATTATTTTTTTTACTTTTTAGTGCATTATTGTTTAAATTTTTTTATTTATTTTGAAGTCGATTTTTCATTTTGTTATAATTATTTTTTTATTTCTCAATTTTTAGTGATATGAAGTTTGATAACTGATTTTATTTCTTTGAATATGAGGCAGCTCCGTTAAATGTTAAAAGTTACTACATCATCCTTTTTGCCCTTAAGGGTTGAAATTTTTTGCTTTTAAAATAAATGATAGAATGATACAATGTACGTTATAAAAACATAATTATCGAAATCGGGTTAGCCAGAAAAAATTAATTATTTCATCCCTAATTTTTTACCCCTTATGAGTGGAGTTTTTTTTTTATATAAAAATGGATATGAGAATAATTTTTACTACCAATAAAAAAGAATTATAAAAATCGAGCTATCCAATAAGAAGATAATATTTCATCCCTTAGTTTTCAACCCCTTAGAAGTGAAAGATTTTTTTCTAATTAAAATGGGACCACACGGAAAGCATCAAAACCGCTTCACCCATTCGAAAATTCTAAGGTAACAAACATTAAAAAAAAATACAGTTGAGAACCTTGTCCTTTTTTTGAAGTCGGTTAAAAATAGGACTTAGTACACAACAAAAATAGACAGATGAAGATTTTTTACCTTTATATATATCAAACCAGTTCTTAAGAAGAAAACTTCAAGGAATACAAATTCAAACCTTTTCTCCTTACCAAGTGTGAAATATCATTAACATCCTTATCCTTGACCTCGCTAGTTTCCACCTTTTTAATTCCCACAGTCGTATCGATAACTTGCGACGAAGTAGACGACGATGTAGACGCGCCATTTTCTTCCTTTGAACTCTCCGCCAACAATTTCATCACGGACTTTTGAGTTTCATCTTTATACGCGATCAAATCACTGATTTTCCCGTCAATCTCGGGCAGGAGCGCCTCCATTTCACCAATTTCGGTTTTTTCCTCCTCAGTCATTCCGCCATCGCGGGTCGTTTCTTTCAATGCTTTGATCCGTTCATTCAACAACTCCTGGGAATTTTTAAAATGGCTCACAGCATCATCGAACTTGTTTAACATCGAGTAGGCGAGGCCCAGTTTAAAATGAATATCGGCCTGTTGTCGACTGCCATAATTGTTGTCTTTTTGGATTTTCAACGACTCGGAAAAGTCTTCAACGGCCGTATCGAAATTTTCACTTTCCAACGAAACTTCTCCCAGTAAATTTAACGTATTTACTAGCATATCTTGTCGCGATTCAGAGACAAAAATTTTCTTTGCCAACTCCAACACTTCCCAAGCCACTTGTAAATCGGGCACATCTTCGGTTTCATCAGTTTTTTCCTAAAAATTAAAAAAAAAATTTTAAAAAATTTATAGTTAAAATTTGACTTAACTTACAGCATCTCCATTCGTCTCGGTTTTATCATTAGACGAATCTGGAACTTGGTCATTTTCCTCGGAGCTGCCAACTTTTTCTTCGTCTGTCTTTTCATCGTTCTTTGCTTCTTTTTCGCCATTTTCTTTTTTTTCATCGCCCTTCTCGCCATTTTCTTTTTTTTCATCGTCCTTCTCGCCATTTTCTTTTTTTTCGTCGCCATTCACAGTGGCTTTGTCGCCATTTTCGTCACTGGCTTTGGGCTTTTCTTCCTCGGTTTTCTCGTCCTTTTCGTCACTTGGAGCCACTGCGTCTTCACTGTCGCTATCATCTTGCTCTTCATCTGGTTTATTGAACATATTTTCGGGTAAAACGTCCGACTCTTCACGTACCAATCCCAATAAGGCCTGCAAAAAAAAAATTAAAAAAAAATATTTTTCTAGTTCTACTAAGTTATATGAAGACTGGACATCAATAACGGGTTAATTGATAATTAAGGGGGTATTCTAGTCTAGAAGCCCAAATTTCGAGCGTGTTTTGGCGGTAGCCACAATATCTCAAGTTCTAATCAACCGATTTACTTGAAATTTGCCATGAATATTCTTTAAATATCTCTCTATCGCATGAACCAACAAAAATTGAAAATTTGAAAATTGTAATATTTTTAAAAAATTCGACCAAGTTAAAAAATTAGTGAAAAAATCGACCTTTATTATTGAGTAGCCGCCATTATATGAAAAAAAAATTTTTTTTCAGTTTTGGAGGTTCGATGCGATAGCGACATTCGTACTTATCAAGAATCCATCATTGTTTTATTTTTCAAATGACCACAAGGGTAGAAATCATGGCGACGAGGACACGGCCTTTTTTTTTGCCCCCTCTACTTCAAAGATGCATAACTCAATAAAAAAAACAATTTTTTTTTAATTTCATTTTGTGTTTTCTCTAAATATAAATAAACAAATGATAACAAAATTGGTAAAAAAAATATCAAATGTTTATTTTTTACCAATTGCCAAAAAACGCTCGAAATTCGGGCCTTTAGACTAGAATACCCCCTTAAGCTTTCTTTTTCGGGTCTAACTCAATTTTTTTGGCACTTAGCCCGTTATTGATGCCCAGCCTTCAAATGTTGAGCGATGATAAAAATAAATTTTAAAAACTTATTGAGTAACCATTCAGGACATGTGTTCAGAACTATTCTCTTACCATTCCATAATAATAATAAACATCGCCCAAAATTTCATGTTGTTCCCCGTATTTTTCGACAATCTCCCCGAGAGCTTGTCCAAAGTGGTTGCAGGCCAACGTCAACTCTTTACGCTCGATAAACTGTTGACCCTCTTCGACAATCTTTCGCACGACTTCCTCGGTCATAACATTCGCAGAGCCCATCTGCAAAAAAAATGGAAAAACAAATTTTTCAAAATTTTCATACGTAACGGCTAACGCGTGAAACTACATATAGTATAAAAATCGATTGACGAATACGGCAAACGATGACGTCACTAACAAACCTAAAAAAAAACCGTCGTAAATTCGGTAAAGGCATCGCGACTTAAGAAAAATCCAAAGAAGAGTGGGCCATATAAGAGGAAAATTGTTGGTGTATTGATAATATTTAAATAATTAATTTTTATAATGATTTTTCTCCACGCGTGTGTTATTTGTACGCATGTTTCAATCGAAAAATAAACGTAAGCAGTTGTGAAATGTGGTTAGTTGATCAAAATTTTCTGTGTCAATATGTTTAAATGAATATTACCAAGTGATTTGTGACATTTTAACAATGTAATTATAAGTAGAAAATACGGTCCTGGAAAAGCCTAAACCCACCCATTTTTTTTCTAATTTTTAATAATTAAAAGTCAATCACAAAATTTATTCGTTTATCAAATTTTTTCATTATTACAGTTCAAATTTTATATGGTTGATAGGCAACCGGTGTTACGTAAATGTATCACGGGTTTCGGGTACAAGTCTTTTACTTGTGTGATCAAGTCACACACTAAAACAGAAAAAAAATAAATAAATACATCTTCGCGTGTGCAACATTTCACCTTGACCCCCTCCCGGTCGTCAGTTAATAATTACAATAATTTTTTTTTTCTATTCAAGCAAATTACTGGAAAATTATAAAATGTAATTCATTGTGATGTTACTGGCTATCGATCGGTTCACTGTCGGCCGTTCGAATGAATGTCGCCATCTAATCAACATCAAGGCGAAAAGCAAGGAAACATTTTCACAATTGGATCCCATCAATAATTGATTGATCAAATTTAACATATGGAAAAAATTTTATCGACCCAAACGAATTGAAATGTTAAAACATAAAAAAAATATGTCGCGTTCAACGCCACATCGACCACCACCCCCGTCGCCACCGCCTCCGTCGTATCGGGGGTTGGTCGTCATGAAAATGGGTTAATCGCATCCCCGTTTCCTCTCACCCACCCAAAACAATACACTCTCGTTCCAACCATTCAACAGCAAAGTTTACGTGAATCGACATTCCATTCGCGCGTCCAACAACCTGCTGAACTTCGCAAAGAAAATTTTCCCGAACGCCTCTCTCGTAACGCCGTGGTTCAATTAGATTAACAAGTAGTCCACGCTACCATCACGATCGAGTTATTTGAGCACGGTTTTTACCCGTTAAAACGACGTCTTCCACCACCACGAGAAACGACGACGAGCGATTCGCGAAGCTGGTGGCGACGACAAAGGCGAAAACGTTCCCCACAAAAATTGGACCCGCATCCCGACACTTTGTACAGTGTCATCGAGCAAATGGAGTCGCCTGGCGGCGCCAGCAACGGCTCCGCGACCGGAGTGCACTGTGCGGCTGGCGGCGGCGGCGCCGCCGCCCACACTGGTACCACAGCCCCCGGCGACGAGCCAGATGATAGTCCCGGGGGTTGGAACTGCAGTTTACATCCGAGTGTCTTCTTCCTCCTAGGCACGACCACCCAACACCCCAAAAACATTTGTAATTAAAAATAATGTTTTTCCAGGCACATTAATTTTAACATCGTGCTCAACGGCGATGCTCTGTGCGGCCATTATGACCGACCACTGGGAGGAAGTTACTTGGGACTCGACCGTACTACGCGAATTAGTCCAGGAGTATAACAATTACTCGGTGATGACCCTGGGACAACCAGAACCAACAGTGAATCCTCATCATCAACACAAACAGTTGATTCATTTACAATGGCTTTTGGATGGTACTGTGATCAGAGTGACCACATCACCTGTTAAGTTGGTATCGAAAAGCTCAATTCGACAAACGGATCAAGCACCATTAGCATTTCTAGTGCCAATGCACGGTGGTATTTGGACCCTATGTGTTAGCTTGACCGGTAAGAAACTCATAAAAATTATCAACCATTTATTTACTTAATTGTTTCTATGGTTACTAAAATCAAAATCTCAACTAAATCAACGCTTGCTTATTGAAATATGAACCACTTGTAGATTTTCTTGTGTAGAAGAGGCCCTCAACGTAACATGTTCCAAGTCCTTTATTTTGGAAATAGACTTAGTTCATAGAGTGAGTGTCCCCAAATTAGAGTTTTTAAAAAAAACCGAGCTTTTAATATCATTATTAAGATTTGCCTCAATCCCTTTAAACACAGAAAAAATTTTTGAATTTTCATAACTTGGGAACAGCTCATCGTAACAACAATCTCATAGAAGAGATTTAAAAGAAATTTTACGCTCTTCAAAAAAGGTCCTTAGAACAAAGTTCCTCAGATTAACCATTTAACAGATATCTGAGTTCAAAAATAACACCAATAACATTTTTTTTAAATTTTTCTTAACAAACCTGAAAATTTTTTTAAAATTTTTTTGTCTAAAATCCAGTAAATGTTGACTTATTTTTTTTTTTTTAGTAAACTCTATCATAACTTATGATAAGCGGTATTATGTCAGTAAAAATATTTAAAGTTATTAAGTTAATGATTCATCGTTTATTTGTGTAAGAAATTCCAAGTATTTTATCAACCTAAACATTTGGAAACTATATTAAATTTTAGTTTTAGACAAAACAACAATAAAAAAATTATTTTTTGTAGTTTTCTTTGAAAAAATTTTTAAAATTTTTTTTTTTTTTTTGACAAGGTCACCATATCAGCGATTCTTACAATCGCTATACCTATATAATGAAAACGTTACGTGACACCTGCGCGAGGGAACATAAACAGAATTATTTTTCTCAGCTGAGATTTTTACCTAATCTAAAATATGTAAGGTGTTTTATTGAATACTCTTTATTACCTACATTTTCATATGTTTATACTAAAAAATAAATGTCATTTTCATTGCACTTTTACCAAAGAAAAAAATTGTTTGTCCAGGGTAAACTTGAAAACAGCTGAGTCAATTTCAATGAAATTTTCACAAAAAGTTTCTAAATATTTCAACTTACATTATAGGCTACTTTAAATTTCGAATACTTTTCCCTGTCTGTTTGTTTGTTCTTGGCAAACTTGAAAACGGCTGGTCCGATTTGGACGAGATTTTCAATACAAGTAGTAAATATTAGAACAAGTACTTTAAAATACTTTTTATCCCGGAAAAATGTTGGTTTTCTGAGCAAAAAATAAAAACTATAAAAACTGCGCAACGAAAAACATACATCGGCAGGCAGTTGTCATACAATGTACATATACTAACATATCGTAGAGACGACATGATTTTAAACTATGTAATTTGTTATTCTTATAAATTAATGTTTGCAAATTTGAAAATTATAACCATTATAGAAGTATAGCGATAGATTAAATTCTTAGAAACCATAACTCCATTGTGAATTTACGGGTAGTTAATATATTATTAATAGTTCGGCGGAGTAAACGTTCGAATTGTCGAGGGAGGAGAAGAAAATACTCTGCAGTAAATATGATTTCATTCATAAAAATAAATATCTTAGTTAAAAAATAAGACAGTAAGAATAAATAACAAAAACAGACAGTTCGACTTAAGTGATCCCGATTAGGAGTTTGACTAAGAGAGGTGAAGCCGTTAGGCAGAGCCCCCAGTACAAAAAGAAATCCAGCCCAACTTATTTTTCATGAGAAAATAGCAAGTTAGATGTAACCGTCGCGTTGTTTTTTTTACCAAAAAACTATATTCTTAATTTTCAATTTATTTAGCAAGATATATAAGAATTCGTTGTCTAATCTTGGACCTCGGGAAATAGCAGACTTGCCGATAAGACATAATGGCCTTAATACTATATCCTAGAATTATGAATCTAAGGCAACCAAATCTAATACCTCAGATATTAAGATAACACATTGAATATTATTTAACCTATAAAATAGGCACGCTTCCTAAAGGATAGCTACTAATCCATTCTACTAAAATTAATAAATGTTTTCATATGAAATTTGGTGTGAAAGGTTCTCAAGGCTTAAAATTTTCTTAATATTTTACAATACTCAAAAAAAACGTAAAGAACCTACCTATATGATAGTTTATATCTATTCCTGGAAAAGTAGTTTAAAGGATTTCCATAAACTTTCTATAAAACAATGGTCTGGAAATATCTATTTATCTTTTTTTGTTAAAATAGCTGAATTTTTTTATTTTGGATAAAGTTTTCTATTATTCAATCAGATTAATTTAGATACGCTCAGCGAAGCGGGCGGGTATAAGCTAGTTTAAAATAAACGACCCATATTATTACGACGTCACTACTTGTTTCCTTGGTTACGAAATTGATAACTTGTAGTTAGTCAAATTGGTTTAAGCAAATATTCGAGGTGGCTATGACTTGGTCACCAAGGAAAAAGCTTTTGGATCGCTCTCTTGATAAAACAACTATCACATTCTGTCCTATGGAAAAATTTGTTCAATTATCTATCTGTCTTTATCTTGCTTGTATATTAATTGATGAAAATTACTAAAGGATAATATTATAAACAATATGGGGGTTTTTCTTTTCAAATTTTCAGTTTTCTTCTATCATTGAAATTTAATTTTCAGTAAAAAAAAAGGAAAATTTACGCACCCCTTGTTCCAATGTTATAAACCTTTTTACTTTTACGTTGCCATTAGTAAACAACTTTTAGGAGTAGTTATATTGCTTTTCTAAATCTTTTTTGTCAAATTTTACGCGAACGAAGTCACGGGTAGCTGTTATTAACATGAAAAAATGGAATGGGGTAAACCTTAATATTGATATTAAGAGCTCGTTTTGGTGCCAACATTTTTGAACTAAGTTATACTATCAATTTTTGGGCACTATCCAAATTTTTTTTTGTACATTTTAATATATATTATATTAAACGGGAGAGAGAAGGGTTCAAATAATACTGAAAATTAGTTACGTGGTTTATGAATGGTCCATAAGTTCTTTAAAATGACCAAATTTTACCATAATCAGGATGTTTCACTATAATAAAATGAAATCATAGTGATCTTTGAACAACTCAGAAATATTATAAATTTCAACCAATAGAAATCGAGAGCTTTTTCTAGCCACCAAACAGGAACGAGTAAGTCATAGCCGTCGTGATTGACAATACGAAAATGTTGAAATTGCATTCTTTTAACTTATATTAGTCTAGTTATAAATGTCTTATAGAAGCTTAACTATAAAGGATTTGATAAAATCTGTTTGTGGCCATTTTTATACATAATTCAAGGCTTTTAATTTGTATAAATATTTGGCTTCAACTATTAAGAACGCGGGTTCAAATCCGACTGTATTTTTTTTTTTTTTTTTTGTAACGAAGTTTCTTTACTAGATTTAGAGTAAACTGGTAACAATGATCATGTAACGAAAACTTTCTTCTCTCTCCTGTTAAATTCCAATTTCTTTCACTTTCTCTTTCTATCTCCTTATACTGCTTGCCAACGTCAATTGGTGAAATGAAGGGTGCCGAATGAGAAAAGGGAAATATAATACAGAAAGAAATAGAGAAACAAATTGCTTCGTTAAGAACAGGGGTTCCCATCGTATATTTATTAAAATTGCGCTAGCTTTTGTTGTTAGTTAAAAAAAAAACCAAAGGAATATCTAAAAAAAATTTTCTCTAAAATTTTGATTTTCACTTGCAGAAAACGAAATTAAATTACTAAGTCGAGTCGGATTTCCACCGGTCACAACATGTGTTAATTATTTGGCTGGTGGAATCGAGGGTGCACGAGGTTATGAAGAGCCTCGTGCCGATTGGCAACACAGTACGTAAATTTTTTTATTTTTTTTTAAGTTTACTAAATTAATTTTTTTTTTCAGGAATGCAAAATTTATCTATTTCATGTGCTTTGGTGTGCCTCATCGTTCTCGGTAGTGCCGCTTTAGTGGGAGCCTTCGGTGTTTGTCGACACCAAATCAGTGCAGTGCTAGTGACCGGAGTCATGTACTTACTAGCAGGTATTTAAAGGCAATTTCTTTTTTTTTAAATGGAATTTGAATTTGTTTTTTTTTTAGCTTCATTTGCTTTGTTTACGCTAACGATCATCCATTTTAAGAGGATGAAGGGAACACCACAGGACCTCAACTTGGATCCGAACGGACCTCCAACGGGAGCTCACGTCGACGGAACTGTCGATGGAGTCGTTATGGTGATGGGACCAATTCGGGGCATGACCCCCGGAGCCGAAGCTCTTCGGGGACTGCTCTCAGCACGGGATTTTACAACGGCTTGGAGTCTGGATTTGGGTTGGGGTGGTGTCATGCTCACGGTTATGACCAGCATCCTATGGATTTTACTGAGCAAAATAATGCTGTTCAATCCAATAAGCAGTATGATCAATTACTAGATAATATACCATTAAATATTTGTAAGCAAGGCATAAAAAGGTCCAAACTTGATGAGGTCAAATTGCACAAAACGATCCAATCCATCCCCAATTTGGCACCTCGAAGTGCACTTGTTACAAAATTGAGCTGCAATGCCTCGTTAATAAATGTAAAGCACTTAGTCAATAATTCGCTGAAAGTTTGCCTTCGTATTTATCACTCAAATTAGATTTGCATATTTTTTATAGAAATCGTTACATTATAATTATAAGGAACTGGTTAACACATTAAAGAGTGAAAGATCGACACGAAAAATTTAAATTTTTTGTATTAAAAAAAAAAAACACATCACATGAAAATTTTTCGTGTTATTTCTGTGATATTTTTAACAAAAGCTCAAATTATTTATTACGATGGATTCGCTTGTGCTCCATTGATTAAAGCTTTAGAAATTTTAGCTTTTTATATGGATTGTTACGGGAAATGAAGATTTTTTTAAAAGCGCCTAGTTGATATGCAACCAAAGATACTTTGGTGTTTCGCCGGTTGCCTAGCGCAATACTATATAATAGCGATGACACTTAAATAAGATTTATAATTTTTTAATAAGTAGTTTATATTGTGAAATTAATAGTTAAAATTCATGATGTAAATATGTATTTTAAAAAAAAGTTGCATTGCCTTTAGTCTTAAGGGATGTGAGCACACGTGGAGCTGTTTTTATCTGGTTGTTGAAACGATTTTCGACAAGTTTTGATTTGGAACAAATAAAGCAATATGTTTACTTATAAAGATTATACGATTGATACGTAATAATATGCGGCTTAAAATCTGCTTAATGACAAATAAAGATATTACAAGAAGTTTCCCGTTTTTTTTTTTTTATTACCCCGTATTTCAGCGTGCAAACAAGCGCCCCGTTTAAAAAGGCGGGATATCAAACTCATGGACCAAATGCCAGATAAAGTTTATTAAAAACACCGATAAATTGGCTGCGAACGACAATAAAAGTCGGTTAACGTTGAAATTGTAAGAAATAAAACATTTAAATTTTAATTATTATGGAAAATTGTTTCTTGAACATTTTAGGTTAGAATTGTTTTCGCTTACCTCAGACTTCATTGTGACGATTTTGAGACACAAAAATGAGAAAAAATAATTTAACAGTTGAAAAGAATAAAAATTTAATTGGAAATTTTAAACAATCAACTTTTGTTAAGAAGATTTTTGATAAAAACTGAGACCGTCACTGAACAACTGTAAGCGGGAAGTAAATAATTCGTAATTTGTTTCGAACGATTCCGACTGCGCTTCGTGTGCTGACGCCACTAGCGCTGCGGTGGCCGCCCGTACTACAGTTAAAACTTCAAAAGTTTTTAAACAGTGAAAATAAAAGTTCTTAAGAAAAGTGTGAAAAAAGTGAGTGAAGTGATTGATTGTACGTGAAAAATGTGTGTGAAGGTAAAAAAAAATAATTTTTATTCAGTTTTTATTTAATATGTCTTAACAAAGTGGTTGTCGATAGCGATTTATGTTGCATCAAACAATGCATCTTGGGGACGCTTAGACGCTCACTTATAAAATTAAATCAATTTCTTCATATCACTAAAGGTATAATAAAAACCAAATTTCTTATCATTGGTGATTTACTTTTATTAATTAAAGTTATTCTAAGCTATGAAATTTGGTGCTATTTAAGAATACTCCAACAATAGCCATCATAATATAGTACATATTGATATTACATGGCATCCCTCATAGTAAGGGAGCCCACGATGCTAAATGGGAATTTACTCGAGCGTTATCGAGACCTATTGGGTTCCATAGCTTAGATGGTAAAAAAAAAATGTCATATAGTATTTTCCTTTTCAGCGGGGGGGGGGGGGGTGGCTATAGATTTTTTTTTGTATATATGCATAGAGCCTATATTCAAATTTTTCCAGGAAAAAGTTTCAAGTAAAAGTTGTAGCCATTAATGAGTCTAAGATTCATAGTAAGTTTAAAGAAAATTGTTGAAGCCGTTTTCGAAAAAAATTAAAAAAGCTCAAAAACTCCTAGAATTTAGTAGAGCTTTCGGTTAATAATTTTCGGCCAAAAGCTTCGCGGCACATCTAGGTATAATATGGAGACTGACTGCCAAGTTTGGTGAAATTCGGATAAAGCTTTCGATACGATATGGCTGTCACACATGTCTGTGTGTGAGTTTGTGACAGCCATATCGTATCGAAAGCTTTATCCGAATTTCACCAAACTTGGCAGTCAGTCTCCATATTATACCTAGATGTTTTGCGAAGCGTTTGGCCGAAAATGATTAACCGAAAGCTCTACTATATTCTAGAAGTTTTTGAGCTTTTTCAATTTTTTTCGAAAACGGCTCCAACGGTTTTTTTTAAACTTACTATGGTTTTTAGACTCAATAATGGCTACAACTTTTATTTGAAACTTTTTCCTGGGAAAATTCGAATATATGCATCACCCAGCTGCACGCATTAAACTTTATCGATGATTTTTTGTTACTTCGACTTGTGGAAATCGTCAGATTATATTTTTTTCGTAATCCTTGATTTATTCCCTTCAAAATAAAAAAAAAAATTAGCCACACTCGAGAATGTCGAGATGACGTTTTTTTTTTACAACTTTGTACCCCTCCCCCTTCTTTACGTCACTCTCAAATTGTCAGATTAGTGAAATATACACCTTTTAGCATGTAACTAACTCACCCTATCTTAATCTGACGCGCTCGAGAAAATCCCGAAATCTCCGCTTGGGCTCCCCAGCTATTATAGTCTTATTCTTAGTTCAATAAATGTAGAAATATTTAATAATAAACTTTCTCATTTTTCGATGCCAGGTGTTCTAGTGGTGACAAATCTCCGATACCTGAAAAGTTTCGTTACGAACATCATTTGGTAAGTTTACAATCTTTATGTACCACTTAATTGAGGGATTAAAATATTTGCTCATCCATGATGGTCTAAGATCTAAATCAAATGGATCAAGGGTGACTTTAGCACGTTTTCAAGGATTATTAATAGAAGATATAGTCTAAAATATAATAACTAAAGACAACCCTCCATCTAACTAAAAGATTAACCAGCATCATAAAGAGGTCCTAAAGATAGCATTTTTTTGATTTGTATAATATCTTAAATAACTATCTCGAAAACATTAGAAATCATTGCACTTTTTCTCGTTTTGGTAGATTGTATGTCTAAGAGATGATAACTTAAGTCATACCTCTAACTAGCTATAAGAAACTATCTGATATCATAATGAGATCATAAAGATAACATAAAGAAGTCATAAAGGTTAATTGCACGTTTTTTTTTTAGTCTTCGTACATTACAACAGGCTCCATCTAATTTAGAGATTAACTAGCATCATAAAGAAATCATGATGATAACATTTATGATTTGGCATCTCAAATAATTATTTCATAGATAACATTAAGATATCAGAAAATATTCTTACAGGTTTTCGTGGGTTGCACTTCTAATACAATATAATTAAAGACAAAACTCCATATAATATGGAGTACATTTAGTTATATCATAAAGAGGTCGTAAAGATAACATTTTAATGATCTTATTTATATACATCGTAAATAACTATCTCAAAGATAACGTTAAGATGTCAGAAGTTTTTTATTAAACCATTTAAAACATTTTGAGTTCTAAACTATGTCATCTTTACTAATATTACTAAGTTTGTAAGTATGGATGTTTGTTGCTCTTTCACTCAAAAAGTACTCAATGGATCTGAATGAAATTTGGCATAGATATAGATTATAATCCGTTGTGACATATAGTATACTTTATATCCAGAAGACATGTACGGTTTCCGTGGGATAGATTTTTTTGTTTGTGTTTTACAGAGCTAAAGATTAACTTCCTCTTTTGCAAGGTGGTAGTTTAGGGGTCAGAGAATGATATAGGTTACTTCTTATAACAAAAAAAAAAAAAAAACAATTGTATTCTACTATAAGAACCGTGTATTTTAAAGGAGTTTCGTTAAAGTTCACGAAATAGAGTTTTAGCTCATTTTTCTTAAAAAGACTTGATCTAATTTTTACTCAGAAAAAATTTACTATTCCCGTGGGATAGATATGATTTGGTTTATCACAAAGCAAAAGATTGATATGATTTTTCCAATGTGGTAGTTCGAAGAAGAATGATATAGCTTACTTTTAAGGCTGGAATAATGCATGGTTCCCGTGGGATGGCAAAACCCTTGTATCCTACAGGAACCGTATATTTAAAAGAAGTTCCGGTAACGTTTGTGAAATAGAATTTAGTGCATTTTCCTCAAGAAAGCCTGACCAATTTTACACAGTAACAAAAGAAGTTTGTAAAAAGTTTAAAATAAAAAATGTCAATTTTTACTGAAAAATAAATATGAATTTCAAATTAACACCCGATAAAA